>CM053769.1:459691352-459727167 GCA_028658325.1 Potorous gilbertii | reverse complement strand
CACTCACTTTCCAAGTCTCTGCAGGCCTCTTAGGGACAGACCCATTGGGCTGTAAACTCATTTCCAAGGCAGCCTCTGGAGGCCAGTGTGAGCAGGGTCTGCCTTTGGCAAACACCCCACAAACCCAGAAACAAAAGTGGGTGTGTGTTCTGTGACCCCTTACCCCCTTAGAGTCACACATGCCTGCCCCCTTCTAGCGGCCTCCTGCAAACCCAGCCAACTCCGTCTAGAACCTTGAAGGCTCACTAGGGCAGCAAACTAAGAAGCATTGTCAGATCCCAGAACATGGGCCTGGGAATGAGGAGACCTTCAAGGGCCTAGCAGAGCAGCGGGTTATCTAGGAAAAGAGTCAGTCCTCTCCTGTGTGGCCCTGAGCAAAGCCTCTTGCCTCTCTCAGGCCCCATCCAGCTCCATGAGCCAGAACTCTCCAGTCTATCCCAAAGGTGGCAAGGGGGCAGGGGACTGCACAGAGACTGGACATTCCAGGAATCACCAACAGTGACCACCTCAAGTGGCTGAGCAGTAGAGAGGAAATGAGCAATTACTAAGCACCTACTGTGTGTCAGGGATTGGGCCAAACACTTCACAAACACAATCTCATTTGATCCTCCCATCTACCATATCATTATGCCCATTTCAGAGATGAGGCAACTGAGGCAGACAGAGATGAAATGACTTGCTCAGGGTTGCCCAGCTAATCTAATAAGTATCTGAACCTCCCAAACTCCAGGACTTGTGCTCTACCCATGGCACCACTGGCTGCCTCAAGCATATTACAAAGTGGTTGACCAGAAATCAAGGAAACCTGGATTTGAACTCTACCTCTTTCCCTCAAAGCTGTGCAACCTAGTTTCTTCATCTCTACAGTGGGAGCCCCTACCCTGCAGTCCCCTCCCCCACAGCTGCCACTACAGGTGAGACCATGCAAATGAGCAGGTATCCCAGCAGGGGAGCCCCCCCTTCCCTACACCAACTTCTTTGCATCTGAGGATTACTGGGCCACCTGTTTTACACATAAACAATCCCAGGAAAGGAGGAGATTGGCCCAGGGTCACATGGCCAGTGAGAGCCAGCACCCACTCCTAGACTCTTTTGGTCCCATCATGGCTGGTATTGCCCAACTGGACCTGGGGAGCCAGGGTGTGGGGAGATGGGGGGTGAGAGTGAGATGGAAAAGCTTGAAGCTGGGAAGAACCCAAATGGCTTCTCACAGCTAGCCCTCCATCATGTTGGCCTCCCTGCCAGATGCTAACAGGGCACATCTACTGGGCCCAACACTGGGAACCTCAGGACCTCATCATCGTGGACAGAGAAGACTTGCACCCAGGGCTGCAAGGCCTGATCTTTGCATGGACTGAAGGGAAGGTCCAGGCCACCCCTGGGCTCTCAGGATCCTTGGATGGCTGCCAAGGGCTCTGCAAGCCAAAGCTAGAGGACTGCAGCTCCATCAGGCACTAGCAAGCCACAGGCGGCAGGTGGCGCTGTTTCGCTACCTGAAGAGCCAGAGGCTCACCAGGGGAGTGGAATAGCAGAGACAGAATCCTGCCTTACTCAGTCAGGTCCTCAAGGCAGTGCCTGATTCCCTAGGCAGGCTGCAGCATTAGACCCACCCTGGGCTTCTGGCACGAAGTGGCCCCATCCCAGACTCCTCATCTGTACATGAACCAGATAGACCCAACGATTGGCAAAGATCCTCCAGACTCCGATGCCGATGTGGCATCTGATGTGGGGTTGGGACCTAAGCGAGGTCACTCGTTCACATCTAACCTGGGAGGAGGCCCAAAGTGGCACCAGTTTCCGAGCAGCCATGGGCTCACTGGCTGAAGACAAGCTGTGCAAGGAGTGGTCTATAGGGATAGCTGGGCTTAGGGGAGGGGGCTCAGTTGGACAGCTCTTCTCTGCCTGTTTCCTGGACTGGGAAAGCCTCAGTCTCCACAGCCTATGACTGCAGTGGAATGGAATCATACAGCTCCATTAGGACTGCAGGAACAGAGCCTTCTTTTCCAGAAAAGGAAACCGAGGCCCAAGAAGTTAAGTGATATGCCCAAGGTCACCTAGGTACAAACAGTCAGAGGGTTTTAATAAAGGTTCTGACTTAAGCAGTATGTGTTCTCTTCACTGTTTTGTGCCTCCCCAGCCTTCCCAGGTTGATGCTGGCTATTAAGTAACATAGCAAAGTCCGCTGGTTTCTTCCAACTCCTTCATCAAGAACTGGCATGCTTGCAAACAAAACTAATGCAGCCAAAATTAGAAGGGAAAAAGGAAACCAGGAAAAAAAATGTTACAGCAAGTTTTCTCTGATAAAGGCCTCATTTCTCAAATATATAGGGAACTGAGCCAAAATTTATAAAGAGTCATTTCCTGGTTGATAAATGGTCAAAGGATATGAATAGATGGCTTTCAGAAGAAGAAATCAAAGCTATCAATAGTCACGTAAAAAAATGCTCTAAATAACTACTGACTAGAGAAATGCAAATTAAAACAATTCTGAGGTACCACCTCACACTCACCAGATTAGCCAACGTGACAGAAAAGGAAATTGACAACTGGTGGAAGAGATTAGGAAAAACTGGGACACTGATGCATTGCTTGCTGGTGGAGTGGTGAACTGGTCCAACCATTCTGGACACAATTTGGAACTATATTCAAAAGGCTATAAAATTGTGCGTACCCTTTGATCCAGCAACATCACTACTAGGTCTGTATCCCAAAGAGATTGAAAAAAAGGGAAAGGACCTATTTGTACAAACATATTTATAGCAGCTCTTTTTGTGGTGGCAAAGAATGACAACTGGAAGGTATGCCCATCAACTGGGGAATGGCTGAACAATTTATGGTATACAAGTATGATGAGCAGGATGATTTCCAAAAACCTAGAAAAACTTAAATGAACTGATGCAGTGAAGTAAGCAGAACCAGGAGAACACCATACAGTAACAGCCATACTGCAATGATCAAGTGTGATAGACTTGGCTCTTCTCAGCAATACAATGATCCAAGACTATCCCAAAGGACTCATGATGAAGCAGACTATTTTTCCCTTCCTTTCTTTTATCTTTTTCTTTTATTTGAATCATCATGTACAAAATAACTAGTACGGAAATGCTTTACATAATTGCCCATGTGTAACCTCTGTCTGATGGTTTATTGTCTCAGGGAGGGGGAAAGGAAGAGAGGGATAAGATTTGGAAACTTTAAATAAAATGTTAAATAAAGATGAGTTAAAATTTTTTGAAAAGAGTGTTAAATTTTTATACATGTACTGGGAAAATATTTAATGAGATAAATAAAAGGAATTTTAAAAATTGGTGTGTCCATTTATGGTGTCTGTGAGACACAAGAAACTGCAAGGCCCTGCAAAATGCCTGCTGGAGCTAGGAGGCCAGACACAGCAATGCAGTGGCAACAAGGTCTGAAAAGTCTGCCTGGAGTTTTGGACCTAGAGGAAACTAGAGGTGCCTGGAATGAAGGGCACCAATGGGAGGCTGATGGCTGCAGGGGCTGCAAGGAGGCCCAGCTCAGTCCATACCCCCTGCCCCCTTTCTGCCAGGTATCTTACACCTGGTCACTGTGACCCCACCACACTCTGCTGGCCAGGCCAGGTTGTCCTGTGGGAAACTCTCATGAGCACTTCCACCTCCCACAAGGTTGCAAGCAGCCACACTGGGCCCTGGGCACTAGGCCAGCTCCAAGGTCCATGAGATAGAGAAAAAGGTCTAAGAAGATGCAGTTCTCACCTCTTTTCCCAGGAACTCATGAACCACTGGATAAAACCTGGCGCTGTTAGGGTCAGCCCTGGCTTTGTGTCCTCTGTCCTGACATCCAGGGCCCAGAGCCCTGCTCAGATCCTACAGACACCCGCTGGCAGAAGAGAAACCTGGCCACATCCATTTAGAAGGCACTGGCTCACACCCCAGCTTGACTTTTCTGCAGTGGAGGGGCTGAGGGAGAAGGAATCTCCTTCTGTAAAGCTGTGAATGGGCAGGCCTTTGTCTCCCACCCGCCATGAGATCCCTACAGAAAGGTAAGCAACATGAGGAGGATGCTTAGCCTATTGGGGCTGGCTGTAGCATCACTTTGAAGCCTGAACTGGCTCCACCCCTCCAGTGGGACAGGAGAGGCCTCTGCTGGCTAGCCCACAGGAGGGGGTCCAATTGGCCCACAGGAAGGGGTCCTCTGCTGGACAGCCCACAGGAGGGGGTCTGATTAGCCCTCAGGAGGAAGTCTGACTAGCCCATGAAGGGGTCCCCTGCTGTCTAGGCCCTAGGAATATTGGACCCCACACAGAACCAAGGATTCCCATGTACCCTACCCACCTGAGGTCTTAGCCCACACACTTACTTGACAAATTTGTCGACGTGGGACATGGAGGCCTCATAGTTTTTTCCGCCAAACTCCTGGCAGTGGAGGGCCATGAAGTGTGGCTTGTGCGTGTGTACAACCTGAAAAGCAAGGAGGAGACTATGAGAAACTGACCTGGGCTGGGCAAACAGCCACAGCTTCTACATGGCCAACCAAGAGTGTGGGTATCCTGAGGGGCTGGGGTCTGGGCGGGCAATAGCGCCATCTACACCCAACATACACTCCCATCCAGTCCAAAAGATGCTTAAGTGACTACTCTGTGCCAGCCTCAGGTTGGGTACAGGGATGCCTCGTTGAAGGGCCTGTGTCATGTGCACAGCTAAGATCACCCCCGGGGCTGAAGAGACCTGGAGAGCAGCCCCTACTACCACAGGGACCTTCAAGGAGAGCCCAAGAAGCCTGGCTGGGGAGGACGTCTGAGATGGACTCTCCTCATGGGGAAACTGAAGCCCAGAAAAATTGTATGACATGTCTCAGGCCACAGAGCAACAAAGAGCTGGTGCCTGAAGGTCAGGGAAGGCTTCCCTGGGGAAGCACCATGAGTGAAGGGAAGGAAGCACAGGTGGGGCAGGAGGTGGAAGCCAGTGCAGTTGGGGCACAGAGAAGGGAGAGGGGACACAGCTGAGCCCAGGACATGAGGCCTCAAAGATTGGATTAGTGCAACCCTATCCCTGTGCATTCCCAAAGGAAATGTGGCAGAAGACGGCACTCTGAGCAAGTAGGCACCAGCGAGCGGCCAGAAGTGTGCCAGCCACACATTCCCCTTGCCAGGAAGCAGGAGAGAATGTTCTGGTGGTCACTGAAATTCCTTCTAGACCAAAAGAAGGCCTCCGGGACTGTGCTTCCTAGTGGGGACAAGGAGGGAAGAAGGAGAGAAGGAAGAGGGGGAAGGGAGGGAGGAGAAAGAGGGGCAGGAGGCACAGGCATTGTGCCCTTGAGCAGAGCATGGAATATCAGGAGAACAGGGTAAAAGCAGCCAAGCCCCCGGGAATCAGGACAGAGACCCTCAGGGGTCTCCAGGGTCATCCTTTTAGGTGGCACTGGTGCTAGAGACAGGCCCTTTATCCTTTTTTTTTTTGCAGATTTAGCTGGAATTGGGCTTAACAAACTCCAAGGGTAGACAATCAGCGTTCAGCAGCTTGTCAGAATGTTAAAGCTCCAGCTTACATCCTAGAGTTTTCCATCACATGAGAAGGACCTAAAAATAGGCCCCTATACAGAGACTTGGCTGACAGCTGACCACAGGCCGGTGGCTAACCTAGGTAGGAAGGCCACAAAATCCTGGCCCTGCCCTGTGGCCAGCCTCAACTGAAGGGTTTCCTAAAACTCTGCCCCCAAAAGTCATCACTGGTTCCCTGCTGCCTGTTAACTCTCAGCCTGGCCCTGGAAGTCCCTGCCAGGCTGGCTCCCACCCTCCTTCACAGCTGTGCAGGTCATACTGGCCTGCTGGGCATGCCCCAGGCCTGAATTCCATCTTCCACCTGGACCTCAGAGAATCCCTAACTTCCTTCAAGGACAGTGAGAGCACCTCCTACATGGTGCCTTCCCTGATCTCTCTTGCTTGAAATGGCTCAGGATTCCTGGGATTTAGTTTCCCACAGACAGTCCGTGCTCTTCCCCATCTGTTCTGCAGAACATGAGGGCAGGGACTGGTTTGTTTTTGTGTGTGTATCCCCAGGGCCCAGCACAGTTGGAGTGGGCCACTAGCAGACTCCTGCCTTCAGTGCCGCCATGTCTCTGGGGCTAATGTTCATCTCCTTTCAACAAAGCGATGAGATTTGAGGGGAATTCTGAATGCCTAACCCAGATGGGAATGGCCTCCATGCTCTTCTCTGCAGCTGAAATCAGGGATGTTTTTTAAGTACAGCTGCTCCTGTGAGCAGCAGGAATGTAGATCTAGGTCAGCGTCTTCATTCCCCCAAACAAGGCGACGTAGGGAGCCGAGGGGCTTCCAAGCCAGTGCTTTCTGCCGGTAGCGGGCAGCCAGGGCAGGGATCCCTCTGCCTGCTGTCCAAGTCCCTAATGACCTGGAACTAAACCAAAAGACAGCACATGCTTTTCTTCACTGCACCCAGAACAACCTCTTTCTTTTCAGACTGGCTTACATCTCGTTCATGATTCTCCAGACAAGGTCTTTCTATTGTGAAATCCAAGTGGAATTATGAGAGTCGGCAGACATTAGCATGCAGAGAATCAGAGAATATCGAGTTGGAAGGGGATGCAGGATGATGTAGCAGAGAGCTTGATGCTTTGGTCAGATTGATAGGCCAACTTCACAGGCTCCAGTTCTTCCCTAATGCTGTGTGACCCTTGAGGCCACTGCCATCATCACTGCCACCACCACCAAAGCCAACAACTCCATGAGTATAAAGAACCATGTTGGGGAATCTGGCTGGAGATACCTTTGACAGAAAAGGAGGCACTTCTAACACATCTTTTGGTCCCCATCTATCTTTCCCATGAAGGCAACCAGAGACCTTCGGAATAGGAGTACTTTTACCAGTCATCTCATGCAACCTACACCCAACGAAATTCCCTCTAGGATGACAAGGCCATGGATTTACCTCCAGAAGAGGCTTTCGAGGCCTTACACCTCAGATGTAATCCTGTTCACAACATCTTGTGTGCAAATTTTCCTTCCACCATGGAAGAGGATAGCTAGAAGTAACCCTCTCCTCACCCCAATTTTACAGTTTCATAAAATTAGGGGTCCAGAAAAGAGGATGACTCCCAGGATTGCCCTGGACCCTGAAGATACATCATTTGCTCCACTTCTCACACATGTGCAAGCCTGCGCGTACATGCACACGCACAGACAAGTGCTAGGACGGCAGCTTCTTCACCCTTTGTATGATCTACAATTCTGAAATACTGCTTTTCCTTGATTCCTAACTGGACAGCAAGCCTGGGAGAAGCTTAACCACAGAGAGACGATATAGGTAGCATGGGAGCCACTCCAAACACTGCCCAGTCTCCCAAGTGCAACTCAGTCTGATCCACACCAGTTTTCTGTCCAGTTGAAGTGCCTGTACAGGCTACAGTGTCTCACACACACACTCATGAACACATACATGCCAACACACGTGCACACACATGCAGGAATTCAGCAGACCTGCAGGAACTCAGCAGACCACTCACCTAGCAATGAGCTGCTCCTGGTGGCGGGGGGTGGGGGGATAGGGAGTCACTAGTGCTGTACAGACACTGGGGGGAAGCTCCTTCAATAACCCTGGCAGGGCAGTCAGCACAATGGAGATCCCTGCAGCAACACTCGGCAAACTGAGTCCTGAATCTGTGTATTGTCCACCACTGGCCTCTGGGGAGTCACAGCCACAGGACTCTGAACTGGGAGAGACCCCAGGTTGGCGAATCCAGTCTCTGTCTAGCTCCTGACTGGGCACTCCATGCTGGGACCCCCCCCATAACAGGTCACCCAGCTCACCCTGACATCCCTGGCTCCATGCCACAAACTGGTCTATTGTAGGGCATGGCTCCGGCTCCCTACCCCACACATATGCACGCACACACATGTACACGTATACATACACACAATGCACACACACATATATACATTCACACAATGCGCATGCATGCATTTTCAAGCACACATGCATGCATGCATGTGTGTGCACAGACACATACACACACCTCCATTCAGACACATACTTAAGGCTGGCTTTTACTCATGCCATACAGCAGATACTTCAGCACTCCTGCTGACCCTGCTCTGGCTGCCAGCTCCAGCCTGCACTTACTTACAGCCACGTGAGTCAATGAAGAAGCCAGACTGTTTGCCACTTTGCTGGCACCACTGACCAGGCTCCCCAGCCTGGCAATGATCCAATGACTACCAGATTCTAAGGGAGTCAGGAGATGTCCTGTTCTCCTTCCCCAATCTGAGCTCCAAAAGAGCCTGGAGTTAATGGGACCTCAGGGTTCCATGGGATATGACAAATCAAAAGAAACCTGGGAAGATTTGTATGAGCTGATTCAGAGTGAAGCGCTGGGGCCAGGAGAATAAACCACTTCCATGATGATCATCACAGTGCAGAGGGAAACAACCCAGAAAGACTCTGATTGACGGAGAGGCCTAGCCAGACCTTAGTGGGCTGAGGAGAAGGTGACTCTGAGCTTTAGAATAGAGGTGGTGGCACAGGGGTGCAGAATGGGGCATCCATGTTCAGGCATACCTGATGTGTTGGTTTATTCTGCTTGACTTTACAGATTTGTTATAAGAGAAAGCTTGAAGGTGGGGCTGTGAGCAAGTAGGGGGCATTAAAGATAACAAAAGAAATGCTTTTAAACACCCAAAAAAAACCAAGAGTCCCAAAAGGCCACCCAATTATTTTACTCCCTTAATGAACACTTAGAAACAAATCATAAAAAGCTCCCAGCTTCAGATGTAAACTTCACTTCTGTCCTTTTTACTTGTAATGTTTGTGCTGGGGGGGGATACATACTGTTTTTGAAAAACAAAATTTAAAAATAGGATAAAACTAAACTCTGTTCTCATCAAAACCACCCAATTTGTTGGGGTGGGGGGGTGGGGAGGTGGGGAGAGGGCACACAGGAAAGAGCAATTAATGTGAAGTCAAAAGACTTGGGCCTGAATCTCAAGCCAAACACTTACTGGAAGCGTGACACTGGAAAAATCATTTCACTGTGCCAAGCCTCAGTTTTCTCATCTACAAAATGGGGAGAATGGCATCTTCTACCTCAGGCAGGTAATGTAAGACTTACATGAGATCATGTGTGTGAAATCACTCCATAATCCTGCCAAGGGTATGTCTGGGTTACTGCCTGTGAGGCTGTGAGTTCTTCTCCCTCCAGGTTGAGGCTAACGGGGCTTCCCGACAAACCACCACTTAGCACTCAGCACTGGGGCCCTCTATTGTCCGATTCGGACACAGTTGTCCCATCTCCTCCCCTCCATTTCCCTCTATGCACCCCACATTTCAATCAGACATCCCACATTCTTGTCCTGGTTCCTTTCAATCCTCGGGCCATGAAGCAGGGACCCTACACTTCCATGCCTTTAAAGCATATTCTGGTTCTCGGCATTTCACCAAGGGCAGGGCTACAGCAGTGGCAATGCTGAGCTTGAAGTTAGGAAGACCCGAGTTTGAACCCTGCCACAGACCCAGGAGAATAGGGCCAGAACAATGCATTCAGACAGCTCTGTGAAGGGCTTGCCATGGGACCTCCCTGGATGCGTGTCATGACTGCCCCCATTTTATAGATGAGGAAACACAGGCAGAGAGAGATTAAATGGGTCACATAGTGAGTGAATGTCTGAGGCTGGATTTGAACTCAGGTCTTTCTAACTCCAGGTTTACTATAGCACCTGGCTGTGTGGCCCATGGGAAGGTACTTCACAAGGTAACAGCCCCACCTCCTAGGGTTATGACCAGCACCAAATGAGGTAGGCAGGTAAAGGTTTCTGCAGGATCGTGCTCTACACAACAAGTCAGAAAATAGAATCATCCCTTCTCTCCTGGCCAGCAGGGCCAATGTTACCTTGGACACAGCAGCCCAGCTGTGGGCCCAGCACCCTTCCGTAGTCATACCACTGAAGGCCTCGCTGTGTGACCTAATCTGAGGCCCCACAACCACTCTGAGATGTGTGCAAACAGGGTCTCCATTTCACAGATGAGGAAACTGAGGCACATAATACAGGTGGGTCTGACTGAACTGTCAAATAGGCCACAATGTTCTCCTGCAGGCCCATAAGGACGTTACCTTGGAAGAACCTGGAGAACCATTCAGGAGCCTGAAGAGAGAAGTCAGACTGCATAGTGATGTCCAGAAGTCAGTGGGGCTGGCACTGCTGGCTTCTACCTGGTTGGCCCTCCCTCCTGAGACAAGCCCAGATGGCAGAATCTCAGGTAGGACTCAGCAGGCCTGTGCTCTCAGGCCACAGGCAGAGTCATGATTAATGTCAGGAAAACCAAAGAAAAGCAGAGGTTCTGACCTAACCCCTGATAAAACTAGGTAGTGAGCTCCCCAAGCCAGGCAGTTTCCAAAAACTGCCTCAGAGCCCCACTCCTTGCACCCCATGAATGGCATAGAGGAAGAAGCTGCTCCAATACTTCCCCACTCTTAGAATCTACACTCCAAAGACTGAGAAGACAAGGAGCATTCTGTGAATTTAAGCGAAACAATTAGAGGAGAAGAACACTGCCTGCCCTGGTTAAGGAATTACTGTCCATTGAAAAAACAAGCCTCTCTATTGGGGTAAAACCCACTGCTCCCCTGGCTCCCCCACCACTGACTCCTGAGACTGTGTATCCTGAAGCCAGCCCTGACTGCAGTAGCCAGGGATGAGCTATCCCCCAAAAGACAGAACAACACAAAGATTCCCATCATCCACTCCATGGACCATCCCCACCAAGAGGTCAGTGGCAGCCCAAGGACAGTCAACCTCCCCCCCCCACACTGTGCCCTGAGCTGTCACCAAATACAGTCAGGCTCTGCATGTTCTTGCCCTGCACCTGGCCCTCTTCAGTCACAAGACCCCAGGGACAGGGGCCCCTTCCTGGGCAGGTGGAGTGATCACAGGGCCGAGGACACCAGTATGGGGTCAGCAGTCATGACCTCAGCAAGTCAGAGAGCACCCCTTGGGAGGGGATCCCCAGGCTCAAAAGGAAGATGGCCCTGCAGCCCCAGAATTCACAGCTCAGCTGCCTGAAAGGAGGACCCAAGTAGGGCTTTACATTGAGTATAGCTCCCCTCTTCCTTCCCCAGGTCCTTCCCCATGACTTCAAGCAAAGTTATGTGCTTCACAGGGTGTTTGCCAAAGGAGCTCTCTGCACACTCCCAACCCAGGACTGGGCCCCGGCCCCCAGTCGAAGCCCATTCATCCCAAGACCACTCTGGGTCACTGGCCATGGAGCCCAGAGAGGTCATCCTTAACTGCACAGACAGCAAGCAGAAACTGAGGTGCCTGCCCTGGGGAGAAGGCATCCTCCTGTGAGGCCTGCCCACATTGCCAGGGGCACCTATTTCTCATCTTTGAGCCTCTTCCAGTAATTCCAAGCACAGCCAGCCCTGCCCTGCCAAGACCACTCTGGGCTTCACAGGAGGGATAGTCATTCCCTGGGGCATGAGCCGATCGTCTCATACCTGACCCCAGAGGTGCCTCCCCTCGCACTGGCAGGGTGCCCAAGGGGCTCTGACCTTCCCAGGGAGCACCAGCAGCAACTGTGACCTGGACCACACAGGAAGAAGCAGCCTCCACCTTGGGTCACAAATTCTGACTAAATGCCTCCCATGTCTCCCTGCCACGCAGCCATCAAACCAAAAATGGCAGCCCTGCCCTCAATACTCTTCTGGGTTCAGGGGAGCAGGGTGAGGAAAGACACACCCACATTGGTAAATGAATGCTACTCTGAGGGGATGGTACTGCCAGCCAGAGAAACAAGGGAGGGCTTCCTGTAAGAGGAGACCCCTCTGCTGAACCTTACGAGACCGAAATGCTAAAAACTGCAAAGAGATAGCTTTTGGGAAGGAGGAACACAGAATGGGGGGATGAGAGAGCAGTGGAAAGGGAGTGGCGGGACAGATGTGGGAGGCAGCAGGAGCCATGGAAGATTCAGGAGAATCACAGGATCAGACTTTGCTGCAGAGAAGGGATTAGGTCAGGGCTCTTAACTTGGAGTTCATAGATCTTTTTAAGTATATATTTAGAATTCTATTTCTACAGAAACTGATTTCCCTTGTAATCCTATGTGTTGTATTTTATGCATTCAAAAACATATTTTCTGGAAGGAGCCACAGGCTCTACCTTGAGTTATATAAGGTGCAGAGGGGCTCCTCCAATTGTCTGAGGGACAAGTAATCTGCAGGGAAAGTGGTCATGGCCAAGTAATTGGAGAAGAGATGGCAACAGAGGCAGAAAGGCCCAGTCTTGGCTCTTAATTGACTAAGGGTCCCACAATTCAGAAGTCGTGACCTTGAATCAGAACCCTGCATTTTTGGGAACAAAACTCCCAGTCATGGAGCCAAGACACTCCAAGATTTGGCAGACCCAGTAGACTCTTGGCCAACCCAGCCCCTTCTCTCCCAGAAGATGGAACTCTTGGAGCATCTGTCCATTCTGGTACCCACAGCTGACCTTGTCTGCTCCAAGGAGTCTTTCAAAGTGAGAAGTCACAGCAGGGGGCTCAATGAGCCTTCTGGTGATAGGATGAAGACAGAGGGGAGACAGGAAGCGGCAGGTAGGCAGGCACAGGACAGATGTTTCAATTTTCAGTTAATATGGGGTGGGGGGAGAAGGGTGCTGTGGAAATCATTGAGGAGTTCCTGATCACCACAACCAGCAATGATGGTGGGCACTGCCCTCTTCACCCCAGCCCACCAAAAAGCATCCTGACCACTGGAGGCTATGGCAAGGAATCAGGGTCATGCCCTTCCCTAACTGAACCACCCCTGCACCAATGCTGAGGCTGCACCCACCAAGTGCAAGAGGCTAAGACCCCTGACTCCATGTATCCCAAAGCTCTCCTTGCCTCACTCTAACCCTGGGGACTATCTGTTGAGTCACAGTGCCCAAGGCCCTTGATACCTTGCTGTCTGCCCAGGCTAGAACCCAAATATCACCATGAATGTTCTTCTGCCATGAAAGGACCATTTTTTACATGCTGGCACCCCCTTGAAAGCAGTGATCACATCACCTTTCTATATACATGTAAAATACTTAGAATACAGTAAGAGCTTAATAAATGCACATTTGTTCATTTTATTCCTATTAAGGAATGAGGGAGAGAGCTCAGGATGACTTGAATTGAGAACCTAGGTGCCCAGAAGTAGGGTAGTGACCTCAATAGAAACTGGGAAGAGTGGAGGAGGGAGGTCTTGAGGGGAAGCTAAGGAGTTTGAGATACCAACAGGAAATTTAGAAAAATATGTCAAGTGGTCGGCCGGTGATGTGGACAGAGACCAGTCAGCCAGAATCTCCTGGAGAAGGACTGGACCACACACGAAATCTTTCCCCACCTCACAGTGTGGCTGCTGTCATCATGACCCAGAATTTCACAGCCCATCTACCCATCCTGCCCTGATCTCTCTGCTCACCTCCAATCTCACATCTCCAGCTGCCTTTCAGACACCTCAAACTGGGCGTCCAGTAGACAGTGGAGTAAACTCAGTATTTCCAAAATGGAACTCATCATGTATCTCCCCAACCCTCCTCCCACCCTCTACCATCTCCTGCCCTCCCCATGATGGTCAAGGGCTGCTCCCTCCTCCTGATCTCTCTAGCTCCCCCACCTCAGAGCCATTCTCACCTCCTCACTCTCTCTCTCAGTTCCCAAATCCAAGCTGTCCCTAAGACAATCTCCCCTCTTTTTAAAATTTATTTTTAGTTTTCAACATTCATTTCCACAAGATTTTGAGTTTCAAATTTTCCCCCATCTCTCCCCTTCCCCCACCCCAAGACACCGTGCATTCTGTTTAGCCCTTCCCCCAATCTGCCTTCTCTTCTGTCACACCTCTCCCTTCTCTTATCCCCATCTTCTCTATTTTCTTGTAGGGCAAGATAGATTTCTATACCCCATTTCCTGCACTTCTTATTTCCCAGTTGCATGCAAAAGCAATTCTCAACATTTGTTCCTAAAACTTTGAGTTCCAATTTCTCTCCCTTCTCCCTCCCCTCCCATCCACATTGAGAAGGCAATCAATTCCATATAGGCCATACATGTGTAGTTATGCAAAAGACTTCCATAATAGTCATGTTATGAAAGACTAACCATATTTCCCTCCATCCTATCCTGCCCCTCATTTATTCTATTCTCTTTTGCCCTTGTCCCTCCCCAAAAGTGTTTACTTCTAATTACTCCCTGCTCCCATTTGCCCTCCCTTCTATCATACCCCCATACCCTACTTATCCCCTTCTCCCCTACTTTCCTCTAGCGTAAGACAGATTTTCATACCAAATTGAATGTGCATATTATTCCGTCCTTAAGGCAAATGTGATGAGAATAAGCTTCACTTTTCCACTCTCACCTCCCCCCTTTTCCTCTACATTGAAAAAGTTTTTTCTTGAGTCTTTTATGAGAATTTGCCCCATTCCATTTCTCCCTTTCTCCTCCCAATATATGCCTCTCTCACCCCTTAATTTTATTTTTTTTAGATATTATCCCTTCCCATGCAACTCACCCTGTGCCCTCTAATCTCTTCAATTACCCAAATACTGAAAAAGGTCTCGAGTTACAAATATTATCATTCCATGTAGGAATGTAAACAGTTCAACTTTAGTAAGTCCCTTATGATTTCTCTTTCCTGTTTACCTTTTTATGCTTCTCTTGATTCTTGTGTTTGAAAGACAAATTTTCTATTCAGCTCTGGTCTTTTCATCAATGCTTGAAAGTCCTCTATTTCACTGAATGATCATTTTTCCCCTGAATTATTATACTCAGTTTTGCTGGATATGTGATTCTTGGTTTTAATCCTAATTCCTTTGACTTCTGGAATATCCTATTCCATGCCCTTAGATCCCTTAATTTAGAGGTTGCTAAATCTTGTGTTATCCTAATTGTATTTCCACAATACTTGAACTGGTTCTTTCTGGCTGCTTGCAATATTTTCTCCTTGACCTGGGAACTCTGGAATTTGGCTACAATATTCCTAGAAATTTTTCTTTTCAGATGTCTTTCAGGAGGTGGTCAGGGGATTCATTCCATATTTATTTTGCCCTCTAATTCTAGAGTATCAGGGCAGTATTCCTTGGTAATTTCATGAAAGATGATGTCTAGGCTCTTTTTTTGATCATGGCTTTCAGGTAGTCCTACAATTTTTAAATTGTCTCTCCTGGATCTATTTTCCAGGTCAGTTGTTTTTCCAATGAGATATTTCACATGGTCTTCTATTTTTCCATTCTTTTGGTTTTATTTTGTAATTTCTTAGTTTCTCAGAAAGTTATTTGAGCTTCCACCTGCTCCATTCTGATTTTTAAAGAACTATTTTCTTCAGTGAGCTTCTGAACCTCCTTTTCCATTTGGCCCATTCTGTTTTTTAAAGTATTCTCTCTTCATTGGCTTTTTGGACCTCTTTTGCCATTTAGCCTAGTCTATTTTTAAAGATGTTATCTTCTTCAGCATTTTGGAGGTCTCTTTTAGCAAGCTGTTGACTCACTTTTCATGATTTTCTTGCATTGCTCTCATTTCTCTTCTCAATTTTTCCTACACCTCTCTTACTTTATTTTCAAAATCCCTTTTTGAGTTCTTCCATGGCCTAAAACTATTGCATATATTTCTTGGAATTTTTGGATATAGAAGCCTTGACTTTTATGTCTTCATCTGATGGTATGTTTTGCTCTTCCTCATCCAAAAGGATGGAAGAAAATACATTTTCACCAAGAAAATAACCTTCTATAGTCTTATATTTTTCCCCGTTTTGGGGCATTTTACCACCCAGTTATTTGACTTTTGAGTCTTCTCAAGTGGAGGGTATACTCTAGGAACCTGGAAGTTCTCAGTTTCTCCAAGGTGTTACAATCAAGGGAGAGGTGTTTCCTCCTCTCCTGGCCTGTGCTCTGGTCTATGTGCAGCCACAAGTACTCTTTTCTGACCAGGGTCTGCGAGCAGGATTCCCTCTCCAGAGCCTCCACTAGCTCCACCATCAATGTTCCTCCTCACCCCAGGACCATCACTCAGAACTGAGACCCAGATCAGCCACTGGATTCCCTCAGGGTCTTTAGGAAGAGGGCTCTAAAAGTGGACGCTGCTAAGGCAGTGGCTACCGCCACTCTGGGGCCAGGCTCCCTTCTCACCCAGGTGAAAGAGCTTTCTTACTGACCTTTGAAGCTGTCTTTGGTGTATGTGGGGTGAGAAGTCTGGGAACTGCAGCTGCTACCTGTGATTCCACGCCTTGAAACCTGCTCCAGTCCTGTCTATGTGGTGTGGCACAGCCTAGGCCAGGCTGTGCTCTGCTCTGAGCCCGGTGCAACAGACCCTTTCTGTTGGTCTTCCAGGCTGTCTTGGGCTAGAAATGTCTTTCACTCTGTCGTTTTGTGACTTCTGCTGCTCTAGAATTTGTTTAGAGTCATTTTTTATAGGTATTTTATGGGCTATAGGGGTAGAGCTAGAGCAGGTCCATCCTTCTACTCCACTCTACTCCACTATCTGGGCTCCCCAATCTCCCCTCTATGCCTCCTTCTCTCCTCTGACTCCACCCCCAGCCTGGTGTAGGCCTGACCTATGGCCATAGTTGTCAGGGGGCTGCCTGCCCAAAGCCTCTGCCCACTCCAACCCATCCTTCTTTCTGCCACTAAAGTGGTTTTCCTAAAGCATAATTGTATCACCACCACCTCCCCTCAATAAACTCCAGTGGCTCCCTATGGTCCCCATGGTCAAGTACAAAATGCTGTTGGGTACTCAAAGTCCTTCGACACACAACCTTCCATCTAGTGACACTGGCTCTTGGCTGAGGCATGACACGCCCATCTTTCAGTTCAGTTATTTTCTCTGACTGTCCCTAAGGCCTGGAACACTCTCTGTCCTCACTCAGCTCCCCCTACCCCCATGGCTCTGGCTTCCTTCATGTCCCCACCAAGATGCCACCTTGTACTGGCAGCCTTTCCTGATGCCCCTAATCCCAGTGCCATCCCTCACTCAGCACCTCCTGTCTGTCTTGGACAGAGCTTGCTTTGTACACATATGTGTCTGCATCTTGTCTCCCTCCTCAAGGGCAGGGACTGTCTTTTGCCTTATTTTGTATCCCTGCTTGGCACAGGGTCAGATACAGAGCAAGTGGGCACAGAAGAAATGTTTGCAGAATGACTGAGGGAACCCAGGGACCCACAGGAAATCATCTCATTGCAGAGCTCTCGTCAGCTAATACTTTTTGTCCAGACAGAGTAATCTGCCTAAGGATAAGGTCCTTTTCATTTTTCTATTCCATTCCTGGAAGCATCTGGCCCACAGAAGGAGGAAGGGATGGAGCTGACCTCCAGACTTTGGCCTGAAGGCCTCTAACAGTCAGGGAGAGAAAGGAGGAAAAAAGAAGGCAGCAGGCCAGGCCACATGAGAAGTTGGGGGGGGGAGGCCCTAGACGCAGGAGTTAGGACACCTGGGTTCTTGTCCTGGCCCCGCCTCAACTGAGTCCTTCCCCTCACTGGGCTTCTTCTTGCTTAGCTGCCAAATGATCTCTCAGAAGCCCCCTACTGTAATGTCCTACAAACCCCACCTATGCTGGGTGAAGGGCACCCCCTGCCAAGATCATCCCAAGGTGGAAGTTACAGCTTTGGAGCCCAGGGCCTCTGTAAGACAAAGGTTCCTAATTCATGGTCAGCCATTTACAAACACTGGAGATCCCCCCAGGCAGTGGCAGATGTCAAGGGAAACACTGCCCCTAAGCCAAGTATCCAGTCACCAGTGGCCCACACACATCTTGCCTCCCCTCCCCATGACACACACACATGTGCACACACAGTCAGACACATGCACACACATGCGCATACATGCTCACATACACACACATTCTCACATGGTCATACACTCTCATGCATACGCACACACACACACACACACACACACACACACACACACACACACATACACGCTCTCATGCACACACTCACAAACACAGTCCCTACATGGGTGTGTTTATCTTTATACTCCAAGCCACTGAGTCTCTTATCCACATCTCACCATCCTGACAGATACTCTTGCACAAAGATGGGCATCTCTGTACCCATTTGGTCAAGGAAAACTTCTGGGCAAAGAGAGCTGCATATGAGTGTGTGTGCATGGGTGTGCTTGTGTGTATACACTTATGAATATATGCTAAGACTTCTTATCAGCATCATTTTGAAATGTGAGTGGTTGGCACCATCAGTCTGGGGAGAGCACTGAGAGATACAGAGGAAAGAGGACCAAGAGGGAGCTTGCAGGGCTGCCTCATCCAGCCTCTACATTTGCTTAGTGAGGGCACTGGGCAGCTCTGCCAACTAAGAGGCAAAGGACAAGCCTTTGATCAGTGATCTGGCCCTCTACATTAGCTGAGGGACAAAAGTCAAAAGAGAAACATGGGCCTACTTAGGGTTTCCCAGATAGAAATATTGGAGAGATTCATAAAAAAGACAGCAAAGAAACTCCCCCCCTTCCCTCCCTTTCCAGTGGCCTCAGTTCAGTGTCTGACGCTCCCAAAGGAGACAGAGGACAACAAGCCATGTGGTTCCCAGGAGGCCCCCATATCACAGAAACCACAGGCCCTTTCCCATTCTCCGCAGGGTGACAGCCTCGTCCAGGGTTGTCAAGGCCTCAGTTTACACATCTATGATACAGGCACCCTTCTCCCAACTACCCTTGAGGGCAGACGTCAAGCATGAGAAACATTCTGCTAGCAGGGAAAGGTGACATGCCCTTGCCTTCAGGGCCCCAGGCCTCTCAGACAGGACCAGGGACTGCTCTACTGCTGCCCTGCAGGCCATGGAAAATACTACTTTCCTTACAGAACACCAGGATCTGTGGGCGTGTGCCCCCCAGCCAGGCCCCGCCCTGTCCTGCCACACTGAAGGTGGCACAGGGCCAGCTCTGTGGGCAGCCAGAATGCTGTTTTCAGTTCTCTCCACACAGGATGCCACAGTTTCCATGACATCACCACTAGGGCTGGCTGAGGCCCAACTCTGATCACAGCATAGTCAGCCTCCAACTGCCCAGGCCAAAGGTGTTCCGAGGGAGAGCCCAGATACAGTTACCCCAAACACAGAGGTGGTGGGAGGTAGGGAGTGTTAAAAGAAACAGCTCTTTTGCCTCCAAGAAGTATCTTGTCAAGAAGACCTTTTGTGGGGCTGAGTGCAGGAAAATAACCATTCAACTCCCAAAGTGGGTAAACAGGCTAGCGGTCTGGAGCCCCTGGGTTGTACCCAGGTCCCCCAAATACAGGAGCATTCAATGTTCTGGGCCATCAGCCAGTAGGGCCAAGACTCCCAAAGGAGGCAGCCATGGCAGGCCTGCAGCCCCTGGGTCTTTAGAGACAGGAAGTGAGCCCTAAGGGGAGATGATTCCCATTTGTCTCCTGGAAAATGAGGGTGAAAACACCCATTTCAGAAGCCTGGTTTGGACACCCTGACTCCAGAAGCAGGGGCTGCTATCAACATCTCAGTGCTCAAGTGCATCTCCATGCTTGACCTCCATGGTCCACTGACTGCGGCCAAGGAATGTAGGCCAGGTGCCATGCTAGGCCCTGGCTTGTTGTGTCTTCCCTGAGGACCATGACATTAAGATGATGACATGACTTGCACTTGATTTTGATTTGAGTGAGGGAGGGCTGTGCAAGGTCTCCAACCTCACTTTCTCCTCCTGAGTCATCTGGAGATGGCACACACAGAGGAAGCAGCTCCTGGCCCCAAGAGGTTTCCATTCTAGACCCACAGCATGGGCCCCAAGCACGCTCCTGAGTCCTGCAGGGAACAAAGGCTTCTAGAGAAAATTACAAGATGGCATCTTCCTCAAGTGAGTCAAGATCTTCCTGTGAGTCAAGAGGACAGAAAGGCAGGGGACTCTCATCAGCCTTTGGGGACCATGGGCGACAAAATGCAGTGAAGCCATTTCACCCCTGACCTCCCTCAGGACAGACCTCAAAGGGCATGACGTAGGTGAGGAGAAAGCAGGTCATCCCTGGTCCAGGTTCCATTCCCTCCCCACTCCAGCACCTCGAAGGGGCTCCTGACCCTTCCCAGCCTGGGCACAGCAGAAGGCAAGACAAGCCTGACTGAGAAAAGCCAAGAGGAAGGAATGTCAACATTAAAAATGCCTTCAAAGGACCTGGGCCAATCCTCAACAGACCCTTCTCCCAATAACCCTGGCTTCTGTTTTCTGATCTTCAGCAGATTGAGCAAAGGAGAACTGGGCTGGCTCAGGAGCTAGTTCAAATCCAGCCTCAGATACTTCCAAGCAGCATGAGTCACTTCACCTCTGTCTGCTTCAGCTTCCTCAACTATAAAATGGGTTAACAATAGCCACTTTCTCACAGTGTTGATACTTGTATAGCACCTGGCACAGTGCAGACACAGCACAGGCTCCTTTCTCCCAGGGACATTCCATAGACAACAGTTTCACAGGATTTGATATGGGGTGGGTAGATTTTGGGACCTGAGCTCATTTCTTCTTCGCCCTCCCTACATCCCTGGCCCCTTCTTTCCATCCCTCAGTCTGATGCTGAAGCCTTCAGACCAGACGACGAACCTGGGAAACTGAATTCTTTCAGCTGTGGAGCGATGACCTTCCTATGGGGTACATGGCTCCCCCAGTTTGTTCTAACTCATAGGCCCCCTCACACTTCACCAGCCCCAACACCACTTCCTAGCTCCACAACCAGAATCTAGGCAAACTCACTGCTGTTGTTAGATAGGACCTGGCCACCAAATGTCCTGTGGTTCCATTCACTGCTCTAATGATGCCCAAGGTTAAGACCCCCTGCCTGCTCTGACCATGGGTCACCTCCAAGATTGCTTGCTTTTCAAATGTGGCATGCCTCATACCACATGCGTATCTAAAGTTCCTGGCACATCAAAAGCACTAAAATGTTTTTCATTCAGCAGTTCTGCTTCCACTATGGCTTTCACTACACCCATGGTGTAGCCTGGCCAGAAGAAGAAAAAAGAAGGGTGGATCCTACCAGGTTCTTAGCATGCACCTTGGTCATCTCTCCCCACCCCACCCCAACCCCATGCCCTGGTTGAGTCCTCAGGAGGCTGCCACTGCTGCTGACAGATTCCTCTCGGCCTCAGCCCCTTGGGTCAGATGAGACAACACCCAAAACACAGCAGAAAATTTGATGCTCACAGTGACTCCTTCCGAAATCAGGAAACTGAGGAAACTCAGAGGACAAGAGTCAGCCCTCCCCCAATAGAGGCAGCACAGAGAAGAGTGAGAAGGGTTGGGGTTCAAGCTGTCTGTGACCCCCAAGCACACCATTTAACTTCTCAGTGTTCAAGGAAAAGTCCTTAAATAAAATAGATTTAATTGTTATCTTTGAGTCATACCCTTCCCAGATTTCCCATATATATATATATATATATATATATATATATATATATATATATATATATATATATATATATGTATGTATGTATGTATTATAAGGGATATATATACACATGTATATATATATATCCCTTATAAAAAAGAATTTGAAAAGAAGTAAGGAAAGGGCAGAAAGGAAGAAAAGGAAGAAAGGGAGGGAGGAAGGAAGGTCAGTGAAAGTGATCTACATACTAAAATTAAAAAAACCCAAATCTTCCAGGACAGGGCACTGTTCCCCTGACCTTCGTGAAGGTGGTGGGGTAGCTTCTCCTGTCTCTTCTGTGGGGCATCTGTTCCTTATCCTTTTGTTAACATTTTGCTTTATTTGTTTCCTCCTTCTTGTTTACAATGTTGCTGTCCTGACTGATGATCTTTTCCTGACTGCTACTTTTCCCCAGGTCTCAGTTCATGGAAGTATTCCCAGACTTCTCTGTATCCATCAAGTTCCTCATTTCTTCCACCACAGGAAGATTCTATAACATTGGTGTCTATAGTTGATCTGGACATTCCCAATGCATGGGCTTCTATCATCCTCACAAAAGTGTTGCCATGAACACTGTGGTATCTCTGGGGCCTTTTTGGTTTCTTGTTTATTGACTGACTGATAATTCCCAAACACTTTCCAGAATGATTATTCTGATTCCCCAGCTCCCCCACAAGGTATTAGGGAGGGTACCTAACTCTCCCCCAACCTCTCCAATATTCTCTATTTCCATATTTTAGTCATTTTTGTCAAAGCAACTGTCAGGACAAATGTTAAATCAGCCTTGGTGCAGGGGCTTTTCACAGAAGGATTTCTCCACACAGATAAATCTGTCTTCCTTCCCATTCCCCCCCACTCCAAAAAGGAACAGCTTAAGAAGACTATTTCCTATCTTAGAATAATAATTTGGCTGAATAGACATGATCCCAGAATTACAGGAAAAGAGGATAGATCAAATCCCCAAAGAGAACTTTCTAAAACCAAAACAAAACAAAAAGTCCTTCCCAAGTGGGTCAATAAATGGAGGGAGCACCTGTGAGAAGATAGACAAACTCATGCATTGTTGGTAGAGTCGTGACCTGGTCTACCAAGTTGAGAAGGCTACTTCTTCTATGGCCCAAATGTCTTTAAAGTTTGCCAACGCAGTGACAGATAGGATTCCATCAGCATAAATTCCACTAAAATAATGTCCCTGGTCCATGGACCCTTCCCATCCGACTGAAGCTGCCACCCCTCCTGTGTGTTGCCTGTCCTTAGTGTGTGAGCGCCTTGAGGGAAGGACTGTCTTCCTTTTCTGTGATCCCCAGTGCTCTGCACACTACAAAAATGTATAAAAGGCTTTTTCATCATCCATTCATTTCTAACAAAAACGTCAAAGGCAGAAATGACTTACATACAAAAAAATATATTTATAGCAACACTTTTTGTTGTAGCAAAGACCTGGAAACAAAGCAGGCTCCTATCAATGGGGGGATGGCTGAACAAATTAGGGTCTGTGAATGCGATGAAAACATCACTGTGCCAGCTATACCCCATGGGAGGGATTCAGAAAAACCTGAGAAGACACGTCTGGGCAGAGCAGAGTGAGCAAAACCAGAACAACTCACAAAATGTCTCTAATAATGCAAAGGGAAAGACTTCCCTCTCATCATTCTGGCAACCCACCCTGCCTCCCCAGGACCAACAGCAAGGGGCCAACAAAACACCTCCTTTGTAGCCCATGGATGAGAGCAGGATCAGGTAGACCACAGACACAGTGCAGTCTGGTCCCTCTTGTGTGCCAAACACACATGCTTTGAAAACAAAACTGTCCCTAAGAGAGGTTCAGTAAGAAACACTGGATATGGAAATATTTGTGTGTTTGGCTTTAAGTGCATAGTAAGAAAGAAAAGGCAAATTCTGAGTCCTCCATCAGTGTGTGAGAGACCCAGAGTTATGGGAGGTCACGGAGGGGGCAGCCTCCAACACGAAAGAAAAGGCAAATTCTGAGTCTCTCCATCAGTGTGTGAGAGACCCAGAGTTATGGGAGGTCACGGACGGGGCAGCCTCCAACACTGGCCTGCGGCCCACAGCACCAAAACAAGCCAGAGCTTGTGTAAAATGGGCCCAAGGAGGGGGAGCCCACCCACTCAAGTAGAAGATGTCAGCTGAGAAATGGGGCCCTCTGAGTACATCTCCTGCACCAACAAGCTGTGTTTCTGGGCAGATGAAAGGGGGTGCATGCCCACACACACACACACACACACACACACACACACACGTGTGTAATCTTCCCCTAGAGATAAAAGTTGGACTGATAAAAGTTGGATTGAGAATTACATCACAGCTTAGATGGGTAAACTTCTGCTTTTCAGAGGGGCCTAAAGGCTTGGGGGGTAAAGGGACCCTGTCTTTTCTTTCCACACAGAAGTTAAAAGAGAAAGTGAAGGGTGGGACATGCCTCCTGAGTCTCCCTCGTGCCACCAAGGACCCTCAGCCTGAGCCCCGGTTCCAGCGCCAAGTACAGTGCCAAGGCATCCCCAGGCATCCCTGGGCGTCCCCTGGTATTTCCCCTCCCATCCAGCAGTCACCACAGCATTATCATTCCTAGAGGTCTGAGAGTAAAGCCTGTCCTTCCTCATAAGATACAAACATAGAAGTAACCTAGAAGATGACAGCTTGCTGAGCCCAGGCTGTTCACTTCTGGGCAGGATGGGGAAGGAAAGGAGGGGAAGAAAGGGAAGGGAAGAGGGGGGTGGGAGGGAAGGGAGGGGGAAGGAGACCTGAGTTCAAATCCAGTCTCAGACACTGACTAGTTGTATGAATCTGAGCAAGTCACTGAACTTTTCTGGGCCTCAGTCTCCTCCACTGTAAAATGGGAATGACAACAGCACCTGCCTCCAGGGCTGTTGTGAGGATTGAGTGAGGCCATATTTGTAAAGAAATGGGCACAAACCCTTCCTTCCTTCTTAGCCTGGAGAGGAATCAGCATGAATCAGCAGGCAGAGGTTCACTGGGGGAGGTGGGGGTGGAGAACAGCCCCAGCTTCAGGTCACCTGCTCTCCTTGTCCCCACGCACCAAGGAGGCGGAGGCCTCCCTCGGTCTTTTGCCTGCACACAGACCCCCACAAATCAGCCCCTAGGCCCCATTTCACACAAATGTGCACCGGCCTACAATGCACCCTCAGCCTCCTGGCCCAGGGACCACCACCTGATCCTTCTCTGGGGATTGATAAAAGGGCAACAGCCCTGCCCCCAGCCTCTCTCATCTGCCCTTAGCCAGGGTGCAGCAAAGCTCTGGGAATTCTGCTGCCTCTGTCCAGATCTGGAATGGGCCCCATTGAGGTTCTGATCACACACCTGGGGGTTGGAGGTGACCCATGAACAAGAAAGAGAGCAGAGAGAGCATCAGGGTGGAAGCTAATTAGGGGACACTGTCCTGTGTTTGCCAAGGACCCAGTAGGGGATCCAGAGAGGAGCCAGTGGGAACATGAGAGCCGTTCTGTGTCTGATAGGAACCAGGGGGAGGACGCATCACATGTGTCTTGTGGGCCCCAAAAGAAAGCCAGAAGTCCAAGAGGGAAAGCTGGGAAGAGGCTGATTGAGGGGCAAAGGAAAATCAGAAGTCCCTATGAAAACTCCCCCAAAGAGGAAGGGGCTTCCTGGGCCTTCCGAGCAGGCCTACAGACATGGGAATGAGGAGCCCTTCAGGCAGTGGAACAAATCAGTCATTCAATAAGCCATTCCAGAATCCTGGGGTTTCCAGTCCTGGCCCCATTCAATGACCTCACCCAGCTGTGACAACCACATCTCAGTGCAGACCTAACCCAGACTAGAGCACAGTCCCACCTTGTAACTGGTCACTCTAAAGCAAATGGAAAATGATCAGGTAAGTGGGTCTGGCACCACCACCACCTCAGTGGCAACTTTGCCATGCACTGGGTGCCCAGGTCAGTGCTGGCTCATCTCACCTCAGTGGTAACTGCCATATGCTGGGCCCAGGTATGGGCAAACCCATGCCACCTTGGGGCTCCATGGGATCACACAGACAGCATCCACATCTACTTAAGTAGTTGGGTTTCTCTGATCCTAAATTGGGGCCACAGGGTTTCCCTTAAATGAACCAACCCCCTCTATGTCAAGCGAGAAGGCTAAGGTGAGAGCCAAGACCTCCTATTCTCCCAGGCCAGTGCAAGTGAGAGAGTCTACTCCTCTGCTCGGTAGTGCTGGTCTATCCAAATCAGAGGCAGGTTCCAGTGGGACCTTATGAGTGACTCCCCCGGGAATTTGGAAGAGTGAGCCCATCCACCATGAGTGCAGCAGCAGGTGGAGAAGCCTCAAGAATACCAGGGGGTGAATTCTGCCTTCAGTCACCTAAGAGAAGAGTGGGCTAGTAACACTGGGGTAGTGACAAGACTTGGAGGACATGGCCCGGGCTCTTCATCTCCTGCTCTGAGGCTTAAGAGCTGAGAAACTTTGAGGAGGGCCTCAGTTTCCTCATCTATAAAATGAGAAGGTTGATCTAGAGAACCTCCAATATCCCTCTGAGCTCTGAACAGATGCCTCCCCATCCTGGGCACTCACATTGTGTGGTCTTCCTGACCCCTTATCCTTTCCTCACCTGACTACCAAACAGACGCCCAGCTGACCTCCCCAGCTGTGGGAGGGTTTCTGCCCTGATTGCGGTCCCCTAAGTCCAGCATGGCTCCTCGGCCCTGCTTAGAGATCCCTGTCTTACTCTTGCTCCCACCCCAACATGACACTGTGGCCTAGGCTATGGAGGGCCGAGCCAAGGCTGTTGGCCATAGCCCCTCAGGTACAGAGCAAAAGCAAACTCCACAGGCTTTGGAATGAGAGAGAGGAAGCTTGTGGCCAGCAAACCCCAAAGCACTCTCTGGAACGGGGACGACCCCACGCTGGCAGGATGGAAAGCCTGGCCCAGCCTTCTTCATGTGGGGAGCAGGAAGGTGGCATCTCTCCAATGCTGCCCAACCAAACAAGACGGCAAAAGGCCGCTCTTGCTCAAGAGATGCTAAAAATACAGCCTCTCACTAGTGTTGCTGAGGGAAACATGGCCCCAAATCCTTCCCACACAAGGCCTTCTGGGGCAACTTTTTTTTTTGCTCTGTTTAAGAATAACTTTTTTAAAGAGGGAATGAAATATCCACCCATATTTGAAATGTCTGAGGTTCCAGGCAAATACCTCAAAGACACACAAACAATAAGGAATAAATCAAACTTCAGAAATGAAACCGTGACTCTGGCCAAGGCAAACAAACATGCTGAGGCACACCCCCCACCCCCCTGCAACCCTTGAAGGTCAACAGGGCAGGAAAATGCAGAGGGAATCCCATAGTTGGCGTCCATGGAAAATCCCAGCCTGCCCCAGGCTGCACCCCTGAGGAGAGATTCATCTCCAGAATGCCAGGTGGGGCAGGGAGGACTCCTCTTCTGAGGCAGAGTCCTCCATCCCCATGACCTCCAGACACTCAGGCCAGACCTCCACCAGATCACCCAGATCACAGCTTGCTTGTCAAGGGACCAACAGTTTTCTGCTAGAAGGCCCCCCCCCCTCCCACCTAGGGAGGAGCATCCTTCTCTGGGAGAGGTGTCATGGTAAAGCTCTCAAGTTCTTTCTGACTTCGGGCATAAATCAGCCTCTTCACAACATGCCCAAGAGGAGGCACCAAGGCAGGCAGCTGGGTCTGGCCTCCTCTGACCTGAGTTCAAATCCCTTCATGCTGGGATATGGAGGCCAAGCACCCCAATCTCCCAAACCTGTGGGTCACTGAGCGAATAAAATGACCTGTCTCTGCCTCAGGGTCCTCATCTGCAAAACCAGGTCCTGGGATAAGATGCATACGTTTCCAGGTCTAGGAACCTTGTGACCCAAAACACTGCGACTTCTGCCTTAGAGGACCCCTCTTCGCCTCCTGGACAGTCCTTTCAGAATTTAAATTCTAATTTCACCGCACTCTCCTCCATCCCCAAATCTTGCAGAAGCAGACCACTGACCTCCTGCCCCCACCTCAGTGTCCCCTCTATTGAATGGCGCCCATTCGTCCTAGCAAAACTGGTCTGTGCAGAACTGGGTGCCTGGTATATCCTGAATTAACTGGGAGCTCCTCATGGCCAAGGATGAGGGCTGTCTTTTGCAATTTCTTATCTCCCCAGCTTTTAGCCAGTGCCTAGCACATTGCAGGTGTCTGATAAATGTTTCTTGAGTGACTGACTGACTATCCAAGTGTAGACCGAAAAGTGAGTATGAGGTGGAAGAAAGAGAGACAGGCAAGGCCCATCACTGACCCACCAAAGGCTGGGGGGACATCAGTGCCCTGGGGGAACAAGGCCAAAACAATTCTTTCCATCTTCATCACATTCATTCCTGAGAACATTTCTGTTCACTAAGAACAGACATGGAGAAGTCAGGGCAATGGCATCATCTTTGTGGAGGGGATGACACAAGTCTCCTTGCCTTCTGTATTTAGGGAAGGGAGAAAAAAGGAAGGAGAGAGATACGGACTTAGTGCCGCCTATGTGCCAACTACTGTGCTAGATACTTTACAAATATCTCATGTGTTCCTCATAACAGCCCTAGGATGGAGACACTTTTTGTGTCTACATTTTAAAACTGAGGAAACTGAGGCTGACCAAGGTGAAATGACTCGCTGAGGGTCACACAGATAGTAGGTGTTTGAGGTCTTCCTCACTCCAGGCCTAAAGTTCTCTCCAGGACATCTCCTACCTACAGGAAGGAGAGTGAAGGGAAAAGGCTAGGTGTCATCCTGGATTCCTCACCCTCTCTAGCCCCCCATATCCAGTCTGTCCATTTCACCTCTGCCCTATCTCTGATAGATTTCACCTCTGTAATATCTCCGATCAATTTCACCTCTGCCCCATCTCTGGTTGATTTCACCTCTGTAATATCTCTGATCAATTTCACCTCTGCCCCATCTCTGGTTGATTTCACCTCTGTAATATCTCTGATCAATTTCACCTCTGCCCCCTCTCTGGTTGATTTCACCTCTGTAATATCTCTGATCAATTTCACCTCTGCCCCATCTCTGGTTGATTTCACCTCTGTAATATTTCTGATCAATTTCACCTCTGTAGCATCTCTGCTCAATTCCACCTCTGAAGTATCTCCCCACTACACCCCCTTCTCTTTTTCGATCCTCCCCCCACCCTGAGGCAGAAGATCCTTAATTCACACCTGGACTATTGCTTGGGGGCAGGGGGAGAGGGTCTGCCCCCAGTCCAGCCTCCACTCACTATCAAATTGTCTTCCTAAAGCACAAATCTGATCATGTCATTCCCCTACTCTATAAACTACAATGGCTCCCTATCACCTCTGGGATCAAATATAAAAGGTTCTGTATGGCCTTCACAGCCCTTCCTAATCTGCCCCTCTAGCGTTTCCAGTCCTCTCACATCTTATTTCCTGATTTCATGACCCAGTCTCCCAGCTATGCCCATCTCTGAGCTCCAGGCCTTCTCTCTGACCACCCCTCCCCCCCATATCTGGAGCTCTCCCTATTCACCCCTGCCCACCCCAACTTCTTCCAAGTCCCAACTGAACTCCTTCCTTCTACCAGAATCTTGTCCTGATCCCCTCAAATGCAAGGGCTTCCCCTCTGCCAGTCATCTCCATTTACCCTGTCTAGAGCTTGTTTGCATAAGGCTTCCTCACTGCCCTTGAACAGGTGACTTCCAAAGCACCTTCTTTAGTCCTGTCGTCTCATCTGACTTCTGGGTCCATATCCCACACCTGGCGCACCTGGCCCTCCAAACCACAGCCATCTTCTGACTTCCCTCTTGCTACCTGTAATTCCACCATTCACTCCCCCTGCTCTCCCCAAACATAACCTTCCCTCTGTCCTTTTCTATACAGTAACCAAAGTCTCCTGGTTCTCTCTCCATAATATATCCCAGCCTCAGCTTCCTCAATTGTTAAATGGGGATAATAATAGCACTTCCCTCACAAGGTTGACAGGGATCCCATAAGATCATATTTGTAAAGCCTTTGGCAAACTGTGCCACTCTCTAAATCTGCAGCTATTATTGAGACAGAAACAAAAGCTGATGACCCCTCAGCAGCATAGGAAGAGGGTGGCAGAGTGGAGAGTGACATGAACTTGGGTTGATGGTGCCCATAACAGGAGTATGAAGGAGGCATGAGGGAGGGGTGGGGTACTCTGGCCATGAGGGAAGTAAGGCTGCAGTTCAGGGGAGAGCTTGGGGACTCTGAACACAAGCAATCACTGAGGTTGGGGTTTCCCTGAAGCTCTGCAATTGGAGGAAAAATTCATCTCTCAATCCTTCTTACTGCCTATGAGCTACCTTTCAAATAGAATCGGGGGACATCAATCTAAAGTTAAAAGAGACCCCCAGGGGCAAGTCAATTCAACCTCCTCTTTTCGTAGAAGAGAACAGTGAGACTCAGGGAGTTAAGTGATGGGAGTCAGGTTTTGAACCCAAGCCCTGGAACACTTCCTGGCATCCCCACACCAGCTGTAACTGCCCCCTTTCTAGTCCCCTTTTGTGTGTTGTCTTCCCCAAAATGACAACACTTTGAGACAAGGGGAGTCCTGGCTCCTTTGGGTTAATATTCCTGGGGCTTACTTAGCATGACTGCAGACAGCAAGAGGTTCCTAAGTGTTCACACTCTCCTAAGCTCACAGTCTCTCTCACCTTTCTCTCTGTGTATCTCTGTCTCTCTCTCTCTGTTCCTCCCCACCCTCTTTGATCCATCTGCCCTTCTGCCTGTGTCTGTTTATTTCTGACTCCAGATCTCTACCCTGTCTGGCCCCAGGGCCTTCCTTCTTCAGGAATGTGACCAGTCCTTTCATGGTCCACAGACAGCTGGGTTTCCAAACCTCTCACTTTCCTAGCCAGGCCCTCTGGACACACTGTTCACTGGCCTCTTCTCAGGCTCCTGACCACTGCTAGAGAAAGTCTCCAAACCACATGCCTGGGCTGATGCCCCATTCACAGAAAATCATCACCAGGGCCCTCAGCACACATTCTGCTGGACCATGCTCTTGATCCCAGCTCACATCACAGTTGTTCCAAACTCCCCCAAACCCCTTCAACCCCGTTCCTCTGGCACCATCCCTAGCACCCCTCTCTCTCTCCACAGATCATATTCTAACCTCACTTCACTGAAGAAACTGATATCATCCAACCTGAGCAGTTAGGAGACTTTGCTTCACAGTCAGGTAGCTCGCAAGATGGCACCAAATGAGAGTGTCCCATGGGGGGCACCAAAGCCACTCATACCCTGCCATTCAGGGCCAATAAATGGGGCTGAACTGACTCATTGGTCCCTTGACTCACCAATTCCAAACTGGGCATTGGCCCCAATTAACTCTAAGACAGGAGAAAAAGGGGATGAATATACATGAAAATGCTCATAGTGGAATTCTCTGTCATGCCAAGAATGGGAAACAAGGTGATGTGCAACCCTCAGGGAATGGCAACTAGAAGTCATTAAACACCTACTGTATGCCCAGCCTGCATGAATGAAGAACAGGACAGCCCCTCCCCAAAAGGCCAGAGGATGAACTCCCAGACGTCCGCTTACCTGGTAAAATTCGCGAAGCCAATTCTTCTGTAAGTTCTCTGGCTGGAAATCAAAAAGAAAGAAGCAGTCAGACCCAACCAGCCTCTCACTAGAAGGCAGGATGAACGTAGGTCACAGGGTCTTCAGGATGAGACAAGACCCAAGGGGAAGGAAGGGAAAGCTCCCAGTACCTGCCTCCCGCACCCCACAGCGTCCTACCCTACCATAACACACCAATGTCCCAGACACCAGGGGCTTGAGGCCTCCCCAGGCCTAACACATGGGTCCTTCTCATGACCTCATGCATGACCTGATGCAAGGGCTTTCTGTTTGAAAGTCACATAGCCAAGGAGCTTTTGTTTTTGTCCCCTGGTACCATAGGAGTGGTGCAGGACAAGGAAGGAACAAGGAAGTGCACAAAATGGTGGTAGAGGAAGAGGAGAGGACAAGGAGGCCAGGCTTAGAGGCTCAGAACAGAGGGAATGTCAAACCCTCATCAGCACAGATGGAAAACACCTCCTCTCCCCTGCAGCCTCTATTCTACTCTGAGCACAGCAGAGAGATGGGAGCTGGCTGGACCTTTGGGGGTGGTGTACCACCCCTATAGTGTTATCCAGCTGTCATCACAGTTAATGCAAACTTGAGCTGAGGTGGCAGGAGTGCGGTACTCTGAAGGTGCATCTTCTGGCCCAGCACCCAACAAGAGATAATGTCCAAAAGACAACAGCTTCAATCAGGCAAAGTGCAGGGCTCAGCCTGGAAGCCATGCAAGTGCTGCCTTTGAGAAAGCCATGAAAGTCCACCAAGAGAATAAAGGTTCAGACTTGTCTAACTTGGCCCCAGACACAAAACTTGCCATGCTGTGGGAAAACAGGAAATAAGTTTTATTTCCACACTTTGATGGGGTGTGTGTGACCTAGTACAGTGAGGTGAAGGTCAGAAAACTGCTGCACATGCTCAAGAAGTTGTGTGAGGGAAAGTCTATAAGATGAGAACATGAAGTCACATGGCCAGGGAAATCCAAAATTCAGAATTCTGTAAGGGTCCTGCCTCATCCCAATCTGGTCATGGTCCTTCTGGTGGTCATGCTGGAAGCCATCCGTTCTTCATGGGAAGGAATGTAGACCTTCCCTCCTCTGAACTCCATTTTTAATTTAATAAATTTTTCTTGATACTTTTTTTGTATGTCAAGTTTGTCTCTAACAATGGGGAGAGGGGTTTGGAGTTGAAAAGGGAAACTGAGTCAGGACTCAGAACAGTTGGCTCCCCAAAGTGGTCTGACCTGCTCTAGAATTATTGCTAAGTGCTGGCTGGGAGCAGGGCCCTGTCCTGGGTGCTGGGGGTACACAGGTTCTCCAGTCCTGACCTCTTGCTGTTTCTCAACTGCAAAATCCCATCTCCATGCCTTTACACAAGCCACGCCTCCTGCTTGGAAAGCTCTCCCCACCAACTTTGGTCTCCAAGCTCAGCTCAAGTGCCTCCTACAGCAGACCTTTCCTGGTGCTAATCACCCCAGAACATAGTCACACACATGGACTCTGATGGAGTGTAAGACCTTTGAGGGCAGAGACTGCCTCATTCCCATCTTTGCACCCCCTGGCCCACCAAAGCCTTGAAGAAATGAGTGTTGACTGACTGATTCCTGTAGCAAAAACTTGCCCTTTGAGGTCCCCTTGACTCCTCCTCTTGGAGGCAGGGCCCTTCAGTAATGATTATCCCCACTAGACAGAGGGAGAAACTGAGGCTCAGCTTTGTAAGTGACCAGCCCAGCTGGGTTTGAACCAATCCTTCTGACCATAGGCTCCCTGCTGCCCCTGGTGGCCTCATACAGATCTGAGCCCAGTGCCCTAAGCCCTCTGGCGCACGCACCCACATACAACTTTACATACCACCTCCACCTTAGTAGAGGTTGCAGACAGGGTGCTCCTGACCACAAGCCATCATTCTCTGTTTACCAGACTACCCAGCCTCAATCAGGCCACCAGGACACCCGTACTAGAGTAGGTAGGGGTAGAGAAGGTCTGTGCTCCACCAGGTGTTAGGAGATGGGGCAGCAGCAGGAAGGCTGGGGTAGGAGCTGGGCAGAAACCCATTAGGCAGCCACAAGAAGCAGCCTTCTGGGCCCAGCAGCAACAGCCACCACCACCAAGGCACATGAAAAGAGGTTCCTCTAGGGGCTTCCACTCTCTGCCATCCACCCATGAGGAGTGTGGACAGTTGGCACTGAGGGACCATATCAGAACTGCTCTGAAAAGCCTGGCACCAGTGGGGCCTATTTAGAACTAGTACAACTGGTCTGAGTCAGTGGGAACCAGTAAGCACTGCTTTGGGCGAGTTGAAACCTGTTAAAAACCAATTTGACAATGTCTCAGTTCTCATCCACCCACCAGGGTGTGCTGCACTGTGATCACTCTTGTCTTCAACTACCAGAACTAAGGAAAGTATGGGGGATAGAAAGGAGAGGGGAGAGAGAGAGGGTAGAGTCACTGTGCGTCTGCCCCATACGATGCCTCAGTTTCTCCCAATGCTCACCTCAAGATTTTCTTGCTCACCCAGGATAACAGTCATGGCATGGTAGCCCCAAAGCCCTGGGAAGGAAAATCTTACCTTACTACAAATGACAAAACCAAGGTCCCACCACATAAAATGCCCAGCTACAGCACCCTGACAGGAGGCTGGAGGAGCCAAAACCAGAGCCCAAGTTTTCATCAAGAGAAAGGAAAACCCTCAATCCACCGGTCATGTTAGGATGGATGTCAGGATGAAGGAAACTGCCCCTCTCCAGATGGGGGAAGAGGAGCTGGGAAAACCCTGTGTCTCTGTGCCACCAGGACCCATCTATCTCATGGTCCTATCCTCCAGGACACCTAGGCCTGGCCGAAGCCCATGGCCTGGGTGCTGAGGGTGCAGAGTACCCTCCACCCCCTCTGGGGCTGGCAAGGTTGCCTGCTCTCAGCACAAAATACAGTAAACTTCAAGAGTTAAACGTTAATCAAAAGCTAAAAATAGTTGTTACAGCTGGCAACTCAAAATGTTCAGGTCTGTGCAGGGGAGGTAAGAGGGAAAAGAGAGTTGCTCAACCCCAAAGCCCCAACTTTCTTGGTACTGGCAAATGATGAAAATATAAGTGGGAAGGGGATTGGGGAGGGGAGAGGGAGAAGAAGAGGAAGGGAGCGATCTGGGAGGCTCAAGCCAGGCATTTCTAGTGAGTTATTAAAAAGCAGTCACATAGGGTCACTGGGGACAACAAGGCTTCCATGGCATTCCCAGAGGCATAGGACCTGTAGCATTTGGTTTTTTAATTACTGCTATCTCTTGCATTTACATCACTTCATTTCTAAATATATCCCACACTCCTTCCCCCTTTGGGGTCATCCTTTATACCAAGGAATCCAAAAGAAAGACAAAGGGACAGAGAGCAGTTGAGGATAATTTGTCCACCCCACCCTCCTGTAAATCAGCATTCCCTTAGGACAGTGAGCAGCCAGTGCAGTTCAGCAAGGTCCCACCCCATTATCCCACTCCCAGTCCAAGCCACCAGACAGGCCTTGACTCCATGGCTGACCAGTATGGAAGCCCTGCCCTGGGGCTGGCCGATAGCAACACCCTGCGCCTAGGGCCTGCAAGCAGAGTGACCCCGTTTCCACTCAGCAGTAGGGCCCCACCCATGGAGCAGGCCAGCAGCTAAACCTCCAACAGGGAGGCCCCTAACCCCAGTATACTCCTACACTCCAGAGAAATCAAGCAACTAAGTCCTGAAGCCCAGTGAAAGCCAGCAGTAAGACCCAGAGTCCCAGCACAAAAAAACCTGAGACAGTGCAGCACCAGATCCCAACTCTCACATAAAAATACCCAGTCACCAAAAAAAAAAAAAAAAAAAAAAGGCAGGAAAAATGAGGAAAAAAAAAAAAAAGAACTTGACTATAGAAAGCTACTGTGGGGAAAGAGAGATTCAAGGCATAAACTTAGAAGAGGGGCATAGTGCCAAAATGGCTACATGAGAAAGCTCAAAGAGAAATGTAATTTGGTCTCAGGACCAAAAAGAATTCCTGAAAGAGTTTGAAAAGGATTTTAAAAAGCAAATTAGAGGAAGTAAGACAAAGCACAGAAAGAGAGGTGGAGGGGAGCCAAGATGGAGGAGTAGAAAGACTCACCTATGCTAGGTTCGAACCCACAGCCCATAGATTTCCTGTAAAAAGAATTCCTGACAAATTCCGGAACAGTGGAAGCCACGCAGCAACACAGTGAAGGAGATTTCCGTTGCAGAGAGACCTGAAAAACCGACCGCAGGGGTACCCCAGACGGGAGCAGAGTCCTGTCCTGCCGAGCGCTCCCCTCCCCCGCCCCGGCCACGCGGCACTGGGAGGAGAGAGCAGAGCCCAGCAGGCGGCAGGGACCTGAATCTCCGGGCGGCCGAGAAGGTCCCTCCACCCACACGCACAGGTCAGTGAGAGAGACGGGCTGAGAGGGGAGCGGGGGATCTCCGGGACTCGGACCCCCTGGGAAGCGGCCGCTGTGGCAGAGGCAGAGGCAGCTCGGCCAGAGGCTGAGGCAGCTCGGCCAGAGACAGAGGCAGCTCAGCCAGAGACTCCAAGAGTGGGCTGGAGCTCCACTCCAGCTCCACTACAAAGGATCTCTGTATAAACCCCCTGAGGGAACTGAGCCTGAGAGGCAGCCCTGCCCCCACCTGAGAACCAGCAGATAAGCCCCCATTGAAGAGCTGTCAAGCCTGCCACCAAAAGCCCTGAGGCTGGGGAGCAGCATTTGAATCTCAGACCCCAAGCACTAGGGCGAATCTAGGCCAGGGGGTGGAGAGGACTCTCATAAATCAAGTAACTGGCTGGGAAAATGCCCAGAAAAGGGAAAAAAACTAAGACCATTGATGGTTATCTCCTTGAGAAAATC
>CM053769.1:459649908-459690852 GCA_028658325.1 Potorous gilbertii | reverse complement strand
CAAATGGGGAGAAAATTTTGGAACCCAAAATCTTGTGAAAATGAATGTAAAAAGTTAAATAAATTTATTTAAAAAAAAAAGCAAATTAGAGAAGAAAGAAATTTGAAAAGAAAATGAGAGTAATGCAAGAGAATCGTGAAGAAAAGAGGTGACAGATACAAAAATTTACTGAGGAAAATAACTCCCTAAAAAATAAATTTGGCCAAATGGAAAAGGAAGTACAAAAGTTCACTGAAGAAAATGTGAAATTTCTCATTGGAAAAACAACCAACCTAGAAAACAGATCCAGGAAAGGTAATATAAAAATTATTGGACTAGCCGAAAGTCATAATCAAAAAAAGCCTAGACAACATCTTTTGAGAAACTATCAAAAAAATTGCCCTGATATATTAGAACTGGAGGGAAAAATAGAAATTGAAAAAACCTTTTGATCACCACCTGAAAGAGAGCCCAAAATGAAAACTCCCAAGAACATTATAGCTAAATCCCAGAGTTCACAGATCAAGAAGAAAGTATTATAAGCAGCCAAAAAGAAACAATTAAATATCAGGAAGCTATGGTCAGGATTACACAGGATTTGGCAGCTTCTACATTAAAGAACCATAGGGCTGGGAATATGAGACACCAGAAGGAAAAGAAGTTAGGGCTACAACCAAGAATTACCTATGCAACAAAACTGAATATAAACTTTCAGGGGGAAAAAGTACACATTTAACAAAATAGAGGACTTTCAAGCATTCCTAATTAAAAGATCGGAGCTGAATAAAAAATATGATCTCCAAATGTTTCCAAGAGAAACATAAAAAGGCAAAAAAGAAGCAAGAACAAGAAAATATCAGAAATTCAATGAGATCAAACTGTTTATATTTTTATATTGCAAAATAATATATGTAACTCTTAAGAATTTTATCACTGTAAGAGCAATTAGAAGGAATACATGTAGATAGAGGGTGTGGATATAAGGTAATTTTGATGGATGATACTCAAAACAAAAAAAAGGTGAGAAAGAAAATGACACTGAAGGAAGGAAAGGGAAGATGGAATGGGGTAAATTATTCCACATAAAAGAGGCATGAAGGAGCTATTATGGTGGAGGGGACTATGGGGAGGGAGGCAAAGTTTAAACCTTACTCTCATTAAAATTGGCTCAAAGAGGGAATAACATACACACTCAGTTGGATATAGAAATCTATCTTACCCTATGAGAAAATAAAAAGGAATGGAATTAACAGAAGGGAGAGGGGGGACTGATACAAGGGAGGGTAGACTGGGGAAAGTGGTGATCAGAAGTAAAACGCTTGTGAGAAGGGAAAGGTGGGAGAAGTAAAAGAGGGGGGAGAAAGGCAAAAAATAGCATGGAGGGAAATACAAAGTTAGTTATCATAATTATAAATGTGAATGGGATGAACTCACCTATAAAATGGAACTGGATAGCAGGATGGATAAAAAACCAGTATCCTAAAATTTTGCATACAAGAAACATATTTGAATCAGAGAGATAGACACAGGTAAGGAGATGGAGGAGAAACTATTTTGCTTCAACTGAAGTAAAGAAAGCAGAGAAGGAGATGGAGGAGAAACTATTTTGCTTCAACTGAAGTAAAGAAAGCAGAGATAACAGCCATGATCTTGGACAAAGCAAAAGCAAAAATAGATTTAATAAGAAGAGATAAGGAAGGAAACAATATCTTATTGAAAGTTACCATAGAAAGTGAAGTCATATCAATACTAAACATATAAGCATCAAATGGGATATTACCTAAATTTTTGAAGAAGTTGAATGAGTTATAGGAGGAAATAGATCATAAAACGTTACTAGTGATATAATTTTCCCCTCTCATAAATCTAACAGAAAAAAAATAAACAAGAAAGAATTTAAAGAGATAAATAAAATTCTGGAAAAGCTGGTGACAGATCTTTGGAGAAAACTGAATGAGAATAGAACGAAATACAGCAGTACATGGCACCTACAGAAAACTAACCATGTATTAGGACATAAAAATCTCACAACCAAATGCAGAGAAGCAAAAATAATAAATGCATTCTTTTCAGATAATAATGCAATATAAAATTACATTCAATAACAGATAATGGAAAGAGAGATTAAAAATCAATTGGAAATTTAAAAATCTAATCCTAAAAAAATGTGGCTAAAAGAACAAATCATAGAAACAATCGATAATTTCATTTTTAAAAATGACAATAAGCAACATACCAAAATTTATGGGATGCAGCCAAAGCATTACATAGAGAACTATTTATATCTCTAATTACTTACATCAATAAAATAGAGAAAAAGTAGATCAATGAATTGGATATGCAACTAAAAAAACTAGAAGAACAAATTTAAAATCCCCAATTAAATACCAAATTAGAAATCCTGAAAATCAAAGGAGAGATTTATTTGGAAAAATAGGCAAAAGGAGGGTCCTATCAAATTCCTTTTATGATACAAATATGGCACTGATACCCAAACCAGAAAGAGCCAAAACAGAGAAAGAAAACTTCCAACCAATTTCTCTAATGAATATTGATGCAAAAAGTTCAAATAAAATACCAGCAAGGAGATTACATATAGCAATATATCACAAGGATCTCACATCATGACCAGGTGGAAGCTATACCAGGAAAGCAAGATTAATTCAATATTAGGAAACCCATCAGTATAATTGACATAACAAAAGCAACAGAAATCATATAATTATCTCAATAGATACAGAAAAAGCCTTTGACAACATATAGCACTCCTTCCTATTAAATACACTAGAGAGCACAGGAATAAATGGAGTTTACCTTAAAATGGTAAGTAATATTTATCTAAAATCATGAACAACTATTTTATGTAATGGGTACAGACTAGAAACCTTCCTAATAAAATTAGGGGTGAAACAAGGATGCCCATTATCACCTCTCTTATTTAATATTGTACTAGAAATGTTAGCTATAGCAATATGAGAAGAAAAGTAATTAAACAAATTAGAATAGGCAATGAGGAAACAAAACCATCACTCTTTGCAGACTTAGAAAAGCCTAGCAAAGCAACTAAAAAAACTACATGAAATAATTGACAAGTTTATCAAAGTTGAAGGATACAAAATAAACCCACATAAATCACCAGGATTTCTACATCTTACCAACAAAGTCTAGCAGCAAGAGACAGAAAGAGAAATTCCATTTAAAATAAGTGTAGACAACAGAAAATACTTGGGAGTCTACTTGCCATAATAAACTCAGGAACTACATGAACATAAGTATAAAACACTTCTCAAACAAATAAAATTAGATCTAAACAAGTAAAAAAATATAAATGAGTAGGTGTAATGGGAGTTAAAAATCTTCCCCACCTCTTGATTATTGATAGGCCTCAGGTGGGGCTATTGATTGGGGGAGGTTTGTTTCCTATGAAGGCCCACACCTTTTGCTGATTGCAAATGAGGCACTGGGTCACTGAGGGGTCCTCACCTCTGGCTCTGAAAAGAGGATATATACTCTGAGGTGAGGTTTTGTTTGGGGCTTAGTTTTTGGAAGAAGGTTCTTGTGCCATAAGACTCTGGGCAGACCTTTTAAGAAGCCCCTCCCACCCCACCCCGCATCGGGGCTTTGAAGACCCAGATGTTGGTGCTTCTCTCTCTGGTAATGATGTATGTATTGCCTGCGGTCAAACAGTTGGAAACCCTGACTGTTGGTCCTGCTTGTATTCTCACTGTTAGTATACATTTCTGATTAAAGTGACTGTTGATCCCTCAAAAGTTGCTTTCCTTTTAGAAAAGCAGATCTAAGAACATGTGCAGCAGGTTCTCCTGTGCATGCTGGAGTGCTTACTGCTACAGTAGGCTGAGCCAATGTAATAAAAATGACAATTCCACCTAAATTAATCTATTTATTCAGTGCCATACCAATCAAACCATCAAAAAATTATTTTATAGAGCAAGAAAAAAAATAGTAACAAAATTCATCTGGAAAAACAAAAGCTCAAGGATATTGAGGGAATTAATGAAAAAAAATGCAAAAGAATGAGGTCTAGCCATACCAGATCTCAAATTGTATTATAAAGGAGTAATTACCTAAACAATCTGGTATTGGCTAAGAAATAGAGCGATGACTCAGCAGAATAAATTGGGTACAAATTACATCACAGTAAATGACCACAGTAATCTAGCACATGATAAACCTAAAGATCCAGGTTTTTGGAACAAAAAATCACTATCTGACAAACACTACTGGGAAAACTGGAGAACAGTATGTCAGAAACTAGGTATAGATGAACATCTCACATTGTACACCAAGATATGGTCAAAATGAGTAAATGATTTACACATAAAGAGGGATACTATAACCAAATTAAGATAGCATGGAACGGTTTATCTATCAGATCTATGCTGTGGAGTCAATTCTGTCCACGGACTGATTTTGATACTCACTTTTCCTCTCCTCTCTCCCTTCTCCCCCACCTCATAATACAGACATGTCTTCTCTGTAATTCTAAGAAAGCTAAGAGGAAATATCTGAAGCCTGGACAGGACCCTGGCTGAGCTGTCTGCCACTCTGGAGCTCTACAAAGCCTTTCCTCTGGTTCTTGACAAATGGGTTTCCAGTCACACATGGAGGAAGTGCATTTATCAGAGACAATCTCTGCCCACTGCTCTCTTTGCTGGGAGTTGCTATTTTTAAATTAAAGAAATGTTGTGAAGGAAAGGGCCTTGGGCTATTGGACAGCCAAGACCAGGACAGAGAAGGGGAAGTAAGCCTTTCTATAGTACCCACGTGATTGGCATTGTGCTAAGCTCTTTACAACTACTATCTCATTTGATCCTCACAACAACCTTATACAAAGTAGGTCCTATCATTATCCCCATTTTACAGCTAAGGAAACTGAAGCAGACGGAGATTCAGTGACTTGCCCTAGGTCACAAGTTATTAAGTGAATGAGGCCAAATTAGAACCCAGGTCTTCCTGAGTACAGGTCCACCACTGTGGCCACTAAGTCACCTGGCAGGCTATGGAACACCATCTTTTCCTTCTAGAACACTTTCCAAAAGTACTCAAAGGACATATTATGGCCTCCACTGCCTGGCAGGCTCCCTCCTGGAAGCCCATCCCCCTGTCCCCTATTTGATTCTAGACTGAGCAGAAATGGAGTTGTCCCCATCTTGGTGTGGGGCCCCAGGCAGTTGCTGCTGCTGCTGCCGCCCACAACTTCTCCAGCCCAGGAACTTCAGCCAAAGCTCTCTCCCCAAGAAACATCTGGAACAATTTGTTCTGGAGACTCTGCATTCATCTCACCATATCCACTATCAATAGAACTCAGCGTCAGTTCCAGCCCACAGCCAGGAGACCTCTCCAGTGTCCCTGGGAGCAAGCCTCCTCCAAGCCTCCCAGACACAGCCTCCAAAGCCCCAGGCTAAGCATACATTGTTTATAATCTTTTCCCAGGCCCTGGAAGAAAGTAAAATGTAGCATTTGATTCACAAGATCACCACAGCCTGATCAGGGTTCCCATCTCCTCATCCAACAGTGGCTGTAAAGCACCCCCTAACCCAAGGGCTCCTAACTTGCCACGCCCCAGTCTATGGATGGCCTTAAGGGGGCCTGAGAACCTGCAGGGGAAACACCCACCCATGGCCTCTACCCAAAATTTACCATTCGCTTCAATTATATGGAAGTAGGATTCTGAGAAGGGTCAGATAGCTTGACCAGCATGTGCCACTGAAGGCCTGACTGACCAGACATCATAATACAATAGCCACATGTTTATTCTACAAAAAGAGCTACAGAGTATGCATGGAAAGGATTCCTTGTCACTTATTCTGACCACAGAAAAAGTAGCTCAAGCAGCAAATGGGGCTCATTCAGATTGAAGGTGAGTTAATGGGCCTTAGTGGGAACTGGGCTGGAACTGAGGGACTGTGGGCAAGTCCATCTCAGTGCCTCAGGCTTCCTTATCTTGAAAATGGGGAGAACCCCAGCACTCCTGTGAAGAGTTGGTCTCATGATCCCTCAGATCCAATGAGTTTTTAGGACTGTTTCACCCAGGAAGAAACCTCCAAGTTCACTGTGGTTACACTTCTGCCCATACCCCACAAGCTGAGTTAAGAGCTGACATCTGTAAGACACCAAGAGACAGCAGAGCCAACCTTGGAGGACGCTCACATGCTGCTTCTTCACTTAACATCAACATTTCCTGTGATCCACATCCCTAAAGGAAGAGAGATCCCTGTAATCAGTCCCCAGCCCTCCCCCACCTCTATTAACCAGCCAGTGGCCATTTCTCCCCACCCCCCTCAGCCCCCCTCACCCTCCCAGTCCAAAGTTTCCACTGGAAATCTACTTCTGTCCCTATAGTTGGAGGGTTGTCATACGGGATAACAAACTGGGACACCCCGGGGGAAGGGAAGGTCTTACACACACACACACACACACACACACACACACACACACACACACACACACACCTCTTCTTGTCTCTGCAGAAGAATTTCAAATTCTTTTCCAAATCAAAACTGATATTTGACAACTTAAAACAATTTCAAAAGTTGCTAAATAAAGAATCAAAGATAAATATACAAACTAGGTCTAATTTAAGCAGATGGTGAGAAGGCTTCATCTCAATCTATTAGTAAGATATAATTAGTTTACCCTTCCTGAAACACAAAATCTCCAAGCAGAAATTAAGGCTTTCCTCTGGCTCTCTGTCTTCCTCTCTTCCCCCCACCTCAGGCAGCATCTTGTGAGCTACCGCCTTTTGGAATCCCCTGCCCCAAACCCTGTCCCTGTAGACAGTAGAGGAAGGGGTCCTGCCCTCATGGGCACTCAGCCTAGCCTGCAAAACCTGAGCAGTTCTGGCAGATGGCTACCCCTGCACTGCCCAGGATCCTGATGTCTCTGCCAAGGGTCCACACATTACCACCACCATGTTCCCAGTGATTCCCAAAGTGGACAGAAAGCAGCTCTCTGAGAACTGTCTGAGAGTGTATCTCAAACTCTTGAGGCCTCCCTAACTCTTTACACAAACTTCTCAGAGGTGCCTACAGACTCTAGTAAATCAAGCTGTGTATCGCAATGCTGGCATCTTAATTCAGGTCCCAACTGCAGCTTGCTTCATTTTAAATGAGCATTTCCATGAGCTTCAGTTTGTGCTATGGGGGGAGTAAAAAGGGAGGATGTGGGGCTGGGGGCCAGTCCCCTCCCTATTGGGGCATCTCAAGACCTCAGAAGGTTGTTGGATACTGGGCTGGGGCAGGAAGGAGGAAGAGCCCCAGAGAGCACAGGTAACAGGTCTGCAGCTCACAGGAAGACTGGTCTACAGTAGTAGTAATGGGCCTTGGAAGCCATCTGATCCACCCTCTCATTTCACAGATAAGAAACTGAGGCCCAGGAAATTAAGTGACTTCTAGGTCACACAGGAATTCCATGAAAGGGAAGAACTACTAACACCAGGAATGTCATCAGGCATGAGCCACAGTTTGGCGACCTTGGGAAAAGTCACTTTGACTCTTTTGAAACGAACTATGATGCCTGGAAAGGCTTCTCCTAGCTCTGACATCCACAGGCCTCACTAGATTAGATTTGTCAGAAAGGGCTGCTCACAGCTAGGTCACTGAGTCCGACCCTTCACTTTATTATTGAAGAATTAGCCCCATTATTCAGGCTACCCAAGGCCCTGGGAGGCATTTACCAAACACTCCTTCCAGATGCATTTTAAGAAACCGCAGGGCAGGGAGGACAAGGGATTTGTTCGTGACCACACAGCAGAGGAGGAGAGCCAAGCTGCACACTGACACCTAAGCTGGGATCCTATGCCCTGGTCCCCCAGGAATCTGAGCCTCTTTCCACAGATGAGGAGCCTGAGGGAGACAGTGGCAGCACCCTGAGTCCTCAGGTCCTAGACTCTGAATGACACCTTCACAAAGGGAGATTTTGTCTGAAGCTCTAAGTGTCTTGGAATGTTTGTCCTGTGGCCAGTTAGACCCAAAAAACTTCATTTTCAGATAGCACAGAGCCAGAAGGGATGAGAGAGAGGTTACCTAGTGCCCCTCACTGCCCACCTCCGATCTCCCCTGCACATTTATAATCAGAATCACTCATTTCATGAGGTTTAGTTAAAACACTAAGTTAGTTTAGGCCAGAGGCTGAGGCACAGGTGGTGCCTCATGGTGACACAGGTATACCCCAGAAACAGCCGTTAGGTGGGAATCCAGCACCTCAGAAAAGAGCATCCCTAGCCCTCTGCAGACGGAGGCTCCCCTCCCATGAAGATTCTGCTTAAGCAGCTGTTCACCTCCAGATATGAAGGGCATCCCAAGTGCTCAGAGGCTGTCTTCCAGAGGAGAAGCCCCTCCCCAGTAAATGAGGGTAGACAGAAAGAAACTAATCGGTGAGCCCTGAGAGCAGTGCCCACAAGCTCCTCCACAGACCAGTACCAGACAGGGGGCGGGGTGAACCTCGGTTCTAGGTCAGCATCTGAGGCATGGCCACAGTCTCAAGGCAGGTGCTATTTCCACCTCCACTTTACAGTTGAGAAAACTGAGGCAAGCAAAAGAGAATGGCCTTGCCCAAGGTTCCATGGCTAAGATCTGAACTCTTCTATGCACTGTTCCCCCTCACTACCTGGGGAGGAAGGAACCCCAGTTACCAGTTCCTTAGCCTCATGCCACCAGCATGGGAATCTCCATCCATGGGTCAGGATACTTCACCTCATAACGACAATGAGATGAGAAGACTGACCTTCCCGCTGGAGACCCAAGCAGCCCTGTTGACCAGCTATCTGCATACTCTCATGACCCAAGCAGACCTAGAGGAGACTGGACTGACCCTGCATTTCAGAGCCATCAGCAGATACTGCAAGAGGAATAATCATTTATATGAGGTCCCCGGGCACAAGAGGAGAGTCCTCCCAAATCAGGAAACAGGTCCCCCAGCTAGTCAGAGACAGAGCTCCAATCTAAAGGCAGGTCCTCCAGAGTCAAAGCTGCTGCCCAGCACTCAAAGGGCATTTTGCCTGCTGGCTCTTCTACAAGAGAGACCCTTCTTGAAAGCCCTAGGGCTAGGGGCATGGGCAGGGCAGTCAAAAGGAGCATCCTGAGGTTTGCCAAGGAAAGGTCATCACCTTTAGATCACCTTTCCCCACAGCGGCCTCCAAGAAAAGACGGTGTGCACAGGCCTTCGCTAGCATCAAGCACACTAAGCCCAACATCATTATCAGGGCATAGGTAGGTAGTATAAGTCAGTGGTTGGCCCCCTTACCCCATTCCTCCCTCCCAACTACACCCTCTCCATGAAGCAGGCTGGTCACAGAACAACGCCTCGGCCCTCCAAGGGCCATTAGGAAAGTAAGTCAGACGTAACCATTCCCTGTGGGTGCTGGCCAAGCTCAACTGCTCCCATGAAGAGCATCAGAGCTGGGCTTCCAGGCATGTCTGAAGAGGGTGGAATCTTTGCACAGTGTCAGACCCAATACTGCTCAGTGAGACCCAAGACTGAACCAGGCCCAAGTCAGGGCCCCATGGGTTCAGATGGTCCATTTCTTCCCTTGGCTGCCGTCTGGCCATCTGAGATTCCTGTAGGAGAACCCAGGAAATGTGCCAGGTGGGATCTGTAGATGAGACCTGGAAACTCTCTAGAAAAGTAAATGCATTCCTTATTAAGTGAAAATAACCTAATTCAAACTCAAAGTTGGCATTTCTCCTGCACCTCCTTTGGGAGAGGGGAGGGCAGAGCAGTATCAGAGAAGATCTACAACAAGATTTGCCTATCGGGGGATTCCAGAATGCCCAGGGACTATGCTGACCATAAAGTCAGAATGGGAAGAGCAGGAAGGATCGTAACAGAATCGAGATACTAGCAGGAGGCACAATCCCAGTGAGCTGAGCTGAAAGAAGGCAGTCAGGAGGCTTGGGGGAGATCTTTATTTACTTCAAAGCTGGTGACTCTCTGCTGGGCCCTCTTGTGGTTCTAGTCCAAGAGATGCCAAATGCAGGCGCTTTTTAACCACCAACTCATCTCCTTTAGGTGGTCCTTGGAGACATCTGCTGCATGCAAGTTGGATTTGGAGTCTGAGAAGGCTAGTTCTACGCCTGGGAATGGTCATCTCCCCTCTCTGGGCCCACCTGGGTAACTTCGTTATCCCACTCACTCATTTAGTACTTCCTAGAACCAAAGCACTAGCTAAGAGGGAGGGAAGGGCTCACACCCCTCATAAACATTGTCCAAAAAAGCTCCTGCCTGCAAAGTCCTTCATATCTTCCAACTCTCCCCAAAGGTCCCAAGCCACCACCTGGGGCAGTGCTCAAGATTAACCCAGGGTTAGGGTGAGGGTGTCATGGAGGACAAGCCTTCCCTACATGTTGAGCCAAATGCTCCCAATGAGCCCAACAAACCAGGAAGCACAGGTTTGGGAAGGGGCCTCATCTGATCTGATCATCTCAATGACTTCCACAACAGGCCAAGGACATTCTCTCCAATATTGCCAACATGCAGTGGATGGCTCTCCCCCTGAACACTTCCCAAGAGGGTACTCCCACCACCTCCCACTCCTCATTAGGAAGGGCTTCTAGCTTTCCCTTCCAGCACCTGGTTCTGGCCCCAGAGTCAAGCAGACCTTGTCTGGGTGAACAGCTTCTAATCAATAGGAGGCCCTTAGAATCCTCAATGATGGCTCAATGATAGCCTTCAAACATCCCTTCAACCCAAACTTTCATGATCTGGATTCAAGATCCTTCCCTGGTCTGGACAGTTCAAGCTTAGAATGCCCTTCCTCATATAAATAGTGCAAACAAAGGTCAGAGATACCAAATGTTTCACCTAATCTAAGGTAGAATATGGAGTGGGGGGCAGACCCCAGGTCCCCATCAGTCCTCTCTATTCTAGCAACTCCAGAAACAAGAGAAGGCATCATGGAAGGTTATGGCATCCCAAGTGGAGAAAGGGCCCCTACAGGGTGAGGGAGGCACCCTGGAACATGGCTGAGCCTTACCCCTTTCCCCCAAAAATGTGACCTCATCACATCTTAGTTTCTATTTCTAAAGGGAAACATAACCAGGGCCCTCCCTGCAGAGCTGCAGAAAGTATTCAAGGGGCCCTTCAACACCAGAAAGGGAAGCCGAAGTGACATCAGGTCAAGCACGGCTCTGACACTCACTTCACCTTAAGAGATAACTCCAAACTTGGTGGGAGAATGCTCTTTGGAAGATGGAGGAGGCCAAATGTGCCTGAATCCTGGTCACCCCTGAATCCTGGTCACCCCTGAATCACAGTATATGAGCCAAGTGGGCTAGGTGAAGAGGAGGGTAGAAGTCAGAAAACAAGGTTTCTTTCTCCCCACCCTGGCCCAAATTCACCCATCTCAGTCTCCCCCAAGTCATCAAGCACATGTTAGAGTTTGATAGAAAGTAGGACTGTGTACACAGGACAAAGAAATTGAACCCAAACACAGCCAGCGCACACATACAGCCCCCATTATCAAATATCTAGGGCCCCTCTGCTGTCTGCCTCAAAAATATCCTACAGGAAATACCCCAGAGAGACCAGAGGAGAAACCATGACAGAGCCAAAGCCCTTGGCAGAGCAAGACCAAGAGGTATATGCCCATCTCCGCCAAAGGGACTTCCCAGGACAGGCACCTAAAGCACCAAGGCTTCAGCTTCCTCTTCACATGCCTGCATGGGCAGCCCACTGGTACAGAAGAGGCTGAGAATCACCCTGGGCTGAGGCTCTCAGAATCTCCTACAGGGCAAAAAGTCTTAAGGTTCAGTCTGAACTAGACACCTTGGTCCCTACCCCATGCTGCTTGAAGGTGAACAGTCAGTCTGTTTGAATGGGTATGCTCATCAGGTCCTATGTTCAAGGAGTTTTAAAAATCAGCAGTATCAGAGAAAAAGAAATCCCATTTAAATCTAGGGTAGACACTATAAAATATTTGGGAGTCTACCTGCCAAAACAAATCCAGGGACTATATGAACACAATTACAAAACAGTTTTCGCACAAATAAAGTCAGATCTCAGTAAGTGGAAAAACATCAGTTGCTCATGGGTAGGCTGAGCTAATATAATAAAAATGACAATTCCACGTAAATTAATTTACTTATTCAGAGCCATACCAATCACACTATCAGATAATTATTTTCTAAAGCTAGAAAAAATATCAAAATTCATCTGGAAGAACAAAAGGTCCACAATATAAAGGGAACTAATGAAAAGAAATACTAGGGAAGGTAGCCTAGCTCTACCATCTCAAGTCGTATATATAAAGCAGCAACTATCAAAACCACTTGGTACTGGCTAAGAAACAGAAGGTTAGGTATTCAAGACACAACAGTCAATGAATATAGCAATATACTGTTTGATAAACCCAAGGACTCCAGCTTTTGGGATAAGAACTCACTGTTTGACAAAAATTGCTGGGAAAACTGGATAACAGTGTGGCAGAAATTATGCACAGACCAATCAATGCCTGACACCATACACAAGGATAAAGTTCAAATGGGTACATGATCTAGGTATAAAGACTGATACTATACACAAATTAGAGGAGCAAGGAATAGTGTATTTATCAGATTTATGGAAAAGTGAAGAAATTTTGACTAAACAAGAGATAGAAAGCATTATGAAGTGCAAAATGGATAATTTTGATTAAACTGAAAAGATTTTGCACAACCAAACCCAATGCAACTAAGATTAAGAGGGAAGCAGAAAACTGGGAATTTTTGCAACTAGTGTCTCTGATAAAGGCCTCATTTTAAAAATATATAGAGAACTGAGTCAAATGTACAAGCATACAAGTCATTCTCCAATTGAAAAATGGTCAAAGGATATGAACAGGCAATTTTCAGAGGAAGAAATTAAAGCTATCTATAGTCATGAAAAAATGCTCTAAATCACTACTGATCAGAGAGATGCAAATCAAAACAACTCTGAGGTACCACACTGCACCTATGAGATTGGCTAACATGACAAAACAAGAAGATGATAAATGTTGGAGAAGATGTGGGAGAATTGGAACACTAAATCATTGTTGGTGGAGCTGTGAGCTCATCTAACCATTCTGGAGAGCAATTTGGAACTATGCCCAAAGGGCTACAAAAATGTGCATACTCTTTGACCCAATGATATCGCTTCTAGGACTGTAACCCAAAATATCATAAAAATGGCAAAGGTTCTCTCTTGTACAAAAATGTTTTTAGCAGCTCTCTTTGTAGTGGCCAAAAAGTGGAAATCAAGGGGATGCCCATCAATCGGGGAATGGCTGAATAAATTGTAGTATATGAATGGAATGGAATACTATTGTGCTATAAGAAATGATGAACAGGAAGACTTCAAAGAGGCCTGGAAAGACTTATATGAACTGATGCTGAGTGAAGGAAGCAGAACCAGGAGAACTTTATACACAGCAACAACCACAGTGTGTGAGGAATTTTTCTGGTAGATTTAGTACTTCACTGCAATGCAAGGACTTAAAGAATTCCCAATGATCTCTTAAGGCAAAATGCCTTCCACATCCAGAGAAAGAACTATGGGATTCAATAGCAGAATGAAGTAGATCATTTTGTTTTATATTATGTTTTGGTTTGTTTGACAATTTCTCCCATTCATTTTAATTCTTCTATGCAACATGACTAAGGTGAAAATGTATTTAATAGCAATGTATGTGTAGAACCTATATAAAACTGTATGCTGCCACATGGAGGAAGTAGGGAGGTAGGGTGGAAGCAGGGGAGGGAGGAGAAAAATCTAAGATATATGGAAATGATTGTAGAACACTGAAAACAAATAAAATAAAATAAAATAAACCAGTAGCATCAAAGTATCAGCCTCCAGAACTGGCACAGCCTAAATCACTGCTACTATCCTGGAAAACAGAAGCAGGGAAGATAAAGGGTGCCTGAAGTCATCCTTCAATAGGGAAGGGCCAGGGCCTCCAGGGGGTGGAGGAGCCACTCCAAAGCACTGGGCAAACTCAGAACTAAGTGGGAATCACAGGGTAACCACAGGCACCAAAGGGACCACGAAGATTCTGTGTCCAGGTTCTCTGAAATATATTTGCATACCTCTGCCAACCAGCTTAGAGGAGGATTGTCTTTTAAAGGCTGTGTGTATTTGTGTGTTTGGGTGGGGGAGGCCATGTTGGGGAGGAGTTAGTATTACATTAAGTATATAAAGTTTGGGAGGAGTGATCATCTTTACTATGAGAGCTGGGCCTAACAATGAACATTAAAGCTTTCTCCAATTATTTCATTCTCCTGTACTTCTGTGGAAATTATTTTCTACTTGTCTTTACATGACTTTTGTGTTTCTAAGTAGGTCAAAGCCCAAGTATCAGGTGCATTTATTAGGTCATCAAAGGTTAATGGTTTATGGAGTTCCTCTCCTAATTATAAAACAAGCTCACTTACTTCAGTTCATTTTCTACGACTGTTCTAGAGAACCCATCTTGTCATATGCAGATGTGGCATTTTCTCCCTCAATCCTTAGCTAGGTCTCTCTAGCCAGGCTAGAGAAGCCTCCTCACTAATAAGGGAGGGAATGCCCATGTGGCTCCATCCTGACCTTTGCTGGAGAGCACCTATTAAACGGTCTTCGCTACATCTATGGTGCCACATTGAAGGCAGTTGGGGCAGGAGCAGTCCCTGCCTTCTGGGGGATATGTCATTGCAACAACTTGGGAAAGTCTATTCCAGGGGTCCTCACCTGTGCCCACAGAGGACAGGAAGGTAGGGCCAGATGGCGAGTGTGTTCAAGTCCATCAAAGTTTGGGCTTGAACTCCCAGGGGTTAGTGGGGATAGAGGTGCTACTTCTCTTCCTAATGGTGCTCGAGTCTTTCTTCGACCCCCTTCCAACCTGTCCATGAGAAAAGTCTCCTCTGTCCTCTTTTCCTGCCACTGTGCAGGCTCTGGGCTTCACTACACTCATGCACGCTCGCTCACATGCTTGCTCTCTCTCTCCTTGCAGGAGGGCCAAGGGGATGGGAAGCTCCTGAAATCTTCCCCAAAGAGAAGGCTGAGAGACCTCAACAGCCTCTTCTGATCCACTTCTGGCTCTCCCGGCTGCCCTGCTGAGGTAACCTCTGGACAGGTGATGGGGCCAGAAGAAGCAGGGTAGGGGAGGAGGGAAGCAGCTATAGCCAGCTCAGCCTCCTAACCCACACAGCCATCCATCAAGCACATCCCCAGCTCATCCATCTCTACCTGACTGACCTGGAAACCCAGAATGTCAGATCCTCCTCTCACTAGGAAGAGGAGCAGAGTCTTGTCCAAATCCATACAGCAACCATAGTTCATAATAGCCAGGACTTAGTTAATGCTTTAAGGTTTGCAAAGTCCTTCGCACACATCTCATTTTAGCTCCACAACAACCCAAAAAGCAGGCACTAGTATTTCCCCATTTCATAGATGAGCACCCTAAGACGGAAAGCAGTGAAGCAATTTGTCCAGGGTCACACAGTTAATAAGTGTCTAAGGCTGGATTTGAACTCAGCATTGGAGTTAGGGTTAGAAACAGTAAGTTGTTGACCTGGTTGAGGTTGATTGATTCCTCCCCCAGGCTTCTTTCCCTGCAGCTTCAGGCCTTAGGACATCTCTTCTAACCCAGTTCCTGAGTAGAACTAGCACTGACCCAGCTCTGGCTCTTCCCCTCATTCTTTCAAAAGGTGGCCCTCAGGCTAGCACCTAGAAGTCTTCTCAATGTCTGGGAGAAGGGGAACCAGAGAGAGGGGCTGAGTCTGCTCTGACCTGCAGGGAACCAGCTCCTGGGGAGTGGGGGTGAGGTCAAGAGAGGGAAGGAGGGGAGCAAGGGGACCCAGTCCCATTTCTCAGGGGCTGCATTGAACAGCCCCAAAGGGAGGTTTCCTGAGGGACATGCAGCCCCAAGGCGCACAAGTAGACACAACCTGAATCTCCTAGACCAGAGATGGCTGGTCCAACTGAAGCCAGGTCACCTCATCGTCCCCATTCATCTGGTGCCAATTAAGATCTGCAGACTAGGAAGGCTGGGAAACTGCACCCTCCAGGCCAAACACATGTGACTTTCCAGCACCCTCACCTGCCAGTGAGGGGACAGGCAGCCCACCTGAGCCTGGCCAGATGACCTCAGGGCTCAGTGTCCAGGGGAGCTCCCCCAGGGGAAACAAATAAGCGAGGGCCTACAGCAGCCCCCTAAGGAATCGCCCAAGTCCTTCTCATAAGCATGGCCTCTCCTGTGCCAAATTCAGCTGCCGAATCATGGCACTCTTCTTGGAACTAGCGGTTGTTGTTTGTGGCCACTCATATTACCAGGTACAAACTTGCCGGAAGATGAACACAACTTTCCACAGGAAATCCTGCTTTGGGCTCTCCTCTTATCCTGACCCGAGGATGCTTCCTCTGGAAAGGCCAGTGGGCAGGGCTGGGCCTGATCACTCTGGCAGAAGGCTAAAAACAAGTCTTTCGAGGAAGGAAATAATGGCCCATTCACCGAAATGAAATGCTTGTGGGTGGAGGGTGGCCAGGCTTTAGCCCACTGGACCAAGAGCACTGAGAGATGGCCACCAGGCTGGGTAGACTGCTCTCTGGAAAACTAGACATGCAGGGAAGGCTGAAGAGGAAATTCCCCTAAATTAGGTTCAAGGGCTACATCTGGTTAACAGCACTATGAATCAGACCAATAGCCCCCCAAGATAGGAGGCAAGCCCAGGGCACTACCATAACAAGGTAGCATCTTCTTCTAAAAAATAAGAGCTCATCCAAAGCAAGGCTACCTAAAAAATAACCCTAACTAACCACAGGAGAAAGAAAGGGAAGGAGAGTCAGCCAGGCAGGCAACAGACACTTAGGAAGCTCCTACTACATTCCAGGCATGAAGAAAGACCAAAGTGCTTCCAAAGAGCCCACAGTCTTACAGGAGAGAGACACCTGGCATCACAGTCAGACTAGACAGATGGCTGACAGCACCCAGGCCTTCTGGACTCCCGGGGCCTTGGCAGACTCTCTCTTTGGCCAAGGGGGCCTCTGAACAGACACAGATGAGGAGCCAAGAGAGGTAGGGTCTGGAACAGGCAGGAAGCAGGCGAACCAGGCCACAGGATGGAGGAGGGAGGTTCGAGAAGGTAGAAGAGGGGCCAGTCATCGAACACTGTGCAGAGAACTCTGCATGGGCTCAGGATGTGCTGGGAGCCCCAGGAGCTTACTGATGGTGAAGGGGCGTTGTTGGGATGGTGCTTAGGGCTACAGACCAGTCAGGAGGGAGGAGAGTCAGGGCAAAGGGCAGATCCCCCTCCCCCAGCACCTCTTGCCTAGTCCAGGGGGGAGGCAACAGGGTCAGAGGAGAAGAGAAGATAGACTGGGAGGATTTGGCAAAGATGAGGAGGGGAAGTACTGGGCAGGGTGGTAGAGAGAAGACCGCAAAATCAGATGTAGCTTCAGACAGTTGGGAGACCCTGGTCAAGTCACTTCACTTTCATCTGCTTTGGTTTCCTCATCTGTGAAGTGACCTCCCAGATCAAATGAGAGAATTTCCACAAAACAACACAGAATGCCCATCATTACTGTTGTGTTACCCATGAAGGCTGGGGCTGGGAAGATGGAGCTTCCCCCGACAGGCACTGGGGCTCTGGGGAAGGGAAAAGATAGTGAAGGCTGGAGGCCAAGAGAGGTGAGGGCTACACAAATGGATGAACAGGGCCAATACCTGAGGCGGTGAATGGAAGACTGGTCAGTGAAATGGTAGATTCCTAGAGCCAGGCGGGTATAGGTACAGAGCCAGACTCACCCTGAGGTGGGCAGGAAGCCCAGATTTGGGGGGTCCAGGGGCTCCTCCCTAAGTGCTGGTTGGCTCCACTGAGCGGACAAGATCCCAAGGGTCCCTCTCCCCAGCTCCAAATCATGATGTGAAATTACTTTGAAGATAGGCCCTCTTTAATTCTCAAACAGTAACCAAGCTGGGAAACATGTGCACATGCACTCATGCACGCACACTTGTACACATCCCCATGTAGCCACACATATACACATGTACACTCATATGTGCGATGCACACATTCTCACATGTGCACATATGCACATGTACTCACACAGGTGCACCACTACACACATGCACACATAATATATATGCACACAGACATATCCACGCATGCGCACACACAAAGGAATCAGGTTTGGGGGGTTTATTAACACAAACAGCCCCAGTCCACACTGGATTGATCACACTCTCCCAAGCCTGGGGAGGCCACTCAGACTATGGGTCCTGAAGCCTCCAGAAACACATAGATTTCCTCCCAAGATCTTTTCGAGGATGTAAAACTTGACCCACATCTACAGAAGGGAAATGGTTGAGTCCAATTCAACCCCAGAGAACAAGCACACAAGGTTTTCACTTAACAACAATATGTATGTTTGTGCAGGGGCCGGGGGGGGGGGGGGGTGTAGCCCCTCCCTAAGTGGGAAGGCCCAGGCCAGCTGTTAGTGGAAATTCGAGCGCACCTGGGACAAAGAAAGGGCAAGCATGAAAACCAGAAGGTGAATCTCCTCCATATCTGCCCTTTTCTGGAAAAAAGAGAAGACAAAAATTGCCACCCATATTTTAAAACAGCGCCAGGGTTGGTTTCTCAGTTGTTGGCTCCTGGTGTCATTTCTCTACCCCCCCTCCCCCGGTGGAGGCCGCCCTTGTCTAAACCCCAAGGATTCCCTGCCTTAGAGCCAATGCCACTCTGGCCTGCCCCAGAATGGCCCCCTGGAACAGAGGCAGGGGGCTGGCTCTCTTCTGCCCCAGACTTGTCCTCAGTCTCTTTCTGACTCTGGGGGGCAGGAGGGTCACTGAATGCGACCTCAGAGGGGTGAGCCCCCATGAGATGCTGGCCTGGTCCACAGGTTCCCTTGGACAGGCTGAACTTCAGGTTACATCCAACCTGCTTCATGGGAGCCACTTGGGCTTTTCCAAATGGAATCTTGAAACCCTTTGGCAATCAACGAGCATTTCTTAAGCAACTACTGTATGCCATGTCTCACACTAAGTGTGCCAGGCAAACATGATCCCAACCCTCAAGAAGCTGCCAGGCTAAGGAGACAGGCAGGCAGCGCATGGATTGGAAACATTTCAATGGCACAGGAGGAGGTCACTCCCTCTGCCAACAGCAGGCTGGTTCTCTACACCTTAGAGTCTTGGGTGCTTAGACCATGGAACAGCAAAGGGGCCTGAGGGGGTACAGGCCTCACCAGGTATCAGGCAAAAGAAATACTAGGTAACTAAAAGATAATTAAAAGAAAATGGGGTGAGGGGATAGAACAGGAGTTCTTAATGTGGGGCCCTGAGACCTCTTTTAAAAGATGTTTTGATAACTGCATTTCTGTATAATTTGTTTCCTGGCTGATCCCACATATCTGTACTTTTGGGAAGGCGTCCCCCCACCCAAACATAGGCATGATGAAGGGAGGCTTGGGAACAGGGGAGAGGGCAGAGCAGACACTCCATTTGGGAGGAAGATGGGCCTTGAGATCCTGCCCAGGGCAGATGAAGCAGGACAGCTGAAATCTGTTCTATTGGCCCCCAAGTAAGAACCCCAATCAATGGGCACATGAGGCCCACAGGATAGGAATGAGTCCCCAACAAACAGGACTTTCCAGCAGAGGAAGGGTGAGGGGGTGGGAGGGTGGAGGGAAGGCTGCCTAGCCCAAGTTTTGGCTTCAGTAACTGGGAGCAAAGCCTGGCCCCTTTCCCCAGCATGCCTAGGCAAGGTATGCACCACAGACTCACCAAGTGAGAGAGCTCCTTACTACTAGGATACCCAGCTCCAGGCCAAATTCCAGATCTGGGTGAGGTAGGTATCAGAGGGATGTCCCTAGGCTCTGGGCCCATTTCCCACTAACAGTACAAGGTCAGGCAAGAGGTGAGACCCAATGGGTTTCCAGCTTTTAGCTAGGGGGAGGGGGGCGCACCTGAGCCCAAACTCACTTAAGCTCCATCACCAGCCCCAAGCAGCCCTTTTGCCAGAGGGTCCCTACTTGTCCCTCTGTTCTCCACAGGGAAATGACTTGAACAGATGATTCTTCCCTGATACCAGACCCACAGGGCTACCCCCATGGCTGGGGCAGGGAAATTCTGGGATTTTAGGGATCACTTAGCTCCATCAGGGGTCTAGCAGGGTACTCCATTATCAGATTCCCTACTTTTATTCAATGCTTGCTGTGTGCAGGGCACTGTGCTGAGTGGGCACTGGACAGATGAGCCCTGGAATGCACAAAAAGTCATAGAAACATCGGGACTTGGATTGAAAACATGGCAGCCAAGGGGAGACTCAAACATTAAAGGAGCCCAATTCAATTCAGCAAGAATAAATATCTTTCCAGAAAGTAGAAACTCAACCAGAATGACAACAGCTGAAACAGGAAAGATATGGCCAGCCTGGGCCTGTCCCAGACCTGCCATCAACTTCCTACTGAGTGATCTGAGGCCACTTCTAATACCACGCTGAGCCTCAGTTTTCTAGTCTATATGAAATAAACTAGGTAACTCAGCAGATAGAGGGGCAGAGGTGGAACAAAGAAAACCTGAGTTCAAATCCAACCTGACACTTAGTAGCTATGAGATTCTGGGCAAGTTACTTCTACAAAAGCTCATGTGCCTAGAGCTGTGCTGAGGACAAATCAGGTAAACAAACTACAAAGAGTTATCTAAGTACGATTACTGTGACAACTATTATTATTTATGGTAGTTAATAAACTGGTACCACCTCTATGACAGAACTAAATGGCAGGAAACACCCAGCACACAGTAGGTGCTTAGTAAATGTTGACTGAACTGAATAGAACATTCATAAATACTGATTGTACTGGGGGGGAGGACTGAGGGAGGGTGAGAAGACCAGGCAGGATAGCACTGAGGTCACAGTCTGAGACAATAGAAGGACTTTGGAAGGAAAGATGAAGGGGTCCCCTTGATACTGAAGCACTAGGGAAGAGTAAGGGTCTAGACAGAGAGACTGGCACCATGACCGTTAACCCCACAAAGCAGAAGAGAGTGGCACCACTGAGAAAGCCCAGACAACAGACAGCACCAGCATTGTACTGTGCATATCAGACAGTTCCCAGAGACTTTCCCATTCACCTATTTCCATGATTTCGACTTCTAGGGATGACCGCCCCAAATCCAATGCATTCCAGGGCTACTAGAAGTGACCCTCCTTCTCAAAGGAAGTTAAAATTAGTCTTTATACCAACTCTCTTTGGAACCAAAACGAATCAGAGCATTATTGGCTTAAAAACAATGTTTCCCTCCCCCCACACCCCTTTCTACTGATTCTGAAATGACAACCCACAAAAACACTGTTATTAAACCACCCCCTCCACCTCAAAGTCCAAAAAGGGCCCTCTAGCCTAAAACAGAAGAACCAAAGTTTCCCCAATCCCCACAATGTTGTTTTTTTGGGGGGGCCGCATTCTCCACAGGTTTTATGACCTTGCCTGAAGCCCCAGACCTTTGTCTGGAGGGTGTACCCTGCTCTGGGGGCTGTACCTCATCTGGAGGGAATGTATCCCAAAATATCCCAGCATCCCCTCTCCTGGGGGTGAGCTGCCCTGGGCCTCAGATTCAGCCAGGGACAAGCCTGTATATTTAAAGCTAGGCTATTCCTAGATATCCTGTTTTGAAGTGAGTTAAAGGCATTTCCCCACTGCTCTCCTGAGGAAGCCCTCACTCACAGGCCCAATAGGCCAGCCTGGCCTGGCCTGGAAGTGCTCTGTTCCTGTTTAGAGGGAAAGGGGGAAAGCAGAGGCCATGGGGTCAGTGCAGACTCAGCCTGCCCAAGGGACGATCCCCTGAGCCCATCCTCTGAGAGGAGCCTGGGCCCAGGGGAGAAGCTGAAAGAGGCAGAGACAAGGCGATGCCCCCTGAGGAGGAAGCCTGGCCTGATGGCTCAGACACAATGATCCTTCCCCCAGTCTGGGAAAGGAAAGTGGGAAACAAATCTCTGACTTTCCATTGATGTCCAGGGATGCATGGCAGGAGACCCCATGAGGCAACATGTGGCTCCCAACAGTTTTACAAACACGCTCAACCTGCCCAGGGCCCAGGTGACCATGGCCATGGCCATTCTCCAACATGTAGATTCCTTTGGAGGACACAAGCATGCCCAAAGGTAATCCCAGGGTGGAGAAAGCCTTCTGGGGTCAGCAGCAGACTCCCCACCAACAACCACTATACCACAGGACAGCAGGCATCAGCATCTCAAAGGTACTACCATACCATCCTGTCAGTCCTTGCCACCCCAGGCTGGCACCACTCCCTTTTCCTGTAACTCCACCCCCGGAGACCCCTTGCCCAGACCTGCAGCAGTCACTGCCTGCCCCCCACCTCAAGGTTCATCATTTAGTTGCCACCAGAGACCATGGCACCCCCTCAGCCCCTCTAAGATCAAATACAGATTCCCCCTGAGGGCAATCAGATATGTCATGACCTGGTCCTGGCTTCTGTTTCAGACCTCCCTTCATCTTAAAGTACTCTCCTACTACAACAACCTGAGGCAGGAGCAGGTTCTGCTTGACTCAGTCTCCCCCTATCCTGACCACCCCCCATTCAGCCACCAAAGGTCCAATCATATCACCAAACTCCAGGGGCTCTCTGTGGCCTCCAGGATCACATACAACATACTTGGTTTGGCCTTCAGAGCCCTCTCCTTACAGCTCACTCCTAACTCATCCCTCCAGCCAGGGGCCCCTGCATGGCTCCACCAAGACCCTGTGTCTTAGCTGTGGGGATTCTCTCTGGTCATGCCCCAGGCCTGAAACACTCTCCTTTTTCTATTCACACTACTTGCCTCCTACCTTCAAAGGAAATCCCAGCTGACATCTCCCTCTGCCCATGATCCCCACTGAAAGCTGGTTTTGTTCATATTTGCCTATTGTCTTTCCATTAGGTTAAGTGGCTGGAGGACAAGGTCAGTCTTTCACCTCTTTTTGGATCCCTAGGGCTTAACACATTGCCGGCACATAGTAGGCCCTTCATAACTGTTCACTGATAGGCAAGATTACATTTTCTATCCCCTCCACATCCATTCTACAAACCTCAAACACCTGCTATGGAGAGGGGCCTACACCGCACTGGGCACTGGGGAGCTTGTGAATCACGAGGGACCTTGGCCACAACGTCTCCAAGGAAGCCAGGAATGCCCTCTAATGCACGATCTCTGCTGTCATGGGCTGGAGACTTAGAGCTCAGCGTCAGTCAGGCTGCTGAAAGGTGGCCCAGAATACTCTTGTCCCAGTCACTGCCACACATGGTCACTGCTGGGGAATCGGCCTCATCTGGGGCTGGGCCCTGGAGGTCCCAAAAGTTGCAGCCTCACCGAGCCAGCGGACAATCCCCTATGGACACAACGCTGGAGGAGCCCACTGCATGCATCCTCCTCAGACATGAACTCACACACAACCCCAGATCCGGTGCGCTGAAGGGCTCCAAGGTCCCCAGATCCCTTGTTGTTTTTCACACAAACTGTGCCTCCCCCAACCTCCCCATCTTAGACCCATCCCCTTATAGTTCATTTTGTCCAATTCTGCCCAGAGGGGCTGCCCATGGTGTTAGTTATAAAATCTGGAGGAGCCTGTGACCCAGGCCTTTCTACAAGAACCAAGCACAGATCCCCAGGGCTCCCTAATGGAGACTCATTTCCTAGTTATCAGACAAACATTAACAACATATATCATTGCACTCAGTCAGCCCACAGCTTCCCAGAGTTAAGAATGGTATGAGAGTCAACCTAGTTAGAGCCACACATTTGACAAAGCAGCCTCTAACCTGCCAACCTAGACACAGCACATGGCTTCCCTCCCCATCAACCCCCCATCAAAAAGGAGATGAGGTGGTTTGACCGCCAGTCTCGAACCCCTATCCCATCAGAAAGGCGAAGAGGCTACTCTGACCTTGCCAGCCTAGAATCTCCTGCCCCATCAGACAGGAGATGAGGCTGGTCTGACCTTAACAGTCTAAAACCTCGCGCCCCATCAGAAAGGAAACAAGGCCATTTTGGCCTCTTGCTGAAGCCATTCTTGCTGCTGTACCTGATCACTGCCTCCTTTTCTAGATTTTCAGCAACCATTTCTTTAATATCATTCTAGAATTTTTTCCAGAAATCAAAGTGAGGCTCACTGGCCATTAGTTTATGGGCCATTCACTTTTCCTTTTTTCAAAAACACCCCACATGGATCAGCGCAGCCCACAAGGACAGATGACTAGGCACCAGACATGTAGCGGCTTTTCAATAACTGAGTGAGGCCAAGAAGGACAGAAACCTGATCTGGTGCCTAGCAGAGGTCCATCTTCCCAAGCATCCCATCCCACTGTTTGAAGACCAAGATCAATGAGATGAAAATGGGCCATGAAACCCACCAGCAGACACTGGGATTTGTTCTCAACCTCCCAATCTGAGGCTGGTTTCCCACCCAGAGGGAAGCCCCAAACCCAACTCACCCCTGGCACCAAGGAAGGCCACACAATGGGATTTTGGACCAGTTGGAAGGTACCCCCTGCCTCCAGTTCAAAGAGAAGCCAGCCTACTGGCTCTCCTCCCAATCCTGGAAGAGAGGACAGTGTAGAGATGCCCCATACCTGGGGGTCATACTCTCTAGAGTCCAAATTTCACTGTCAGGTGGACAGGAGGCCTCCTGTTTTCTTAAAGGTTGACCTCCCTGAGGACTGAGCCAAGGGAAAATCATCTGTGGTGGGAGGGAGGGGCTCCTGCCCCTTCATTCACCAGGCCCTGCAGGGAGAAGATAGCCACTCAGGCTGCTGGATCAATATTTGATGCCTAAAAATATTCAGAATGTTTATTTACCCAGGCCACTGGGAATGAATGGTCTTTATATGCGTACACACTCTTGCCTGACTGTGAGTGTGAACCTAGCAATGCCCAGCAACCAGGGGCCACTGTTGGTGGCATAGACCCTGGCACAACGTCACTGCCAATGGTCAAGTAGTCCATCCAGGCTGCCAGGGCCTCATGAGCAGCCAGGCTCCATGCAACTCTTCTCTGGAAGAAGTCAGAGCAACCTTGGCAGGCCTTGTAAAGCCTCCTTTCCTAATTCTAGGCATGCAGAGAGGGTCTCTGGGAGAGGATGTCTGCCAACCCTCCCCTTGACCCCCACCAACACTGGGGAACAACTGGTAAGCTGGCTGGTTTGGGCTGAGGCCACCTCTGGGAGGAGAACCCGCTCTCAAAGTGAGCGAGGCAATGGGGAAAGCAAACAGTCAGTCAGTGGGGAGGTGGGAAGCGGCCCCCACAGTTTACATCACTCTGGCTATCCTGCCTGTCCAGACAGCCCTGGCAGAGGGGCCAGGCTTCAGAGGCCGCCCAAGGACAAGGACACAGTCCCAAAGATGGGATATTGCAGCAACTTCCAGTTTCTGAGCAGAGAATAAGAGAGGCAAAGGGGCAGGGGGGCTCAGGGGGCACCATAGAAGTGACCACAGAACCTCCCAAAGGGTCATGTAGTAAGAATCCTCCAGACCTGCCTTGAACACAGTCCCCAGATCCAAACCTGCTGCTTCATCCCAACAGCAGCCAAGTTGTCCAGGTCACTCAAAACCCCAAATTCCTTTTCTGCTATACAGGGTCATCCCAGTGACCCACATGGAGGCTCTCAAATGCCAGCATCCTGATTCCCCAGGGATTCCGATGCGCTGATGACAACGCTCAGACAAGGGGGCTGGAGACTTACAAAGCAGAAGCTAGCCTTGTGCATATCATAGATGAGGAAACCAAGACCAAGGTTCAGAAAGGACCCCATCTATGGCAAACAGCCACAGAGCATCCCAGAGACCAGGAGTCCTTTCAGGAACAGGTAAGGCTGAAGCTAAGAGCTCCTGGGCAAACAGCCTGAGGTCCTGATCATGTGGAATGGACACTCCTAGCTTGTGCCAGGTCACCATCTGGAGCAGAGGTTCATGGGAGCAGGAAGCATAAGCCAATGGCTTTGAGTGAGGCACCCAGGAGTCACCAGGCCCTGCTCTGCCTCCCCTCCAGTCCAAGAAGCTCCCAGAATTTTAACAAGCCAGCCAAAAGCACTAGAACAATATATAAGGACCACTCATGGGACAGACCTGGGAGAGCACATGAGGCACATCAGTGCCCCCAGGACACAGGTTCTGAGCTCTGAGAAGCCTGTAGAGTCTACCTGCAGACAAAGACTCGCAGAACACCAATGGTCGCCATTGGAGCTCAGCCACGAGGAACGCCTCCTCAGTCCAGTGGAAATGCCCACCCCTGTCACCCCTTTTGAAAAGGGCCACAGATAGAAAACTAGAAGCTGAGGGGATGACCACTGAGTGGGGGGTTGGCTGAACAAATTGCACTATGTGACTGTGATGACATAGGAGTGCACTATGAGACAACTTGGCTGCTGCTGGGATGAAGCAGCAGGTTTGGATCTGGGGACTGTGTTCAAGGCAGGTCTGGAGGGTTCTTACTACATGACCCTTTGGGAGGTTCTGTGGTCACTTCTGTGGTGCCCCCTGAGCCCCTGCCCCTTTGCCTCTCTTATTCTCTGCTCAGAAACTGGAAGTTGCTGCAATATCCCATCTTTGGGACTGTGTGGGAGCAGGATGCTCCCAGAAAAGCCTGGGAAGACAGCAAGATTGTGGCAGATCATCACTCTTTTCAGCGATGCAGTGATCCAGGACAAGGCTGAAAGGACTCTCCAATCCCAGAGAAGAACTGGTGAAGTCCACTTTTCTTACTTGCTTAGAGTTCTTTTGTTGTCTACCTTTTCTTTCCCCACATGAATTATATGGAAGTGTTCTGCGTGACTACACATATGCATCAGACTGCTTGCCTTCTCAATGGGGAAGGGGAAGAGATGAAGGGAGAGAATGTGGAATTCAAGTTTTAAAAACAAATGTTAAAAATTGTTTTTACATGTAACTGGGGAAAAATAAAATACTATATAAATTCAAAAAGAAAAAGAACAAACAGAAAATCACAGGAAGCTTTTAGTGGGTGAATGCAAGCATGGGGGAAGGGTGGGGATCAGCGCTCCAAAATGGCGGCCTCCTCCCACCCCGAAAGAGACGGGACTTGGAACTGCTCCTTCAGCATCCAGAGAGCAATTTTGCCTCAAGAGCATCTTCCCCAAATCCGTCTGACTTTGCCAAAAATGCTGCCGCCATCTTCTCATTTTCTCTCCCCCATGATCTCTATGATCTTGTCACACTGGCTTCCAGATGGTTGCTCAAGCAGGGCATGCCCTCTCCTATCACTGTGCCTGTCCAAGAGCTGACCTCCCCCAGGGCCCCCATTTCCAGCACCCTCCTCTGAGGTGACCTTCCATTTTCTCTCTGGCGTGTGTGTTGCCTGGTTTGCACTGAAGTGAACTCCCAAAGGGCAGGGATTGTATTTTCTGTTTGTCTTGGCTTTCCCAGTGGGTAGCACAGCACCTGGCACCCAGGGAGCACCTCCTAAGGTTCACTGATTGACCACTGAATGACCCTCCTTGTAGCCAGCTTCCACCCTCCAGACACCTACCCTTCAAATAAATCTGTGCCCTAGCTCCCAGGTCCAAGCTCAGGCCACTGCACCCACGGATACACCTGAACTTCCCACCCCCCAATCTGATATCATGGAAACAGGACATCCCCAAGGCTGGCCCAGCCTCCTCCTGGATCTTCACAGCTTAGAGATGATGCTCCTGGTTGGCTCCAGCCCCCTTCTCGTATTGGTGATCCTGGGCCTCACTTTCCTCACCCGTAAAATGAGATGAGCCCAGCTGGCCTTTCTGGCCCTGGATCAACATCCTTTAGGAAAATAGCTGCCCTGCCCACATCAAGTCATTTCAAGAGCTTGCACCAGTTTGGTGCAAACTGTGGGGAGAACCTGGCAGCTGGGACAGGGCACCTGCATGTGAGAGGAGCCCCCAGAAGGTCATGGATCTCAGCCAGGACAAAGGGTCATCTCCCTCCAGTGTGACAGAGAAGGAACCAGAGGTCTCAAGAGGTCACAGACCAAGGAGGAAAGAGAGGACTCAAGCAGGGCCAGGTGCCAACCTCAGCCACGAGGAGCAATGGCTGGCCACAAGCCAGGGATACAGGAAAGGGTTGGGGAAGGGTCAAGGCTCCCCACAGCCCCCACAAGAGAATCTGGAGACACTGTCACCCTTGTCATCACTGAAGATGGTCCTTTACTCCTGTTTTAAAGGCAGCAAAGGCCAAGAGCCACAAGAAACTTGGAAAGTCAAAACAGGACCAGGACAGAGGCTTCAGAAAGCTGAGCTGGGAAGGGCCTGGGGCACTTGTGGACAGACTTGTAGAGCCCGGAGGGGTCAGCTGGCTGGCCAAAGGTTAAGATAGGAGGCTCTGAGCTGGGAGCCCAAGTTAAGGGAGCTCAGGCTACAGCAGGTAAACCCTGATATCTGCAGGGCCTCCATGGAAGAGGCCAGACCACCTCCCCAGGGCAGCTGCAGCCTCCCTAACATGCACATCTGGGGAGCTCCAGAACAGCCAAGGTTTCATTAACAACATTCTCTCCAAGAAGGATGCCCTGCAAAGGGATGATCCCTCCTCAGTGGCCCACACCTGCCTCTGGTGATTGTAGGCACCAGGACTGATTCCCATGCCATTCTGAAAACTCAATCCCCTTAATGATCTGCTGACCACCCTAGAACTTCCATCTCTGGGGAATGGAGAAGGATCACTAGAGTTTGGAGGGCCCTTCGAGACCTTTTGGTCCAGGTACTATGTTCTGCCTCTGAGGAGACAAGATCGCCCTCTGCATCAGGAGAAATCAGGAAAGCTTGGTCTAAGAAATCCTGGGACGGAAACCCAACTGCTAGAGAGTCTACTGAGCTATTCTCAGTCCAGGGAAAGCCTCCTGCCCCAAGGGCCACCTCTTCACCTGGTCAAAAGCTGACCACACATCTGCTGAACACTGTCCTGAAGTCACCACCTCAGTACCAGCTGGGTCAGATTAGGAGATCCCAAAGCACATCTCAATACTCTAATGCAAAATGCACAGTCAACTTTCAGGGGCTTTGACTTCTCTGTTTAAAAGTCTGCTGCCAAAAACAAAACCTGGAGGATGCCATCATAAGCGCCAGGCCCATGAATGAAAGCAGGAGAAGGAAACCTTCCTGGCAGAGGTGGGGGACTCTGGGGACAGAATGGTGAATACCTTGTCACACATGCTTCATAACTGAGCCTGCTTAGCTGGGGCAGTGAGGACAGATGATCCCTCTCAAATACAATGACAGCAAGAAACATGAAGTGTCAGAACATGGGACCAGCCTCAGTCTAGCATTTCAAATTAGAATTTCCAAGGGCTTACAAAATAGAGTGCTCAGTGGGGAAAGCAGAGATGCCAGCAGGAGAAAGGCGTACTCTGGTAGATTGGCAGAGATAGGCCGACGGATCTGGTGCCTTCCTCACGGTCATCTCTTCTAAAAATCTGAATAGGCTTCTTTGCCAAACTGAGCTGCAGAAGGAAATGGCTGGGGAAGAAAATGATGTGTCCTGTTGAAAAGGAGGCCACAGAGAAGCACACTCCTGCACCACGGAGAAGCAAATGCTAGCAATGCAAAGCATGGCACAAACCAACGCCCACAGCCCCCCAAGTGGCTGACCACCAGGCAGAGGCCGGGCCAACAGAACCAGGGCCTGGAGAGCTCCCGTGAAGCCCTCTGCCTCCTCTCCACCAAACGTAGGTGGGGAGGGGGAAGTACAGATAGGGACCCTTCCAAGAAAGGATTCAACAGCAAGGTGGGCGCCATCTCGGGAAAGCCAATAATGTGAAACCAAAAGGCACCAATAAGGCAAACCATAGACATCTTCCCTGTGGCATCCTTGCCTCTATGGCACCCTCCCTGTGGCACCCACACTCCCGTGGCACCCTCCCTACCCTGACCAGCTCCACAACTAACAAGCAGAGGTCACAGGGGATTCACTTGCAAGGTTTCCAACAGTGAACCCAATGAGAGATTGAGGAAATAGCAGTTGATCACAGCCCTGACCCATCATGCTAAAAGGCTGGCTCCCAAGTCATGAGACCGCACCGGCCGGCCCTCTTGCAAGCATTCATCCACCCTGCCAGCTCGGTTGCTAATGAAAACAAACAGGTGGACAGTGTTTGTTCAGAGCTTTCACTGTCACCATGGAGAGTAGCTGGCAGGAAGCCAAGCACATTGAGGGCTTGAGGAGAATGAGGCTCAGAGCCCAGCAAAGCCGAAGCTGAGCTTTCCCTCACTGTAAACTCCATGAGGGCAGGAGCAAGATCACAGCACCCCAGTGTGGAGAATGGGGATCAAGGAAGGGAGGCATGCCCACCCTGGCACACCAACCGTTTGCTGTGGAGCAGCTGATAGTGTCTGCTGTCCCAGCCCCAGACAGAGCATGAGAAGTCAGGCAGGGGACAGAAGAAGTAGGCCGCTGCCCACCCCCACGCTCAGGTGCATGCACACTCATTTACACACTTACACTCACACATGTGCATACACAAAAACACATCCACATACATATGCTCACGTGTGCATGCACACACAAATACACACATATGCCCATGCACACACGTGGGTATACAGGTGTCCACAGGTGATGCTCCCAACTTCCTAATCAGGGGCAGCCAGCCTTCCCATCACACAAGCAGCCTCTCTTCCTGGGAAGCCAGGCAGGGAATAAGCAGTCAGAGATGATCAGAGCAGGAGGCTCTCACCGCATCATTAGCCCATTTGGGGCAAACGATGGCGCCAAGTTGGACAGAAAAAGAGCACAGCCCTGGCCTAGCCCCTTGAGCCCTCACCACTGCACACACAGGGCATGGGCCCAACAGAGGCCCAATGGGCTGAGATGGGCCATCCTGGGATGGCAGCGGGTGACAATGGGGCCTTGGCCCTCACCAAGGGTATGAGCTGTGGATGGAGGAGGCCCACGGTGCCTGGGCCTGGCTGGCGGCCAACTTCCCAGCCCCTCCATTTGGCTCTCCCACTAACGTGCACTTGGCAGAGGCATGGGGCCAGAATACAAACAGCCCAGCACCCTCGGTCAAGGGAACAGGCCAGTGGCCATATTTGGCCAGCTGGGGCCTCCATAACAGTTGAACTCTGGTGGTAAAACATGCCTGTCTCACTGGCAGATTCCAGCCCTCTGGAAGCTGACCTGCCGCCCCTCCCAGGAGGATCAAGCCTCTCACCCAGGAAGAATCCCCTTAAAGACAAAATTACACAGATGATGGATAGAGCGCTCGGGAAGCCAGCTCGGTCAAGGAAGTGGGTTTCTGACGCCACAGCCCCGTGCCTATGGCAGTCAGGCAGCTTTTCCTTGGTGAAAGGAAATGCCTGTCTGTGGCTTCAGCGGCTGGAGCCCCTCATACAGACGTCTCTGAAGAAGTCTCACCATCAAGGTGCCCCACCCCGCCCCACCCCCGCCACCGGCCTGTTTTAAGTGGGAGGAGCTTGTGTGTGGTCAGGGCTACCCTAAGTTCAGGGGCCTGTAATGGGCAGTCTGAAGTCCTGGAGTCAATTCCTGGCTGCGACACTGACGAGCCCAGTGACCTTGGGACAAGCACTGGCACAATGAGACACCTGTGCTAAATGTTCTCTCCACCATCCCTTCCCATGCTGACTAGATTCATCAAGCACCTCTCATGTGGTCAGAGCTGGGCTGGACACTGGGGGAAGGAGCAAGTGTGAAAATTACCAGGTATGGCCAGAGGAGTGCAGTGCATGGAGAAGGAAGGCCTAGCCTATGTTTGAAAGGAAGCTAGAGAACTGAGGAGGCACAAGGGTGTGGAGTGGGGAAAGGAGGCGTTCTAGTTCTAGGCATGGCACACGCAAAGGCAGGAAAGAGTGTCCAGTTCATGAAGATAAGAGGTAGGGAAGAAGTCGCCAAGTGGAAAAGGAAGCCATCTTTCTTGTCAAGAATCTACACCTGAATCTGCTCAGCAGGAGGGAGCCAGGGAAAGTGGGTGAGCACAGGAGCCATGCAGGCAGGCCTTTGTCTTAGGGGAAGTATCCGGGTGGCGGACTGGAGGCAGGAGGGCCAGTGAGGAGATGGCTCCACTAGCATGAAGACTGGACCACCAGGACAGGTAGGACCAGTGCCACCAGGAGGCTGCTGGAGTAAGAGAAGGCCCTGCCCCAAACAGAGGTGGCAGGGCATGGTTAGCTCCACCTGGCCGCCAGGACCCTGAGGCTCACCCCGAGCACCCCCTCTCTGTGGTTCCAAAGTTGGGGGCCTCCCTCCAAGTCTTCAGGTAACAAAGACAGGGCCAGAAGCATCAATCATTGGCACACTCTGTTCTCCTCTTCCACCAGCCCAGTCCCTACTCCCTGCCCCACTGATGCCAATGTGAGTTCCATAACTGCCTGGGCACTTAGCACACACCCCACCCTGAGGGGCTCAGTTTGAGCTCTCCTGCCAAAAGAGCCAGAAGCTGCAGGGAACAAATGGCCTGCCACCCCAGGGCAGCCTAGTCACTCGGGGATCAAGCTGGACTTCTCTTCCCTCCAAGTCTGGCTGCAGCTCTCTGCAAATGCCCATAGTAGTTCATTCTCCAGCAGCTGCCCAGGAAAACCTGTAGCCTTGAATTTCGAGTTCTGGGGGTAAGAGCCCAGGAGTGACGGAGACACATAGGCTTTCCTTCTCCCTGCAGAGATCCTCTGTGACCTGGAAAGGCTCTTGGGATTAAAGAATCTCAGAACTGCCTCCAAATCAAAGCCACAGAGTGACCCCACACAACCCAGGTGGGAGCTGCTGCTTCCTGGACAGGAAGCCAGGATCGCTGGCCCCTGGAGCTCTGGGAGGGCAGCTCTGCTCCCGGCCCTGGGAGTTCACCCAACAAAGAGTCTCTGCCCAACTGCCACTCACTGAAGAGAACAGGCCGAGGGCTCAGCAAGGTGGGCATTGGCCCAGGCTGGAGCGCAGAGAGGGGCCCAAGGATGGGCAGTGCCGAGACCTCCAGCGCCAGGATAGCCTCTCCAGCAGCCCACTGCCCTGTAATGAGGCAGGTCCTGGGCAGAGAGGGTCATTGGCTTTGGACACAAGAGGAACCAAGTTCAAATCCCCCCTCTGCCATGCAAAGGGACACCAGGATGACTTGGATCCCTTTCTGGGACCCTCAGTTTTCCTGCTGTCAGATGAGAGGTACAGGCGAGACATCCTCTGTAAAATGAGGGAGAGTTGGGTGGCACGGCAGATAGAGTGCAAGGCCTAGAGTCAGACACATCTTCCCGAGTTCAAATCTGGTCTCAGCCACATACTCACTGTGTGACCCTGGGTCAGTCACTTCACTCTGCTTGCCTCAGCTTTTCCATCTATAAAATGAGGGGGGTGGGTCTAGGTGGCCTCAGAAGGCCCTTCAGTTCTCAAGTTAGGACCCCAGGCAAGTTAAAGTGCCAGCTTCAATCAACCCCTGGGCAGTAATGCCCCAAACACTGCCCATGCCCTTCGAGGTCTCAGCCTGGCCCAGGAAGAGCCACATAGTGGGAGCAGGGGACCTTCCTAAGTATCTGTGTGACATGTGGCAAGTCACTGACCCCTCTGGGCCAGCACTTCTGGCCAGTGAGGCCTGTTGGGAAGGCCATGACCCAGGCTGGGCTTTCTGAAGACAAGCCAGAGCTCCCCTAGTCTCCCCAGTTGGGCCTCCCTTTGACCCAGTGACACATCCACTAGGACTGTCCCATAAAGAGACAGAAAGGGCAGAAAAGGACTCACCTGGGCCAAGAACTGGGAAACAGAGGGAGGAAGGATGAAGCTAACAACAGGGTCAGGAAGCAACAGGTCCTGCTGTGCCAGAAGCAACGATGTCCTGTGCAAGCAGAGCCCTGTGCATTGAGGGCCACCATCTCCAGCAACAAGGCGCAGCCACAACTCAGGAGGAGCAAGGGGAAAGCCAGCTGCCCAACCCAGCCTGCCACTTGACAGACTCCAGGTGCACTTTTACAGAGATGTTGGCCTGACTATGCCCACTAGTCACATGGACTTTGTTTTCCCAATGAGGAGATAGGACAGGGAAAGGAAAATAATCTAGTATTAACTGGAAACAACCATTTGGAAAGAAAGGAGTTTTCAAAGCTAAGGTTCAGAGTGGGCCCTAACTGACCCAGGCTCATCGGGCTTGCAGGTGTCCAAGCCAGGATTTGAACTCAAATGCCCAGATAACCAAGGCACACACTTCATGGCCCCATGTTGCCTGGCCCCAGGCTGCCCTTCCACCCACCCCATCAGGTAAGGGTCCTGAGGCTGGGGAGCCCAAAGGAGGATCGCAGGACAGCCCACCAGGCCACTAGCCCTCTCTTCCCTCTCAGTTCCTCCTTAAGAAGGCACTCAAGGGAACCCATGTCCAGAGTCTCTCTGCCTTCTCCAGGACAAGGCACAAACTCCTCAGCCTGGCATTCAGAGTCCCCAGACCTTGGGCACCCAAGATTCTCAGCCTTGCCCTCTGCATCCATGCTGTGAGGGTCTGGCTTGCAAACCCTCACTTTGTTGATGCTGACTGCTTCCCCTTCCCAAAGGACCTCTCCAAAGCGGCCTCCTCCAGACTGCCTACCCAAGGGTGACTAAGATAGCTAGGCAGCAGCAGGCCATACATTCCCTTTTCCTAAGCCCACACCCTTTCAGGAGGCAGGGGAAAGGTATCCCTGGTCCCTGAGGACCTCCAATTCCATACTGCTGGCATCCTAATCTGATTTCCAGTAGCCCTGAGCACCCAGTTGGCTCCCAGTCAGGCCACCATCCTCTCTGCATTCCTGGACAGAGAAGCCTCAGCATCGGGGAGCTGTCCCTTCTGGAGACTGAGGCTGAGGCCAGGACTGCTTCCCTTGTGATAGTTACTCATGATTCCCTGTACACATTTAGGGTTAGGGGTCCTGCAGGCCTCACTGGCTAAAATGCTCTTTATTTCTCACTAAAGGTGGCTCCTCTCTCTTGTCTCTCAAAGATCCTGAGTACAAGCTGTGGCTGTCATGCAGCACACAGCACCTACTCACTTTGAAGCATCCACCACAGGAGAAGAAGGGCCCAGCAGACAGCAGAAGTCCTAGGGCTCATGAGATATCAGGATCCTTCATATCAGCCATACCCCATCTACATAACATGGAAAGGAGGTTGGGGCCATGGAGATGCCTGGGCCCTGACTGAGAGCATCAGGAGCTTTCTGAGGAGACCCACAAGGAGAAAGCAGGCCTCGAGGGGGCATTCCAGGTCCCATGTTCCTGCTCCCCAAACAGCAGCAGCCACGACCTCATCTGCCACCCCTAAAAGATGTTAAAACCTTTCTGAAGGAAGGAAAACACAAGGCCAGTTCAGGAATAATTAGGCCCCATGCAGAGCTGCCTCCTGGCCTGGGAGCTGCCCCTCAAATCACTAGCTTCTCTCCTCAGTCCAGGCTGACAGCTGATCCACAGAGGTGCCCACCTCACCCATCAAGGCCACCAGAAATTCACAGCAGATAGCATGCCCAGAATAGGGGCACCTTTCTTCCTGGCTGCACCCCAAAGGAGGCACCAAAGGTGCACTAGCCTTGGTCTCCAGGGAGTTTCCAGAAGCTTCAGGCATCTACAATGGGTCAGGGGAGAAGTCCCTGATGGAGCCCATTCCAGGGAGAGAGCGTAACCGGCCAGAGGCTCCAGGGGCCAACTTCTCCTCTCCAACAACTTCACTAGTCATTCTCAAGAAAGGACTCCATGGGCATCAGGCCAAAACACATCAAAGAGCTGGGCGGCTGTCTATCTACCCAAGATGTCTGAGCTGCCTAGAACACTGGAGCAAGGGGTGAATCCCATCACACACTCACTGTCTACCAGGAGACACAAGAGAGTTCAGCAAGTGACCACCCTTTTTCCCTTTCTCTCTCTCTCTCTCACACACACACACAAATACACACATGCACACATACACACTGCACACGTACACATATGCATGCACATGCGCACACATACACGCACATGCACGCACACACACTCCCCTGGGGGGGAGTCACAGGAGCCAACACTCAGGAAGGGGCTTTGGAGGAAAGCAGGAGAGGGGCTAGAGGTACATGGCCCACACAGACATGCCTTCATTCCCAGGGAAGGCCCCTAAGGCCAGGCTGGGGTGCTGCGCTGCAAGTACACCCAAGGAGACCCAAACAACAGCCTCCCTGCCCACAAATGGCCGGGCCCAGCTCCCATGGGCAGGGAGACCCCCTGATCACAGTGACATTCCTAAGACTGGCTGCCCTCTGGTTCTTCCTCCTCCATTGAAAGTCATTTTCACTCCTCCAACCCAAATAAGAAACAATGAGAAAGGAGGCAGCGAGGCTCTCCTGTCACCCCTTGCCCACCAAGGATGGGTGCCAGGCCCTGAGCCCATCAGTATGCAGCTGGGATGACTTGTTAAAAGCCCCTAAACTGTTGTGAGATCAGTGACCCTTTTACCCTGCTGGCTAGCCCCACCAACTTGATTCTGTGCTAACAGAGCCCGCTAAGCCACACTCACTCTGTGACTGTTTCCGAATGAGCCAGTTCCAGCCAGCCTCCCCACCGCCAGCTTCTCACTGCTTCCTGGCTTCCGCCCACTGGGCCCTCCCTCCTCCAGCTGGCTGCATGGCCAGAGTCCGCAGCCGAAGGAGGACTGCAGCTGCTTGGCCTGGGAAGGTTTCTGGGCCCCGCCACACTGAGGCTATCAAACTTGAGAGCCCTTTGTTTAAAAGTAGGATTTCAAACAGACCCATAGAGCATGATGATCCCAAGGTAGTAATGTCCAGCAGGGCCTGGACAGCCTCTGTCCCTGGCAATGCGGCAATCAGTCCAACTCACCCAAGAATTCACAAATGACTTTACAGCTTTTCCTACTAAAAGCTGGCCTTTGCTTGAGAGTTACATGGAACGGCTGGGGGAAGCTGGCCTCAGTCCCAGGACAGTGAAGGCCTACACTGAGTGACCCTGGGCAAGTCACTTCCCCATTCAGGGGGGTTCAGCAGAAGGCTTTCCTCAACACAGAGACATGCCAAGTCTGCTTCCAAAAAAGATGCCAAGCAAGATTGTAAAGGGGTGTAAGCATGAGGCTCATCTGAGAAGTCCCAGGGAGCCAGTGACAGCTTCAGAGTCAGACCTGGGTCTGGGGACCATCGCTGTGACAGCTGTTTGGGCAGGGGATGAGAGGAGAGGGAGCTGGAAGCCAACCAAGCCACAAGAAGGTTCTGGCAAGAGAGGAGCACAAGGGCCTGGGGGGACAGATTGCAGGGGCAGGAGAGGTGGTAGCAAATAACCAAGGGTTCAAAACCAATTAGCTGAGGATGGGGGGAGAAGGCAGGCCTGAGGCTGGGTAGGGCTAGGGAGGCTGTGGGGGTGGAGAAAGAAGGCAGACCCTGGAGTTGGGGGATTGGGCAAAGAGAAGGCAAGCCCAGGGTTGGGGAGGTAAAAAGTTCATAAGTTCAAGATATGCCTTGGTCATCCCAGTCGAGATGTCCTTGCAGACTACAAGGTAGGATGGATGCCTCTGGATCCCTAGTTCAATGAACTTCAAGTATTTTGTGAGTCTGATTCCTTGTGACCCCCTGTGGGTTTTCTTGGCAACAATCCTAGAGTGGTTGGCCATTTCATGCTCCCATTCATTTTACAGATGGGAAACTGAGGCAAACAGGAGGAAGTGACTTACCCAGAGTTATATAGCTGGGAAGTGTCTGTGACCAGATTTGAACTCAGAAAGATGACTGACTTTAGGCCTGGTACACTATCCACTGTGGCACCCCTAACCGCCTACTTCAGGGATATAATTACCTAAAGGTAGACCTTTCTGATCCCACTAAAAAATGTGCTTACTTCCTTCCAGTCATCCTCCAAAGAGCCAGCAGCACATTACTCCCTTAAACCCAGATTGATTTCTTCCATAAAAGGCACTGGGGAGGGCCACCTAGAAACTGAGTAACAATTACCTATAACTGGGTCAACATAACCTTGCCATAACACTTGTAGGTCAAAAAACCAAGACATATCCTCATGGGACAGATCCAAGGGCCTTTCATTTCCTGGATCTGTACAAAGCAATGGGATGAAGGAGGCCGTGGAGCCCAGAATACCACCAGTGTGCAGTGAAGTAGGGGTGAGTGAACACACTCATTCCTGAAGGAGAAAAGAAATCCAAATGCACTCCTTTGGAAAGCCAGGTGAGCAGGAACATCCACGAGCAAAAAGTGAGTTCACTGATCTAAATTAACAGAGATGACAGGTAGCCTACAGAGCATCTCTCTGGAGATGATTAAGATGAGGCCCTGTGAAGGAAAGAAGCCTGAGCCATGTTACCCAATAGTAAGAAAGTCAGAATTCAAACCTAGGCCCAGAAGGCCAAACTCAGCTCTTTCCCCAGTCCCACATGGATTCTTCTGGTTGATTCTTCAGGAAGTCCTCCACACTATTTATCATGGTCATAAAATTTTATACGTGTTCCTTGGGATCTGTTTTATTACATAATGAAAAAAATCAGGCTTCCATTGTAAATAAACAGACAGGACCCAGCTCTGAGCCAGTGAGGTCTGTTTGGTGAGTAAACAATGTCTGAGGAACGGCCTCCCCTCTCATTCCCATCATCACCTTTCCAGGCACCTGAACAGTGGCAGGAGGACCATAACCTCACTCATCTTTCCAAGGCCTGCTCAGTCATGACTGAGCTGAACCCAAAGTGTCCTCTTTCCCAAAACCTTGGTTGCCATGTGCTCAGGTGCCTGTCTCCCAATCAATAAGCACCTACCCTATACCAGGCCCTATGCTAAGACACAAAGAAAGTTGAAAACCAGTACCTGCCTCAAGGAACTAACAGTCGATGAAGGGAGGCCACACGCAAACAACTCTGCCCAAAGAAGCTCTAAGATCAACCGGAGATGATGATAGGATGAGCAATAGACGGTACCACAGGGACAACAAGATGACACAGTGAATAGAACACTGGGCATGGAGTCAAGAAGACCTGAGCTCAAATCTGGCCTCAGATACTTATAGCTATGTGACCCTGGATAAGTCACTTAACCTATTTGCCTCCATTCCTTCATCTGTAAAATCAGCAGAAGGAAATGACAAACCACTCCAGTATCTTTGCCAAGAAGACCCCAAATGGGGTCATGGAAGAGTAAGACATGACTGAAACGACCAACATAGAAGGAAGGCATTGGTATTAAGAGGGATAAGGAAAGGTTTCTTGGAGAAGCTCAGACTTCAGCTGACACTCAAAGGAAGGCAGGGGAGGCAGAACAGTGGAGATGGAGGCAGAGAACTCCAGGTAGGAAGCAGAGCCAGTAAAAAACATACAGAGTGAGGAGTTTGAGGATCAGCAAAGAGGCCAATGTCCCTATATCACTGAGGTGGGGAAGATAGAAGACTGGAAGGTAGAGAGGGATAAAGTGAGGATAGACTTGAAAAACCAAAAGATTTTATATTTAATACTGCAGGCAATCGGGAGCCACTGGAGATGAATAACTACATAGTAAGATATGAATCTTAGGTAGTTCATTTTAACAGCTGAGGATGAATTGGAGTGGGGAAAATATTTGAGACAGAGAGACCCTCCAGGTGTGAGATGATGAGGGTCTACACCAGGATGGTGGCAGTGTCAGAGGAGAGAAGGGGGCATATTTGAAAGATGCTGCAGAGAAGTTAATCAGAGATGCTTCACAGGGAAAATGGACTAGAGATGCTGCAGGAGGTGAAATGGACTAGAGATGCTGCAGAAGGTGAAATCAACAGGCCTTGGTACCATATTGGATCTAGCAGTCAAGAGCAAGGAGTCCAGGATGACCAAGAGGTTTCAAGTCTGGATGACTGGGAAGATGAAGGTACTCAACAGTAATAAGAAAGTTAGGAAAGGCGGAAAGAGGAAAAGAGAATGAATTCAGTTTTTGTTGATCTGAGATACCTCTAGAACACCCCACTCATGATGTCTAAGAGGCAAGTAGAAATGAGAGACAAAAGCAGAAAAGAGGTTAGGGCTGAACCACAAGGTCTGAGAATCATTCCCATAGAGACAATAATTGAATTCATGGGAGCTGATAAGATCACCAGGCAAAATAGTCTAGAGGGAGAAAAGGCCCCAAGACAGAGCATTGTTGGGGGAGGAAGCACCACAGCATGACCTAGATGAAGATTCAGCAAACGGAGACTGGGAAGGAATAATCAGAGAGGGAAGAGGAGAACCAGGAGAAAGTGATATCCCTAAACCCTAAGGAGAAGGGAGTATCCTGGAGAAAGTGATTGACAGTGTTAAAGGCTACAGAAAGATAAGAAAGAGGATTGAGAAAAGGGCATTAAATTAAGAAATGAAGAGATGGGGGGCGGAGCCAAGATGGTGGACTAGAAAGACTCACATTTGCTAGCTCCAAACCCACAGCCCATGGATTTCCTCTAAAAAGAACTCCTGACAAATTCTGGAACAGTGGAAGCCGCGCAGAAACACAGTGAAGGAGATTTCCGTTGCAGAGAGTCCTGTAAAACCGAGTCCATCGAACCCCGGATGGCAGCAGAGCCCTGTCCTGCCCTGTCCTGGCCACACGGCACTGAGAGGAGTGAGCAGATCCAAGCAGGCGTCAGGGACCGGAATCTCCAGCAGCCGCGAAGGTCCCTCCACCCACAGACGCACAGGTCAGTGAGAGAGACCGGCTGAGAGGGGAACGGGTATCTCCGGGACTCGGACCCCCTCGGGAGGCAGCCACTGTGGCAGAGGCAGAGGCAACTGCGGCCAGAGGCTCCCAGAGCAGGCCAGAGGCTCCCAGAGCAGGCAGGAGCTCCACAGCAGCTCCATTACAAAAGATCTCTGCATAAACCCCCTGAGGGAACTGCCCCCACCTGAGCACCAGCAGATAAGCTCCCATTGAATAGCAGTCAGGCCTGCCGCCAAAAGCCCTGAGGCTGGGGAGCAGCATTTGAATCTCAGACCCCAAGCACTAGCTGGGTGGATCTAGGCCAGGGGGTGGAGAGGACTCTCAGAAGTCAAATAACTGTCTGGGAAAATGCCCAGAAAAGAGAAAAAACTAAGACCATAGAAGG
>CM053769.1:459549015-459649408 GCA_028658325.1 Potorous gilbertii | reverse complement strand
AATACAAGTCATTCCCCAACTGATAAATGGTCAAAGGATATGAACAGGCAATTTTCAGAGGAAGAAAATTAAAGATATCTATAATCATATGAAAAAATGCTCTAAATCACTTTTGATCAGAGAGATGCAAATCAAAATAACTCTGAGGTACCACATCACATCTATCAGATTGGCAAACATGACAGAACAGGAAGATGATAAATGTTGGAGAGGATGTGGGAGAGTTGGAACACTAATTCATTGTTGGTGGAGCTATGAGCTCATCCAACCATTCTAGGGAGCAATTTGGAACTATGCCCAAAGGGCTACAAAAATGTGCATACTCTTTGACCTAGCAATATTGCTTCTAGGATTGTAACCCCAAGAGATCATAAAAAATGGGAAAGGGTCACACATGTACAAAACTATTTATAGCAGCACTCTTTGTAGTGGCCAAAAACTGGAAATCAAAGGGATGCCCATCAATTGGGGAATGGCTGAATAAATTATGGTATATGAATGTAATGGAATACTATTGCATCATAAGAAATGATGAACAAGAAGACTTCAGAGAGGTCTGGAAAGACCTGTATGATCTGATGCTCAGTGAAAGGAGCAGAACCAGGAGAACTTTGTGCACAGCAATGACCACAGTGTGTGACAGTTTTTTCTGGTAGACTTGGAACTTCGTAGCAATGCAAGGACTGAAAAAAAAATTCCCACTGGTCTTCTCAGGCAAAATGACTTCCACATCCAGAGAAAGAATTACAGAATTCAATTGCAGAATGTAGCAGATCATTCTTTTGTGTGTGTGTATTATGTTTTGGTTTGTTTGACGATTTCTCCCATTCATTTTAGTTCTTCTACACAGCATGACTATAGTGAAAATGTATTTACTAGGAATGTACGTGTAAATCCTATACAGAATTGTATGCCGTTTCTGGGAGGGAGGGGGGAGGTGGGGGGGGAGGTAGGGGGAAAAATCTAAGTTATACGGTAGTGATTGTAGAACACTAAAAATAAATAAAATTAACACACACACACACACACACACACACACACACACACACATATAAAAGAATCCTCCCCTCAGCTCCAGTTCCAAGGCCATGACTTAGGAGCCAATAATCCCTTAGATTCCTATGGTGCTTCAAAGCCCTTTACATCTGTTATCTCAGAGTTTCACAACAGCCCTGGGAGGTGAAGAGATGCATTATTATTCCCACTTCTTAGCTGAAGAAAGAGAGTCTGGGAGAGGGGGAAATGACTTGTCCATGGTCAAAGAGCCAGCATCCAAGGTCGTCCTGACCCAAAGCTAGCTGTCCCCTCACAAAGAATCATGTTAATAATTAAACAGCCTTTGATTTAGAATAAAAGCACCACATGGCCCCTAAAACGAAGAATGAAGAAAATGTGACAGATAAAAACTCCACATGTACCTGGAACTGCCCCCAGATCACAACCAGAAGAATGGGCAAAGAACCCAGATAGGATTGAAAAGAAACGATGCCAATAGTCACCAGAAAAATACTCACTCCCACTAACAATTGGAGAAAACAAACTAAAATCAGCTCTGAGGAACCACCACCAGCTCACGGAACAATAAACATGCAAGAGGGCCAAGTGCCATCAAGTGCAGCTGCAGCAGATGCCCCCCTTCCCTACCACCAGAATCAGAGACACAGAGACTCTTCAGGGAGGACTCCAGGAGCAAGAGGGAAAAGCTCACAATCAAACTTGGGGATTCAATCACTTTCCCATTGGGAAGACTCCCTCAAAGCTACTCCCTGGCTGTGCTTTGTCCATAGCTGTTCAAAGACCTTCATGGTAGCATCGTTACACAGAATTGCAAAGACCTGTCTCAACCAAGAAGGGAAGGGCAAAATAAATTGTGGCTCATTAATGTAACCAAATCCTATAATGCAATTAAGACCCACCCCCATGAGAACTACAACTCAATCCTGAAAGGCCTTTCAGAAGTCAGAGAGTGGATATAACAAGTGAAACAAAATTAATAAGAGCACAGGGACAAAGACAGAGACACAGAGAGGGACTGAGTCAGAAACAGAAAGAGAGGGAAGCCATGGGACCCTGGACCCCACTGGGGCAGGATTTATGCTCCTTCATAAAGGGACACCCCAGAGACACCCACGTGAGGATACAAATCCCAAGAAGGAGGTCCTGGGAAAAGGAGACCAAAGCCAAGTCTACCAGCATTTCTGTATGTTGGCAGGACAAACACAAGAGGAAAGAAAGCCAGTCCTTGCCACCCACAAGGAGCTCATGTTCTAACAGGAGGAAGTTGAGAAGCAGGGGCAGGGGCTGTCTGGAGAGCAGCAAACAAACAGGGCTGGCCTGGGCCCTCCCTACCCATAGACACTCTGGGAAGAGGCAGGGCTCTGAGGGCACTCCTAGGGTGAGACAGCGGCTGGGGAGAGGAGGGGCTTGCCCAGGGTCCCATACCCACTTACTGCCAGTCTCCTAGCCTCCAAGCCCAACACAGTGCCTTATCCTGGCAGAGACTGATGACAGCAACCTCCCTTTTTCTGGAAGTAGGGGAGAGGACAGGAGGGTGGACTTTGAGTTTGCAAGATCCAACTTTGTATTACAACTCTGAGCATGGAATAGTTTATCTGTCAGATTTGCGGATAAGGGAAGAATCTAGGACCAAAGGACATAAAGAAAGCATTACAAAATGTAAAATAGATCATTTGGATTATATGAAATTAATAAGTTTTTGCACAAACAAAATCAATGCAGCCAAAATCATAAGAAAAGCAGAAAACTGGGAGGATTTTGCAACAAGTATCTCTGATAAAGGCCTCATTTCCCAAATATACAGAGAACTGAGTCAAATTTGTACAAAGTACAAGTCATTCCTCAACTGATAAATGGTCAAAGGATATGAACAGGCAGTTTTCAGATAAAGAAATCAAAGCTATCTATAGTCATATGAAAAAATGCTGTAAATCACTACTGATCAGAGGAAAGCAAATTAAAACAACTCTGAGGTACCATCTCACACCTATCAGATGGGCTAACACAACAAAAAAAGGAAAATGTTGGATGTTAGAGGGGATGTGGAAAAACTGGGACACTATTGTTAGAGATGTGAACTGATCCAATGATTCTGGAGAGCAATGTGGAGCTATGCCCAAAATGCTATAAAACTTTGACCCAGCAATACCACTGTAGTCCACATCCCAAAGACATCTAAAAAAAGGGAAAAGGATCTGTTTGTACAAAAATATTTCTAGCAGCTCTTTTTGTGGTGACGTCCATCAATTGGGGAATGGCCTATACTTGTAATGGAATATTATTGTGCTATAAGAAGTGATAAGCAAGATGATTTCAGAAAAACCTGGAAAAACTGACATGAACTGATGCATTGTGAAGTGAGCAGAATCAGGAGAACGTTGTAAACAGTAACAAAAATACTATTTGATGAAAACTGTGAATGAGTTAGCTCTTCTCAACAATATGCTGATCTGAGATAATCCCAAAGGACTCATGATGAAGCAGACTCTGCCTCCAGAGAAGGAATGGAGATTGTCTGCTTACAGACTCAAATATGCATCTTTCACTTTTTTCTTTCATTTTTTATTCAAGTTTTCTTGTACAAAATGATTAATATGGAAATGCTTTACATAGCTGCACATCTATCTGACTGCTCACTGTCTGGGGAAGGAGGGAGGAGCGGGATTTGGAATTTGAAACTCAAAACTTTAAATAAAAATGTTGAAAAAAAAATTTTCTTAATTCCACCTCCAGGTCATGTTGGGACATTTACAGATGAGAAAACTGAGGCAGACAGCAACCAAGTGGTTGAGCCAAGGTCACACAGCCAGTCAATATCCAAGTAGGTGGCTGCACCCTGGACAAATCCGGCCTCAGACACGCCCTAGTTGTGTGAACCTGAGCAAGTCACTTCACCCTGTTAGCCTCAGCTTCCTTCATATGTAAAATGATCTGGTAAAGGAAATGTCAAACCCTCCAAGATCTCTGCCAAGAAGACCCCAAAGGGATCACAATTGAACTATAGTCATCACAGAAGACAAGAAAGAAAGCCTGTGTTTAGGTTGGTCACACCAAGCTCCCTCCAATCAGAAGAAATTAATCTTCTCACCCCCAGGCCACCCCCACCTTGACCCACCCTCCAGAGATGTGGGGCTGAGTCAGCCCTCGACTACCTGCCAGTCCAACCAGCCCTCACTGACTGCACCATCCAGGGGGACTGACTACCTGGGACCAAGCATCAAGAGCCTGGCCAGAGACCTGGGCCACCCCAAGCCAGATTGACCAAAGAGAACATGGCCCCTGGCTGCTCGGGCTAGGGGCAAGCCCAGCACCTGTGGGGGGTAGGGACATCCACTGCCCACCTGCCTGCATGCCCACCAGCCCACCGGGATCCTGTCTGCACCAGTCCTCCTGAGACAGGAGGGTTATGTCAAAAACAGGAAGTTGTAACAGCCTTGAAAAACCATAACCCGGTGATGAAGGAGGAAGAAAAGCAACAGCCTCCCTGGCCACCACCCCCACCACCCCTGCCAGCACCTCCCCTCCCCCCACGCCCTTTAACTGAACCAGGGTCAGGACCCCCTGAAGCCCTGACCCACTTCGGCCAAATCCACAGGGCACACAAGCCTTCCGGGGCAGGGCTGGCCCATCACTGAAGAAGCCAGAGCTCCCAGCAGGCTCCTTCGACCCAGAGCCAACCAGGCTGTTGGGCTCCAGCTGGGGGCTGTTTGTCCACACTCTCAGGCTCCCGGTACTCACAGACCTGGATGCCACACTGCTGCAGAGAGGACGGAAGTCTCCCTCTCCAAGTCCATCCCTCCAGTATGCCCTTTCCCCTTGATTCTGTCAAATCACATCCAAGCCCCCCATGGAATGAGCCGAGACTCACTTGAACCTGCCTCCCACATGCAGGGTCTTCACTTCCTCACCTGTAAAATGGAAGGACGGAAGAGGCCTATCAGCCTCCTCTGCCAGTCTCAAAGGGCTCCAAGTGTCGGTATCAACACTGACAGGATGGCCAAGGCTGGGTGGGAAGTGACCAGTTCAGGGCAAGGGACTGAGACCCATCCCAGACACAAGGGCCCAATGCCTCTCTCTCCTCATGCAACCTTCAGACCTCACTAGGGTACAGTGAAGGTACTTACATGGGACTAAGTTGGACCCTGTGATCATTGGTTCCTTTTCAGCTCTGGGTTTCAGCTGCCAGAGTTAGCATCCAGAACAAGGCTCAAGACCAAACAGGCCCAGATCTCAGATTCACACCTTGTGAGAACAAGCCAGTTCACTAGTCCATACAGCAAGGCCACTGACTGCAGGGTGGATAGAGCTAGGAATGGAGACAGGAGGAGCTAAGATACAGTCTCAGATAACCACTAGCTGTGTGACTCTTGGGCAAGTCTTCACCTGTTTTCTAGCTATAAAATGGGTACAATAAGAGCACCTATCTCACAAGGTTGTTGGAAGGACACAATGAGATAATATTTGTAAAACTCTAAAGACAGATGGTGGTGATTAGGAAATGCCTCTTTCCTTCATTCTTTCTTTCCTTCCTTCCTCCCTCCCTCCCTCGTTCTTTCCTTCCTTTCCTGGCCCAAGCAGCACTCACAACATGAGCAGGCCAGAGTGGGGCTGGCCCAGGAAGGCTGCCAGCTCTCCTGGAAATGGAGCCTGTTAAGTTCCTGGCCTCATGAGGCCTGCTGTGGCAGGGACAGTGTCTTCCCATTAGAAGAGCACACACACCTAGAACAAGGACTTTGAGCAGTGTCCTCTTGTAGCCTCCCACCCACCCAGGCTGCAGGGAAGGGATGTGAAGAAGCCACCAAGGAGACACGGGTAGGCACAGACATTCCTAGGATGAGGGAGCATACAGTGTGAGGGGCCAAGAGCCAGGGCCAGGCACTTCTCGACCAGGAGGCCACGGGAAGCCAAGGTTCCCACAGTGTTTTCAAGTGTGGCAAAGGACACAGAGACTTCCACATTTAACCCATTCTCTCACACTCCCATCCTAAGAAGGTACCCTGAAGGCTGGGCTGTGAGCCAGGGCCTCCATTAACACATGAAGCTCCCTTTTCCAGGCTGGCCTTGGAAAATCAAGCCTTGCCAAGTGGGAGGCCATGCCCATCCTCTGGCTCACAATGACGGCCAAACCCCAACTGAGTCACAAGATGCTTGGGACAATCAGGTCCTCATTTAAAACTGGGGGCTTGCTGGAGTGAATTCGCACTCTGGACAGGACTGGCAGCAGCAACAGAAAGGCTCTGCAGCTGAGTCTACTCAGATAGCTGGCCATACAGAGGCAGAATCTCCACTTCCCTCCCCCAACACCTCTCCTAAACATTCAGGTGAGGCTAGCACAGCCCTGCCCAGTTCAGCCAGGCTTAGAAGGAGGTATCCAGAGGGCTGCTGGGGCCAGCAGGGAGAAGGAGCAGGGAGAGCACTGCCCATTCCAAATTCAAGTGGGGACCTCTGTTCCACCAACACCCCCACTCCAGCACCCCCAGGGACACTAGTAGGCCACACTGACCATAGGCACTTGAGGGACCCAAAAAGGAGTGGGGCAGTACCATGAACCCCCCGCAAAGAAGTAGAGTGTCCTCACAGGTACAGTATCACCATGACCACAAAGACAAACCCAGAAACCCACAGACAGCATCGCCGCCCACAGCCACAGCCGCTCCCATCTCCGGCTGAGCCTCCTTCCGTGAGGCAGGCCCTTCAGCGGGCACGTGCACACACACACACACTACATACATACATATATACACAAGTGCACACATATATGCACATATACACACAGATACATGCACATGGGTGCATACACATATGCATGCATGTACATATACACATAAGCATATGCAAGCATGCACACATATATGTGCATGCATGCACACATACAGACACATGGACACGCACACACAGCCTCTTCCCTCCTCTATCACCAAAACACCAGGCAATGAAGCCAGACACATGCTCAGTCACAAATCAATGCTCAGTTACCTCCGGCCCAAAGAAATAGATGCTTCCCTGATGTTTAGACCATCATTTGTGCAGAGAAGCTGCTTGTTGCCCACTCAGCGGAGACTGAGGGCCTCCCCAGGCTGGCTCTAGCCTGGGCTTTTGGGGGGATCCCAGGCTCACTGGCCCAGCACACACAGCCAGTAGCCTCTCTCCTAAGGCTTTGGAGCCGGGCCACGCATCCCAGGATGACCATGGGATAAGTGGTCCCAGGAGATTGGCCTGGGCCGATGGAAACAACACCCCAGGAGGAGATGGGCTAGGTAACCCCAAAAGTCCCTCTCCCAAAATCTCCAAGCCTCCAAAGGAAGAAAAGTCTCATCCTCCAAAGGAGCCCCACCCAAAGAAGGGGCCATTTCACAGACCAGGACCGCTGAGGCCAAGCAAGAGACCTGATCTGCTCATGTTTACACAGCTAGGAAACAGAAGAAACAGTCTGAACCTGAGTCCACCCCCAGGACTCTAGTAGGCAGTCTGCCCAGGACTGTGAATATCTCTGGAAAATCGCGAGGGAGCAGGGGAGGGAGAGAAACGTGTCTGCAGTGGTCAGCCGCAATGCCCACAAACCCATGCACACACCAAGGACAGAACTGCAGTAGAAAACTTTCACTGTTGAGTCTTTTCACAGTGTCCAAGATCCCATGTGGGGTTTTCTTGGCAAAGACCCGGAGCAGTTTCCTATTTTCTTTCCTGCTCATTTTACAGATGGGGAAACTGAGGCAAACAAGTGAAGTAACTTGCCCAGGGTCACACAGCTAGGAAGTGTTTGAGGCCAGATTTGAACTCAGGAAGGTGAAACTGGCATTCAATTCACTGCGCTCCCCTCACTAAAAGCTTTCCTGGGACATGTAAAAGAGCTAAGGCTCCACCCACAAAAAGGAAATCAGAAGCCCTGGAGGATCTCCCCTTTAGTTCAGGGTGGGGCAAGGTGCTCTGGTCCAGATCCCCCCTAAGAAACTCGGCTCCCACAGGATCCCAAGGGACAGCCAGGGAGACAAACAGGACACTACACTGAGTCAGGAAGGCCTTTCTCTGGTGCCCTCAGAGATCACAGCCCCAGGAGGGTCAGGTGACACTTAGAAGCAAGGCCCCTCCCTCACCCACCTTCCCTCAGTGTTTAAGAAGACCTAGGAAAGGCACTTTTAAGCCCTGCCTCCAATCCTCCCCACCATCCTCTACAAAGGGAAGTTGGAGCGAAGTTTGAATCCCTTCCTCAGAGGCTCATGAAGGTGGTGGGAAGCAAGCAGTCTGATGCTAGGAACCCAGAGGAGGGAATGAGGTGGAAGAACCGGCCCATGGAGCAGGGTTCTGGGCCTCAGAGCTGGGAAGGCCTGGATTTGAGCTCGGCCTCAGATGCTTAGGGACAAATCAGCCCGCCTTCCACACCACAAAGGGCAGGCAGGGCGCTGATGGGCAGTCTCCTCAAGAAGAGAAATCAAGATCTGACAGAAGGAAGACACAAGCTGGCAACTTAGTTGGCAGAAGTCCATACCCTCAGAGACCTAGAGGAAGCAGATCCAACAGGGCAAGCACTAACAAGAGACTCTGAGCCCCCAGATCCCCCAGACCCAGCCCAGTATCACCATTACCACAACCAGCTGGCTTTGATGAGGAAGAGGACAGTGCCCATAAGCGCTGGTAGAGACAGGAGGTCGCTAGGGAGTGCCGCAGACAACCTCAGTCTCGCTGTCTCTGGGACCCTGGGCAAGGCACACCAGCATTGCCTACCTCAGTTTCCCCATACACAAAACAGGGACAATAACGGCACCTCCCTCCTGGTGAGGCTCAAATGAAAAAGCTGTGTCCAGTGCTTCGCCAAGACTGACACACTCCAGAAACGTGCACTGTTGGGGCGGCGGGCAGGTAACACAGGCATGTTAGTCCTGCTCAACAAAGAAGGAAAATACAGCTCAGAGAAGTGAAGGGAGGTGGCCAATGCCAGAGAGCAGGAGAGTCCTGGAGATGGGATTCAAACCCAAGTCTTTCCCAAGGCCTGTAACTCTGAGAATGGATCCTTGGAGCCCTAGAACAAAAGTGTCCTTCAGGCTATCACAATACGTGAGGTCTTGTACACACACCCACACACGTATATGTGAAGACACAGATGAGCACATGCACATATTCACACATGGGCAAACACATGAACTTGCACATGCATGTAACATGTGCACAAGTACACAAGAGTACCAGTCTGAGTGCACACGAACACTCAGGCACATATATGAGCACACATACATACATGCACATACCTGCACTCACATGCATGAGGACATAGGCACTCACATATACAAACATTCACACATGTGTGCACCAACGCATATGGGAGGGCACACATGCGCTTAAATGACGGGCATGTGTTACATGTGTGTTTCACATGTGTTCAATCTAGGCGACATGCTTGTACATAGGCAAACATGCATGTGAGCGCATGCCAGCATGCACTGAAGACATGCATCCATGCGCACACATGCATGTTCACACACACAGGCATGCACATGTACACACACACCAGAAGTTCCACCTGCCTGCTGCCTGATACGGCCTCTGGGCAGGCCTTCCACCCACACCCTGACTGGATCACCCTCACTCAGCAGCAGCAATTCCCAGGACACTCCCTTATAAGCCAAATGCCCCAGCAGCCTCTGTCATCTGCACACACTGGGCCAAGGGCGGCAGGGCCTCACCTGAGAAAGGTCACAAGAAAAGACCCAGCCAAGGAAGCCTCAGCCGAGAACTCCCAAAAGGATAGCCAGATGGAAGGCGGATGGCCCCCAAACACCCAGAGGGAGGGAGGGAGAGAGGGAGACTGAGGCATCAAGAGACAGAGGCACAGAGACAGAGGCACAGAAAGAAACAGAGATAGAGGCACAGAGAGAAAGACAGAAGCACAGAGAGACAGGTACAGAAAGACACAGAAACAGAGAGGCAGAGACATACAGAGACAAACAGGGGCAGGGGGCTTGGGGGAAGGCAGTGGAATGCATCCTCCCACAAGCAGCCCACATTACTCCCCATGCCCCGCCACGCCTGCCCCCCCCCGCCACCCCCATGAAGGGCAGGCATGATGCTCTAGTTAGCCAGGAGAAGACCCTAAACTGCGTGGCCACCCTGAGGACTCCCTGAGTAGACAGACACCAGGTGTTTAGGAGCCTCTGCTTCCTCAGCTGAGTACCAGCAGGGGGCGCTTCTAGCAGAGCCAAAGCCCAGCCTGCTCCTGGCCCTGAGGGCTTCTGACCAACCTTAGTGCTTTTACCCAAAGCTGACCTGAAGAGCCCAGGCTCCCAAAGACGGGCAGATGAGCCCGTGCCTAGGTGTGGCCACATCCGCCTGTCTTTGCATCCTGCTCCCGTTCTCCAGGGTCTTCTTGGCCACTAGTACCCTGTGGTCTCCCTGCTGTTCCCAAGAAGCTCCAAGGGAAGTCCTTCTAACTAATTTTAAGTCCAAAGAGAAAACCCCAGGAGTCTCCTCTAGTCTCTGTCACAGCCTCCCCATGCTGGCCAGTGTGTCAGGAGGCCTCCAACTGCCCAATGCCCCTCAGGACAGTGCTCCCTCTTCTGGGAATCATCCCACACTCTCTCAGGCACTAAAGCAATCCTGGCCCTTGAAGTCAGGATGGTTAAGGTGGGCATTCTAGCTACCTGGCTTGGCACAAGAGGAATGAGGGCACCAATGGTCTCTAGGCTGTGAAGCTCTCATTCCCATTATGATATGGAGTCAGCTCCCAAGAGTCCAGGCCCATAAATGCTTGCATCCATTGTCCAGACCCTGGTCTCTATGGTCCATCAGCTGAGGTGTCTGGCCCTCCAACCTTTCACCATCTGAGCTAAAGCCTATGAGAGTCCCTGTAGGCAGGGACTCAAAAATCTCTGCACGGGATCCAAAGAGGATGCTCCCACACATCCTCTATCATGGGCTGAGTGACACAATGCTCTCAGCAGCCCTGACGACTGATCAATGGGAGCTGGAGGAGGGGACTCAACACCCCAGAGGTCTAGCTCCTAGATTCTGCCTCCCTGTGCTAGGACAAGGCCCAGACCAGCCCCAGTTGCCCCCTTTACTCACACAATGTATCTTGGCTGTGGGCCAAACTGCAGGGGCCATAAAAGACATTGAGGGGGCATCAGCACAAACATGCCTGGAAGCCAGAGACTTCAAAGTCCACAGAGGAATTCTGGGACTGACTCCTAGACCTGAAGAGAGACCATCAGGAACTGGCCCACTACCTCTGGGTCCCCCAGCCAAACCAGGTCAGGAAGGGGGTCCTTCTGGAGCCTTTCAATCTCCTTGGCTGGGGCAGGGAAGATGGCATCCTCAGAGTGCATAAGAGGAAGAGAACCTCAGACCAGGAATGACGACGCCTACTTCAGGCCAAGTAGTAGACAGGCCCCCGTGACAGGTCTGCTCTCCATTACCTGCACTGCCCAGGGAGAGGACTGGGGTCATACCAAGTAGCCAGGGACTCACCTAGCCTGGCACTCCATCCATCCTGGGGCTTTACAGACAGGGAGGTTCATTGATGGCATCTAAGATCCCGGGTCTCAGAAAGAAACCCTCCCCCTGGCACAGAAAATCCTGGGTAGGTTAGATTAACCAACGATTCAGGGCTACATTCACAGCCCAGTCCCTCCCTGGCTTCCCTAGCAAATCACCTATCACCCCAATAGGCTACAGTCAGCTGCCTGTACTGGACCATCCCCATCTCTGGGTGCAGGGGACTGGCCCAACAAGGTCACAATGGTGGGATTACAGCTCCAGGAAAACTCCACAGAAGGAGGTCCCATCCCATTGACCTTGGATAAAGCTTCAGGACTGAGGCCCAACCCCCTGCAGACCTTCATCTTACCCTCAGCCCAACAGGCCCCCTAGCCCCTGACTGCACACCTGCCTGTCTCCCCACAGGGGTAGAAAAGTCTAGATGTTCCTAAGAGCAGAAACCTGGCCTCTGTTGTGCCAGTCTGTGTTGGAAGACTTTCTGAGGACTGTACATAGGACCATGAGGGAGGGGGTGTCATGGAGCCCCTCCAGTTACAGATCCCCTATAAAATTCCTTGGGGACTATGGCACCAAGGAATGCCTGTCCAGCACACAGAAACACACAAACCTACAAGCTTTTGGTTTTCCCTCCAGACCATGAATGGCCCAAAAGAGCACTGAACAAAATGGGCCCTGAAGCACCAGACTGTAGTCCAGAGGCCCTTCCCTGGGAGCCCACCCCATCCCCTCCCAATGGGTCAGGCTAGACCAATTACATCTGTTCAATTACAGGTTTTAGCAGAGCACTACTTAGTAATTGTTTCTCTCTTACACAGGAACCCTGAGGGTCTTCTCCTTCCAGTTTGACTTTTTTTCTTTTTCTTTTTCTTTTTTTTATTAAAAGGGCCATCCCTTGAGTAACCACTTAAAGAAGTCTATTCATTGAATGGGTGTACCTCACTCAAAGTGAGAATGCTACAAGACCTTAGTCCGAAAGGGTCAGGATCTCATATTGCATCCTGGACCATCTCCAGTCATCCTGATGAATATCTGGCCACTGGACCCAGATGGCTCAGGATGAGAAAGTGAGGCTGGTGACCTTGCACGGCTCTCCCTCACTCTTCTTCATTCAAATCAAAGTCAAGTGCAAGTTATGTCATCATCTTGATGTCGTAGTCCTCTTTCAGAATGAAGGACAAACACAATAATCACAACCTTAGCAATCTCACGTACACTCCCTGCCCCCACTCCCAGGACTCCAAGCCTCTAGCACCCTAGTTCAGGCCATCCCCATTCCTCCAGCCCTGCTACCAGGACCCCAGCCACTGGGGCTCAGTTTCTTCCTTGGTAATGAGGGGGTCTACCTGAAGGACTTCCTTCTCTGATCCCGTAGGATGAGGCCAACAGCTGAGGGGCACTCCCCAAGCTTAGGCTCCCACTAAATGACCCTTATGGGCTGGGCCCAAGTCCTTGGTTCACCCCTGGCTCTCCGGTGGCCAGCTCTCTGTCTGAGGCCTTACTAAGTGGTTCACTGAATTACAGCCTAAGATCAGCAGCCTGCCTCCTCAGCTTCCCCCACTACCTGGCAAACAGCAAGTATTTAATAGGTGCTGTTGGTTGATTGATTGGGAGCTGGGGGGGAGATCCGCACCCTCAGAAGCCTGTCAGCGGGCCCCCACAAGTGACAGAGATGACAGTCAGGGATTCCTTCAGTGGAATAAGCAGGATGTCTGACAGGTCTACCCTGCTGCCATCCCACCCCCCAGAGGTCAGCCAGCCCTGGGCCACCCTGGCCAGATGCCAGCGGAGGGCCAGGAGGTACCTGGTTCTCTTCCAGGGAGCCAGGGAGAGACATTCTCAACACCCTCGAAGTCAGCCCAAAGACAAGGACAGGCATGGGATAAACACCAAGGCTCTGGTGGTCTCCCAAGGCCCTGCACTCAGGCCCATGGCAGTGTTTCTCTTCCTACAACACTTCAGATAGGGAGGCAGCTGATCAGATGCCCAAGGTCAACCCTGGGCCCATCCAGAGTCAGGCCACCTCCATCTCCAAGCTGAGACTTGGCTCTCCTGGTCCACACACATCTCAAGCTGAGACACCCTTTCTTTCTCCCATTAGCTCAGGAGAGACATGGCCGAGGCCTGGATTCCCACAGGCCCTAGGAACAGGAAATGCCCAGCAGCAGTTGAGGTCCAGCCTGGGCCTAGACCCTAGCCTCAGCTCAGCCTGTTCCTTGGGGAAACAAGGAGGCTGGATCTCTGAGGTCCCAGTAAGGGGAGGAGAGCCAGACAGGGAAGGGGTAGCCTTCTCCGCCCTGAGAGGGACCCAGAGTTCATCTCATTCAACCCCGGTCAAGAAAAAAGGCTTTGGCGCCCCGAGTCCAGGCCCACGGATTCCCAAACTGTCTTCTCTTCCTTTCTTTTTTGCAAAGGTCATGAATGTTATCTGGGTGGATGGTTCTTTAACAGTCAAATGATCATTCCAAACAGTGTAACGGATGGGAACTATTTTGTGGCTCTTGCTTTGGGTTCAATTCACAGAGCCCCAGGGCCAGCCATGGGCCATCTCCATCAGGTGCACCAAAGCCACATCCCAGCAGAGTACTGGCACCTGTCCCTGGTCCCAGCTAGGCAGATTCAGGAGCCAAAGGCATCCCACACATTCATCTCAAACTACCTTTTGGACAAGTCATATACAAACATGCTGCAAAATTCCACATTTACCTTTGGAAAGGAGACTCAGGAGATGAGGGGTGGGAAGGAACAGAGGCAAAGTTCTGGCCAACAATGGCAGGACTGAGAGGGGATAAAGGATCCAAGGAAAAAGGAAAAGTTGTGCCCCCTCCCCTGACATTTCCCAGGAAGATCTGAATCAGCTGACTAACCCCTGATTTGCCAGGGAGGGCCACCAGCACATGGAAGCACTGGGTCATCCCACCATTCAGACCAACCCCCATAACCTTGTTCAGCCACTCCCAGAGGCTTGAGAAAGGTAGCCTGGGAGGAGAAGCAGCCCCCACTCCAGGCACCACTAGCCTTTAAAAATAAAGGGAGTCACTGTGCCTGGAGAGGTGAGGCAAAGGCAGTGGCCCCCTCAGGATCTGAGGTGGAGGAGATTTTAGGAAGACCAGAGATACTGGTCACCCCTCTTCCCAGTTGCACCCAGTTTCCACAGTGGGGAGATGGAACATTTTAAGCCTTGGTTAGCCTTTTCTTTCTACTACGGGGAAGGCGGCAAGCTAGGACACGTCCGGAGTTCGGAGGGGGCACCTAAGGTTTCGGGTCGGCGGCCCCTGGGGTTTGCCTACAGGGAAATGGGGAGTGGGGGAGGCCAGCCCTATCCTGACAGTTTCTTAGACTGGCTGCAGGGACAAAAAGCCAGCGCTCTGAATTCCCAGCGGGCTCCATTTCTACCCGAGCCAGTCAGGATGGCTGGCTCTGCTAGGCTGGTCAGAGGGCTGCCTTGGCCTTGTCCTCGCCTCTGGGCTCGGCGGGAGGGAGGGGCTCGAGTCAGGGGGCTGCTCCTTCCCTACCGATGTGGGGAGGCCCGGGTTATCTCGGCTCTTGGGGTTCTCTGGAAAGGCAAAGCCAGGAGAGGGAAGTTGGGGTGAGGCCCGCCCCTCCCAAGCTGGGTCTGGCCTAGGCAAAGGTCAGCTGGGGTGGGAAGGGAGGGAGTCGCGGTGGGTCCTGGCTTAGGGGCTACGAGGGCAGAACCCCTCACCCCCGCCCTCCCCGGGCCCCCGAGGCAGCGCGGCCAGGCCCTACCTCAGGAGGGAGAAACGGGGGGAATCGGGAGGGAGGGGCCGCTCCCTGGCACGAATGCCCGGCAAGGCGGGGAGGGGCGGGGCAGGGCCGGCCCAGCCCGGGCAGGGGGCGGCCACATCTTTTCCCACAGCCGGACAAGGCGCACCGGCACGGGCCCAAGGAGGACAGCTTAGCCATCCCCAGCGGGGCCCCAAGACGCCGCCCGGGGGGCGGGAGGGTGGCAGGGGGCTCGGGCGACCCCGCCCCCCCCCCAGGCTACCCCTGCGCGGCCCCAGGTGCGAAGCAGCGGGCCCTGTGGGTTCCCTCAGTCCAGCCGCCCCCCGACCCACTTACGTCGTCGAAGAGCGAGCCCACGTTGGCGGTGACGAGCAGGATCCCGGCGCCGCCGGCTCCCGCCGCTCTCCCGGCCATCGTGCCCGGGCAGGACGCGCGGTCAGTCGGAGGACGCTCGACCCGACGGCGGGGGGCGCCGGGCAGCCCGGACCCCGGAGCCAAGGGGGCCAAGCTCAGGCGGAGGCGGCCCCGACGGGCCGGGCGCAGGCAGCTGGCAGCGGGCGGCAGCGGCGGCGGCGGAGCCGGGGACTGCGCCCCGGGCGCATCGCGGGCGGCTCGAGGCCGCGCTCAGGTCTGCGCTCGGAGGCGGGGCTGGCAGGGCCCTTGGACGGGGCGGGCCAGCCCGCAAGCTGCGGGGCTGGGCGTCCGGCGCGGCCGCAGTGCCCGGGGGCTCGGCCCTCCGAGCTCGGCTCGGACCCCTTGGCCTGGCTCTCCAAATCCGGTCCGGCTCTCCCAGTCCGGCTCAGCGCTCGCAGTCCATGGCCATTCGGTGCCCGCCAGCAAAGTTCCCGCTGCCGCCGCGGACGCTGCCGTGTCCCTGCTCTTGGCAAGTTCCTGCGGGAGGTGGGGAGGAGGCAGGGGCGGGGCCTGGTGGGGGCGGGGCCTGGTAGGGGCGGGGCCGGAGAGGCGGGGCGGAGGGGGCGCAGGAGGCCGGGCGGCCCAGCCGTGCGTGCGTGCGTAGGGCCTTCCTGCGTGGAGCCGCCCTCCCTCCCGCCAGGCCGTCCGTCCGTCAGTCCGCCTGTGCCAGGGCCGGCGCTCTGCCGCCCCCTCCTCCCCGGCCCGCACCTAGTCTCCTGGGCTGCGGCGGCCTGGGCGGCGGCGTCCCGGGCTCCGGAGCTCCTCGGGGCTCCTCGGCTCCGCTCGGCTCCGCGCCCCGTGACGTCACGGGCGGCTTGCGACCGCCGCGGCGCTTCTTAAAGGGGCCGCACCGGCAGCCTCGGGCCGGGAGTGGGGCGGTCTGGGGGAGGGGAGGAATGAACGGCCCCTCCCCCGTCACTGCCCCAAGACTGCCCGAGGGAGGCGGGCGGAGTGTGTGTTTATATGGAGGGTGTTTGGGTGTATTCGCGTGTAAATGTGTGTGTTGCTGGGGCTGTAACCGTGTGTCTCAGTGTGGAAACTCGTGTGTTTATGTGTTTCTGGGTGTAAATGTATGTATCTGGGTGCCATTGTGTTTGGATGGATGTATCTGGGTGTGAATGTGTCTCTGTGTAAATGCACATTTTTGTGTGTGAGCTCTAGAGCCAGAACAGAGAAACTCCAGCTTTCACCCAGGGTGCAAAGGGAGGGGACAAATCCCTTCTGGGCAATGGAAGCTGTTGCTGGACCTTGGGAGATTTCCAGGAGATTCTAGGGAGGGCTCTTTGCCCTGCCTTGGCACCAACCCAGAAAGGACCTCTTCTAGCCCCTGATCTTCCCCCACCATCAGTGTTATCCTCATTCATGTCCTCCACAGAGGGTTCACCAAATGTGCTGAGCATTATCCTCTAAACAACTATATTTTATAAATATCAGTCGATGAAGCTGGAGGCAGCTAGATGGCTAAGTGGATAGAGGGCTGGGCCTGGAGTCAAGAAGGCCTGAGTTCAAATCCAGCCTCACACACGTACTAGGCTATGTGACTTAGGGCAAATTGCTTAACCCTGTTTGCTTTAATCCACTGGAGAGGGAAATGGCAAACCATTCCAACATGCTTGCCAAAACCAGAAATATGGACAGTATGGTCCACAAGGTCGGGAAGTCGCTCCGTGGGTTATTCCTCTCTCTGATAGGCCAACCACTGGAGGGGGAGGGCAGGAAGAGAGACTGAAGGAGATCAAACATCTCTTGTTTTTTGTGGTCTTTGTATTTTAAGAAGAGATACCTGGATATCTCTGGTCCCAGAACCAGAATCATGAAAGAGAACATTCAGAAGATCATCAATGAGAGTATCATCTTTGTAGTGGATCTCAGATACAAAGAAAGAGATACAACTCCTAAAGTTCATACACAGGCATGATGCCATGGGCTGGTGACTTCCGTTATCCCAATGCATTGCCTCTCCCTGACGCAGGCAGAGCAGGGCATACCACTTTTCTAAAGGTGAAAGAGACAATTCAAAATTCTAATCTGGGTCTGATTCTCAGAAGAAATTTGTGCTTAGAGTAGAAATAATGGGGACCTTATAAGGAAGGGTTCATTTCCTGATAAAGTCACTGAAGAAGGAGGAGGGAAAGCTGGGCAGATTCTGACATGCACCCTAGTTTGTGGGGAGCCAATTTAAAAGGTCTCTTAAGAGAATAGCTAAGTAGAATTCTGTCAAGTTGATGGTACAGCGGATAGAGTGCTGAGTTCAGAGACAGATTTGGGTTTGAATCTCACCTCAGATGTTTGCTTAGCTGTACGTATCTGGGCAAATCAATTGACTTCTTTCAGCCTCAGTTTCTTCCTCTGTAAAATGAGGATGGTAATAGCACTCAAATGAGAGAGTGTGTGGAATAAAATGCTTAGCAGTTCTTAAAGGTCTATAAATAATCACTAGATGTTCAGGGAACATCAGCCTCAAAGGTATAGACAATAATATACTGAAGGACTAAAATAATTCCATTTAGGAGAAAAGGGGCAGAATTGTCTAAAGAGTTGCCTGAGTTCTAAGGTTTGACAATCTAGTCCTTCTTTTCAAGAGATCTAGCCTCACACTCAGGTGATCTAACTACAGGATTTATTTATTGATAGTGTCTGATTGTCGTCAGAAGGTTCAATCCTGGTTCTGATGCTGAGACAAAAGCAGCATACAGGATAGTACTAGGCAACCAGTTCTCTCCAGAAATTGTAGCCTGTTTATGGGGTGCCTGGGAATGTTAGGGTCTGTGGGGTTTTCTGTTAAGCTAGAAAAGGGGAGCTGGAGCTTCCATGTACTGAAAATGGAAGTAACAAAAAGTAAAAAGATGACTGCAAAAATGAGGCCTGACACTGTAAGAATAATGTGAACAGGCTGACTTCAGAAAAACCTGGGAAGGCTTACATGAACTGATTCAGAGTGAAGTGAGCTGAACCAGGAGAACACTGTCCACAGTAACAGCAACATTGTATAATGAACAACAGTGAATGACTTGGCTATTCTCAGCAAGACAATCCCAAAGGACTCATGATGAAAAATGCTACCCCCCAGCAGAGAAAGAACTGATGACATCTAAAATACAGACTGAAGTAGACTATTTTTTCCTTTCTGTTTTGTTTTGTTTTTTTAGTTCAGGTTTTCTTTCACAATATGACTAATATGGAAACATGTTTTACATGATTGCACATGTATAACCTGTATCAGATTGCTTACTGTCTATCTCAGGGAGGGCAGGGGGGTGGGAGGAGGGGTAGAATTTGGAATTCACAACTTTTTAAAAAATGTTAAAAATTGTACATACATGTAATTGGGAGAAAAATAAAATGTTATTTGAAATTTTTTAAAAGAAGAATGTCAGAGAGTAGGCTCAAAAAAGCCAAGGACAATGAGTTTGGTGTGGTTTGAGGGATCCAAGAATGACTGGAACCCTGCTTGGGTTGAATAGGACAGTGATACTGAACCCAGTGAGAGACCAGAGCTGCTCAGTCTTGAGGTTGCTTCTGTCTTCTCTGCCAAGGAGAGAGACCAAAGTGACTGGAAAAGGCAGAACAAAAGTAGCTTTTATAGGTAGTAGAACCCCAAGGGTAAACAGGGAGAGAGCCTCACTGTACTTGATGAGCTAAGTTTCCAGGCCTCAAGGAGCGATGCCCCAGAGTCCTGGATAAAATAACGCTATCAGCAGTGTTGGAAGGATCATGGACAATGAGGAAAGCATGGCCAGACTAAAGAAGTGTTGACACAAGCCCAATTTTTAAAAAGCAGGAAGAGAGTTGAGCATGCAGGTCAGAGGCCATTGATCTTGACTGGTTCTTGGTAAAACCTGAGAACACACTAAATGGACAGTTAGTGAACAATTCACCCAAGAAGCCCAGCTTGTGGAGAGGCATCTGATCCCAACACATTAACTCCATTTCTTTTGGTGCTCACTTCCTCACCTTATGGATGAGTCATCTCAAATTTGGTTGTCGGTGTTTCAGATAGTATCTCATGCTGGCCTTGTGATGGCCAAAATCCCTGGACCTCCACCTACCATCTCTCCTGAACACCTGCACTGCAACATCTACATCCCCAGGACATCTCCACCTGCACCAGTGTCTGCTAAGCATCTGAATTCAATACAACCAAATAAAAATAAATCAATGAGTCCTCCTCGAAATGGTCCTGCTTGTTTTTGTTGGGGGCACCATCATCTTTGGAATGGTCCTGCTTGTTGTTGTTGGGGGCACCATCATCTTTGGAATGGTCCTGCTTGTTGTTGGGGTCACCGTCACCCATCTCTATACTTCCTACCCCCCCAATCCAGTCAAGTGCCAAAGCTTGTCTTTTCTAAGTGCCCAACACTTCTCGAAGCCACCTTCTGTCTTTTTCTCAAGGCCACCACCCTCTCAAGCCCTCACTCCCTCTCTCCTGGACAGTTACAATCAGTCTCTTCTCTCTCCAATCCATTCTCCATGTACTAGACTCCTCTGCTCAGGAACATTCAGTGGTTTCATTTTATCTCTGGAATGAAACACATATGGCACTTAAGGTCATCAATCCCTTCCCTGTCAACTTCTGTTATCATGTGGCTTCCTGTATTCTCGGGCTATGGCATGTTGGCCCAACCTTGATTCTCTTCAGTGCACTTTCCATCTCTCTCCTCCATGCCTCAGAATGCCAATCCATCCTTGTCCAAAATGGCTGCATAGTCACTTCCTCACAGTCATCACTTCCTTGGGATCTCAGTGTGGGCACCCACTCCTTCCTGAAGCTTTTCTTGACCCTGTCAGTTATGGGTTCTCTCTCTCCCTGTCTGTCTCTTTTTCCATCTCTTTCTCTCTGTCTCTCTGTCTCTCTCTCTCTGTCTCTGTCTGTCTCTGTCTCTCTCTCTCTCTTCGTCTGTCTCTCTCTGTCTCTCTCTCTTTGTCTCTGTCTCTCTCTGTCTGTCTGTTTCTCTCTTTGTCTCTCTCTGTCTCTGTCTCTCTCACTCTGTCTCTATCTGTCTCTCTCTGTCTCTTTCTCTCTCTCTGTCTCTGTTTCTCTGTCTCTCTCTCTCTCTCTTTCTCTTGGTCTCTCTATCTCTCTGTGTGTCTCTCTCTCAATTACTTTGTATCCTTTTTTATATACTTTGCATCTACTTGTCTCTCTACACATTGTATCCACAGTAGGAAGGATGGTCACTGAGAGCAGGATCTGGAGCATTTTCCCCAGTGTAACCCCAGTCCCCATCAAAGGACCTCTTGCCTCGAGGCCACAGCATAACTCGTCTGTCTCACTGCTCCAGGCCCACCCAAGCTGAGCCAGTCTCATGGAGGTAGTCCCTATCCTTCCCTCCAGGATCCATCTCCCATCTTCCGGCTCCATGCCTTTGTTCATGCTGAGAGGCAGCTAGGTGGCGCCATATTGCACTGAGCCTGGTCCTCCAGTCAGGAAGATCTGAGTTCAAAACTACCCTCAAACACTAGGTGTGTGACCTTGGGCAAATTACTCAGCTGCTGCCTGCCTTGGTTTTCTCAGCCAATATAGCAGGGTTGTTTTGAGTCTCAAATGAGATATTATTTGTAAAGCCCTTAGCACAAGCTTGGCACATAGTAGGTTCTATGGAAACCCTATTCCCTTCTACCTTTTCCCCTGCTCCCTATACTTAGAAAACAAACTCTCCTGTTCTGCCTCATAGAGGCCCCATCATCTTGTTCAGGAAGCCCTTCCTAAACACTCCCCGCTATTCCTTAGTACTCACCCTTCCTCCCAAGCTACCTTCTATGGAATACTTTTTATTTCTGTTGTAGATCACTTTGGTCTCCCCATTATAAAAGGAATGCTCAGAGAGCAGGGATTGTTCCATTCTTTATTATTGGGCCAATAAAAGCTGGATTGTTGATTATTTTCCTTGTACACCATTGACCATTAATAAATATTTATCCAATTGAATTGAAAGGTGGAGGGATGTGGGTAGGAAGCGTACAGTGAGGGCATTCACACCATGTCACAAGTCTGGTATCTTTGAGAGTACCCCAGGGATCTGGGAAGTTTAGTGCAGTTAACATTTTTATTGATTACTTGGATAAATCACCCAACAAGCATTAATTAGGCACCTGCTGCATGTTACACAATAGGGGCATGATTAAATAGCCCCTGTTCTTCCAGAGCTCATCATCTCTCTGGAAAGACACGCACACACGCACACACGCACTCACGCACTCACGCACTCACACCCTCTACAAAGTACGCACAAGATAACCCATAGAGCAGAAGCAGCTGGGGGAGAACAATAGATGAATCCTAATTCATCTATTAAGCACTTAAGCCAGTGCTTACCCTGGCTTTGTAGTTGGAGAGGCCGGGTTCAAAGCTTGCCTCGCATTTTTGTTTTCTCTGTAAATTCAGGCTAGTCACTTGATCAGTATAGCAATATAACATCTGTAAAGCATCATACAATATTATCTCACTCATCTTCACAACTTGGGCTGTCATCGTTTTTATTGTCTCCATCATACAAATGTGGAAATAGAAGCCAACAGAAGTTAAGTGACTTGTCCAGGTTCACAAAACAAGTAAGAGTCTGACAGAGAATGGGAATTTCATTTTTCCTGACTATGAGTCCAATGCTCTGGGCCTCCTTAGCTGCTTCCCTGCACCTCAGGTTTCTTGGTGACAGAAGGAAGATGAACTGTGAGCTCTAATCCATAAGCCTATAGGTCCAAGTGTATGCCATGAGTGGGGCTGGAGGCATTGGCATTCACAGAAGTCATGGGAGGGACAGCTAAGACACTGAATGGTAGAGTCAGGATCCCAGCCACTGGGGGGTCAGATTTAAGCCCATGAAATGGAATAAGAAGACTTGGGGAGCAACTTAGTGGAATCCCTGGTGTGGAGGGAGGGACTTGGAGTCCTGTATCCAACCCAAAGTAGTTTTGTGACTATGGATGCAGTCCCTTAACTTCTGAGCCTCAGGCAGTTTCCCAAGACTGCAGGTTACTGAGAGATGAGATGAGGTCTACATAAGCAAAACATTTCCCACACTGAGAAAATCACAGGTTTGTGCTCAGATGAGGATAAGGGCAAGGTCTTACCCTTGGGCTCAAAAATTTAGTCTCACAAGTACAAGATGGGGGAGGCGTGGCTAAACAGACTGGGACTGGATGACTTCGGAAATCCTTCCAACTTTGAGATTCTGTGAAAGCAGAGGAGAGAGAGAGGGAAACAAGAGAGAAGGGGAGGGAGAGAGAGAAGGAAAGAAGAAGAAAACATAAAGAGTGGGGATATTAAAAGAGGAGAGGGAGATAAAAGAAGAGAGAAGAGGAGGAGATAAGACAGGAAAGAAGGAAAGAGAGAAGGTCCAGGATAGAGCTTTGGAGGACTCACCAAGATCAAGAAGTAAGATGGATGATGAACCATTGGAGCCCAGCAAGGGGAGGATGAAAAGGTCCTAGCACCAAAGAAGCCAAGGTCAATGTATCTAGGAGGGAGGAAAAGACCTCCTGAAAAAGTCATAAAGCAAAACAAACCATAATATAGACATTGTACTTGGCACTCGAGACTCATCTATTCCAAAGAAGCTGTTAAAGCTTCTCTTCTTGTTATTTATTTTGTTTTGGTTTTTATATGCAGAATGTTGGGGGGTTTTTTGAGAGGTGGGGCAGGGTTCGGTCTTCTAGCCTATGAATCAAAACTTCTATTGCCAAAGTTTGAAGAAATCAATTTTCTAAAGGAGATTCCAGCTTATTAACAAGTCACTGCCTACCTACAAACTATTTCAAGCCTGATACCAAGGATGATGATTTCCACCCCCAAAACAGTCCATTTTCTTCTAGCAATCAGGTTTTCTTGCTTTATCCTCCTCAGACCTCTGACATATTTGACCAGAAACTCAAATGATTTTTTTTGCTTTATACAATTCACCTGGGAAGTGGCAACCGATTCTTTCTAGTTGCTGCCAGACCAAGGGAAGGAGCAGCTATGGATGGTAAGGAGACTATACTGAGAGCTTGTGAGCCAGAAGAAACAGGAGGTCAATTAGTCAGTCAAAAACCAATTTATTAGGTGTCTACTATGTGCCTGTGCACTACTGAGCACTGGAGATACCAAAGGAGACAAAGATAGTCTCTGCCCTCAAAGAACTCCCAGTCTGACAGAGAGAACAGCCAAGAGCAAACATGTACAAATAAGCCCTGCAAAGTATCAATGGCAAATAATAACCAGAGAGAAAGCCAGAGAACAAAGAAAGGCTGAGGAGGGCTTCCTAGAAGAGACAGGCTTTTGAGCATCCATTTGCCCTTGGGTTTGCTGCTGCTACTGCTGCAGCTGCTGCTGTTACTGTTGCTTTTCTGGTCCTTCTGTGTATTTTAATGGGTACCTTTGGCTTGTTTTTGATCGTCTGAAGGATTTCAAGGGAGGGTCAGGAAATCTCCCAAGCAAGTCATTTTAATTCACTTTCATTTTGGAACTGTTTACTTCTGGAGCAAGTGTGTACCTCAGACATAGAGGGTTGAAGATTCCTCTAGTCATTTGCTACGCAATAGCACATTGTCCCAGGTTTCCTCCGGATAGATGTCCTGGGAACATGCTGGTTAGCCTATGTACATCATCACTGCAGGGGAATTTGCTTCCCTGAGGCAGGAGCAGACCATCAAAGGCTCATTGGCTACAAGAGTTTCGCCTAACCTGGGGGAGACCTCAAGACAAAAGGAGCCAAGCAGTGGCAGTTTCAGGTGCATGGCAGCCAAGCCTTCTCCACAGTCAGAGCTGGTTCCCCTAAAGTAAAGCCCAGGTGACCCATGTGGCAGGGAAATGCATCAGAGGGCGTGTTTGGTGGGGGGGGCGGGGCCTGTATTCATACTTGTGTTGCCATCCTCAGGGCAGGAGCTGGGCCTGTAGCACAGTTAGGGTCTCCAGTCAGGGAACACCATTTCAAACTGAGAGACCAAAGAGGGATTATGGCACTCAGCCAGATCCAACTCAATGCTTTATCTCTTGCTCTGATGCTGATATTGTAGCCAGAGCCAGCCCTTCTGAGCTAGGCAATTCATTTAGATGTTCTCAAGGCTCCCTTGGGGAGAATTTGGCCCATTCTTTGTTAAACAGCAGCATGTGGTAATATCTCTAAAAAGAAACATAACAGTCCATTAGCCCAGGAATAATCAGACTACTGTCTAGCTGAAGATGGTAATGAGCTGTGATTATCCAACTCAATCCAGCAAACATTTATTTAGCACCTACTATGTGCTTTGTTAGGAGGAAGGCATACCTAGACAAAACCAAAACGGTCCCTGCCATACAATGTGTAACTCCAGTAGGTCTGTGATCTTGATGTGGGAGTTTCTAAATCTGCAAATGTTGCTAAGCTCTCAGCTATGCCCTTCACCTCTGGGGTCCATCCAATGGGTGAAGAGGCCTTCTGCATTCTTTCCCCATATCAAGAGAGTGGAGTGAAACCTTTGCACCATCTCCTCATAAGCCCTTGCCACTGACCAGTCCATATCCCCTTTCAGTCCCACAATCCTTTGAAAAAATCCTTAGCTCTTATTTTTCAGAGTTCTTCAGCCATATGTTGTATAAATACAAGATAATCTGAGGAGGAGGGAGAAAAGGCTAACAACTAGGGAGGTGAGCATTTATGGGTTTCTAACGACTATGTTCAAGGTGTAAAGTTTGGATTCCTCAAATAAGCCTACAAATAGGTACACAAGTCAACATAAAGCTCCTACCGAGCCCTTTCTAGCTATAAAATGCTTTGGGATCATTTAACAACCAATCTCTAGCATTCTTACAGATGAGTCACTATCAAGGCATTGGACGCTCAAACACTAACATTCAAAAATTTGTTCAAGATGCTTTGTTTCAAACAGTGAGTAGATGAGGGTTCCTGCCCTAACTCCCCACCCGCTTCCACCTGTCTTTTTGCAAATGTGGACCAAGACCTCTAGAGATGTGGTGGGTTAAAACATCATCTCTCATCTAGAAATTATGCAGCTAAACAACTCTTTGGTAGACATTTTATTACTATGCATTTTCCCTGTAATATTCTGTTCATTTATTGATTCTGTGTTAAAAGTAAACACCATGCTATACATATCCAAGTATATTTGTTTGTCTCCATGGAAGGCCAGCACCACCACCATGCCAAGGTCACAAGACCAGGGCTCAGGGAAATTTATTGAGCTCAGGAAGCAGGGGAGTGTTGTGCCAGGAGTAGGAAATCCAATCAGATTTTGAATAGATCCATGAATCCAGATGTTCCTTGATAATGTATTAGCACTGTCCCATAAGGAGCAGTGGAGTTAAGATGTAGAAAGTAGCTAACTCTTTAAGAAACATAGATATAGGTAAAGAGGAACATTTTTTGACATCATAAAAGAAATCTAATTGAAACTGAGAGCAAGCATCATATTCACTAGAGATTCAGTAGAAGTTTTCCCAGTAAATATAGGAGTAAAGCAAGGATATTTACTCACGCAACTACTATTTGATATATTTGTAGATATGATAGTAAGAGAAATAAAACAAGAAAATGATAAAGATAGGCAAAAGGGGATAAAGATTTCCTTTTTGCTGAAGATATATGTTAACTTAGATTTTCTAGGGAATCAACAAAGATACTGAATGAGGCAATTAATAGCTTGAGCAAAACTTCAGGATACGAAATAAACCCATAAAAATCAATAGTATTTCTACATAATAAAATCCAAGAGGAAATAATAAAAAGAGAAATGCCATTCAGAACACCTAGAAAATGTATAAAATACTTAGAGGTCAATCTACCAAAGTTCAAAAACTACCTGTAAAGATTCTATTAAAAAGTACTCCTTGAAGAAAGTAACAAATAAACAAAAAAAAAATAGAAAGAACTACATAAAAGCTGGAGGAATATTCAGTGCTAATGGTGGGGCCGTGCTAATGTAATAAAAAATTACAATACTCCTAAATTTAATTTATAGTTTTAATGTTATATCAATCAAAATATTAAAAGGGATACGTTATGGAACTTGATCAAATAACATGAGAATGCTTTTAGAGAAATAAAAGCTCTAGACTATCACAGAAATAATGAAAAAAGGTGGAGATGAAGGAAAAATAGCTTCAAATTATGTTATTCAGGAATAGCTGGTTACCAAAACTATTTGGAATTGTTTATTTTTAATAGAAAAACAGATTAGATAAAGAAGAGTGAGAAACAATAAAACATAATAGTCCAATGTTTAAAACAAAACAGAAAACAAATTAATTAATTTGAAATTCCATATTTGATTTTTAAAACTTCAGAGAAAACTAGAAATCAGAAATTAGGCTTATATCAACATCTTACATCATATTCCACAATAAACTCAAAGTAGATATGGGACTTTAATATCAAAAATCACACTATTAAAAATTAAAAGAGAAACTTCATATATCTCTCACAGCTTTGGGCGGGAGATAGATTCCTAACCAAAAACAGAAAGATAATTTTGATTATATGAAACTGAAAAGCTTCCAGATAAATAAAATCAATGCATGGAGGATGGGTGAACAAGCATTTTTTTCCTTTACTTAATAGGATTTTATTTTTTTTGAATTATATACAAAGACAGTTTTCAATATTCACTTTTATTTTAAGGGCCAATTTTTTTTTCTCCCTCCCCTCCCCTCCCCCTCACCTCATCAAGACAGATTGCAATCTAGTATAGGCTATACGTGTAAATGATATTAAACATTTCCACATTAGTCAGGTTGTGAAAGAAGAATCAGAAAAGAGAAAAACCATGAGGAAAAAAAAAAGAGAAAAATAATGTGCTTCAATCTGCATTCAAACTCCATAGTTCTTTCTCTGGATGTGGATAGCATTTTCTATCATGAGTCCCTTGGAATTGTCTTTCAAGAGGGGCCTCAAGGCCACATGTAGCCTTCTAGGTCCTTGGGTACCAGCTTTTGACCAAGCCCAAGTTTTACGAACAAATCCTTTTATTAAGGGGATATATTTGTTTTGGGAAGTTTGGATTCAGTAATAATACCAATAAATAGATCATTGCTTTGCTGAGGAAAGCTAAGTCTATCAAAGCTGGTCATCCCATCATGTGGTTGTTACTGTATATAATGTTCTCCTGGTTCTGCTCACTTTACTCAGCATCAGTTCATGTAAGTCCAGGTTTTTCTGAAGTCTGCCTGCTCCTCATTTCTTACAGCACAATAGCATTCCACTACATTCATCTATCACAACTTGGACAAGCATTTATTAAGCGCTACTGTATTCCAGGCCCTGTGCTAAGTGCTTTATAATTATCTTACTTGATCCTCACAATAACCCTGTGAAGTAGATGTTATTGTGGTCTCCATTTAACAGATGATAAAGACAGAGGTAAATGATTCAACGCTGTCACAGAGCTGTAAGTGTCTGATGTGGAATAGACTGTTAATGCTATATTGAGATGATTACCTGGGATGCAGGCATAACAATTCTTGAGCATGCTGATTTTCATTAAAATGCTACGATGTCTCCTTGCAGAAGGGAAGTATATTCCAACTGATTTTTCAGAGAATGAAAAATTTTTGACAGCTAGGAGGAACATAAGGTGGCTCAGTTCCAGGAAGGTTAAAGATCCTAGAGAACTAGTGACCTAGAATTTCGGGGGAGACATTCCCCAGAGTCATCAATTTTCTAGCTCATTTGGCCTGGCTGGCCCTTGTGCCCAGAACTTTTGTGTGCTCTGGCAGACAGAAAAGGAGGAAGAAGAAAGCTGCCCCCACCTCCATGTTTCTTGTCCCACAAATGGCAGAGAGTGGAGGGCAGATACTCTTCACTCCACCCCACTCTCCAACCACAAGAAAGGAGAGTGAGCTTGAAAGTAATTCCTGGAAAAACCTCAGAACATATGACTAAAGAGAATAAAAAGCAGCGATAACAGACCAGCATGGATTCCTCAACAACAATCCATGCCAAGCTTGTCTCCTCTCTTTAGGGACATGATTTGGGATAGTTAGAAGAGGGAAATGGCACAGATATGGTTCACCTAGGTTTCAGAATAGCACTTGACAAAATGTTTCATGGTATTACTGTATAAAAATTGAAGAGATGTTGCCTAGATAATAACTCATTTAGGTGGTTCATTATCAGACCAGACCCAGAGTAGCCATGAATAGTTTGGTCTCAGTCTGGAAGAAACTCTCTGGTGGATTGCCCCAGGGATCTCTCCTGGACTGTGTGCTCCTTTTTAGTTTGATCAATAGCATGGTTCATGGTTTAAAGAACATGCTTAATCAAATTTCAAGATGACTGCAAACTATGCTATACCAATCAAACTACCAAAAAATTATTTTCTAGAGCTAGAAAAAATAATATCAAAATTTATCTGGAAGAACAAAAAGTCCAGAATATCAAGGGAATTAATGAAAAGAAATGCTACAGAAGGTGACCTATCCATAGCAGATCTTAAATTGTATTATAATGCAGCAATCAACAAAACTACTTGGTACTGGCTAGGAAATAGAGGGGTAGATTAATGGAATATGTTAGGTACTCAAGATATAGTAGTCAATGATTATAGGAATCTACTGTTTGATAAACCCAAAGACCCCTGCTTCTGGGATAAGAATTCACTTTTTGACAAAAACTGCTGGGAAAACTGGAAAACAGTATGGCAGAAACTGGGCATAGGTCAATGTATGATACTGTGTACCAAAATAAAGTCAAAATGGGTACATGATTTAGGTATAAAGGCTGATGCTATAAACAAATTAGGGGAGCAACGAATAGTATACCTGTCAGATTTATGGAGAATGGAGGACTTTATGTTCAAACAAGAGATTGAGAACATTATGAAATGCAAAATTGATAATTTTGATTATATTAAACTGAAAATTTTTTGCACAACCAAACCCAATGCAACCAAGATTAGGAGGGAAGCAGAAAACTAGGAAAGAATTTTTACAACTATTGTCTTTGACAAAGGCCTCATTTCTAAAATATATACAGAACTGAGTCAAGTTTAGAAGAATACAAGTCATTCCCCAATTGATAAATGGTCAAAGGATATGAGCAGACAGTTTTCAGAGGAAGAAAATACTCTCAATCACTGTTGATTAGAGAGATGCAAATCAAAACAACTCTGAAGTACCACATCACACCTATCAGATTGGCTAACATGACAAAATAGGAAAATGAAAAATGCTGGAGAAGATGTGGGAAAGTTGGAACACTAACTCATTGTTGGTAGAGCTATGAGTTGATCCAACCATGGGAAGCAATTGGAAACTATGCCCAAAGGGCAATAGAAATATGCATACCCTTTGACCTAGCAATACCACTTCTAGGGCTGTATCCCAGAGATCATAAAAATGGGAAAATGACCCACACATACAAAAATATGTATAGCAGCTGTTTTTGTGGTGACCAGGAATTGGAAATTGAGGGAATGCCCATCAGTTGGGGAATGGCTGAACAAGCTGTGGTATATGAATGTAATGGAATACTATTGTGCTATGAAAAATGATGAGCAGGCAGACTTCAGAAAAATCTGAAAAGACTTAAATGAACTGATGCTGAGTGAAGTAAGCAGAACCAGGGGAATATTGTACACAGACATAGCCACAGTGTGTGATGATAGACTTAGCCCTTCTCAGCAGTACAGGGATCTAAAATAATTCCAAAGAACTCAAGATGAAAAATGCCATCCACATCCAGAGAAAGAACTATGCAGAGGGAAGCTATTTCCTTTTGTTTTGTTTTTTCTTTCTCATGATTTCTCCCATTCGTTATAATTCTTCTGTGCAACATGGCTAAAGTAAAAATGTGTTAAATGGGAATGCACATGTATCACCCATATCAGAGTGCATGCCATCTTGGGGAAGGAGGGGAGAGGGAGGGGTAGAATATTTAAAACTTATGAAAGTGTATGTTGAAAACTAAAAATTAATAAATTGGAAAAAAAAAGATGGCTCCAAGCTGAGGGCAGAGCTAATGTACTGGGTGACAGTGTGGGACATTGGACTGAATCTGATAAGATGAAATCCAGTAGGGAAAAATATCAAGTCTTACATTTGGGTTCAACAAGTCAGCTTCCCAGATAAAAGACGATAGAGATGGCACTTAATCTGAAAATGACCGAGGAGGAGGAGGGAAGTTGAGTGGACTGCTCCATATGAGTAGCAGCTTGTGGGATGGAATCATCATGGAAGCCAGTGGAATGGGAAGTTCATGGAATAAGGACCCACTGCATTCCCAGCAGCAAAGAAATGTCCCTTCCTCCTGGAGCTCACAGTCTTCTGAAGGTAAACTTGAACTTTGGATGGAACTGCTTTGTGTCAGCAGGAGCTTCGTCAAGGTGAGTGCTGTCCAGCTAGGAATGGACCGGCCAGCAAAGGAGGGAGCCATGCACTGTACTGCAGGTTTTCAGGGTGAACCTGTGTGGCCTCTACTGTGGCCAAGTGGCTCCTTTTTCTGACCCAGGTTGGTCCACGTGCCTGCTGAAGTACTTCTCCATGCCAGGGTGTTGTGAACTGCTGATCAGAAAGGTGCAAGCCTTTACTGAGATAGAAAAGGAAATTCACACTCATCTCTTCTGTGACACCACACTCAGTTATTCAGTTGCCAGAAATAGCCATCCACAAATTCAAAATTCATTAAAAGGGAGAGTCTTTAACAATTCTGATTAAATTGCTTTCCCCAGAGGATGCCTGCTTTGATGAACACAAGAGGAGGGCAATTGACACCAAGCTTCTCATTTGAAAATGGACATGACTTTCTCACTCTTACATGAAGCTGACTCATGATCAATCTGTCAATCAGTAAACATGTATGAAGTACCTACTGTGTACCAGGCACTGTGGTAACTTCTGGGGACACAAGAAGAGGCAAAAGACATGAATGGGTCAAACTCAAAGGGCCTGTATTGAGGGGGCAGGACCAAGAGCTGGGAGTAGGTGTGGGTTGGACTACAAAGCTGTTGAGGTCCCTTCTGACTCAGGGGCTCTGTAACAGGCAATCAAAGTGGGTAGCTGGAGGGGGTCAGTGGATAGAGCACTGGCACTGGGGTCAGAAAAACCTGAGTTCAAATCCAATCTCAGATACTTAACATTTACTGTGTGACCCTGTGCAAGTCACTTAACCCCAATTGCCTCACCAAAAATAAATAAAAAGGAGAGGCAATCAGAGACAAAAATGTGACCTTAGCATACCTCCAAAATGGAAAGCTACTTCTTGCATTAAACCTAACCCCACTACCACCAGAAGTAAGTCAGCCCCTCTCTGAACCCCTACCAGCCATCAAGACAGTGTTGTGTGCCTTCCATCTGTTGCCCAGAGCTGGAGGATAGAACTAAGGGTTGTCATGAGGAGCCTGCCTCCAGGATTACTAGCAGTTCCTTTGTGCTTTCATTTCAGTCTCTGTAAAACAGGAATGACAATAGCACCTACCTCACCAGTGTGAGATAGGGAGCAAATGAGATGACTTTAGTAGAATGCTCTTCAAAGCTGTGATCACCCAGACTAGCCCCTCAGTGTGCAGAAAAGGAAGCTGAGGGCCAGTGACATTGCAAAATGAATCAGGGGTCATCCAGGCCAGGACTTTTGAAGCTAGGGGAGAAACATACTGCCTGAGGTGCCTAGCACAGTGCTTGGTGCTGGCAGGGACTGGCAGTCAATAGCTCTGGCTGCCCTCTGGTTTTGAGAACACCTCTGCTAAAAAATCATGTTTATAACAAATCATGCCTCTGACTCTGTGCTCATAGGAGACAAGCCATGGAGGAAAATGGAGCTGCCTAGGATAGCCAAGTCATGCCCCTTAGGCATCGTCCTTTCTAAGGCTCAGCAAGGGGAGGGCCACCATGCTGTAAGTTTTACTACAAATACATTTGAAATGAAGTCTTTAAAGTCAAATAAACTTAGAAAGGAATGTGATAAATCTCTTTTGGGAAGTTCAAGGTGAACTATGAAACTATGAGCTATGAAACCCAACCAGTGTCTATTAAATGTCAGGGCTGGCCTCAGAATCAGGTGTGGCCCGGTCAGGAACCCTGGGAGTCCCCTATGACTACCCACTCCCACAGCCATGCCTTACCTATCCATCAGCTGACATGTGGGCTCCAAGTCTACCCCAACACCCTACTTGCACAAAAGAGTTCTGGTCCTAGAGTCTATACTCCAACTTTGACTTTGCCAACTTCTTAAGATGGGTCTGATCAGTAACAACTTCTTTTGAGTTTGTTAATTACAAGGACTCATGATGAAATTGCCATTCATATCCCGAAAGAGAACTGATAGACTCTGAAGGCAGATGGAAGCATCCTTGTTTCACTTTATTTTTTGCGTTTTTTTCCCTTTTTGTCTGTTTATTCTTTCACAGCTGTGACTAATATGGAAATATGTTTTATGTGATTGCATGTATACAACCTATATCAAATTAATTACCATTTTACAAAGAGGGGAGAGAGGGAGAGAGAGGGAGAAAAATTGGGGGCTCAAAAATCATAAAAATGAATGTTAAAAATTGTCTTTATACATAATTGGGAAAAAATAGAATACTATTCAATGCTGACATGTGTGTGTATATAATTTGTTTCAATAAGCAAAAATCTTCTTCATCAATACCTCAACCCCTCAACTGAGAACCGAAGTAAAATGAAGCTCTGTTACAAACATGAATAGTCAATCAAAGTAAATTTCTACATTGGCCATGTCCAGAAAAAAAGTTTCATTCTGCCCTCTGAGTTTTCCATCTATTTATCAGAAGGAGGGTAGTATGCTTTATTCTTAGTCCTCTGAATTGTGATTGGTCATTACATTCATAAAGAGTTCCTCACTCTTTCCAAGTTGTTTGCCTTTATCATATTGTTGTCAGTCTATCAGTTCTTCTTCTGGCTCTCTGCACTTCCCTCTGTATCAGTTATATGTCTTCTCAAGCTTCTCTGAAACCCTCTCCTTCATAATTTCCTAGAGTACAGTCTTATTCTATTACATTTATATATTCTAACTTGTCCATCCACTCCCCAATGTAGGTGCACCCCATCAGATTTCCATTCTTTGCCATCTCAAAGAACAATAGCTTTCTTTGGTGGTATTTTTGTGTATTCTTGTGTTTTTGTGTATTCTTAGAGTTTGTTTTGCTCAGGATTAATGTTTCCATTAATCTAGCTTTCCTTCAATTATCTCTCTCCTCATTCCCCCTTTTTCTCCTAGTTTCCTCTTGAGCAAAACATATTTTTTGTACCTACTCTGTATGAGTATCTTCCTTCCTTTGATCAGTTCAGATGAAGGTGAAGTTCAAGTGTTAGTTGACACTCCCTATTTTCTCCACCTTGTTTGCATAGATGTCTACTTGTACACCCTCATTATGTGAGAGAATTCTCCCTCACTCTTTCCCCAGCATGTTCCTCTGCCCCACTCTTTCCATTCTTCTCTTAAGATCATCCAAACATTACAAAGTCATGCCCAGGTCTTATCTACCCAGATTCCCTCTATGAACTGTGATGATAATGAGGTTCAGAAGAGACACATATATAATCTCTCCTTTTTTTTAGTGTAAACAGCTTATCCTTCTTTAGTTATTTATTATTATTCATTCATGTTTTTTATGTTTCTCTTCACTCCTGTGTTTGAACCTCAAAGTTTCTACCCAGCTCTGATCTTCACATCAGCAGTGTTTGGAAGTACTCTATTTCATTAAAGGTCCATTTCCCCCTGTAGCATTATATGTACGCAGTTTTGCAGAATAAACTATTCTCTATAAGTTCATATTCTTTGCCTTCTGGAATATCACATTCCAAGCTTTCTGTTCCTTTAAAGTGGTGGCTGCTAAATCATTTATGATCTTAATTGTAGCTCCTCAGTACTTGAATTCTTTCTTCCTGGCTGCTTGAAGTATTTTTAATTTGACCTGGAAGTTCTAGATTTTGGCTATGATGTTCCTGAGAGGTTTCATTAGGGGCTTTTTTCCCCCAGAAGATGCCTGGAAGATTTTTTTTCTATTTCTACTTCACCCCCTAGTACTAAGCAATCTGGTTATTTTTCTTTTAACATTTTTGAGAATATGATTTCTAGGTTCTTCTTTTGGTCATGTTCAGATAGTCAAGTGATTCATATTCATTTCCTCCTCAATCTGTTATCTAGGTCTATTATTTTGCTAGAAAATATCTTACACATTCTTTTATATTTTCAGTCCTTTTATTTTCCTTTAGTATTTATTGTTGCCTCATGGAGTCATTGACTTCTATTTAGTCCATTTTAATTTTCAAGGAGTTAATTGCTTAAGCTAGTTTTATAGCTCTGATACCAATCTGTTAATTCCCTTTCTCATTTTTTTCCATGGCTCTCATTTCTTTTCCAATTTTTCCTTCAAGTGCCACAGTTCACTTATTAAAATAATTTTAAACTCTTTTTAAAATTCTTGCTTTGCCTATTCTAGGAATTGTAGTTTTTACCCAGGCTGTATTTTTGTCTGAGGCTTTGCTTGTAGATGCTTTGGAGTCATTGTTTTTGCTTCTGGATTTGTGTTTTGAGCTTCTTTGCCACCATGAAAGCTCATTAGGGAAGGATTCTTTTTGTTTGGCCATTTGCCCTTTTTTCCAGTCTATTTCTTGACTTTTAACTTGATGTTAGGACTAGGCTTTTTACGCTTTTGGAGAGAAAGTCCACTTGGTCCTGTTGTTGCTTTCTTAATGTACTAAGTCATGTTATTCTAGGACTTTGGGGACAGTCTGGGGACCTGCAAGCTTTCATTGTTCCCAATGGGATCTAATTCTTGACAATTTCTGATAGCTGCTTTCTTGGTCTGAGCTTTGCAAGTCCCTGACCTGAGTTTGGGTCAGAACAACAATAGATGCTGCTAGATTTAGTCCCTATCAGCCAGCTGGAAAGCTGATTCAAAGAAACAGAGCTGCTGACTCCCATTTGATCTGGGATTCCTGCCCTGATTACTCTGTAGGCTGGGCTACATGCTGGAACTGAGACCCTACTCGGGTGGTGACTCTGAACTCTCAGTTCTGACTTGTGCTTACCCCTACGGCAGTCCCTGGGCAAAGAGCCATCTCTTCCAGAGAAAGGAAGGGGTGGGGTCCAAATATGGAGCCAGGAAAGTGTAAACCAAAAGCTGGGCCAGGTCAGAAACCAGGGATCCCCTAGAGCAAAGAATCATTCAGGAGAATGAGATGGAACTTGGGAACTAGGGGATAGCACAGAGCTTTCAAGACAGGACAGAGGCACAATCTTCCTGAAGAGTCCCCCTTGTATTTTGTGACTATACCTCGCTAGTTGCAATTAGGGGCTAATGGGTTGTTATGGTTCCAATTTGTGGGACCCTTACTCCTTCCTTAAGTGGCCCAGCCAGCAAGTTCACTAGATCAGACATTGATACTCTGTTGAACTGGAAATGGTGTGCTTCTCAACCAATGGAAATAAGTCAATCAATCAAGAAGCATTTATTAAATGTTGACTATGTAACAGCAAGATGCCAGGCTCTGGGATTACAAAGAAAGGCAAAAACCAGTCCCTGCTCACAAGAATCTCATGGTCCTCTGAGGGGAAATAACATTCAAAGAATGATTTATATGCTGAGAGGGTAGGCACACCCACTGGGGGTGGGAGTACCAGGAAAAGCATCCTGAAGAAGGCAAGATTTAAGCTGAGTTTTGAAGTAACTCAGGAGGCAGAGCATTTCAGACACAGGAGACAGTCACTGAAAAGACAGAATGGAGAGATGGTATGTTATGGGGGAGGTACAGCAAGGCCGGTGTCACTGGATGGAGGAGAGTGAAATTAAAACCAGAAAGAGAGGAAAGGTTCCATTTAAAAAGAGCTTTAAAAAGCAAAACAGAATTTTAATAAATGTACATAATAGGGAGCCACTAGAATTTGGTGAGTGATGTGGTCAGACCTATACTTGAGTAAGCTCATTTTAGTGACTGGGTTGGGAATGGATTGAAGGGGGATCAAACTTGAGGCTGCCAGTTGCCCCCCCCCCCGAGTAGATTATTGCAATAATCCAGGTGAGGGGTGAACAGGGTTTGCAGGTAGTGTCGGAGGAGAGGAGGGGGTATATTTAAGAAGCATTACAAAAAGTCAAATCTGCACACTGGATAAAGAGGGGGGTGGTGAGAGAGAGAGAGGAATTGATATTACAAAGGTCGAAGAGCCTGCCATAGATTGGATATGTAGGACAAATATGAAAGAGGAACCAGAAATGGACCTTCCCTACTGGAATATATTCTCATAACATCCTAGCTCCTCTTGGGTCTGGGATGGGAAGCAGGGGGCATTCAGATTACTAGAGAAAATCATGAAATCTCAGTGCTAGAAGGGACCTCAGGGGCTATAGAGTTCAGCATACCCTCAAATCAGAATGCCCCTATATGTCAATGACAAGTGGCCATTCAGTCTTTACTAATGTCTAATCTCTGAGATAAACATCATTTGTGTGATATAAATAGAAATACACACATACATAAATACACATATTGTGTTTGTGTGTGTATTAATGTATGAATATGTGTTATATGTACTATATAAGATTCCTACAAGCCTACAGTTATGTACATGCAAGATAAACATAAATGTATGTATATAAGCATATATAACAATAATATATAACATAAATACATTATATATAACATCTATCTTGTATGTACGTAGCTATTTGCATGTTAGAATGTTTCTATATATATCACATAAAACTTGGTCATAATAAATATCTTGAAATATATTGCTATAATCTCTTTGCCAATATTATATTTTACGTTTTTGAATCTTTGTTAATTTTATTAATCTATCATTATTTTTATCTGCCTTATCCTTCCCTGGTTTGGGAACCCAGGACCATGTTTATCTCATAGAAAGACTTGAGTTGAATATTACTAACAGCTAACATCTATATAGTACTTTGAGGTTTACAAAATCCTTTATATATGCTAACTCATTTGTTTTTTTATAACAACCCTGGGATTAGGTGCTAGTATAAACTCTATTTTATTGATGAGGAAACTAAGGCCTATAGATTTTAACTGATTTGCCCAAGGTCATCCAGTTAGGGAGTTTCTGAGTCAGAATTTGAATTCAAATCTTCCTGACTCCACATCTTGGCTTCTATCCACTGGCTCAGCTGCCTGCCTCTGTATTCTTTCCTGAATAGAATTCATTCTGAATTTTGTGTTCAGTTCTGAGTATCATCCTTTAGGAAGGATGCTGATGAACTTGGGAATACCTAGAGAAGCCTGATAAAGATTAAAGATCATGCCAAATGAAGACTGGTCCAAAAATATGGGCATTTTTAGTTTGGTAAAGAGGAGCCTGAGGTGTATGAGAAAGCTGTTTTTAAAGTATTTGACAAACTATCACAAGGAAAGGGGATTGAAATTATTTTGTTTGCACCCAAAGCTTCATATCAGGAAAAATAGGTAAAAAAGGCAAAAAGTGGAATTTGGAAAAACTTTCTAGTAATTTTAATGATCCAAAGGTAGAATAGAATGTTTCAGGAGGTAGATTCCCCCCACACACACACATACACACACTGAGGGTCTTTAAGCAAAATCAATCATTCCATAAGCATTTATTAGGTGTATACTGTATGCCAGATATAGTACCATGTGCTGAAGATACCAAGAAAAGTAAAAAGAGGCCCTTCATTCAAGGACCTTGCATTCTATGGGAGGAAACAACATTCCAATAGGCAAACCACTATATGTGGGTTTGTGTGTAAAATTGATATGGATTATATGTGTGTGACCAAGTTTTATGTGTGTACTTAGATACATACGTATATAACACATATCTTATGTGTATGCAGTAGGTTTACACACACATATATGTTATGTAACACAGTCTCTATCTAATCATACAACTGGGGAGGTCTGGAGACACCTCCTACACACACGCCTGGGTTGGGGGGAGGGGGAGATATGGCCAGTCTCACTCTGACAGTCCAGAGCACACTTTCATATAAAAATATGAAATCTACAAAAAGGAACACTTGTTAAACTTAGCTCTCTCTGTGTGTAATTTCTAGGAAGGCAATGTGATAGCTTGAATAGCTCACTCTCAGGCATGAGTCAAATCTGATTAGGCTACAGCTGCATCTCCACTGATCATCTTCTTGAGAATCCTGACCAATTGCAGCCAGACCTCAGGTTTCATCACACGACCCAGAGTGAAACATGGACCAGCAGAGACCTCTGCCAAGGTTTTCTGTTCTCCAGAAGGCACAGAAACAGGACATCTTTGAACTCCAGGGAATCAACTTGACCCCGGAAGGGCACAAAGGGGTTCCCAGATTATTGCAAAGACTTCACTGGGGTCATCAGTCTTTAATTCTCAAGATCTTGAGTGACAGGTTGGCCTCAGATTTTGGTCAGATCACCAGTATGGCTAGAGTTATCACTTTTCTTGGTCTCTGCTAAATGTCTTTATTCTCAAGGGTTTCAGCCTAGTGGAGATGAGCTCCCTGGGTGGGGGAGAAGGGGGAAGGAGATGTAAATGAAGTTTCTTGCTCTCACTCTCTCACTCTTCTTGACCATTTTCCTGACACACTCTTCAACATTTGCTCCTCCAGAACACACCTGGCATTGGTATCTGTTTTCTCAGAGGTTGGTGGGATGTGGATGGCACCCTCTAACTCTACGTCTCTAACACTTTAATGCCTCCTGGTTTTCTATAAATGCTGAACTTCATTTGGTTGCTACAGACAATAGTAAAAATGTCCTTTCAGTGGAGACCTGGAGAAGTTTAATGACCACCCCTACCCCTGACCTTAACTAAAATGTGTACCCAAGCGCTGCACATCCTGTATCTCTTTGGTAAGCTGAGGATCACAACTGTGACTGCTTAGACGTTATCATCACCCACATCCTCCTTGATATTATTCTAGTCTCCCCTTCCCAATACATCCTCAACCCTTAGTCTTTACTACAAACCTCATACCCTGTTGGTTGCCAAGAGTAGAAGCCTTTGTCTTCTGCTCATGTAACAAAAAGCCATGTCTTCAGCCCACGGGCCTTGCCAGTGACTCGGCAGCCAGATATGGACACCTTACCAAGGCCAGGGAAGGAGTCTCCTTAGCTCTGCTGTTCTGTGCCTGGTACTTGGTTCCGAATGAGTTAGAGACCCATATGTGAGTCCTCTCAGTTGGGGTTGTGGGCCTGGCTAGACTGGATCTTTACCACAAACAGTGACGGGACCAGCTTCCCTCTGCTCCTCCTCAGTCAGAGGAGCAGAAGGTCAGGAGTCCCAAAAGGAGAAAGCTAGAAGGGCCAGGTCAGGCAAGGGCTGCCTTTCAGGGCTCCCCCAGCTCCAGGATCCACTCCCAAGGCCAGCCTTCCTGCTGCACCATGCCAATTGCTGTATTTGATAAACATGTTTCCTGTTATAAATAAACTAAACACTGAAGATGGGGGGGGGGGAGAGGGCAGTAGTGGGGGGGGGGGTGAACAAGTGAAATGAATTCCTGTGAAATACAAAATAGTTTTTTATTTGTTGGCTGGAAGCAAAGGAAGGACTGAGGCTAATTAAGCTTGACATGAAATACTCACAAAGCCAAAAATAAAATCTTTATGAGCTTAGAACTAAAGACAAGAAAAGAAGCCTTTTTCTGTGGCAACCTTGTCACTTCGATGCAGAAAGCATTGAGGGCATGCTTGCGGTGGTGGCTTCTGCCCCACCTGCCTGCGTGCGATCAGGAAGGCTGGGAACTTTCCTGGTCAGAGTGTGGCTGCTCAGAGCGGGATAGGAGACAAGTAGGGAATAGGAGACCTCACAGCTCTTTGCAATCCATTTTACAGATGGGTATGATAAGGTCCAGAGGAGGAGCATCAGATCGTAGAGGAGAGCTGGAAGGGTCTTTCATGGTCACCTCGTCTAACCCTACCTTTCATTGAAGAGGAGAGAGAGGTCGAAGGCATAGAACTATGTCCAGCCCAGGGGCTCCACCTCCACCTCAATCACTCCCCACACCCTGACCCAGATCTTTCTGACTCATGGGGCAGCTTCTGTCAGAGCCAGAAGGGAGCCCTGGACACCCTGTCAGACAGGTTGCTTCTCCTGTTCTATCCCTTTGGAGGAGCCACATCACAAGCAGAATAGAAGGTAGAGAGTCTCAAGAGTCTCCTCCTTGCTCTGCTTCCAAGATTCTCTGGGGCCCAGGGTACAATCCCTTCGAGAGCACCTCTGTGTCTGCACTGGACAAGAAGGCTGCTCTCCTCACCTCTGTACTGCCTGAGAAAAGAGAGAAGTCCCCAGTGAGCATCCTGAGAAAATAGCCTCTTCTCTTCAGTGGGATCAGTGATGGTTAGGCTGGTGTGAAGCTCTAAGGAGAGGCCCCAGCTCCTGTACTCAGGATGTCTCTCTCACTGGTTAAAAGAACATGAGTCAGACTCCTCCTTCCCTGCCTTATGATGACCTCCTGGGGAAGCAGGATCCCTCTTCATAGGTGGTGGGAGTCACAGGGGGTCTGAACTGAGTAGGGATGGGTAGCTGTCCAGCCCAGATCCCCTCCCCTCATTACCTGGCAAGTTCCTAAGGGACCACCCTGAGAGGGGGAGGACAGATAGACCAGGGGTGGGAAGGGTCTGGCCCAGTCCCACAGACAGTCTATGGGAGAGCTGGGGCTGGACCCTGGTGTTCTAAAGGTAGGGCACTAGCCTGGGGGAAGAGTGCAGAGGAATGTGGCTCATGACAGACCCCAGGCTGGGGTCTTGAAGATGTGAAGCCCCCACTGCCCACTCCACTGGCAGAGCCTGTGGGGACTAGAGTTTCAGAACACAGAAAGCTGGTTCTAGAGGCCAGTTACATTCCTGAGCAGGACACAAATATTTGGGAAAGAAAGCCAAGCTGCCCTGAGCGGGCTGGCAGAACCAGCTAATAACCAGCAGTTGCAGGGCACCAACACTCCTGAAGGAAGTCATGAATAGCTCTTCTCTCTGGCACATGTTGGATCCACTCTACAGCCTGAATCAGGCTCCCCTGGCTCTCCTGCTACCCCCAACCCCCTCTTGGAATGGAGTTGGAATTACTTTTCAAGCAGCTCCCGAGCTGTTAAGGTAATGTTCTCCTCTCCATCATACTGGGCAGTCAAGTCTTGGCACAAGACAGCTGACATCCCAGGGGGCCACAGAGGCTGGGTCCCAGGGAGTGTTGGGGTGGGGGATCATTTTCTCCCAGTTGCTCTTGTGATATAAGAGGGGATGTTTTTCTCCCTCCAGAACCATGAGCTAAGCCAGAGGGTCAGGTACCACCAAAATGGTGAGTGTAAGCTTGGCCTTTGCCTGGCAGAGTTGGGCACAGTGCCCTGGAAAGCATTTGAGAACAGGCTATTTTCTCCAGGGAATTAGAAGAGTGATCCCAAGAAGAGCTGGGTGGCGGGGGGATGTGGGGGGGAAGGCTGAGAGAGTACCAAGCCCAGTTTTCAGAAATGATTCTGAGAAACAACAGAGGTGATGCTCTCCCCAAGGCCAAGGCTGCACATGAGCACCAAGCACCTGATCCAGCTCATGGGGTATACATGGGGGGAAGACTGAAAACAGCTGGGCAGGTGCACAGTCTACTCAGAGAGGCCTTGCCCCACCCACCTCTCAGGAAGACCCCGCCCTGAGCTCTCCCTTCCCCACCAGACTCTCTGACCTGAGTCTGGCCAATTCTGCTGGGATTTTAGTGGTGCCCCAGCCATCTGGAGCCTGGGATGGGGCTTAGGATATTCTAGTCAACCTGTCAAGTGTTTGTGAAGTAACTGCAGCATGCTGGGAGCACCAAGGAGTTGAAAAAAGGCTAAAGCCAACAAGCACCCACAGAGATCTGATAGGGGTGGAGTAGAGAAGACCATGTACAAACGCAAATGAGAGGGAACCAGGATGCTGGAGGAGCCTAGAAGGAAAGCCAAAGTCTTCTTGTGGAAGGTGGAATTGGACCAAGTGTGGACCAAGTATGGACTGAGTAATGGAGGCAGAGATGAGAAATCTGGGGGGAGGGGTCCAGAGAAAATGCCCACAGTTGGGAGATGGGTTGCCTTGTTCCAGGAACAGCTGGGCCCCAGAGGGACTGGACAGCAGACTAAGCTGAGAGGAATGAATCATTTAGAAGACTGCGGAAGTTCAAGAAAATGGGCAATAGAGGCATCAGAGCCCAGAAGGAGTTTATGGGAGGTCTGGGAAGCAAGAGAGGGCTACTGAAAGTCCTTGAGCAGGAGGAGTGCCATGATCAGATGTCAGCTCTAAGAAAATTTGAGCCAGAGGCAGGGTCTCCTGGTCTGGAGCATCAGTCTTTCAAGGAGGGCAAGACCTATTTGGGCTCATGTACATTTAGGGTTGGTTTCTGGTTTCTGGGTCAAGGTCCACCTCATTTGCTCTAGATTCTTTCTGGTAGTCATAGGTGACCATGGCCTCACTCTCTGTCACACCTTGTGACAATCCATCCTTTCAGCAGATGTTATTAGGTTTTCTGGGTCCCTCTTCCACAGAGAGACCCTTAGATGAGTGATAACATAGGAGTCCCTATGGGGACAAAGTCACCTGTCTTCCAAAGAAATTCTGGGTGAAAAGATTTGCTTTCCCCGTGGAGTCACACAGATAGCCAAGGGAGGGCTAAGCTCGGGATCTCATAACATTCAGCAAGATTTTATCTTAAGAAAAGACCAGAGGAAAACAAGGGCTGTTTGCATTTAGTGGCCCAGGGAGGAGGAACCTCCTAGGATAGCCTGCAGGTTGCTTTGGGGCATTGTCTTTAACTCTCTCTCAGCCACTGGGATGTGGCTTTCTTTGCCTTTAAGAAGAGGTTTGTCACGAAAGATGTTTTAATTTGAAAAAACTACCCAAAATATTCTTCTTGCTTTTAAGAGCATGATTTGTTTAGTGCCAATGACTTAGCCCATCAAAAACCTGACATCAAACAATTAAAAAAATTTAAATGCCCACAGTATGCCAGGCATTGAGCAATGTGCCAGGGATCCAAGTACAAAGAATCAATTCCTACAAGCCCACATTCTAATGGAGGGGACAGGGACCATCCAAAATGAAGGAGAACTAATTACCAACAATTATAAAGGAGGCAGGACACCAGCATCCGGGGGCAAGGGGGCAGCCTCTCCTCTCTCCCTCTCAGCTTGTTCCTTCCCTTCTACCTTCAACCCATCATCAATCAATCATCCTTCAAAAACCTTCACCAGTCCCTACCATCGCCTCCAGTTATCTGCTCATAGCCTCCCTTGTTTCAGCCAAACTCCTAGAAAAGCTGTCTTCACTCTCCTCGAATTCATTCTTCAACCCTTTGGAGTCTGGATGCATCCTCATAATTCAGCTGAAAGTCATTTCTCACCTGGCTGTGCTTGGGACTTCTCTGACTGACTTCTATCCCCACGTTCCTGAATTGGATACCTTCTCCTCCTCCCTTCCCTTCTCCCTTCCCCTTCTCTCCTCCCTTTTCAGATTCTTTTTGTGTGTTGTCTCTCCCCCCATCCCTTAGATTGGTTAGATCATGAGCTCCCTGAGGGCAGGGACTAACTCTCTCTGACTCCCTCCCTCCTTTTCTCTTTCTCTGTCTCTGTGTTTCTGAGTGTCTGTCCCTCCCTCTCCCTCCTTCATATTTTTGAACTTCATATTTTTTGTGTGTGTCTCCAGCAATGATCACACACATAGTAGGTGCTCAATAAATGTTTATTGATTGATTGAAACTGCTCTCTTCTGAGGGGCCAGTGATTTCTTAATGATCAAATCCAATGATCTTTTGTCAATGCTCATCTTTCTTGAACCCTCTGCAGCCTCTGGCAATGCTGTCTTGGATTCTCTCTCTTCTTTGGGTATTTATGACTTTGCTTTCTCTTGGTTCTCCTCCTACTCTGACCACTCCTCCATCTCCTATAATGATTCATCATCCATATCATGACTTTTTTCCAAGGTTCTAGCCTTGATCTTCTAGTCCTTTCTCCACCCACTCTCCTGTGACATCTTCAGCTCCCCTGTATATAGCTATCACCCCATGCTGGAGACTCCCAGATGGATCTGTCCAGTTCTAGGCTCTCCCTAAGCTTCAGACCCACATTGCCAATTGTCATTGGAATGTTTTTAGAAGAATCTCCAAAATGGAACCTGTTTTTGTTACCTCCTAACCCTCCCCTGAACCCCCTTGGACTTCTACTTCTGTCAAAGGTATATTCCATTCTTCTTCCAGGTTCATAACTTTGGTGTTTTCCTGATTTCTTTCCTCACTCTTCCTCAACCCACAGATTCAGCAGGTACCAAAACTTGCTGTTTCAATCTCCTCAACCTTTTATTTATTAAGCATTGACTATAAGTGCCTTGTGTAATGGCAATCAAATTAGGATCTTTTGCTATTTTTGTTTTAAAAATGACTGTTTAAATAATGTGATTGGGGAGGATCTCTCCAGCCCATTGATGAGAAGCTTGATTTAAGGGAGTTGTTTGGAGGAGGGTCCCAAGTACCTTTTGTTTTTTTTTTTCTATTTAGGTCCTGGGTCAGAGGGTTATGCCCTCTGGTTCTAAAAAGTGTATAAATACTCTGAGGGTGAGGGTTTACTTTGGGGCTTACAGACTGGAAGTGTTTTTTGACCTAAGAGGCTCTGGGAAGTCGTTAAGGAGCCCCACCCAGCCCACTAAAACCCAGAAGTTGATGCTTCCCTCTCTGGTAACTGTGTGTGTATATCATGGTCAGGTTGTCTGTTGATTTATTTTTGGTTTCTCTGAAATTTTACTTTTCTCTGATACCTGTGCTTGATTAAAGAGATTGTTAACCCCTTGAAAGTTGCTTTCCTTTTATGAATGCACATCTAAGAACCTGTTGTAGTAGGCCCCACTGTGTATGTTGGGGTGCTTACTGATACACCTGGATGATTGCCTGCTGGTGGACCCACCTCCTCAAGTCTCTCCCCTCTCCAACTAATCTCCATTCGGTGACTAAAGTGATTTTCCTAAAAGGCAGGTTGTACCCAATCTAATCCAATAAACATTTGTTAAACACTTACTATGCATTAAGTGTATTAAGGTGGTGCAGTGATCCTGGAGTCAGAAGGAACTGACTTCAAATCTGGCCTTAGATACTTAATAGTTATAAGTCACTTCATTCTGTTTGCCTCAATTTCCACATTTGTAAAATGAGTTGGAGAAGGAAATAGCAAACCACTCCACTGTCTTTGCCAAGAAACCCCAAATGGGTTCAGGAGGAGGTCACAACTGAACAACTATCTATCTATCTACTATCTGTCTTTGTGGTCTCCGCCACTAGCTCCTTGTGAGTTAGGACTTATTTCTTTCTTTGAATTTGTATCCCCTGTGCCCAGTCCACTGCCTGGCACTTTGTGGACATTTAATAAATACTTATTGGTTGATCATGGCATGTGGCAGGTGAACAAAGTTGGCTACAGTTCGCAGTCTGTTCCAGCCTCCCGAGCACTGATTCAGAACAGCAGCCCAGGGTCCAACCTCTGGAAAGTCTGGACCCCACAGTGGCTCTGGGCACATTGGCAAACACACCACAGGGTTCACAGAGAGGGCATTTCCTACTTCAACTTTTGTCCAGGCTTATTTCCACACAATGTCAAAAATCGGGAGGGGGGAAGACTTTTAGACTGAGCATGTTTGGCATTTTCAAAGGAATTCCTTTGGGCCAATTCAGCTCTGAACTGCAAGGGAAGGAGACGGGCCTATGGGAACTTGCATATGCGTGGTTACAAGTCTCAGGCCCCGGAGAGGACGGGCTTCAAAGGAGCATCTCAACTCTGTGTGCTTATCGTAATGAGCCTTTGGGAATGTCTTTGTTTCTCACAAAGACAAAGAGAACCAAAAAGAAACAAAGGAAACAAAGGAAGAGGGCTGCTGCAGGACTCAAAGTCCTTCAAGTCATCCTCAAAACTGCCTGAACCCTGCTCCTGTCTTTTAGGATCTGACTCCGTGTGGAGGCAGTAACAGGAAAATGCATAGCACATCCCCATTGCAAGCCCCTCTTCGATCTGTGATCTCATGGATCTGAATATTCCCTTGAACAGTGAGATTATGGACTTCCTTTCCTCCTTATTCTCCCTCCTTCCTTCCTTTCTTCCTTCCTTCCTCCTTCCCCATTATAAAAGCATGAAAAGCAAACTATTTCATAAAATATCTTGTCCTTATCAACAACATGGAGAAACATGGGCTAGAAAGTCTTGTCCTTGGAGAGGTGCCATAGTCAAAGCAGCTAATGATTCTGTCTTCCCTTGGAAGGCAGTCTCCAGTGGAGCACCCCCAGGGATCTGGGGATACCAGGCCTCCTGCTAATTAACATTTTTATGGACATCTTAGAGGAGAGCTCACTTATCAGATGGGCAGATGACCCAGAGCCAGAAAGCCCTGGCTAACACTGAAGATGACATCCTGATAGGCTAAGTCAGACAGGATGGAAGCTAGCAAGTTAAAATTCCAAGTCTACCTTCAGGTTCAAAGCATTTACTTCACGTGAGAACCAAGATGGGGAGGCCTGGCTATAGAGCAGTGTGTTTGAAAAAAACTCGGGAGTCTAGCTGGACCATCAGCTCAAGTTGAGTGAGAGAAGTTCCACAGCTGCCTTTGGAAAGGCCATGCAAGCTCCCCTTGAAGGCACCAAGCATCCTCCAGGAAGCAGGGAGGAGCCTGCCCACCTCTGCTCCATCAGAGTCAGGTCTGGGCCCCCACAGATCAGGAAGGACACTGTTCACTGGCAGAGTATCCAAGGGCAGCAATCAGGATGGGGGGGAAACTTTCCATCTTTGCCAGATGTTGGGGTCTGGTGAAGAAACTGTACATCTTGAGCTTGAGTGGTTGAAGACTGGGGGCAAATGATACTTGTCTTCAAGTCCTGGGTAAGAGGGAGCCATCGGGAGCATTGAGTGGGTGTTACCAAGAGGAAAATTTGGGTTTGCTTTTGGCTGAAGCTTTCCAACTTACAGAGCAGTCCCCAGGAGGAGGGGATGGTCTTATTTGGGAAGGGATCGCCTTTCCTGAAGATTCTCTCACAGGCTGTAACAGCAGCAACAACAATAGAAGCATGATCCCTTGTGATCATGAAGATTCCTTTCAAGGACAGATCAGGCAAGATGGCACTCGAGGTCTCTCCCAACTCTCTGACTCTGGCCTTGCCAACCTGGAGACCTTGCCTCCCCACTGCCTACCACTCAGTACTAGAGGTTCTCTGTCTGCTACAATCTATCTTTTACTTCTCCCGTCTCCACTGTTTACCAAAGAGCTCTTTGTGAGATAAAAATGAGATAAGAACTCACTTCTGCTCCTAAAATTTTCCTAGACCTTTCCAGCCAATTGAAATGCTTGTCTCCCACTGTTCAATGCCTTCATTGAGCCACATACTGCCCTCAATTTCAGGTCAAGTTTGATCTCCTGCCGGAAGCCTCTCCAAAGCTCCCCAGATACGGTGAACATGGTGGTATAGTGATGGGACAGAGATAAATAGGCCCCCTTTCTCACCGCTACCCATTAACTGTTTTATGTTACTTTCCCCCTAATTTGTACTTAGAAGTGGAATTGCTAAAGAGTAACTCCTCCTATTGGGGTGTATGGGGTGCTCAGGAACGCTAGCACCCAGCGGGAGGGCTGCTGCTGAGCCTTCTCCAGGGCTCAGCACCCACCTTTGGTGTCCACCTGTCACCCAACTCTCATCTGTGGCTTCAAGAAGCAATGGCTGCACCCTGGTAAATCATCTCAGCAGATGATCTAAACCAGGTTGAGGGTAACTGTCTGATCTCAAACCCATTGGGGAGTTAGGAGGTGTCTACTCCACACATGTGAAGACAAACCCTGGTGGAACAGGCTGATGAGAACAATTTATTCCTATGGCATGAAGGCAGCTGAAGCAGGCTTTGTGGAGCCTGAGAGATTGGTCAGACATCCATGACGCTGCAGTCACCCGCTGCATCCTGGGCTATAGCCAGTTGTCCTGACTTTTGTCCTGCCATGATTATGAAGAGAGAGCAAGGCCAATGACCATGCAATTCTTCTTTGCTTGAATCCGATTTATGTGTGAGTCCAAAGGCATCACCTACACCATTTTACTGTTTCATTATTGTACTTCTCAATAATCCTATGAGACATGGGAGACACTGGCCCAGGACTGCCCAGGTTGGTGTGCTCCAATCAAAGAAGGCACTGTGCTCTGTGAAGTAGAATTTCAGCAGCCCCAAACGAAATATGAGATGCAGAAATTTTATGCGATCTCTACTTCAGATGTTTACATGGACTCTTAGTGCTTGACCTGTGGTAAGAACTCCCAAGCTCGTATTGGTTTGCTCAACCTCAGCCAGACTCAGTGGGTCTTGACTCTGACTTAGTGATGTCATCTTGGTCCTCTTAACAATTCCTAGCCCTGTAGCTCACGAATCCCCAGTGGTGTGCTTTCTCTTATTGATCAGCTAGGAGACTTCTCTAGCTCTTACCAAAGCCATTTACTAAAGAGGAGAATATCAGCCCCTCCTGGCCAAAATCTGGGGCATATTCTCTTCCAAATACACACGGCCCCCCCTAGGAAGAGCAGGCTCAAACTTAGAAGACATTGGTAGTGAGTAAATGTGTGAGTCACAAAGGGTAAGTCACCATTCCTCATTCTCCCAAGCCCAGAAGGTCTTTCACTCTTGAGTGACTCCGCAGCGGGCATCTCTACTGTGGGCCACTCCTCTGGCATTTAGCTCAGTGGCCCTCTTGAGTCCACCACTGATGCTCTTCTCTCCCCTTGGGTCATGCTTAGAGGAGGGAAGTTGAATGACCTCAGGCCCCTTGTGATGGTGAATGGATAAGACCAAGTGTCATGCCCATGTGGCTTCATGGGTACCTTGTTGGGTAAGGGCTCGAAGCTGCTTAGTTTATTTTTTCTCTTGTTTGGGGGCTTTTGTCAGCTGGATTTTGAAGTTCAGCACTGGGGGGCTTTTGCAGATGGATAGCAGAGAGGAGGAATTAGTTAGCTTGGGGAATGCTCAGAACCCCAATAGGCAAAGCAAGGAGAGAATGGCCCCACCATTCCCTCCCTCTCTTCCAACAATGGATCTTAGGCAGGGACAATATCCTGCCTCTTTGAACACTGAGCTTTCACTGGTGGCAGGGGAAGGGACTAGAGCTGGCCTTTGGAGCAGAAGATGTCCAGAATTCTCAAGCTCTGTCCTTTATGGCCGTTGGGACCTTGAGTAGATCACTGCCATTTGCTGGGTCTGGAGTCTTCCTCTGCAAAATGAGAGGGTTGTACAAGAAAGTCTCTTTCCATGTGCAGGAGGCTTTGGACGTGTGTGTGTGTGTGTGTGTGTGTGTGTGTGTGTGTGTGTGTGTGTGTGTGTGTGTGGCCTGGCCCTCTTTGGTGAAGAAAGAGGCTGCAGAAGACTTCACTGGGGGAGAAAGATTTGGGGAGGGGCACAGAATGGGGCTTTTCCTTTTTTCCTCAGACAAAAGATAATCTTTAGGTAAGGGTGCTTTTAAGGTCCCTCAGCTGCAGCAGGTGTGGGGGGTGCATCCCCAGAGACACCTGGACTGAAAGGCTGACCCTTGGCCAAAGACTAGAGGCAGTTCCTGAATTATGGGTAGATAGTGTGACATCTTCAAACTAAGCTAACAAATGTGATGGATTTTGGCACGGACACCAGTCCTCTCTGGGAAGCAGAAGGCTAGAGCCTCCTGATTAGCTTGGGAAGGGGTGGGGGTCTTCTGGTGGGAGTTTGGAAAGAAGGCTTGACTTATCCGAGTCTCAGGAGAATGTGAGGTGGGCTTAGGTCCTCCTGCTCTGGTGATGTCATTCCAGACCCACACTGTCCCCTCCTGTCACCAAAGAAGCCCCTGGATGTTCCAGACTCTGTCTGCTTTATCAAGGAGATAAGGCTGCCCCTCAGAGATGTCTGTGGGAACAGGAAACAAAAGGCTGCAATGAAAGGAGCAGGCACACTGTGGGGACACTCAGAGCACTGTGAAAAGGGAGACCTCTCTGGGTTGAGCTGGGGGTCCTCATCTCCTAAGAAGCCCAAGGCAAGTAGCCCAACTCAGCTCAGTCCAAGCTGACACTTTCCTGGTCCTTTCATTAGGTCTCAGCTGGGCTGTGTCAGGGGAATCAACCTGGCTTATCTCAGAATGTCCTGTTCTGGATTGAACACCACATGGTTTGTGCCAGTTGAAGGCATGAGGGGCAATGAGCTGGTTTGGGCACTACCTGCTTGCCAGTGTGGAAAATCATCAAACCACTTGAAGACTTGACTGAAAAAACTGAACATCCTCTCTGGCCTCTGCCTTCAAAGCCCCCTCCTTGGATGGCGACCTTTGAGAGCTAGGAGGGGCCTTAGGGGTCATCTGATCAAATCAGATGAGGAAGTCGGGATTCCATGGGGTAAGGGACTGTCCCAAGGTCACCCACCCTGTTAGTAAGCAGGAAGGCTGGGGGCAGACTCCACGTCCTCCTCTGGCATCATGAGCCCCTATCTCTTTCCTAAAACTCTCCTCTTGCAAGGTTCTCTCTCACAGCCGTACTGTTCTTAGTGAAGAATTTGGAGAAGATTCCTGTCCTCCACAGCAGGAGCTAACACTAATGAGGGAGGTCAGCAGCCAACAAGTCACTTCCACACTCTTATCTCTCTTTGTGAGCACAATATCACAGAATCCATGAACTTCCACTGGCTCATCAGTGAAACAGAGATATTGAATGGCAGCCCTGAAGGACCCTTGGAACAGCAGCCTCAGACACACAGGCCACGCAGACCAGACTGGACCAGATGAAAATGGAATTGGGAAATACTCAACAAAATAAATAAAAGTAAAATAAATGGGTAGATAATGTGACATCTTCAAACTAAGTTGATGCATGACTTGGACAGGAGAGGGGGAAGTCCTTAGTTATAGTTTAGTGGACAGTGTTGGAGCCTTCCAACTCAGCAAATGTTGGGTTGACAAAGTCCATGAGCCTTAAGATTCATTGAGTCTGTGAATTCTGGCTATGGGGGCTTTGAAGAAACGGGAGGGCCCCATAAATCCCTGCTGAAGTTCACCCTCACCCCGGTGCTTTGATGGCATGGCCAAGACAAGATGGAGGAGAAGCAGGCACCATTAGTCTTAAAGCTGGAGTGGACCCCACCCTGAGAATCTCCATTGCCACAGTGTAATGGACCTGGCTTGAATGGTCCCTAGAGAACCATCTGCCCAGTGGGAGCCCTTGATGCCCCCAAGGGGCCCTTCCTGCTCCCATATTCTCAAGTGGTCTGGAGTCCCTGTGCTTTCAGCCCCACAAGGTCAGAGTCAAGCTGGGTAAGGAAAGGAACATGTTTATAAAGAGTTTCCTAGGGGCCCTCCACTCTGCTGAGAGCTACAGTTTTGAGCTTACTCAATGAGCTGGGACCTAGAACTCTGTCCTATCCTGTATCCAGCTGCAGGGAGCTGGGAGGGGCTGTTTCTTGTCAGAGTCGAGAAGAGGCCAGAGATGGGGCGGGAGAAGGCAGAGCAGACTTTTGGAAGCTTGCTTTCTGCTTTTCCCTAATAATAGCTTCCAAATATGCACTAACCACACACTGCGGTGGGCTATTTTTAAAGCCCCCTTTAACCCCAAGCCACTGGATGGCTAAGCAGAGTACACATACACACACACACACACACACACACACACACACACACACACACACACACACACTGCAGAGATGAGAAGGGCAACCTCTTTTTCCCTCCAAGGGGAATGGGTGAGAGGGCCCTTCTTGCATCCTACCTAACAGCCTCAACCTAGCCAGGGGATGCAGACCCATCAGAGCACTGCTATTGGTCCTGAAGTCCGCCACTTCATCACCCTGGAGATATTCACCCTGTTCTCCCCAGAGGAGACAAGAGTTGGCCCTGATGATGGAAGCTGAGCAATGGAAAAAGTGAGGTAGGCATTCCAGTGTCTGAAAAGTATTTGCACTCTGACCCTAATCCTGCAGCGTCCAAATCCACTCAGATTTAGGCAAAAATAGCAGGAACGTTGCATCGCTGGGGGATGGTGACTATTCTAGGAGCTGCTCAGAAGGCCAGAGAAGAGGTTTTGGAGCCCCAAAGGGCCAGAGAGAGGATGGAGCCCTGCTGGACCCCCTTCCACAGACTACGGCCTCCACAACTGTGAACATCAGCAAAGACAATCAGGAACAGAGCAGGGGATGGCATCTGCACTCAGGCTTGTGAGAAGCAATTTGTAATCTTATGATCCAAAGCAATCCTATCTTTATCTGCTTTATGGTGAGGCATGGAGTGGCAGGAACCCAGCTGCAGGCTGTGTAGCTCCTGGGGGGCTTCAGTGTCTGCTTCATCTGAACCTACAACCACCAATTGCCTCGTGCCACAATTCAATCTGACACAGAGAAATGTAAGGGCCACATGAAACTCCCAAGAATCGGTCAACTATGTCAGTTAATACAACAGGTCCTGTGAAAAGGATCTGTGGTGCTGAGAATACCCCAAGTTCAGTGTGGTAGAAAATGAAGTCCATAATGTGATATAGCAGGAGATAGGCAGGGTAGGAGAGAAAGAGAGAGAGAGAGAGAGAGACAGAGACAGAGACAAAGAGAGAGAGAGAGAGAGACAGAGAGACAGAGAGAGACAGAGACAGAGAGACAGAGACAGACAGAGAGAAGAAGAAGAAGAAGAAGAAGAAGAAGAAGAAGAAGAAGAAGAAGAAGAAGAAGAAGAAGAAGAAGAAAGGAAGGAAGGAAGGAAGGAAGAGAGGTAAGGAAGGAAGGAGGGAAACCCCCTCTACTCCAGGGCTGAGGCTGTCTTCAGAAAGGCAGAACACCAGGATGAAGGAGGTAATCCTGCCTGCTTCTGCCCTGATCAGGCCTCGTGTGGAAGACCACCCTAGCTCTGGGGTCCGTGGTTTAACAAGGACTTTCTTAAGCCCGAGGGTGTCCAGAGAAGTGCAGCCAGGGTGGGGAAAGATATGAGTCTGTGACACAGAGAACAGATAAAAGGAACTAGGGGGATGAACCTGGAGAATGGAAGCCATAGGCGCCATGTGAGCAGTGTTCAAGCATTTGAGGGGCCATCTTGTCCTGTGGAGGGATTGGCCTTGTCTTTCTTGGTCTGGGAACACAGAGCCAAGAGTGATGAGGGCATTTAAAGAGGCAGATTTCTGTCCATGTCAGGAAATCCTTCATCTGTGGGCAATGGGCAAGGGCAGCTCTCCAACCCAGAAGCCTCTGCTAGGGATGCCAAAGGGAGGGTCACTGTCCAACCAAGGGTGAATGAGAAGGTCTCCAAGAACCAAAGATTCTGAGAGTTTGGGCTATTCAATCCAGTCCTGACTCCACATGAGGCCTGTACTCAAGGCTGTGTACACAGGTGGGTTGAGACACAGTGCCTACCAAGAAGGGACCTGTTCTTTCCTAGGAGAGACTTTAGTGGGAGGCAGAGTCTGATGTGATGAGGTATCATCAGAGCTGAATGGCAAGGGAATTGGAGTGGAACACCCCAGCATCATAGAGACCTTGAGCCCAGGAGAGGAGGAGGACTCAATTTCACTGCAATGCGGAGTGAGAAGGGGCAGGTTTACAGAAGATTGTGGAGGGCACCAATGCCAGGGGACTTTACACTTTATTCAGGAGATAGTGGGAGCTTTTGAGAAGAGCCTGATGTGGTTGGGAAAGCCAAGTCTGTGGACAACACCCTACAAAGTGGGTGGTGTAGCTGCCAGGGGTCTCCAGGTCAAGTCCTTCTGAAAGGACAGAGGGCCTGAACTCGGGCTGAGGGTGAGGGGAGCTTTTCCTTTGTATGCAGTGAAGTCCTCTTTGGACAGATGCTGAAAATGCTAGATTTGGTTCCAGTTCAGCCTGATCCCTCCTCTCTTCCCAAAGTTTGGGGGATATTCCATGACAGCTCGGCCTCTGGATCCTGTCACTGTTCTGAGCCACAAAGAAAACCCAGGGCCTTTGGACTGATAAGACGGCTGAGATTATCTTACTTTCCAGCCAGCTCTGAGCTGATCTCCACTGTTAGAATGGAAAAGGTGGCCCCTCCAGATCAGACTTATCCTGTGTGGTTTCCCTGGCTGCCTCCCAGCAGCTGGCAAAGCAACCTGGGCTGGGGGTCGGCTCCCGCAGGCATGACCCAGAGACAGTCTCCTTGGAGAAGCTCCCTCCCTCTCCGATATCTCTTTAACCCTCTTGTTGCAGAGCCTGAAATCACACTATGTCTTTGCCCTTCATCATTCATCTGTTAAAATCAGGCTATTCCAGGAGATTCTAAATCAAGCCTAACCCCTGAAGGGCCTTAAGAGCTTCTATGCAGTTTATCGATTCTGGAGGAAAGGGGGCCAGCAGAGGAGTGGGGGGCTCTGCCTGGGGCACTAGCAGGGGGAGCATGAGGACACGGGTCTCCAAATGAAGGACCCCTGACCCATGAGAATACCAGGAGAAAGGCAAGAGAAGGTAACCTTTGGTGTTGGCCTCATGGCTTTGTGTGAGCACTAGTGCTGGCTGTCATTCCAGGGTCTTCACTCCATGCTTCTCCTCACCCACGAGTAGCATTTTGGGCATCTTGGAGCAGAGGCGAAGGGGGGAAGGACCATCCCATCATCAGTGGTGGCTGAGGCTCATCAGTCTTTTCGAAGCAGTCATGTCCCAGCAGCCTTTGAGCAAAAAACAAATCTCCTAAACAAGCTAAGTGTTCAAATCCAGCCTCCCTGAATGTCCTGTTCCCTCCCACTCACGTGGTTATATGATTAATGTTTCCATTTTTGTTCCCTTGATAGCGAATGTTAACCATTTTTTATCATCACCATGGTTTTATTTGCCATAGTTGCTCCTTTGGGCATTTGAAAACATGTAATTCTGAAAGTTATCGAGAATCAAAAAGGCCCAGGGGGCTCTTCTCCCCATCCCAAGCTCAGCAGAGAGGTAGAAAAGAGTTCCCTCTCTACATAGTCAAAAAATACAAAGTCAAAGTAAAAAAACCCAGCCAACATTAAGCACTCACTGTGTACCAAGTGCTGGCTGACGTAGCCTCTGAGCCCATTGGTTTGGGGTCTTCTCCTCAAGGTGGAGTTTTGAGAAGGGAGAATGCCTCAGTCTCCCTGCAGAGTAGACTTAGAGAGAGCATCTCTTCTCTTCAAGAGAGAATCCTCCATTCCAAATTCTCTTCAGGCTCCTCAAGGGAGAGAGACTCTGGGAAGACACTTTGACCATGTCTCTCTTCCCTGATTCCTGCACTAGAGACTGCAGGGAATTTCCTCTCAGGTGGAATCTGGGATTCTTTCTCTGTTGAACTAAGTTATTTGACTCCCAAAGGCAAGTCTCATTTACCCTGTGTATTATCTGGCACATGGTCTTCTGTGTATACTTTCTCTGGTTATGTTTTGCTGTTAACTTGGACATATGTCCAAGTTATTTGCTATTTGCACTGGAGATAGCGCTGTACCTGGAGTCAGGATGAACTGAGTTCAAATCTGACCTCAGACACTCGCTCACTGTGTGACCCTAAGCAAGTCACTTAACCCTGTGTGCCTTGGTTTCCTCATCCAGAAAATGGCAAACCACTTCAGCATCTTTGCCAAGAAGACCCCAAATGGGGTCAGGAAGAGTCAGACATGACTAAAATGACCAAACGGCAATGACAATTCATTGTAGAACTGGTATCCAGTGGGAAGGAAGTCAAGCCTTGGACTCAGAGCTCCAGGTCCCCCTTACTTCCCCTTGACTACCACTATTGAAGGAAACCTGTAGATATACTTCTTGCCCAGCACCCCCTCTTCTTAGGAGGGCCAAGTGAGGGTCTTTGTTCCTCCTCCTGTCTGTGGCCCAGTTGGAAATTAAAGATTCCCTTAGAGAAGTGAGAGGAAGGAGAGGCTTAGAGCATCATCTAGATAGACTCTTGTGGGCCCCACTCACCTCCTCCCTTCAGTCTCTGCCCTCCTATAGGTTCTAGACTAAAGGGTAGACAAAGTGCAAAGACAGGTAGTGGTAATGGAACATCATCTCCAGGGCAGGGGCTCTCCCCAGAAGGGGCCAGGACAGGCCACTGGCTGAAGGTGGGGCCACAGCTGAATCTTGGAGACCAGGGAAGCCTGCAGATACAGGTGAGGAAGGAGGGCTCCAGCCACCTCAGAGGGAATGCCTTGGACCAGAAGAACAGAAGGACCACTGGCTGCTGGTGGACTCTGTGAAGGCTGGGAGGAGCCAAGGCTGAAGGGCCTTACAACCAAATTGAGGATATTATATACCCCATCCTGGAGATAAGAGAGTTTATTGAGTAGGGGTGAAAAGGTCCTTGTTTTCAGCTCAAGCATCCCATCCTCTCCTCCCTGGGGTGTTTCCTGCTTTCCCTTACCCTCCAATCACCTTCTCTCTATTTTTATCTGTCTGTAAAGAAGCAGAGGCAGTGCATATAGTGGGAAATGAGCTGGCCTTGGAATCAGAAAGACCTGAGGTCAAGTTTAGCCTATGACTCACACAGGCTGTGAAACCATGGGCAGGTCACTTAACCTTCTGGTGCTCTAGGAAGCTCTTTATTGTTCTAAGTGGAGGAGAAGCTGCTGTCTTGTCTCCTATTGGCCAAGAGAGTGTCTTTATGCTTGAAGTCACCAAATCACTGAAACTACACATCCGGACCCCAGATATATCTAACTTGTCTTCCCTATTATAATACAAGCTTTTTGAGGGCAGGCACGCTACACTTTATATGTTCTCAGCTGATGAGGGTCACATAGTAGGTTTGTATTTAAATCCAATTCACTTGCCAGTCAAGACATCACCCTCCTGATGTCACTGGTCCTCTTAGAGAATAAAGGACAAAACAACAATAAATCCTCAATGTGAGACATAGTTTGTGGGTTATTTAGTCATTTTGTTAATAAGGCCAGTACATTATTAATAAAAAGATGGTCATTTGGCCATCTCTCTTCGACCAAAGGTCTCTAAAGGCAATGGGGTCACAGTTTATATGCCCTTCAAAGAAGAGATATTCAGAAAGTAGATGAAGAAGGGGTCCTATCAAATTCTTTTTATGACAAAAATATGGTTCTGATACCTAAACCAGGAAGAATCAAAACAGAGAAAGAAAATTATAGACCAATTTCCCTAATATAGATGTAAAAATTTTAAATAAAATATTAACAAAAAGATTACAGAAACTTATCATGAGAATAATACACTATGATCAGGTAGTGGGACTAGTTCAATATTAAAAAAACTATCAGCATAATTGATCATATCACCAGCAAAACTAACAGAAACCATATGATTATCTCAACAGATGTAGAAAAAGCTTTTGACAAAATACAATACCCATTCCTACTGAAAGCACTGAAAAACATAGGAATAAATGGAGTCTTCCTTAAAATGATAAGTAGCATTTACCTAAAACCTTCAGCAAACATTATATGTAATGAGAATAAGCTAGAATCATCTCCAGTAAGATTAGCGATGAAACAAGGATGTCCATTATCACCACTGTTATCCAATATGGTACTAGAAACATTAGCTTTAGAAATAAGGAAAGATAAAGAGATTGAAGGAGATAGAAGGCAGATGATATGATGGTATACTTAGAGAATCCTAGGGAATCAAATGAAAAAACTATTTGAAATAATAAACAATTTTAATCAAAGTTGCAGGATATAAAATAAATCCACATAAATCATCAGCATTTCTGTATATTACTAACAAAGCCCAACAGCAAGAGACAGAAAGAGGAATTCCATTTAAAGTTACGGTAGATACTATAAAATATCTGGGAGTCTATCTGCCAAAACAAACCCAGGGACTATGTTAACACAATTACAAAACACTTTTTGCACAAATAAAGTCAGATCTAAGGAACTGGAAAACCATCAGTTGCTCGTGGGTGTACCAAGCTAATATAATAAAAATGACAATTCTACTTAAATTATTTTCCTTATTCAGTACCATGCCAATCAAACCACCAGAAAATTATTTTCTAGAGCTAGAAAAATAATATCAAAATTCATCTGGAACAGCAAAAGTTCCAAAATATCAAAGGAATTAATGAAAAGTGGAAAAGTGAAAAAAGGGATGGTGACCTAGTCCTACCAGATCTCAAATTATATTATAAAGCAGCAATCATCAAAACCACGTGGTACTGGCTAAGAAATAGAGGGGTAGATCAGTGGAATAGATCAGGTACACACAACAGAGTAGTCAATGAACATAGCAGTCTACTGTTGATTAACCCAAGGATCCCATCTTCTGGGATAAGAACTCACTGTTTGACAAAAACTGCTGGGAAAACTGGATAATAATGTGGCAGAAACTGGGCATAGACCAATGCCTGACACTGTACACAAGAATAAAATCCAAATGGCTACATGATCTAGGTATAAAGGCTGATACTATAAACAAAGTAAGGGAGCAAGAGAGAGTGTTTCTGTCAGATTTATGGAGAATGGAAAAATTTATGACCAAACAAGAGATAGAGAACATTATGAAGTATAAAATGAATAATTTTGATGACATTACATTGAAGAGTTTTTCCCCAGTAAACCCAATGCAACCAAGATTAGGAGGGTGCAAAAAACTGGGAAAGAATTTTTATATCTAGTGTCTGTGGTAAGGAGCTCATTTCTAAAATATATAAAGAACTGAATCAAATTTAAAAGAATACAAGTCATTCCCCAGTTGATAAATGGCCAAAGGATATGAATAGACAGTTTTCAGAGGGAAGAAACTAAAGCTATCTATAGTCATATGAAAAAATGCTCTAAATCACTGTTGATTCAAGGAGATTCAAATCAAAACAACTCTGAGGTACCACATCACACCTATCAGTTTGGCTAACATAACAAAACAGGAAAATGATAAATGCTGGAGATGTGGGAGAGTTGGAACACTAATTCATTGTTGGTGAATCTGTGAGTTGATCCAACCATTCTGGGGAGCAATTTGGAACTATGCCCAAAGGGCTACCAAAATGTGCATACCCTTTGACCCAGCAATATTACTTCTGGGGCTGTATCCCAAAGAGATCATAAAAATGGGAAAGGGTCTCACATATACAAAAATATTTACAGCAGCTCTTTTTGTGGTGGCCAAGAATTGGAAATTGAGGGAATGTCTATAAATTGGGGAATGGTTGAACAAGTTATGGTATATGAATGTAATGGAATACTACTGTGCTATAAGAAATGCTGAACAGGTAGACTTCAGAAAAACCTGAAAAGACTTATAAGAACTGATGCTAAGTGAAGTGAGCAGAATCAGGAGAACATTGTACACAGTAATAGCCACATGGTGTAATGACTGACTTTGATAGACTTATCTCTTCTTATCAATGCAAGGATCTAAGACAACTAACTCCAAAAGACTCTAGATGGAAAATGTTATCCTCATCCAGAGAAAGAACTATGAGTCTGAATGCGATTAAAGCAGACAATTTGCTCTCTTTTTTTGTTTTGTTTTGTTTCTTCTTTCTCATGGTTTCTCCCATTGGTTCTGATTCTTCTTTACAACATGACTAATGTGAAAATATGTTTGATATGAATGTATATGTAGAGTCTATATTAGATTGCATGCCATCTTTGGGAGAGGAGAGTGGAGGGAGGTAGAGAAAATTTAAAATTCAAAAGCTTATGGAAGTGAATGTTGAAAACTAAAAATAAATTAATTTTAAAAAACCAAGACATATTCCTGAGGTGTGGCAATGAACTTGGACTGGTTAACACAATCAGAGGTATGTTTATATTAAAATGAAGGTCTTGGGGTCCATGACTTAGGTCACTCAAATCTTGGTCAAAGAAACATCAATTTCCCTATCACCTGTCTTGATAAAAGAGAGAATCGACTAAGCAAACCAATGAGCAGGAATATACCCATTAAAGCATAACTGTCTGATTAAATCTTGACCTGGGTACATCTATAAAAGAGATTTCCCACACTGATGATGAAGTAGAAAAAAGGAAAAACCTTGGTCCTGATTCAATACGTAGTTATTAAATATAACATGGAAGTGTTCATTTCTCACATTTGGGAGAAGTGAAGGGGTGAACATGGTGGGCTTGGCCCCTTCCCTAGAATGAAGGGTTTAGGAGAAAAAGACCAATCAGAAGATGAAAGAATTTAGTCATGGGGAGGGCATAGGTCATGGCCTGCTTGGGTAAGTTTCTTAGGTGGACCATCCTGGTCAGCCAGTCATAGAAATGCTTGGGCCAGGCTTGTCCCACCAAAGGTAAGGCCTAGCCCAGTGTCTACCATGATTATTTGAAAGCATGTAATTCTGAAAATTATCATGCTCACCCTCTCTCTCCTCCATGAACTCAGCAACTTCCCATGACAAAGTAGGTAGCCCTATCAGGGAGCTGCCCACATCCAGATTGCAGTAGGGCACAGAGTGTAGGTCAAGCACTGACTGTGACTAAAATGTCTATGCATCCCTTCCATGAGGTCTAAGCATCCATGCTGGCTGGTTCCTAAAGGAGGTTTCTTTGCAAATAGCCTCAGTGAACACATCAGATGAACTGCTGTCTGGGGCATTTGATCTGGTATATGGCCATTGGGAGTCTGGAGCCTCAGGAGAGAAACTTGGCCCTGAGAGGAACTTTGCAAACCCTTGGGCAGTATCCTTGGACCTCTCTGAACCCCACTTCCAGTCAGTGGTCTTGGGTCTAATGTCCCTGAGCCTGCCTCTGGATCCTTCCATGGCCCTCTGACTGTGGACAGCTCCCTGGCAGAGGTAACCAGAGGGGAAGCTGCTGAGTCCATGGTGGAGGGTGGGCCATGATCCCATCTTGACCTCTTGTTCCTGCTTCCATTGGCATGAACTGGGTGAGTCTGATTCCAACCCTGGAAGAATGGAGACCAGAGGTCTGTGCTGCCTCTTTGGGACAGCAGGCTACAGGCAGGGGCTCTGACATCTCTTGAACTTTTCACTATATCCCATTGTCTTTCAACTTTTTCCTTCCCCGGCCCCCTCTTGCCACCTTTATAGCCAAATGATCCATGTGGACTTTTAGGATTCAGAGATCTCCTCTCAGAAATGGCCCTGGTCTATGCCTGCTCTTGAAGTTCACAAGTTTCTGGGTGCCTGCCACTGTAGGTACCACCAGTCCATTATAGGTCTCTGGCTGGGGTTCCCTGGACAATCTGGCTTAGAATTTAATTAGGACCCCTTAAATAAACCTTGAAAATAGGAAGCACTGACCCTTGCCCCAGGGCCAGGAAACCGCATTTTTTCCGTCTTCCTCTTGATTTTATGGGACTGCTTTGGCAGGAGTTAGGTCTAATTGGGAAGGCATCACTATGGGTGCCTGGAGAGCCTGAAGAAAGGGTTCCCTGGAAATTGTTTCAGTGAAGTCATGTTTCCTGAGTCTTATGATGGTTGTCTAGGGAATTACATCACTTCCCATAGGCCCATCCATCCATCCATCCATCACCTACCCACCTATCCATGTATCTATCATTCATCTACCCATTAGGTCAACTGGAGGTGATTTACATCTCTCTACGAGGTCTATTTCATGAGGAAGGAGTCCGGCAAATTTTTGCATTCACCTCCCAAGACTATATTCCTGGGAACTGGTAGATTTGTTGACAGAGACAGGGACAGAGAGAGAAGGAGACCAAGACAGTCAGACAGCAAATAGATGGAAATATTTATTAAGACCTTCCAAAGTGCTAGGTACTGCTAAGTCCTAGGAGAAAAGCCAATCCCTGACCTCAGGTAGCTTATATTGCATAGGGAAAGATGACCTGGAAGGAGCAGAGAGGGGAGGAGGAGGGATGTGGCAGGGAGAGGTCTACAGTGCTATTTCACGTGCTGGCTTTATTTTCATCTCAATGGTACCAAAAGCTGGAAGCCAGGAAAAGCAACTTTATTGTTTTGGAGTGCTGGGATTTGCCTTTACATTGTAGAGTTACAGGTTTGGGACCTGCCCTAGTTCCTTTTGGGGAAGGACTTCAGGGGAACATGTAGCCTGTCATGTTCCAAGTTGGTATAACTGCAGTTCCAAAGTTCCTTGGTGCAGGATGCCCTCCTAACCTGACCTTCCTGAGGGAGGATACGGGAAAACTTTTCATACATCTCCTGGTTCTCTTCATACTTCAGGGGCTTCTGATGCCAACCTCACCTCAAGCTGCTGAAGGAAGGATCCTGAGAAGAAGCTGACATACCAGGTGCTGTCAGTCTCCATAATGTCTGCATCCTGAGCCTGTTACAGTAGAGACTTTGGGGAGTGAACTTTCCCTTGGGAGAGATCTGGGACTCTCTCCTGGTTTAGCTGAGTTACCTTGCTCCCAAATGGAGGCTTCCTTCATTCTGTAATTTCTGGTATGTATTTTCCTATGTATACTTTCTCTGATTTATGTTTTGTGATGAAACTGCATAAATAGGTTTCTTTGATGAAAAGAAGTCATCTGGAGAGTTATGGGTTGGTCCAAGTCTGAAGACAGCAGAGCTGGGATGGGTGCATCCTCCAATGGAGGGTCTAGGGAGGACCTTGTCCATAAGAGGCTCTAGTGGTGGAGGCTTTGCAGTTGTGAGGAGGCCACAGATGGCCTTGAAGACAAGTGAAGTTGGTGGATAAAGCTCTGCACTTAGCATTTGGAAGACCTTGCCCTGAAAACTAACTCAGACATTTACCAGCTGAGTGCCTCAGGCAAGGCACTCTTCCTCTGTCTTTATTTTGTCATCCCCAAAATGGGCATAATTCTAATGGTCACCAGGATGTTGCAAGGCTCAGTTGAGATGTGGGCAGTGCTTTGTGGAGCTTCAAACGCTATTTATGTGTCAACTATCCTTCTGATCCTTATTGATGATGAATTCACACCTTTGGAAATGACCCTCCACCACTATGGAGGCCACTCTGGAAGAACTGACTTTCTGAGTAGGATGGCTCTGATTTTAGTGACCATCCAGACCCATTAGTGAATTGGAGAAGCACAAACACCGACTGCTTCTTTTCAAATGAAATGTAAATCCTCTATTGCATGAAGACAGAGTCAACTTTATAGAAATTTAGATTATCCTTGATAATCAGGGATGGAATATTCTGGTCAACAGAAAATACCCATGTATATGTACTTCCTGGGAATTAGAAGTTCAGAGTTTTGTTGATCTATTGAATCAGCATTCGTGTTCCCTTCCTGCCTCTTAAGATATTAGATATATCTCCTTGTGTCACATTCTGCCCTGATGAATTCCAAGCAGCAGATACATCATCTCCACTGGGAGCAAGGCAGATGTTAGCAGGTACCTTCAACTAGAATATTGACACATTCATCTACAGACCCTATCTATCTTCTTTCCTACAAGGAAACTCAAGGAAGAATTTGCCATATGGATCTTTGCATAGATGACCTTAAGTAAGACTGGGAATTCAGACACTAATTGATCTGTGACCTCATCTATTTCAACGTTCACTCCAATCATTGGATAATGTTCTCAAATAGAAATTTTAAAAAGACATCAGTTCAAGGTGACTATTCTTGGACTGACCCTCTGAAAAGCAGGAGGGCAGGAAGTGATCTCCCAGGACAGTCACAGGTTGGGGTGGGGCAGGGACAGGGGCTTCTTAGTCTGGTTCAGCCCAGCTGCTCCCCATGATTTCACACAACATAAAGCCAGGGAATTTGTCTAAAGTGCTGCTAAACATTCACTCATAGAATGGGAGCTTCTTTTGGGTTCAAGTTGTGCTCCTTTCCTGACTGACATCCCTAACAAGGGTCTTTGTGACTGAAATACAAGAGAGAAATAGAAGCCAGATGTGAGGGCTGCAAAGTTCTGCCTCTTTTGGCAAAGCTGGACTGAGGAACCTGTGGTGGGGGGTGGCTCTGGAGAAGCCCCTTCTGCTCTCTGGGCTTCACTTACCTCCTCTGAAAAGAGAAGAAGGAACTTAGGGAGCTTGGGGATCTCTCCAGCTCTAGATTCTAAGAACCTATGATACACGCTGTAAGAATCACTTGAGTGGAGACTCTTTTGGCCCAGGCCCCCTGGCACCAAGGACAGCACTTTCCTCACAGTCAGTTTTGATATCTTCTGTCTCTCCCTCTGTCATGGGGTAGCAGTGGGGCGGAGTCAGACTTCCTTCCTTCCTTCCTTCCTTCCTTCCTTCCTTCCTTCTTTCCTTCCTTCCTTCCTTCCTTCTTTCCTCCCTCCCTTTCTCTCTTTCTTCTTCCCTTCTTGACATGGTTAATGTAGGAATAAATTGTGCAATAATGATACTTATTTGTAATAGTTTTGTTTTTCTTGCCTTTTCAATGGATAGGAGAAGGGAAGTGGGAAATGAGAAAAGTTGGAACATCATAATAAAACAAAATTGACTTTAAAAAATTTTTTTAAAAAGAAAAGGCATAGGAAAAAAATAAAATTAATGGAAAAACAAAAGCTTGCTAGTGCTCCTCATGTGAAACCCTAGCTGATCCTCCAGCTGTTACTGTCCTATCCCATTCATCTTGTCATATTCTTTATCCAAGCTTTATATCAGCACATATGGCCTCCCTTGATAGAAGGGAATGCCCTGGATTTCTGTGTATCCTCTTTGCCTGCAGGCTACCTGGCACCTGTAGGTGCTTACTAAGGACTTGTTGACTGATCAGTGTATGAATGTATAAGCTTATAACTGTACTATAGAAGAAGCTACAAAATGCATAAGAATGTCTAGGTCTGATAACTCAAAGCCACTATTCAAAAGTAAAGCCCTTTCAGGTGCATCTCCTCTGATAGTACCCAGGTTACTATAACATTCCCATGGTCAGGGAAGAGAGAATTGATGTGGTAGCTTGAGCTCTACCACAAGTTGTGTGCCAACTTGCCACACAAGCCAAGGCTGAAGCTCCCTTGTGGACTAACAATGGTCATTCATTGAGAAGTGTCCCCCAAGTTCTGTCCCTTTATTCAGCACCATTGGAGACTGGAGGCAGCCACTTTGGGCCAGGGTTTACACTCTATTGAGAAACTTTCTCTTCACTAGCAAGTGCTGCTGCCTACACTGTCCTGGCCAGCCAGAGCTAAGAGAAAGTTGGCTGTAGTTTGAGGAGGGATGAGAGGACACATCTGGTCCTTGCCTTTGCTGTTACCCATACACATCCAGTCTTCGAAAGCCCACATGCCTAGCAGGACTAGTAGATGAATCCCCTTCCTGAGAACATGATTTCTGCCAAGAGCATGGATGGGAGACCCTTCCCTCTGAACTGATCCTGTGCATAGGTCTCTGAGGACCCTCAAGGTCATCTCCTCAACCAGGACTGTTTCCTTTTTGGATTTAGTGTTTCTCTCCTCCACTCCACCCCACCTTTTTTGCACAGAGTTGGAGAGACAAACAGACAAAGATCCTCCCACAGCCTTTCCTCTTTCCCTAATGACTCTCATTTTTCTAGCAGCTTTATCCAGGACTTGACAGTTTCCTATTCCCAGACTTTTTACCATCTGCCCAGATGTTTACTTTACTGTATTTTCAAAAGGCAGCATCTGGCTGTTGTTTTCCACAGAATATTTTTCTAGATATTTGCAGATTTTCCTGTGTACTTCTCATCATGACCTTCCCTGTTAAATTCCCTGACAAACCCCAAATCCAAACAAACTTCCAGTGCCTAGCTAATCCAAAGGGTACTTGAACTTTGTCCCCTCAGATGAGAAACTGAGACTGGCATAATATTTGACTGATGCATCATGCATGGCACAACAGAGTGGTTTTGACCCTAACCACCCATGGGCACCCTTGTCTCACTCGTTAGAAGCAGCCAGGCATACTTTAACTGTCAGTATTGGTTCAATGATTACCCAAACAGTAAGAGTCACATCAATGTTTCTTGAGAATAAACTCTCTGAGAGCAAGGTCTGTCCTACTTTTGGCCCTGTTTTCCCAGAACCCAACACAACTTGGCACATGATACTTAACAAATGGATTTGTTTGATTCACTGATGGAGCTGAGTTGAGTTGCTTGGCTTCCAAAATTGGTCACTAAGCTGACATGGTTGGTTAGCTGATAAGCTAATGTACCCAGAGTTACAGGACTGATTTTCCTTTGAAACATTTGAATAGCTATCCTTGAAGGAGTAGAATGGCTCATCTCCCAATCTTGTGAACCCATTCCATCCAGTTGTCTCCTTAGTGGTAATGGATGGTTTGTCATAAAGGGTCTGGCCAAGGAAGGGCAGAAGGCTTGAGTCAGTTTCTACCTCATTCATGGGCAAATAACTTGAACCACTGAGCTGATACCCTTAGAAGAGACACTGGTTGAGGCAGGGCTCTTTGTTTTCACATCCCTGACCCCTTGAACTGGACCATTGCAGATGTGTGCTCAGACCAGATGTGCACTGCCCTATCTGTTGGTCATGCAGAGAGATGACAGGGAGGCTTTTGGCAGATGAAGGTCATTTGGGAGTGAGGGGCTCTCCATGGAATCTAGGCCACTCCGAGCCACTAGCCCTGCCCATGCCCGCTTTGCCAGGGGAGTGTGCACAGGCAGCCTTTCTTCTTTTGCCAATGAAGCTTTTGAAGCTCTCTCCAGGGAGGCTCTTTAATATCTCTTCCAAATTGAAATGCGAATCACCTACTTATAAGTAGAGCACTGAGGCCTCCATGGAGCTCCCAGAATACAGGAAAGGCTGTTTGTCTCAGCCCACCTGGCCCACTCAGCTGACCCCTGCCAGAAGAGTATTCCACGTGAGGAGGAAGGAGGTAGGGAGAAAGGAAAGAAAAGAGGGAGGTGGGAGGAAGTGAGGGGGGAAGAGGAGCTGGTCTCCAGGGAAGGAACCAAAGCGCTCATCTTGTTTTTATGTTTCAATATTTTTAATTGATGTCTTCTGGATTTCTATCACAGAGGCAGCTGCAGCACAGTGGACAGAGGAAGAAAACCTTGGATCTTGTCTATGATAAACACTGGCTGTGTTAATCCTTGGTGAGTGATTGAACCTCCTCCTACAGAGAAGAAGCTGACCTGTTTCCATAGACACCTCACCTGGGAGAGCCTTAGACTAATGGAATCACAGGCCAATCTTGTCCCTATCTGTATCACCTACATTCCTTAATATAGCTCTCTTCCCCCCCCACCCCCCTGCAAGAGCTATCATTAATACAAAAAAAGAGAGAGAGAGAAATCTAACAGTAAAACTAGTTCATTGAAAGTAAGCAATACCTCAACCAAGCTTGCCGTGGATGCCATATGCCATATGCCATAGCCTTCACCCCCACCCTGCAGAGAAGGAGAGAGCTGCCTTCTCCCTCTTCTGTGGGGTTGAGTTGGGCCCTGCATTTGAACTCATTTGTTCAGCTGAGGTCATTTATTACATCTTCAGTGATGGAGCCATGGTCTATGTGACCTTTCTGGTTCTTTAGTTCTTGTACATGACCTTCCCAGTTCTCCTACATGACCTTCCCGGTTCTTGTACATGACTTTCCTGGTTCTTATACATGACTTTCCTGGTTCTTATACGTGACTTTCCTGGTTCTCTTGCATGAACTTCCTGGTGCTTCATTTTTCACTTTGCCTCTTTTCATGCAAATCCTTCCATTCTCTCATCATGGTCACTGTTTATTACAGCATCATAATACCCCATATGCCACTATTTATTCAGCCATTGCTATGAATATTTCTGAGTCTCTGGGAGCTTTTTGCCCTGACTTCCTTAGGAATCATGCATAGTCATTGGATTTCTGGATCAAAGGGGAGAGACAGTTGAGTCACATTCTTAGCATGTTTACAGAGACTAGTTCCCAATTCTACTAACAGTGTATCCGTGGGCCTGAATTTCCATAGCTCCCTAGGTTTGCCCCTTTTTCAACAACTTGGCAGGATGTTTCTCAGATTTGTAGACAAGAACTGGAAGGCCTGACCACCCTGGCTCTTTCATACTAGCCAATACGGGTAGTGGCATCTAAAAACATCTCCAAAAGCCAGAGCATAGGGATAAATGTAAAAGCTTACCTTTAAGTTACAAGAAGATTAGTTTTGCAAGTACAATACAAAATGTGGGAGAGGTCATTAGACAGCATTTTATTTCAGAAAGATCTGGGGGTCTGAATGGACCACAAGCTCAGCAGGAGTCAGCAGTGTAATATGGCAGCCCAAAAAGGCAGTACTGTCTTGGCTTATATTCAGACATGGAATCCAGAAAGAGGGATGTGATGGTCCCTCTGTTCTCTGTCCTGGTTATAGAACATCTGGACTGCTGTGGTCAGTCTTGGGCACTGAATGATAGGAAGGACCTCTAGGAACATGACCAGAGGCCCAGGGCGAGCCACGTGAAGATTGGTGGCAGGAATCGGGGCTGTAGAGCCTAGAAAAGGTGGGGGGGGGGGGTACATGAAAAAGGCCTTCAGGTGTCTGCAGGCTCTCCTGAGCTGGATTTGGAAGAAAGCTAGGGATCCTCTGAGGCTGTGCAAGGAGGGAGGATGAGGGGCAAGGGCACCTGGTGTCTGCCTAGTGCCAGGCACTAACCTGATAATGGTGCCATCTGGGCATTCCTCCACATCAGGGATCAGAGGGTTAAACAGCTCAGGGATCAGCCTGGATCTGGGGGCCTTCCCTTGAAGACCTCCCTCCACAGTGACAATGAACGCTGAGCGAGGAAGGACCATTATGGGGAGAGGAGGGGGGGTACAGACTTGAGTGCCAATACAGCCTCACACACTGCTCAGTTCTATGACTCTGGACAAGTCACTTAACCCCTGTCTGCCTCAGTTTGCACAATGATGAAATGGAGATCATCATATGATCTGCCTCCCAAGATTCTAGTGAATGAGATGAGACTTGAAAAGCCCTTAGCACAGTGCCTGGCACATAGTAGTCAGGAACCTAATAAACCCTTATTCCCCTCCTCTTCCCTCCTTCTTCTCCTACCTCTCCTCTTCCCTCCCCATTCAGCCAGGTCCAAGTCCATCAAGAATCTGCTAGTCACCAAGATCACGTTTCTCCTTGTTTTCAGTAAGAAAAACCAGAGAGACTCAAACAAAGTGAAAAAGAGAAATAAAGTCAGTTCGGCTCTTGGCACTTTTTGCCTTCCCCATGTTCACCAGCTAAGTCTTCAAAGATCTATTCTAGGACTATCCCAGCAATTCAAATCAGGCTCCATGGCAGAGACCAGGTGACCACGTGTTCGAGATCTGAATGATGAGCATCTCCTGGCCCTTCCCTGAGATCTGTGATCCTCCCGCCTCCTCCCCCTCTTCCTTCCCCTCCTCATTCCCCTCCCATTCTCTCCCTGATTCTGCAGGCTGGCTTGTCTCATGAACCAGAAGCATTCCTAAGATTTGTTTGGAAGTCTGTTTCTTGGAACTCAGAACACATTTTCCCACAGAAATGACATTGGTTGGGTTCCCAGAGAGCCAGCGGTACTACTTCACGCCTGGGACCACTAGGCTGACCCCTCCCTGCTTTTGATAAGCAGAGGGCAACAGGGTGTGAGGTAGTGAACAACAGGAGGGCATGGGGAAGTGGAGCGGGGGGGGGGGCGGGGGGGGGCAGACGTTCTGTGGCCATCAGGTCGCTGAATCATACACCCTAATATGTGGATGGGATCTTTGAAAGCTGTCATTTTAAACCACAATTAGAAAAGGAGAAAAAACTCAAACACCTTGCACTGATTTATCTCAGCCCCAATAGAATGGGAAAGTGCCCTAACAACATGCCCTGGATGTGACCAAGTGTCAACAGATTCCCAGTGTAAAAAATGGAAAAGGCCAAGAAACAAGAGAAAAACAGGCTGTGGCTGGTCATGAAGTTGTGAAGAGATAGCAGGCCGACCTAAAACCAGGGTGTGTGAGCCTGGAAGGAGCTGCTCCAGCCGGAGCCCCTTCTCCCCTCAGGTCTCTCTGCTGGCTCCCTCTTGTTCTTACTTTTGGTTATAGCTAAGCCCAGGCTTCACCAACAGCCTCCAAAGAAGCCCTGCGGGGGTGTGAAGGGTGCCTGGGCTTTCCCAGTCTATGCCAGCAAAGCACCAGCTGTGTCCTGTTGTGTTCGGGAGGCAGCCTTGCCAGGGACAGAGAGCCTCAAGGAGACCACTGGACTAGCACTGCTGTTGCTGCAGTCCAGGAAAGGCTATCTGCTTTCACAGACACAATCATGGGAGAAGAGGGTGGGAAGGACCACAGGCTTCTGATTGTCTACAATGAGTAAAGTGTTAGCCCTCAAAATGTGAGATGGAGAGAGAAAATGTAAACTGAGCCTTGCCACATTGTTGTCAAAAAGTGAGCTAAAAACAGCCTCTTGGGCTGTTTTTCATTGCTTAAACTCATAAGTTCCAACATTCTGAGGCCTGGACCACGTGGGGCTCAAGGCTGTGACTGTTAATGGACCCCCAGGGACTGAGAAGTTATAGCCAATAGAAAGATGGCTCAGAACTTCACACTGGGGAGGAGGTGAGGAAAGAAAACAGTGGAGTTGGCTCTGCTTGAACTCCATGGTACTAGGGGTCACCCTTCCAATGGACACCTGATCTCCCCAGCCTACAATGTTCCTGCATACACCTCCAGGACAGTGGCCTACTGGGTACCAGGCATTGCTCTAAGCCCTGAGGACACAAAAAAAGGTCAAAGATAGTCCCCAACCTCACCAGACCCACTTTCTAATGGTGGGGGGACAGGAGGGAGGGACAATATGTGAACAACTGCATATGTGCATACATGATACATGCAAGGTAAATGAGAAGTCATCTCAAAAGTTTTCTGCAGAAGGTGAGGTTTCAGATCAGTCTGAAAGGGAGCAGGGAAGTAAGAGAAGACTCGAAACATTTCAGGCATGAGAGCTAGCCAATGTGAAGGCACAGAGATGGAAGAGGGAGGGTCTTGTCAATGATTCACAGAGGCCAAGGAGGAAAGCATAAAAGAAACTTAGAAAGGTCAGAGTGACCACATGATGAAAAGCTTTGAAAGACAGTCAAAGGACTTCATATTTGAAATACCTAATCACCAGGAGGTCATAGGGAGCCCCTGGAGTTATTGGTGGTGGGGGTGACATGGTCAGATCTTCACTTTAGAAAAATCACTTTGGTGACTGAGTGGAAGATGGACAGGAGTGGGAAGAAACTGAAGCAAGCAGTTCCTATTACACTAGTCCTGAAATGAGGGGATGAGGGTCTGCACTCGGAGCCCAGGCAGGGTCAGAGGAGGGAAGGAGATGTATTCGAGAGATTCTGTGGAGGTGAAACGAGCAGGTCTTGGCGACAGCTTAGATGAGAGTCTGGGGAAGAGGCATGAGAGAAAGAGGGGAGTCTGGGATGACTCCTATGTTAGGAGCCCAGGGGACTGGGAAGAGGACAATGTCCTTTGCAATGTTAAGGAATTTAGGAATTGGGGAGGATTCTGGGGGATAGATGTTTTGGACATGACTAGTTTGGGGTGTCCAATATGCAGTTGAAGGTATAAGACTGGAGTTCAGGAGGAAGGTTAGGGCTGGACAGGTAGATCTGAGAACCATTTGGACAGAGATGATAATTAAGTCCATGGGATCTGGTGAGATCTGGTAGTATAGGGAAAGAAGGGAGACAAGGAGGAATTGTAGGAGGAATGGACAAAATTCTCTAGACTAAGTTCATCATATTGGATGAGTCAGTGATTCAGGGGGGAGTTCATCCTGAGTCACTGACTCATTGGAGGTGAACTCCCCCCACCCCAAACACACACACACTCAACCACATACCTTCACACTCATTCTCACACACACACACACACATACACACACACACACACACACACTCACTCACACACTGGAGGTCTTCAGGGGATTCTTAGTCAAATACAACCTGGACTCCGCAATCGCTGAGGGCCTACATAGCTCTGACATCCTGAACCTCTCTGATTTTGGAGGTGGGCACAGGAAAGAATGGGAAAAGTACTTTGGATGATACTTTGGTGGTTTGGGGATCTAATTTGCAGGCTCTGCCTTTCAGTCCAGTACAGTCCAATTCCATCCTGGGGAATAAAGGTCTGTCAAGTGCCTGCTATGTTCCAGACTCTGTGCTAAGTGCTGGAGATCTAGAGAAAAGCAGTCAGGAGACCCTGGATTTGGGGCTGATGAGGGTGGCAAAGGCTACTTGCTTCACAGAAACACTGGAAGAGTGCTGGGATGGATCATACAAAGAACAGAGCTAGCAAGCAAGGTCCCTGTGTGTCCAGGGCCACCTAGATCGCTGGGGGTATCATCAGCACATTGCTTTCTCAGCAGCTGGATTCCTGGGCTGCTGATCTCTCTTTCTGATGGATGCTCCATTGGATGCACCTTGTCTGGACATCATTGCTGGGGCGGGAGGCAGCGGCTCCCTCTGCTGGTCCAAGGTTCCTGTGCAGCCTCTGGCTTGAGAAGCCCCAGGGTGATCTTCATTTGAGCTATTTTAGCATGCACACCCCTCCTGCAACCAGCCAGCTCACCAGAGAAGTCCTGGGGCATTTTAAGGTGTGCCTTTGAATTCCTTTGTTTTGCCACTAAAGGTACCTCAGGGCCCACCAGATTTATCTCATTAGACACTTAGCTAATGTATGGTCTAAAGCATCATTTGATTGATCCTGGTATCTCTGAGGAGCAAACTTGCCAAAGAAAAGGCAAAGCAACAGGGCTCCCTCCAGGGTTCCCTTCAAGCCTCCTAGGGTGGTCTCCAGGAGGCAATGATCTCTGTCCCAGGGCCTTTGTTAGGCTTTCTGTAACTCCTTTGGATTCCAAAGTAGCAAGAGGTAAAATCTTCTGACTCCATACAGTGGAAAGACCCTTGCCTGAGGTGTGGGGATCCGGGTTCAAATCCTGACTCCATTATGTGCTGGGGCTCTCCTTTCTCACCAATGCCTCCTGAAATCACTAGCTTCCTTCAAAGCTCAGTTTAAGCTTGATTCTGTGGGAAGACTGGGGATGAATGGTGAGAGTCACTGGACAAGGATTCAGATCTGAGTTCATTTACTTACAACCTTGGTGACCTTGAGTAAGTCCTTAACCATTCTTTTTTCTGCTCTACAAAATGAGGCGCCGATCTGGGTCCCTCCCAGCTTTATGTCCATGACATCGAATGATGCTTTTCCTGATTTCAGAATGTGCTTCTATCCTCTCTTGACAATACCTGCTTCTGGGAGGAGACATCTCATATTCTCCTCCACTCTAGTGGGTGGGTCTGGGACCTACTTCATTCTTAAATCTCTCTGAGGGAAGGACAGTTGCCCCATCTTGGAAGTGGCTTCCTGGAACTGAGCCTGGCAATCACTTAAGCTCTTCCTGCCTCAGTTTTCTCATCTGTAAGAAGGGAATATAATAACTTCCTCCCCCAGGGTTGTAAGGACCAAGTGAGCCAATAATTGTAAAGTGTTTAGCACAGGTCCTGGCATGTGGTACTCACTCTCTAACTCTTGGTATCGCAGTTACTATTATCCACCCACAAGACTGATGCAGAGTAACAAGCCAGGCAGGGAAAGTACCTTTCCTTTCTCCCCTGTAGGTCCAGCTGCCCCGGGGAAATGGTCTTGGGGCTTGGGACTTTTTCACCCCAGGCACAGGCAATGGAGTCCCTTGATCCTGGGCTCACGCTCCAGTCTTGGCTGGATGTTCTCACCATCACATCCCAGGATATGAGCTTGGGGTAGGCGGCCTTTGAAGGACTCCAGGAGAGGGGTATATGTTTATTTTTACACTTCTCTGGAAGCAAACATTCCTTTGTAAAAGCTAATCTGGCTGCTAAGTGGTTAAGTGGAACCAGAGTGCATGCAGAACCCTAAAATTGGGGAAACATAATTGAAGGGGGCTTGAACCCAGGACAGAGAAGAGAGACACCCCCAAGCCTCTAAGGGTAAGAGTCCTCAGGCAAGGGTGAAATGTAAGCCATCAGCCCTTCAGGCAATGAAGTAGGGGCCAGAGAGCCTGAAAAGTTACATCATGTCATGTCAAGAGAAAAAGGAGGCTTACAAATGTGTTTCATCACAGAAAAAAAAATTATTTAAATAAAAATAAAAAAAAAAGGAGGCTTACAAGGTGGGGGACAGAGGGCAGAGGAGGCTTCAAGGCACCTGGGCTAAGCTTTGAATTTGGAGAGGGAGGAATGAGGAGGCGGTGAGCAGGTGTCTGCAATCAGAGCAGGCTAAGAGGATCACTGCCTAGTCAGGCCAGAAGCTCCAGGCCCTGTGAGGGAGAATGTGAGAAGTAGGCTCCCAGCTATGATTCTTCCTGCTTCGTCCCCCAGTGTTGTGGAGGCATGAGAGAAGGGACCCCAGCCAGAGAGGGAACAAGGCAACTTCTGCGGACAGCCCAGACTTTGTGGCCCCGAGAAGACAGGAGAGGGCTGGGAAGGGGCTCTCTCAGAATGGGGAAAAAGGGGGGCTTCCAGGCTATAGTGCATGAGGAAGGCAGAGGATAAGGCAGAGGATGAGGTGGGATAAGAGGATAAGAGGAGTTGGGGGGGTGCCTTGGCGGATGCAGATGGCGAATCTGAGTCATGGAGAGGAGGCAGTGGGAGCTGGTGATGTGCCTGCCATAGCAGGGGCGGTGGAGAGGAGAGAGTGAGGTGATGGAGTCCCCCAGGGTGACCCAGCCTGGAGTCAGGTTTTGTCCTGGGGCTCAGGAGCTCGCAAAGGCCTAGACACCAGTAGAGAGGGACGCCAAACGAGGCTTCCAGGAGCCATGATGCTCTCAGCTCTGCAGGCAGAGTAAGCTGCTGGCGCAAAGCCATTCCCCCCAAACTTGGGGGCTCACTGTGTACAGAATACCCAGAGGGTGCAGGGAGAAGTAGACTCTAAAGGGAGGGAGGTGCACATCCACAAAGTGTGTGTGGCCTTTTTGGAGAGTCCTCATGGAGATCCCTTTGAACCCCACTCTCAGCTGACCTCTGGCAGCTCTGATGTCAAGGGGTCCTCCATGGGGCTGCCATATTTCTGCATCTGGGTTTTTTCTGTCTCTCTATGCACCCAGCTAGACATGTTGTCTCCTATTGGACCCCTCTCAAATAATAAGAGGGGAAGGGAGTAGAGAAGAGGAAGTGAGAAACTGTCCTCTGCTTCTCCACCCAAGAGTGAGCACATGGTACTCTGAACTGGACCTCCCCCCGACATCTGGACCTCTCCCCCCATCAGACTCCTCTGTACTGGACCTCTCCCTCATATCTGGACCTCTCACCCCCATCAGACTCCTCTGAACTGGACCCCTCCTTCCATCAGACCAACAACAAACTATTTCCTGTAGGATCTTCTATGTCTTCATTCAATGACCAAAGAACTTGAGCTTTCTGCATGAATCAAATTCTCATCACAGTCAGTTTACCCTTCTGACTGGTCAATCCCACAAATAGAGTCTTCTTTGATGGATGGGAAGATGGAACCCCGCACTCATAGTTCAGTTACTGAGTTGTGAATGGCATGGTCCAACCATATCATTACTCTAACCAACAAGCTTACAATAGATCTCCTTTGCTTTTAAAACAAAATTCTTCAGTGAAAGGGGAGATGAGAACAGACATTAATTAAGTGCCTGCTGTACACAGATGCTCTGCCAAGCACTTTGTACATGTGACCTGTGATCCTCACAATACATTAGGAGGCAAGTGTTTCACAGCTGAGTTGGTGGTGGTCCTTCGTTCTCAAAGAGGAAGACCCTGACATAAGGGTGGGGAAGTCATGACATGCAAGTAGATTGGGTTTGAGGGAGGGATGACTACGCAAAGCCACCAGCTTCACTCTTTCTTCCACAGCCATCTAGGTCCAGTAGCCAGATATGGATCAGGATGACCAGAGACAGCGATAGATGTAAACTAATGCAGAAAGAGGTTAAATAACTTGCCCAGGGTCACACAGTTAGTTAACATCAGAGGCTAGATTTTTACTTGTTTCCTCTTCTTTGAAGGCTCCCCCTACCTGGAGACTTCTGGATATGTTTTTGCAAGATTTCAGCTGCCATCCTTCCTGTTTCCAGGTTCTGGGATTTTCTGAGTGTGCATAGTGCTTATGAACCCTCCCCATTGTGCCACTCAGCCTCATCCCTCTCCATGAGACAAGTTAGGTGTTCAGTAGGAGCTAGGACAGGAAAGCCAGCACCTCGGGCCACCCTTTAGCTGAGGCTCTCCTCCCCTTCCTGCTGCCTGGCTGGGTGGGGCGGGAGGTCTGTATGTTGGCAAGCAAGCAAAGATGTTCTGGGCAGAGGGAAACACCTTCTGTGTGTGTCCCATGCAGTATCAAGGTGGAACAGGGAGCCAGGGCCAGGTTGTGTAGAGGCCCTCCAGCTCTGCTCTCTGGGTAGCAGAGGAGCCCTCAGAGGTCTTGGGGGGAGCAGGGCTCACAAGATCAGAGAAGATGAACCTGGCTAAGCTGGACTTCCAGGGGAGGGTGCTTGTTAGGGGCCAGGAGTTGGCTGCAATTAGTACAAGGTACTGAGCAGAGTGGGAAGAGGGATGGAGATCCAGGAAGCCAAGAGGAGGGCTGAGAGAAGAGAGAAAAGGGAAGGCATGGAAGCTTCCTCAATGTGAAGGCTCTCCACTTAGAGGAAGCAGAGGCTCCTGGGTCCCAGAACCACAGAGACTGGAGAGGGCCAAAGAGGCCTCCATGCAGGAAGGTGTAGGCCTGGGAGCCTTTGGGGAGGAGGACATAGCTAGGGAGCTGAGTTTAACAAGCATTGATTAGATGCCTACTGTGTGCCAGGTTCTGGGTACACTGAAGTGAGAGTCCCTGCACTCAGGAGCTACCGAGTGCATATGGATGAGTAAATGGACATGACTCTACAAGAAGATACACAAAGGTACTTCTTCTGGGGAGAACACAAACATTTTGGGGGGAGGGCAGGAAAGGTTTCTTGGTGTATTGACAGCTGAACAAAGCCCAGGAAGGAGCTGTTGTAGGGGGTCTATGGTGAAGGGCACTGAGGCCCCTCTAGAAGATAGAAGGTTTCCTCAAGGGCTCCCCAAGGGACTGGGTTTGACTGGCCCTCAGAGTGTGTGATGGGGAGCAAGATGGAGAGGCTGGACTCAGACTGGGTAGAGTCTGCCAAGGGCAGGCTAAGGGCCAAAAGCCAGGCTAGTACATGGGGAGAGGGTAAAACCTGAATTCGAGATTGACTTTCTTCAGCTGGGAAGACCCACTTCCTTGTTCCAGCCTTATATCTGACTGAAGGTTAAAAAGTCCTCATTCTCTCCTGCTTAATTCTCTTATAGTGATCATGGACCCCTCCCCCCCAACAGGGGGCTATACCAAAGAGATGTTGCAGAGCTGTAGGTGTTTGAACAGCTGAAGGGGCTTAGGAGGATGCCCTTAGAGGGATGTCTTGGCATGCAAATGTGTCTGAGCAAACCAAGGCAGACCAAGAAAGCAAGGTTGTCTTCTTCCCAGGACACATGCCTGTCTTGATTATGCAAATATGACTAGGAAGAAGCCTCCTAGGCTACTCTGCACATGTATGTCTATGTGTATTATGTACATGTGTGGGAACATTATGTAGAGGCATATACATATTATATCACATGTGTATATCAAATGTGTATCTGTACCTCTAATGTATTTCAGAGAATCTCTGGTTATGAAAGTTGGGGGTGAGGGGTGCTCTGGTGACATCAGGTCCAGCCCCTGCCTAACATGTGACTTGTTTTCCCACCTAGCATTTTTGGTTGCCTCTCCAACAATTCGTTGCCTGCCCATTCTCTTTGTTACTCTCTGGCTTGTCAGCACCAGGAATCTCTGCCTCCTTTCCTCCCCCTGGGGTTCCCCAAGCAGCTCCTTCCCTGGCTAGAGGCCTTCCTGCCTGCTGACTCAGCTCTGCAGGACTTGAAAGGTAAGCCTGGGTTTGTGGGTCCTGACCTTGAGGGAAGATTGGAAACAGGGCCCTGATCCCCAGGTTCCTCTAGCTGCAATGTCTCCCCAGCACTGGAGCCTGGCCTGAGGCAGCCACCTCACCTTTTCTCTAGGCACATCCTTTGTCCATATGACAGACAAAAGTCACTGGTTTGAAATCTGGCTATGAGTTAACAGTTGAGGAAACTGAGGTGGATAGGTCAGAGATTGGCCCTGGGATTTGAACTCAGGCTTCCTGACTCCAGGCCCACCTAACTACTTTTCCCTCCAGAGTTACCTAGATGTTTTGGGTTTTTTTTTTTTGAGGGGGTTTTGGGAGAGGAAGAGGTCAGGCAGGGCCATCCTAGAAGAGGTTTGAACTCCCAACTCAAGGTGCCCTCCAAGGGTGTCTCTGTGAGAGCCTCTAGGAACTGTCACTCACTCACTTGATCCTCTCCTGCCTCCTGGAGTGTGCTCTTCAGTCAGTGGTGAGGTGGGAGTAGGGTGGGGCTGGGAGTGGAAAACAGGGTTTAAATCTGGTCTCCAGGATCCCCACCTGTGTGGCCTCAGGGAAGGGGTCCCACCTTCCAGTTTCCATTGCCTTCTCTCAGGCAGGTCACATCTGGGCAGCAGAAGAGGTGGGGAGAGGTGTGCAGGGGCTTGGGCACACACCTGGGTGAGTCAGACATAGGGCTCCACCCCAGAGTCCTTTGTGTTTTTGTCTCTCCCTGCCCCACCTCCCAGATATTCTTATATCTACATTTTCTGTGACACATGTAACATCTCCCACACACATTCAAGGTGATCATATGACTGGGAGACAGTCATGTTTATCCCCTAAAATTGCCAGGGTCACACAGGAGTACATGGCCCAGGAGATCTGAGCGGGTCCTTTCCTAACCCACCCCCCCATCACCATTCAGAAGCACCCTGGAGGTTGGAGCTTGTGTCTTCCTCCTTTGGTTTTGGCTCAGCCTTCCCTCCTGCGTGGCCAGCCAAGGCCAGGGACCACACTCACTAGAGACATCTGTCATCCACTTGGGCACTGCTGTGTAGATGGTTGAGGAAGCTCTGCAAGGGCTCCTACCAGCCCAACATCATCTGCCTTCAGCAGCATCCCCAGGAGATTAAAGACATCATTCTGGGATGGGGAGCCCCAGATGGCTATTGTTGTCTCCCTGGAGGTATAGGAGCCAGAGGGCCCCTACCAAGAAGCCTGGACAACTCAAAGCTGACAGACTGGGGAGGAGGAGAGGGAAGCCTGTGGCATCATCTGTGAACCAGGACCAGGATGTGAAGGTCTGGCTGGGTCTTCATCAGTCCTTGTGGAGGGGCTGTGCCTGATGAGGAGGTGGCCAATCTACAAAGGGCTCTCAGGGGAACTAGCTGGGTGACTTTAGGGCAGTGACTTCCCCAGTCCGGGCTGAGGCTTCCTCCCTCTCCCCCTCCTCCTCCTCACCTCCTCCTCCTTCTCCTTCTCTTTCTCCTACCCCCTCTTTTTTTCCCTCCCCTCTCCCCTTCCCCCTCCTCCATCCAGCTCAGGTCAACAGCAGAGTACCCCTCTCAGAGGCCATGGGGGCTCAGCCTTCTCCCCAGACTAAGGTTTTGCCAGACATCAGAGCCGATCCATATTCAGAGCATCTTTTGACAAGCTGAGGCCACCTCTCAATGGACTGGAGCTTTCTTCCCCCCCCAAAGCAATGAACACCTGGGTCAGGCCTGGCCCCAGCCCCTGCCTGGAGCCCTCCAGGGAGGACAGAATCTATTTAACTGGTTGCCCTTCCTTCCCATGTTTGGAAGTCTCTTCAGGATCCTGGGTGGAGCCCCGCCTACAGTTTATGTAAGCCAGCCTCCTCGGCTCACATTTCCATCTCCCTCAAAGTCAAGCCCTTTTGCATTCTGGGCTAATTTTAGGGGCCTTTGATTGGCAGGGAAGGCCGAGGTGGAACACGGATTGCATTCATTTGGATTTGACGTCTGACGACCTACTTTGCAATCTGTCCTGGGAGAAGAAGGAGGCCCTTCCTCTGTCTGCTCCCCCTCCACAATTCAGCCTCCATCCTTTAGAAAGGTTGCAGGCCTGCAGTGTCCAGCTTCATGATGCCAGGCACCTCTTGGCCCTTACCCCTCCCAGCTTCCCTGAAAATGGGAGTTGAGGAGGTCTCTGGTGCACAAGTGACCCCGCGCCCAAGGTGCTAGGGTGTCCAGGATGCCCATCCTTGGCTCTGTTCCCCAGCCCCTCCCTTCTTTATATTTATATCTGGGCTTGGCCCAGAGGGAGGGCCTGAATTTGGGGATAATTGCCAAATGGGAAGCAGGCAGCCTTGCTTCTGGGGGAGCCTAGACAGTCCTCTCTGGCCAGTGTTCTGTCCGTGGTGCCACCCAACAGCATCTCCTCCATCCTCAGGGTCTCCTTTCTGAGTCACCCCCAGGGCTCAATCCCACCCCCACTCCATCTCTGCCTACCCTTCTGACTAAAGTGTTTATGACTGATATGCTTCCCAGGAGATTTGCTTGGTAACCGGGGGAACAGCTTTAGGAAAAGCTGCTGGAGTGGGTCAGAGGCTGCGTAGGGGGCACTGACTAGGGGTGGAGGGATATGTAGACAATGGGGAGCCATTGCAGGTTGGGGGGAGGCAGTGCCTAACCACTGGGAGGAGGAGAGAACTCTGAGAAAAAGCTGGGGATTTCAAGAAAGGCAAGTAGTCCGAGGAGGCCAGCAATTCAAGGATAGGACGACCTGTGCAAAGGCAGGGAGATCAGAGATTAAGTATTGGTAATGAAGGAAAGTGACTGAGTTGGTTGGGCTGGAACATGGTGGGGTCGGGGAGAGAAAGGGGAGAGAGAGAGAGAGAGAGAGAGAGAGAGAGAGATGTAGATGTGAACTAAGAAAAACAGGTTGGGTCCAGGCTGTGTAGTGGTTGGGGCCCTGAAGACATGAAGACCTGAGTTCAAATGCAGCCTCACTTCCTGGCTGTGTGACAGTGGCCTAGATAAGCCTCCTAACCTCCCTCTGCCTCCATTCCTTCTTCATCAATAATAGCTGGAGCTATTTGCTCCTCCCAACAACTTTGGGAGGCAGGTGCTGTTATTATCCACATTTTACAGATGAGGAAACAGAGGAAACAAGTAAAATGACTTGCCCAAGAGCACACAGTTAATATATATCTGCAGCAGGATCTGAAAAAAAGTCCTCCTGACTCAGGTCCAGCCCCTTGTGTGCTCCCCTCCCCACCTGCCTAAAATTAGGGGTGTAGACTCAGTGGCCTCTAAAATCCTTCCCTGTTCCAAGCCGTGATCCTCTGACCCCCTGAAGGTGCAGTTTTGTTTGTTCCTAAAACAAGAGTCACCAAAGCTTCTCAAGGAGGGAAGATCAGACCTCTGCTCTAGGGAATGGGCAGCTAAGGGCAGAGAATGGGCTTAGAGACACCAAGCAGGAGGCTTTTCGCACCTGTCCAGGGGAGAGAATAAGCACAATCTATCGGGCTGGTGCCATAGTGAGTGGAGACAGGACTGTTGGGAAAGACATTGGGATGGAATATGGAAGACGAGGAAGAAGGAGGGATAGAGACCTAAAGAAAAGTTAGAAGGAGAGAAGGCTAAGAGACTCAAGGACAGGCTCCATCCTGGTGGGGCAGGGGGGAGGATGGAGAGTCCAGTTTTTGACACTGCTGTCTACATGCCTCAGATTAAGGGCAATTTCTAAATCTTGCCTTGAAGTCTCTCTGTCTCTGTTTTTTTTTTTTGTCTTTGTCTGTTTCCTGACAGCCAGTAGTAGAATAGGGGCAGACTTCCTCCCTCAGGACTTACTGGGGTAGGGGCTGCCCAAGGAGGGCAGAGGATCTGTAGAGGGACCCTGATGAGGGATTCCTGGGCCCTGGAACTCCCATGAAGCCCTTGGCCAAAGCTCTTGGATAAAGAAGGGGTCACATGGTCCCAGCCCTGGGGGAGGTTGGGCATTTAGGTCCCTGCCCAGACTTTGCCCTCCCCATGCTTGATGTCTGATGGAGGCCTATGGGAAGGACATTGATGTTCTTATTAGTTTCTTTTTTGTATGGGAGAGCAGCTCTCAGTCAGGAGGATGGTCTGGGTCCTTGAGGAGGTGGGCCTCCCTGGAGCCCTGCATAGTAGCAAGCACCCTGACATATCCAAGATGGACTGCTACTGAAGATTCTTAGATATACTTTTCTAAAAGGAAAGCAACTTTTGAGGGGTCCACAATCTTCTTTAATCACATATACCAACAGAGAAAATACAAGCAGATAAATCAGGACCCACAGACAAGGCTTCTATCTGTCTGACCATAAGCAATACATATATCACAGATCAACAGACAGACCCAACTGTCTGACCATCACATACATACATACAAACATAGCTACCAGAGAGAGAAGCACCAACTTCTGGGTTTTCAAAGGGGGCTGGGGTGGTTGGATGGCTACCCATAGTCTCATCTGGCCCTTGAACCTTTTTCCAAGCCCCCAAAGCAAAACCTCACCTCAGAGTATATATACTCTTTTCAAAATTGAGAGCATAAGGACTCTTGTGACCCAGTGCCTCATTAATTAACAAAAGGTGTGGGCCTTCCTACTAAATAAGCGTCCTCTAATCAAGCTTCCTTACCAGGCTCTACCTGAGGCCTATTGGGGGTGGGGGGGAAGGAGATCTTTACATTACACCCTAAGAGCTCATGGACTCCAAGGTCAACCCTCTGCTTTTAGTGTCAGGCCCTTGCCCAGAACAGTTCACGTGTATCTGGTGCTTGGAGGTTCACAAAGCATTTGACCAGTATTGCCTCATCTGATCCTCATAAGAACACTGTGAACCAGGGCTAAAATTACCCCCATTTGGACCTGAGAGAGGTTAAGTGATTGGCTGGGTCTGAGATAGGATTAGAACTCAGGACTTCCTGACTCAGTCTAAAACTCTGTACTCTAACACCCAGCCACACCTTCTCACTTGGGCAGAGACATGAGCCAAAGGAAGACTGATTTGGGGGATGCCCCAGGACTGGATCCAGGCCAAGGGATCCTATTAGTTTCCTGTGTATTTAGGACTTTAGAGTCAGAGATATGGATGTGGAAGGGACAAGGGTCCTGGGGGGAGGTATGGGGGAGTCTTCTGGTCCAACCCCTTCATTTTATAGCAGCAGAACCCAGGTCCAAAGAGGGGAAGGGACTAATGCAGGGTCTCCCACAGTTGGCAGTCAGAACTAGGTCAAAAGAGTTGTGGTGGATTCCCACTGGTTGGTGAAGTTTTTGACAACAGCCATGGGTGAGACTACTGGTCCTCCCCTTCCCTCTCTGTGGACAAAGTGAAGGTAATAAGGATAAAGGGAGAGGTGAGCCCACCATGGGCAGGGCTTAGAGGGATCCCCTGATTTCTTTCCTAGGAAACTGTCCTCCTAACTAATGTAGAGAAGAGAGGGAAGATCACAGGGAGGCCAGGCCACCATCTTTGAACCATGAACCTCATCACAGGGCTTGCACATCCTAGAGGGGCCTTGACTCCTCCTGAACCACCAGTCCGTTCCTGAAGCCTAAGCAGGGCCTCCTCCCATCCCTCTCTGGGCCCCTTGCAGCTCCACCCACCAAGGGTAAGATGCCCCATGAAGGCACCTTGGAAGGACCTCCCTCTTTCTGCTTCCCTCCACATCTACAGAAGAGTGGACATTCTCTGGGTACATGAACTGACCCTGATTTAGCTTTTCAAAGCCATAAGTACCTTCTAAAATATTACCCTCTCCTCACAGCCAGCCTCAGGTGACAGCCAAGGAGGTCAGAGAGGGAAAGACACTGGCCCAGGACCACACAACTTACTAATAAGGAACAGAACAGACTCAGAACTAGACCTGGCTGCTGGCCCAAGGTTCTTCCCTGGTTCCTTGTGCCTTCTTCAGAGCTTGGCATGTGTCTTTCCTATTGGCTTTACTCGGTCTGTTGGGGGTTTGCCAGGCAAGGAGCAGCTGACACCTAGCACCCCATGTCCGTCAGCTGACCCTGCTCTCATCATCAAGTCCATTCCACCATTCAAATCAACTCACTGGCAACAGTTAATCAAGCCATCAAGCTGACTCACAGCCTCTTCCCCCTCCCACCTCAGATCTGGCTGTGGGGTGGACATGGCCCAGGTGTCTGAGAGTGCGCTGGGGACCATAGGGTCCCTTCTGCTCCCCTGTGGCCTCAGCCACTGCATGGGACCACATGGAAGCAGGGTACATGTTTGGTTTGATTTGGTCTCTGGTCAAGGAAAGACCAGGTAGCCTAGAGGAGGCCTAGAATGAGAATGATATCAGAGCTGGATCCCACTGTTGGAATGGGAGTCTGGGGTACAGGGAGGGTTTCACTGGGTGCCCTTCCCACACAGGATAGCTCTACTTCAGTCAGATGTGGTGGGCTCATGCACAGGAGCCAGGCCTGGGCAGCCTGAGAGATTCAGGTCACAGGTGGGCCCTGAGGGTCTGCCAGTGGGCAGTCCTGTCACAGATGCTGATGGCTGAATAACCCACATAATTGGCACTCTTTCCCACCGTCTGTATTTCTGACTGTGTTAGAGCTAGATATTGGCCTGAGAAGGACACTGGTTGTATTTATTTAGGTAAACCCTTGGGAGTTTTGAAGACATTCTGCAGTAATGGGTAACTAATGAACACCCTTCTTGGAATCAACACATTTTTTAGTTTTGAAATTGATGGAGGTATATGGATGTATCAACGCATAAAATCCAGTAGAGAGAATCGACTCACCAGAGGCTGACATGGTGGAAAAGAGACTCATCTGCAGGTCAACTTCAGAAAAACCTAGAAAAACTTACATGAACTGATGCTGAGTGAAGTGAGCAGAACCAGGAGAACATCGTACATGGTAACAGCAACATTGTAACAATGGTTAACTGTGAATGACTTAGCTCTTCTCAGCAATGCAAGGACCTAAGACAATTCCAAAATATTTGTGATGGGAAATGTTATCCACATTCAGAGAAAGAACTATGCTGTCTGAATTCAGACTATTTTCTCTCTCTTTTTTTCTTTAATGTGGTTTTGTTCTGATTCTTCTTTCACAATATGACTAATGTGGAAATATGCTTAATATGATTGTACATGTATAACCTATATCAGATTGCTTGCTGAATTGCGGAGGGGGAGGGAAAGAAGGGGGAAAACTTGGAACTCAAAATCTTATAAAAATGAATATTGAAAACTAAAAATAAATAAAAAATGCTTATACCAAACAAAAAGAAAAAAGAAAAGAGGCTCAACTGAGAGGGAGAGGAGGAGAGGTTTGAGGGTGATGTCATGATGCCATGAACCTGACTTTAGGACTGAGGAACTCTGACCCAGAGGTGGGGGTTTTCAGTTGAAAATACATGGGTGTGGGTTCTGAGGTTATAGGTGGGCCAGCAGGTCCACTGTATAAGGAGGATCCACTGAACTCTGGCAGAATTGTGGAAACCAGTCTCCACAAACATTTAAAATACTGACAAATTAACAAAATAAGGAATGGAGATCTTAAGAAGTCCAGTGTCAAAAGAGAATCAAGTGAGCTGCAAGTCAACCACCAAATGGAAAAACAAAACAATAAAACATAACCAAGGACCAAACACATACCAAATAAATTTACAATTTCATCCCATATTTAAAGGCAATTAAAACTTGTGCTTCCAAAATTAATCTCAATAATTGAGAATGAGAACACTGTTTTACTAATTTTATGAGACAAACATGATCTCAATGTTGAAACCTGGGAGAGATAAGCAGAGAAAGAAGACTATGACTCAATTTCACAAATGTATATTGATGTAATAATGTGAAGGAATTTTGAAGGCTGTACTAGCTGCTGAGCTACAGTTAGCAGAGCCATAGAAGACCATGAGTTGGGTCTGTGGAGATAGAACTCTGTCTTCTGAAACTTGAAAGGTACTCCTTCCTGCCTGGAGGATCTGGAAGTCACCCCCTGCCCCACCAAATACTTGGCTGGACTAACTCAAGATCCTTTCTTATCTGACGTTAGCTCTAGTCACAGCAAATGACTTGACCTCTTTGGGTCTTATTCTCATCTATAAAATGTTGTCTGTCAGTTGTTTTTCATTTGTATCTGTCTTTCTGATCCCATTTGGAATTTTCTTGGCAAAGATATTGAAGGAGTTTGCCATTTCCTTCTCTAGCTCACTTTATAGATAAGAAAACTGAGGCAAACAGGGTTAAGTGACTTGCCCAAGGTCAACACAGTCCATAAATATCTGAGGTGGAATTTGAACAGAGTCCAGGATCCATCCACTGAACCACCTAGCTGTTCAAAATCAATAAAAGGGGGGTTTCCCTAAATGGTGTCTACAGTCTCTTCCAACTCTACGAATTATAGTTTCTAGATGGAGCTGTCCCATTTTTAAGGAGGCCCAAGCTCAGTGTGAAGCCCATTGCGTGGCAGTGTGTAATGCAGGATGTGTGTGATACATGACAACACAAAGCTCTTAGCAGTGATATCAAAGAATGACTTTTGGGAACAAAGAAACCACTGATTGGGCCCTCAATGTGAATGGAAAGAAGCCAGCCTGTCCTGGCCAGCAGCCCACAACTCTGATCATAGTGAAAAGAAAACCGTGAGGAGCCTGCTAAGGTGTTGGACCTGGGGGAGTGGAGGAGGGAGTGTGCATGCATGTGTGGTATGTGTGTATGCGTGTGGGGATGTGTGGTATATGTGTGTGTGTTGTGTGGGGGGAAGATATTTATATGTGACTATGTCTTTGGCAGGGCATTGATACCCAAGGACATTTTCATTGGCACTTTCCAAGTCATTTTTGTACCCTTCTCCCCTGTGAGCAAACTTTCCTTCCAACCTTGCCCCCAGCCAAGCCAACTACCCCTGGGGTTCTGCTCCTCTAGGGGGAGGGTCGGGCTTTGCCCCAACAGGAAACCTGAGGTATGGTGAAGAGCCCTGGTTCTGGGACCCAATGCCTACACTGAGTGGCTTTATGGCCTTGGGGGCAGGGGAGTTGTCATTGTCTCCCTTGGGCTTCAGTTTCCTCCTCTGCAAACAGGAGGGGCTGGAGCACCCCGTGGTGCTGAGTAGACACATTCTCAGATTGTAGAGAAGAGGAAGCCACAAGAGGAAAGGGTCCTGAGATCGGTAGAGACAGAGGACTACACCAAGGCTATAGCCCTGGAGATCAGAGGCCTTCATTTGTGCCTGAGCAGCCACATCTGCCTTGCTCTCATGGGGAGCCCCTCACCCAGAAAATGCCAAGAAGTGAGGAAATCTCCTGAGGAACAGAGACAAAGGGGCAGTTTTCAAGTACTGGCTGTAAGGGGCTGACTGACTGAATCAATCCCAGACCCCTGCCTTAGTCTAGGGCTCCTACCCAGAGCCCTGCTTTGGGCCTGAGAAGAAATTGGTCCCCTTTCAGGTTGGCACCTACCTTGGGACTGGAAGCTTCTCCCATGGAGGCTGGGTAGGGGTGGAAATGAAGGACAGGTGGGGAAGCCTGCTTCAGCTTCTCTTTCTTTTGCAACAAAATGACCTTAAAGGTTCTAGTCCAGGGCTCTCTGTCCTTACAGAGAAGGGTCTCAACTCCAGGAAAAGCTATCTCCCCTCCCCTCCCCTCTGTTCCCTTTTCTGCTTTTCTCTCTCCTTCTCCTCTCTCTCTCTCTCCCTCTCTGTCTCTGTCTCTCTCTCGCTCTCTCTCCCCCCTCCCCAGCCAGCCCATCTCTGCTCCTCTGTGGCTGGTCTCACACCCCCAGCCTGGGGTCTCCCTGTCCTGCCCACAGTGACTGGGTGGCCTCTTGATTTGATCTGATTCCTAGTGAGCCTCTAGCCTTGCATTTTTGCTCTCTCACACATGGACTGACATCTCCTCAGTAGGGCTTGTTCTCATTCTCCTCTTTTTAAACGAGGCTCATCTGAATCTCCCACCCCCCCCATCCCCCATCATGTGCAGGTCTACAGTTCTACACTCTGAACCAAAGCTATATCTCACCCTCAGGACTGAAAAGTAGGGGGTGACTCTGTAGTGCTAGTGGCTCAAGGTCCCCTGGTGTGCTTCAGGTTAAGAATCATCTAGTCAGTCAGCCTTAAGTAGCTTTCTTTTAGAAAGGATATTTACCAAGATGAAAAGCTAAGGACAGTTGATAAAGAATCATGCTGCCACCCACCCACCGAGTGACACACTCCTCCATATACACATGCAGAGTTCGGGGAAGAGGAGCCCAAGCTCAGAAAGTCTGTGAGGCAGAGGGGTGACCTGCAGCTCCAGGGAATTGAGACTCCCTTCCCCCTTGTACATACTCAAGAATTTCACCAGAAACAGTAGAGAATTTTTGCTAGGTTCTCTGTGACACCGTGAGTCCAGTCTGCCCTTGGTTCCCCATGTAGACTTTGCCATCAGCTATCCTGGGGATGCTACTAGGACACCACTGTGAGGCAAGTATCCTTGACCCTTGGAAGCCTGCAAGGTGCTCTGGACAGTAACAGGTGGGAGAGGTCAAAGCTGAGGTGCCACCTCTCCTCCCCACAAGACGGCACTTGTTCCAAACCTTCCAGGGGCTCCTGTTCTAAGCAAGTTTTAGAATGAAGAAAGGACCCTTCGGTCCTCAGAGACCAAGTGTCTACCCAAACAAGATGGGACAACAAGACTTTTCACACCTGACCTCAAGGCTGTTATAGATTTTTTGGGTTGAAGCAAAAGGCTGATTGAAGAGCATTGACTGTTTTCCCTGCCAGGCCATCTTTAATCAGTATGGGGGATACTAGGAAGTCATCAACACTTCTCCAATTTAGAGAAACCAAGTCAGGGAAGGGCTCCAGGTCTCCCAACCCCAATTATCTGCACCCAAGCTGCCTCTGGGGGCTAGACACAAAGCCTATCTAGAAGGTGGTGATGGCAAAGAGAGACTCAGAAACATCTTTGGGGCTGAGGGAGCTCTGCTTTGGTCTTTTAGACACCAAAGCAAAGGAAGAAACTTGGAATGGGCTGATGAGGACAGATCTAGAAGTGGGGCCCACAGGGAAAGGGCTATTGGATCCTTCCCCAGAGGTTGGACAAGGGTCCTGGTCCTGGTTTTGGAGTCTAAGACCCTGCTTTGGAACATGCATGACTGGCTGGCTGGTGGTTGTGCTTTGTGCCCAAAAAGCACCAAAATGACATCATCATGGTGGGGTCAAGGTCCAGCATGTCTGACCAATATGAGTTCAGAAGGCTCTCCCACAAGTCGGGCATAAACAGGCCTTTGAACATTCAGAGTGCCTCTCATGTCTAATCAAGCATAGATCTCAGTGCTCACACAATACATGGCCCAGCATTTATGACAAACACTTGCTCACTTGAATGAACTCTTCCTACGGTTCCTGACCATGGTTTCTGGGATGGGAACATCTGTCACCTTCCCTTTATCTCCCTCCCTCTCCAGAAAACTCGCTGCTGTCCTCAGAATCGTGGTCACAGATAAAGGAATCAGAAATAGCATCAGCAGCAACAGGAACACTCTGGAGAAGGACATTTTCAAAGATGACAGCTACAGCCACAGGCTTTCCTAGCTCCCTCTTGTAGCTCAAAAGGCAGAACTGAAGTGCCTGGTCTTGGAGATTAAAGTCTCTCACTTGATCTGTGTGACTCATTCCGTTTCCTGGCTAATAGAATATCCTGCAGCCTTGACCCCCTTGTGAGGACTCAATACAGCCTTTTCCCCACCCTCCCAGGAGACCTTCCTGTACCTTCTTCCTCTCCTCTCTTCCCCTCTCTAGAGAATGAGGAATCTTGGGGGACTGGAGGGGGCTGGGAGACCTTTCCTTCCTGTAACTCAGCCCCGTCCCCTCCCCCCACACCTGGCGGGACTCAGAAGATGTTGGGGCAGAGGCCTAGTTTCTGCAAAGAATCTGGTTTTGTTCGATACCTTTGAGCTAAACGAGAGGAGTCTCTCGTGGGTCTCCTCAGTCTGGACCTTGCCTTTTGCATTCAGCGCTGAAGAGTGTGGATGTAAATTCTGGGTCACTTGGAGGAAAGAAGGCCTTCCCAGAATAATCATCCTCACAGACTGCTTCTGCCACCTCCAGGCTTGGTGACCCTCCTTGACCTGGAGCAAGAGCCACGCCCCCCCAGCTGGTCACTTGGGGTGCCTAGGTTCCCTCCCAGGGCCAAGGCCCATTGACCTATGGCCTTGCTCATTACCAGCCTTCTCCTCCCCCATGGGCATGTTGCAGTCCAGTGAAAGGATGAGATCCTAGCTCAGTGACTGAGGGTTCAGTGGAACCACGGGGCCCAGGTCCAGCATCGGGGACATCCCTTCCCTGTCCCCACCACAATGGCAGTTACATCTCCATTTGTGTAAGAGACATACAAAATTCATTTTACCAGTTACTACCAACCAGCCCTGGGGATACAGAGACCCAGAGCCCAACCATGCCTCACCCTTAAGAGCAGCCATTCTCCCTAGGGTGAGGGGAGGCAATCTATAGACAGAGAAAACAATACCAGGGCATTTATATAGGGATGGAGTGGGGGAGGACTGGAACACTGTACTCACAGGAGAGAAGCCTGAACTGGTCCTGGAAGGAAGGGAAGGAATCAGACAGAGACCAGGAGGAAGAGTGAGATGGCTGAGGAGGAAGGGCATTCCAGACCTGGGACTCCATTGGTACAAAGACCCTGGAGCTGGAGATGAAGGGCCAAACCTGAGAAGAGCTCAGAGCCAGATGAGGGAGCAATGGGGAAGACCCAGAAGGGCAGGGGGAGCCAGGACAAGAGGCCCCAGAGAGCAAGGAGGAGACAGAGCTGAGTCAGGTAGCTAATGTGGGGGGCCACGGACATGCAGGGGCCGCAGACACTCCAAGAGGAAAACTTAGGGATGAGGTCAAGACCAGGAGCCTGGGTCACTGGAGGGATGGCAGCGCCAGGACAGATGCAGGGGAGTGAGCTAGCAGCAGAGGGAGTCCTGTCAGGGACCAAATCTTTTCTGGAGATTATCCCTGGTTCTGGGTTCTGGGGGGCCAGTTAGATAAGACTAGGCCCCCCTCAAATACACAAAGGAGGGATTGTGTCTCCTCCATGTCAAGGGTCCCCTCTTGGCCTCCAAGCTCTAGGCCCTTCCCCAACCTGGTCACACTCCTTTGGGTAAGCTGTAGCCTGTCAACATCCTTCCTAAATCATGGGAACCTCTCAGGAATAAGATGCTGGGCCCGTGGCAGAATGCTAAGAATGGCAAGACAGTCACCCCCCAAATCATCCACACAGGACACTCTCCTTTGCATCAGTTCTCTAAGCTCACTGTCCCTGCTCTTGTTCCCCGATCCCGTATTCTCTGGACATTTGGGAGCCATCTTGGGCTTTGGAATCCTGGAGTTAGACTTTTCTTTATCCAATTCCATCAATCCTCCTGGATCTCCTGCTATTTTAAGGTGGGAAGGGACCTTATAAATCACCTACTAGGTGTAGAATCCAAAGTCCTGTATTTGAGTCCTTGGGGTGATTTCTTACCACCCCTGGGAATGTAGGCAGTCAATTACCCTTTCTCAGTCTCAGTTTCTTCATCCGTAAAATGAGATTAGGGACACTCGCACTACCTAGAGTGTGAACTACAGGAAGCTGATGAGCTGATCCAATGGCCTCATTTTGAGATGTGGAGAGGGCAACTGACTTGCCCAAGGTCACACAGCCTGGTTAGTGGCAGAGCTGAAACTAAACAAGTCTCCTGCCCCACTTCAGTATTCTCTGTTGTGGCCTGTTCTCATTTGCTCTGATTTTCTCCTCAGTAAAATGAGCTTTGTCATCAATCTATCAACATTTATTAAGCACTGTTGTGTTCCAGACAGGTGCTGAGCACTGGGGACACAATCAGAGGCCTAAGACAGGCCCTGCCCTCCAGGATCTTACAGTCCAGAGGGGACCATAACATGCAAATGAAAGCAAGCCATGAACAGGATGGAAGGAAGGCCCTGAGATGCCAAGGGTCCAGAAGGTTTCCTGGAGAAGGTGGCAGAAGCCAGGATTGATAACAATGCTAATGATATCAAGGATGACAATCTTAGCAGCCAGTTCCCTCGTGCCCCAACAACCTGGGACACAGGTATCACAGCTTTTACAGATAAGGAAACTGAGCCCCATAAAAGCAAGGGAATTTGTTCATAGGCTGACTTTTAATGTCTGAGCAGAATTTGAACTTGAATCTTCAGTGTGGTGTGAGGTAAACAACCTGGATTTGAAATCTTGGTCTAACCTCTCCTTCTTTGCATGACTTTGGACAAGTCCTTTCCCTTGGCCCTGCTTTCCTTCTGGTATAGAAGGAGGTATGTCAGTCCTGACTCCTAAGCTCCTGTTCCCAGAAGACCACTGAGGCTGCCACCCAGCACCATAGGGATTGCTATTATCCTATGGCCTGAGACACCTCAGAGATTGGGGCAAATGTCCAAGAAACCCTTCACTGGTCCCCGGTTTGGCAGACCAAATTGCTCAATCCGAGGGGAGGGTCTGAGCCCCCAGACCCCCTTCTTTCTGGCCAGCAGAGATTCTGGGGGAAGGGAGAGGGTTCATCTAGCCTCTGACACTTTGTTCTCCTCTGCTCCCACGTGGAGAGGTTCAGGGAGACTTTAGGGATCAATTCGATGAACACTCTGCCTGGTTTCTCCAGCTGCTCCAGAGGCTTTACTCAAGTCCAACCATCCAGAAAGTGGATGGAACTTTTAAATTGAACCCATGCCTGGAGATGGGTGTGATGACCAGTGCTAAGCAGGGTGAGTCAGCACCAGGGCTGCTTCCCCTTCCCAGGGTGGTCAGCCTTGAGCTTGGCCTCCAGCTGAGGACCCAAAACTAATCGGGTCGGGTGGAGACTCTATGGCAATGGTCACTTTTCAAGGTGGAAACCAGTGAAATCTTTAAAAAGAACTTTCACAAATTTAATTCATTGATCCAGTTCAATTTCATTGAACAAGCATTGTAGTTAACAAGCAATTATTAAGGGCCTACTGTGTGCTGGCTATTGTATTCCAAACTAGCATTTAAAAATGTGAAGGAGACTGGCTTTGCCCTAGGGGGGCAGAGATTGCCTTGGGCTCTGGGCACCCCAGTATTACCCTGGTCCTCATACCACCCAATCATGAGGCCAAGATGTCTCCTCACACAAGGTGAAGATGTCCTGGTCATTGCCATATCCGTGTATGGGTGAGTGAATCACATGACCAATCACAGAGCAGAGCCAGACCCTGAACATGGCCTTTGAAAGAGAGCAAAGACAGAAGCCTGGAGCGAGTGGGAGACAAGGGATGGAAATGGGGGAGCACTGGTCGACCTTGGGTCTCTGAAGGGGAAGCCTGTGCATAAGTGAGGCCCCCAGGTCCAGAGACCACACAAGAATACGAGCCTGGGGGCTACAGGCATGGTGAGACTGAAGAGCAACAGCAGGTTCTTGGACCCTAAGAAAGCTCATAGAGCACAGTCACTTTTCTGATGTGGGCACGCCATGCTAGGCAATCCTGTGCCAGTGTCTCCCATATCACATAATCAAATCCACAGTTCTTGAGAGAGACCTTGAGAGTGTCCTCATATGGCTTCTTCTGACCACCGTGTGATCACTTGTTGCATGTGAGTTCTTCATGAAATAGTCCACATAGACTAGAATGGAGAGGACATCCCAAAGCTAAGAGCCTGTTAGGAGGAGACTGAAGTTCAGGCTGGAGAGGAGGAGGGCTGGAGGGGAGGAGGGTCAGAGTTGGAATGAGGCCCTGTCAGGGGGAGAAGAGGCTGTCAGTGAGGGCTCAGAGACTTATCAGCCTAGGGCAGAGAGAGAATGACTCTGCAAGGCTGCAAAGAAGGGTGGAGCCCTCACTAGGAACAGGAAGGGGGCCCCTAAACACCTCATCTGTTGTCTCCCTAATGATTTCTGCTGGGTGGGTGGGGATGGGGGGGTCCCACTTTCTCCACTTTCCTCTGTGGTGGGGTAGCCAGGAGGGGGGTATTAGAGCAACTTGGGGACAAGAGACTTGTTAGTGATCATATCACCAGAGGCAGGAACCAACGTTCTGGTGGGGGCTGGGAGCCTGGGGGGCAGGGGCTGGTAGGGCTGGGCCAGGTAAGGGGGTCCAGGGTCCTAAACAGCAGCCCTCCCTCCAATGTTACCCTCACTGGAGAACTGCTCAGTGCAGACAGACACATTAACACACACAAGACTCCCAAACATACACAAAGACACATGCAGACCAACACAGACACCGAGCTACCTAAGTAATCCATAACAATTATGATAGCTAGTGCCTACATAACATCTACTATGTGCCAGGCACTAGGCTAAGAGAGCTCCCATGATCTCACATATCTCTAGTGTGAGAGCGTACACACGGGATCTCATTTCATCTCACAAGCACACTCAGGACTGGTACCAACCCCACTGTTTTTACAGGGGAGGAAATTGAGGCAGATGGTGGTAAAGTGACCTGCCCAGAGTCATCCGGGGAGTAAATGCTCATGGCTAGATTTGAACTTGGTCTTACTATCCCCAGACCTAGCCCTCTATCCCTATCCCTGAGTGACCTCTGAGATTCAGATGCACAGAGACACACAGGCCTGGGGCCAGGGGTAGACGTCCCAGGCTGATGGAGCCACTCCCCTGGGAGCCAGGTAGCCGCACTCCTGCTCCTGAATGGCTCCCAGCTAGACAAGCTCCACAGCCCTACTTGATGCTCTCCTTCTGAGTCTGTGTGCTGGCGACTTGGGGAGACAAGGTGCTCAGTCCCTTCAAAGACTCAGCCCCTATGAACACAGGAGTTTGTGTGTTAACAGGAGAACGCACACAGTAAGAGCTTTATACTGAGCCAGACACTCAGTCCTCTGAGTGACTCAGTTTTCTGTGAGACAGTCAGGCACACTGGTGTGGAAGGAGGGAGAATCCAGCAAATGTGTGAGAAATGCAGCAGACAGAGGGCTGGGCCTGGAGTCAGGAAGACCCAAGTTCAAATCCAGCCTCAGACACTTACTGGTTATAAGATTCTGGGAGAGTCATTTAACCCTGTTTGACTCAGTTTCCTCATCCATAAAATGATGCAAAAACAGTATCCACTTCCCAGGGTTGTTGAGAGGATCAGAAGAATTAAGTGAGAGGCACTTAGAATGGAGCCTGGCACATAGGATGCTCTGTGTAAATGTTAGTGTTGTGGTTGATGTTGATCTAGTGATCTGGGTGGTTAGCTTGTGCTTTTGTGTTGATGTTTTACTGTGTTGGGGGTGTCTGTCCAATGTGCATTCCCTGGTCTGGTAGCTGCCTGAGGTCTCAGGCACAGAGGAAAGTAAGGGGTTGGATGGTGGCACTGTTCCCTGGCCACCCTTCCTGAGTCCCTTCAGGGAGAGCTTAGGTCTGAGGCCAGGGCCTCCTAGTCATTCACCAGGCTGCAGGTGGGGAAGCCCTCCCTGTCACCCATCTGCCAGGGCTAGGCCTTGGTTTGCTGCTATTGGACACTGGGCTTGGGGGGAGGAAGAGGAATAGCATCCCCTCACCCCAGTCATGGGAAAGCCTGCTCATCAGCTTACACCTTCACAGTTAAGTGAGATCCTATTTGTAAAGTACCTGGCACACAGTAGGTGCTTATCAGATATCTGCCCATCCTCCGGTCTGTCTGACCAGGAGGCCTGTGGCCCTGGTTACCACCATTTCACTCCCACCCTTAGATGGATCTGTCTACATTGAGCCCTCCAATGGCACAGATGTTGGGACTTCCCATGGAGCCCCTTGGATAGCCACCCCCATGTCCTGAGCTCCTCCCCTGGCTCTCCTACCCTTCTGTAGCCCTGTGCAAACAGCTGACCATCTTTTCTGATCATCTCTGGTATTCTTGAGCTCTTTCTCTTCATTTATCTTTGAATCCAAAGTCATCCCTAGGAAAATCCTGGAGCCTGCTGATGCTCTTTGCTATCTCACCATCTACTTTTGGGATAGACTCCATCTCCTTTAAAAGAGAGAGAGAGAGAGAGGCAGGCAGGCAGAGGAGGAGAAGGGAAGGTGGGATCACTGACTCCTATAAGATGAAGCAAAATCTCCAAGGAAGCATGAGGATTTCCTATCCCAGGATCTTCCCATCTGACCAGGCATGACTTTGGGTGGCTCAGTTAACACTTTGGTGGTCTACTGGGGCTATGCCTCTCAGCAGCCATGTGGAGCTCACCCTCATATAGTTCCCCTTCAGTATCGCAGCAAATCCAATAGCTGAGAAGGGGAGAGAAGGCAGGAAAAAGAAGCCAACTTCAGATCAGTTTGGTTCCATCTCTTTTGCATTTGGAGAAGGTCCGTGGCAGGCCCAGGACTGGACTGGAAGCACTAGTAGTTTGAGAAGAAGTGATTGGTCCTTAAAGAAAGGTAGCAGGGGCTGGTTATGAAGCAGTTTCCTTGATGTTCTCTCTTCTGGACCACACAATGCCCAGGAGACATGGAGTTTGGTTCCACAACCCCTGTCCACAAAGTTCCTGTGTAGCCAAATTCCAGAATTACCAGGTCAAGGAGTAAATAGTGCAAGCACCAAGAAACAATTCAAATATCAAGGAGCCACAGTCGGGATTACCCAGAATTTAGCAGCTTCTGCATTAAAGGATTGGAGGGCTTGGAATATGATATTCCAGAAGCAAAGGAGCTTGGATTACAACAGAGAATCAACTATCCAGCAAAATTAAGCATAATCTTTCTGGGGAAAAGATGAACATTCAATGAAATAGGGGACTTTCAAACTTTGCTAATGAAAGACCAGAGCTGAACAGAAAATTCAGTCATCAAATACAAGACTCAAGAGAAGCACAAAAAGGTAAACAGGAAAGAAAAAAACATGTTAAATTTGATAAGGTTAAACTATTTACATCCCTACATAGGAAGATGAAATTTATAACTCTTGAGAATGGTATCGCTAGTATAGCAGTTATAAGGAGTATACATAGACAGAGGGTATGGATATAAGTTAAATTTAATGTGATGATATTAAAAATAAGGGGTAGAAAAAAGAATTGTACTGAGAGAAGAGGAAAGGAGGAGGTAGAATATGGTAAATCATATCACATGAAGAGGTGCAAAAGACCTATTATAGTGGAGTGGAAGAAGGGAAGGGGTGAACATTGTTTGAAACTTACATCAGATTTGGCTCAAAGACAGAATAACCTGCACACTCAGTTGGATAGAGAAATTTGTTGTATTCTATAGGAATATAGGGAAGTAGGAGGGGAAAGAGGAAAGAAAAAGAGAAAGAGGGTTGATAGAAGGGAGGGCAGATTGAGGGAGACAGTGGTTAGAAGTAAAATGCTGGTGAGGAGAGACAGAGTGAAAAGAGAGAAAAGAATAAATTGGGGGGGAAGTAGGATGGAGGGAAATACACAGCAATCATAACTGTGAATGTGAATGAGTTGAACTATTCCATAAAATGGAAGCAAATATCAGAGTGAATTAAAAATCAAAATCTGACAATATGTGTTTTACAAGAAACACATTTGAAGCAGAGGGATAACATAGAGTAAAGGTAAAAGGCTAGAGCAGAACATATTATGCTTCAGCTGAAGCAAAAAAAAAAAAAGCAGAGGTAGCAATCCTGATTTCAGACAAAGCAAGAGAAAAAAAGAAGGATCTAATTTAAAGAGACAAGTACCTTACTAAAAGGTACTGTAGACAATGAAGTAATATCAATACTAAACAAATGTGCATCAAGTGGTATCCAGATTCTTAGAGGAGAAATTAAATGAGTCAATTAAATGAAATAGACAACCAAACTATAGTAATGTAGGACCTCAATCTCCCCTTCTCAGAAATAGATAAATCTAACCACAAAATAAACAAGAAGGGAGTTAAGGAGGTGAATAAAATTTTAGAATAGATATGACGGACCTCTGTTAAAAACTGAATGGGGACAGAAAGAAATATACCTTTCTCTCAATGGCACAGCGCATCTACCCAAAAAACTGACCATGTATTAGGACATAAAAACCTCACAATCAATGCAGAAAGGTAGAAGTAATAATACATCCTTTTTAGATCATGATAAAATATAAATTATATGTAATAAAGGGACATAGAAAAATAAATTAAAAATTAATTAGAAACTAGATAATCTAATCCTAAGAATGAGTGGGTCAAATAACAAATCATTGAAACAAACAATAGTTTCATCACAGAGAATGATAACGATGAGATGGAGTACCAAAATGTGTGGAATGCAGACTGTATCAGTAAGCAAGCTCAACATACACAGGAGGGCCTGCTATCATAGGTTCTTGTATATGCATGCATAAAAGGAAAACAACTTTCAAGTACATGTATCATTCATTTAACCAAGCATCTATATCATCGTCAGGGGAGTCAGCACCCTGAACTTCAAAGAAAATACAGAGATGGGGGTGGAGCCAAGATGGCAGAATAGAAAGACACATATACTCTACCACTTCCCCCACAGCCCACAAAATACCTGTAAAAAATGACTCTTAAAGAATTCTAGAGCAACAGAAGCCACAGAACAGCAGAGTGAAAGAGGTTTCCAGCTAAAGGTAACCTGGAAGGCTGACAGGAAAGGTCTATCTCATGGGATGCTGAGCAGAGCAGAGCCCAGCCCTGGCTGCACAGCACTGAGAGGAACAGGACCTGAACAGACTTCTAGGGCTGAATTTCCAGCAGGGAGGATCCCATATCCCTCAACCCACAAGCTACAAAGAAAGCTCCAAAGGTCAGTGTGGGAGGGCTTTCCCAGGTGGGCGAGGGGGAAATGGGCTCCTCCAGCACTAGCCCCAGGCTGCAGCCACAGCAAGAGGTGGACAGTTACAGTGGCCAAGGAAGCAGCCTGGGTCCATTGTCCAGGCAGGTCAGTTTAAAGCCTCTGGCGGAATTAAGCAGCTAATCTGAACCTCAGCTCTCAGTGGCAGCCCTGCCCCCACCCAAAGCCCCAGGGAATTGAGCAGCTGATCTGAATCTCAGCCTTGTACTGGGGAGAGGAGAAGCACTAGATCCCTCCTCTTGACAAAGGATTCAGAAGTTAAGTAACTGGCTGGGAAAATGCCCCCAAAAAGAGGAAAAAAAATAAAACCATAGAAGATTACTTTCTTGATGAACAGGTGTCTCCTTCCGTCCTTTCAGATGAGGAAAAACAAGGCATACTGTCAGAGGAAGTCAAGGCCTCTTCCTCCAACACCTCCAAAATGAATATGAAATGAGTTCAGGCCATAGAACAGCTTGAAAAGCGTGTCACCGGCCTGCTAAAGGAGAACCAAAAAAATGCTGAGGAAAATAACACCTTTAAAAAGCAGCTAACTCAATTAGAAAAAGAGGTCCAAAAAGCCAGTTAGGAGAAGGAGGCTTTAAAAAGCAGAATTAGCCAAATGGAAAACAAGATTCAAAAGTTCATTGAACAAAACAGTTCTTTAAAAGAGATAATCAAGTTCAGGGAAGCTAATGACTATGAGATAAACCAAGCAGTTAGAAAACAAAGCAAAAAGTTTGGCAAAATAGAAGATAATGTGAAACATCTCATAGGAAAAAAAAAATGACCTGGAAAATAGATCCAGGAGAGACAATTTAAAAATCGTGGAACTACCTGTAAGCCATGATCAAAAAAAGAGCTAGACATTATCTTCCATGAAATTATCAAGGAAAACTGCCCTGATATTCTAGAAGCAGAGGGCAAAATAAATATTGAAAGAATCCACCAATCACCTCCTGAAAGAGATCCAAAAAAAGAAACTCCTAGGAATATTGTGGCCAAATTTCAGAGTTTCCAGGCCAAGAAAAAAATGCTTCCAGAAGCTAGAAAGAAACAATTTGAGTACTGTGGAAATACAATCAGGATAACACAGGATCTGGCAGCTTCTACATTAAGGGATAGAAAAACTTGGAATAGGATATTCCAGAAGTAAAAAGAACTGGGATTAAAACCAAGAATCACCTACCCAGCAAAACTGAGTATAATACTTCAAGGGAATTCTTGAATTCTTCAAGGGTCATTCAATGATACAGAGGACTTTCAAGCATTCATGATGAAAAGACCAGAACTGAATAGAAAATTTGACTTTCAAACACAAGAATCAAGAGAAGCATGGAAAGGTAAACAGGAAATAGAAATCATAAAAGACTTTCTAAAGCTGAACTCTTTACATTCCTACATAGAAAGATAACATTTGTAACTCTTGAGACTTTTTTCAGTATTTGGGTAGTTGGAAGGATTTTATACACACACACACACACACACACACACACA
>CM053769.1:459503799-459548515 GCA_028658325.1 Potorous gilbertii | reverse complement strand
ATATGCCTCTGAGATATCCAATTTGAGATGTCGAAGAAGCAACTGGAGATGGGAGAGTAGAGGCCAGCAGAGAAGTTAGAAATGGATTAATAGATCTGAGAATCATCTTCTTAGAGATAATAATTGAAGTCATGGGAGCTGAGGCTTGCCTCGCTGATACCCAGAGTTAGCAGGTGTGATTCAGATAAAGATCTATTCAAGGAGAAAGAGAAGGAACAATCAGAGAAGTAGGAGAAGAACCTGGAGAGAGCAAATGATGTCTTGGAAACCTAGAGAGAAGAGTATCCAGGAGGAGAGAGTGAGCCACGGTATCAAAGACCACAGAGGCTCAGGAGAATGAAGAATTAGAAAAGGAAGGCCATTGAGTTTGGTGAGTAAGACAGTTGATTTATCTTCCTGAGTTCACATCTGGCCTCAGACAATTATTAGCTGCTCTGTGATCCCGGGCAAATCACTTCATCCTGTTTGCCTCAGTTTCCTCAGCTGTGAAGTGAGCTGGAGAAGGAAATGGATAGCCTTTTCAATATCTAAGAGTAGGACACCACTGAAATAGCTGAGCAACAACAAAAAACCTTGATTCTGCCAGCTAGGTGGCGCAGCAGATAGAGATTGAGCTTGGAGTTGGGAACATGTGAGTTCAAATCCAGTCCCCGACACTTCCTAGCAGTGTGACTCTGGGCATTTCACTTTACCCTGTTTGCCTCAGTTTCTTGATCTGTAAAATGAGCTGGAGAATAAAATGGCCAACTCCTCTAGTATCCTTTCCAAGGAAACTCCACATGGGGCTCACAAAGAGTCGGACATGACTGAAGCAATTGATCATTACACTCTTGAGGTTCGGGCTCCTGGCAGATGGAACTGTTGTGTCCTGTGAGGTGCCAGTGGGTGGGAGAGAGTGGACAAGCCTGTTGGAGAGGTGTGGGTGCCTTGATTGTGCCAGAGAAGACCATTGGAGTCAGAAGAAGGAGCTGAAGATGGTCTCAGAGCCAGGTGGAAGGTGGGCAGCAGCCTCTCTCCCACAGAATGGCAAAGGCCTGGGGGTGCCAGCGCGGTTGCTGACTAATATCCTTAGCCCAGTCCCTGCCATACAGTAGGCACTTAAGAAAAGCTCCCTGACTTGCTGAACAGAGAAGGACCTTGTGATAGTGGTTCCAGAGAAGCATCTTCCCTTGTTTGGTGTCTGCAGCCTTTGTTTGTCCAGAGGGAGGGCGTGTCTAGCCAGCTGCAGAAAGGTGAGGGCTGGGTTCCTGGCTGGTTTTCTGGGTGGACATGGTATTATCTGAGCCCATCCCTGTGGGTGGGCAGGAAGTTGAGAGGGAAGGGGACAGTCAGGAGTGGCCCCTCTTTCTAATCTCAATCTTCAACTCCTGTTGGAAAGTCCCCTCAGCGAGATCAGGGCCAAGAAGAGGGGAGGGACCTGAGGCTCTAAGCAGGCCTGTTATATAGGGTGGGTACACACACATGTGTTTGCCTGTATGTATGGGCACATGGTCTATATGTGCAAGCATTATGTATGCATGTGTGTGAATCACTGTACTGTGTGGATGTGTGTGTGGGGGTACATAGGAGCATGTTTATGTGTATGTGCTCAGTGTGCACAGATGTATGTGGAATGTGCACAGGTCCGTGTACAAACATTGTGTATGTGTGTGTGGATTACTGTACCATGTACTTTTGTGTACATGTATGTATATGGATACACAGGAGCACATGCATGTCCATGTGCACACGTAAGCTGTATGTGAATGCTATGCTGTATGCATGTGTGTGCGAGTGTGTACTTGTGTGCGTGTGTGTATACATATGTGTAGATGAAAAGTGATTTTCTTCCAGTAGCTTCTTTGCTTCTTCATATTTGAAAAAACACTTTTTGTGGGTTTCTGGAGGTGCTAATGGAGCTTCTGCCCCAGGTAACTTGCCCCTTCTTTTTTGTTTTTTCTCCATCAGAGTGGAATGTGTTTGTAGTTGTGAATCCTGAGGCACTGGGGCCTTAGGGCACAGCATCCGGCACTTAGGGGCACCTTGGAGGCCATGTTGTCCATCCCTCTCCTTTTACAAACGACTTCACCAGTAACCATATCTTAAGTGCCCGCTGTAGGCCAGGCACTGCACTAACCACTGGGGATTCAGAGACATAAGGAGATTTGATTCTGGTGGCTGAGATGATGCATACACGGGTGTGTCTAAATGCAGTGACCTCGCCTGTGGCCAGCTGCCTTCTCTACAACACTTTTGGGTCAGCTGTGTCTGCCCCTCCTGGGGCCCTGACCTCTGCCTTCTCCCATGGTTTACTTCCAGACTTTGTCTGCTTTGGGGCTCAGAGCCCCCACCCATCCTGAGAGTGCCAGTCTAGACTAGCTCCCAGGCAAATCCCAGAGGGAGAACTGGGGGCTTCACAGTCGTGGCTGCCCATTGGAGACACCTAGACCCGGCCCCTCTGAACTCGGCAGCTGGGCCCTGCTCTGCACCTTGGGCTTCCCCTGTGTTAACACAGGCCCTCTTGTCTTCCAGAGAGCTCCTCTCCAGTGATGCCATGAAGGAGTATAACCGGGCACGTGTGTACCTAGATGAGAACTACAAGTCTCAGGAGCATTTCACGGTGAGTCATCCTGAGCTGCCTTCCCCAGGGAGGGCAGGACTCCAGGCCTGGGTCTGCCCAAGGACTTGGTGGGAGTGGGACAGGCTGGAAGCCCTTCAAGGATGGCCCTGTAGAGAGGTCCCAGCCCCTGTTCCCTCTGCCTCTGGTAACTCTGTTGCTCAGTGCTGGGTAGATGAGGGGGTGAGGGGAAAGGTTAGTGTTGCACCTGAACTCGCAACTGGACCAGGTCACTATTGGCAGTTATGGAAGCTTGAACTCCACATATGCACATATGCACATCATGTCAGGAAGCCTGCGGCTCGAGGGAAGCTTGGCTGCATTCCATAGAATGAGCTACCCCTCCCCCTCCCCCATCACCCCTGTCCTTGTTCCTGTCCCCATGACTCTTCTGCTGGGTCAGCAGAGAGGGTGCAGGACCTGAAGTCAGTGAAACCCAGGTTCAAATCCTACTTCAGACATTTATGGCTGTGTGACCCTAGACACATTGTGTAACCTCTTCTGCCTCAGTTTCCTCAGCTGTGAAATGAGGGAGGTAGACTCAGGGGTCTCTAAGGATGTATATCAGGCTAAATTCCTGATCCTTCTTTCCTGTGAACTCTGTGGGAGGATTGGGGCTAGTAGAGAGGAAGCACCCCAGAGGCAGCCTGATAGCTCTGCTTCATGGCATGGAAAGGCCAGCCCAAGGACAGGTCATGCCTATAAAATCAAATCTTGTGGAGAAAGAAGAAATGTTGGAAGGGAATTAAATACAGTCTTCCAGGTACGTGATGGGGGTAGATGAACAGACATGCAGATGATGGATGGAAAGATTGACTGCAAAGGGCAGGAGACCAGTCAGTCAGGGATCAGCAGGAGGAGAGAAGGTGGGAGACACTGCCCTAGAGATCTCTCCTCAGCCCCTCTCTTACTATGGCACAGGTTGGAGCCCCATGGAGGGCTCTCAGCGGAGTTGGGCCCCCAGTGTGGCTGGCTTTGGGCCGAGGTGGCCCTGGATCGGAGTCTGGTGCTTGCTGTCAGAGCGTTTGGGAAGGTCTGAGGGTCTTTGATGGGGCTGGTTTCTCTGGTTTAGGAGCTCATGGTCCAGGAGTCCAGGACTGATGGTGCTCCACTGACCTTCTTGTGATACTTATCGCCCTGTGGAAGCCCGAGGGACTGGGAGCAGACTCTGAGGTGCTGGATACACAAGGGGAAATTGAGGCTGGTTTCACATCCACAAGTTGGACCAGGCCACACCCCCTTTTTTCTGTTCTCCCCTCCCCATTGCCATTAGGATAAGTCCTCCCCCTCCCCCTACCAGGTTCCTGTTACTTCCACTCCATCCTTGGACTTGTTTGGCCAGTCCCAGGATGTATCATTCCCTTTCCTGCCTTCTTGCCTTTGTAGAGACTGCCAGAAATGCTAGAATCCTGACCTCCTCTCAGAGCCCGGGTATCCAGTCCTGGCCTGGGCACTGCCTCCCGCATGAAGCTATTGGTGTTTGCCTAGTTCTCAGCCTTGCCCCTCAGTAGTCTCAGGCAGGAGCTGAGAGATTGGATTTTAGGTACCATCCAGGATGGAGCCACATGCAGCCTGCATTCGCTTTTGCTAAAGAGATTCCTTCTGTTTCCTGGGGTATCCACTTCAACCTGATCTCCGGGGAGATTTTAGCCCAGAAAGTCCTCCCTTTGGTGTCCTCCAGTCCCACTCAGGGCACCATCCCAGGATGGGTACCCCCTTCAGACCCTACCCAGATTAGCCTGCTTGCATTTCCCCCCTCCTGGGTCATGAATGCCTCCTCAAGGTGCCCAGGGTGGGTATCCTCTCCAAACATTGGCATGCTGGGTCTTGGCTTCCAGGGGGTGACATGTATCCGTGGAAGTTTGGGATCAGCTGCAAGCTGGGAGAGCCACGCCTCCAAGGCATCCAACCCCAGTAGAACATCCTGGTGAGTGGGCATGTAGCTGTTTGGAGCTCTCTAGGGGCAGGAAGCTCACCCTCTTATGATTTGCCCTCGAGTTCCCTGGTGACCTCATCCTTCTTTCAGAGAACTGTTAGCTTCATCTATCCTTTTGACCCACACTCAGTGGCTGCCCCTCATCTTCATTTTCTTGCTAGGCCAACATTTAGAGCTCTCTGTGTGGCCTCCTGGGTCTGGCTCTGGCCCCTCCTGAGCCCTGCCCAGCCTTTGCCCTGTGGACCGTTGTCCTGGCCCCAGGGATCGGTCAGTCTCTAGGTGTCCTTGCCCAGGGATGGTGAGCTGGCATGGAAGAGAGGGGCGGACACAGGTGTGCAGGGGGCAGGGGGTTGGCTGCCCATTGGCTTGGTTGCATTTCCCTGCAGAAACCGCCCTGAGACCGATCGTGGCATCTCTGCTATAACAAAGGGCCCAGCTTAGAGGAAAGTGATGTCCTTGATTCTGAGAGAAAGGCGGAGTTAATTCTTGATGGATTAATGGTGTCTGAGCACTATTTTTAGTTAAGTCTTCTTCAGGTAATTGGCCATTAATTGAAAAAGGAAATTGAATTGGCTTTATCCTGTTGGTTATCGCTGTCCTGGTTCTGCAGGGGGGCAACTGCAGCTGAGGATGGACACATTCTTCTCTTTCCAAGCCCTGGCAGTATGGGGCTGAGCAAATTTGAAAGGAAAGGAAGAAGAAAAAAGAGTCAGGAAGAAAGAGAGCGAGGGCGGTGGCTCCTCTGCTTCCTCTCTGGTGTCTGGACTGTGTTTTCACCAGGAGATGGAGCCAGAGACTTGTGGAGGAAATCCCTCCTGGATCCTCAGGATGAACCTCTAACACCATGCTGATTAGCATCTTCCAGATGATCACCAGAGGGGCTCACGGGAGGACACTGGAGTGGGTGCCTCCATGTTGGGAGGGCTTGGACATCCTAATGGCCCCAGAACAAGACCTTAGAAACTGAAACCCATGGAGAGGACAGTGGAAATTAAACCAGAATTGACCTGACCCGGAGCAGAAATGGGCTCTGCAGGGGGGACTAGTCAGCCACTGGAGGATCTGGGAACACCACAGGGTGGGCAAGAAAGAGGGGAGACCGCCTGACTGCAAGGAAGCACGAGTACTTGAGTCCAGGCCCTCCCCAAATGCTTCTCCAGAACCCTGCTCTAATCAGACCCACCCAATGGGTCATTTTTCCTTTTAGCCTCTTGTATGGTCAGTAGGGGCCAAGTGCACTTCTTGCCTTTCTTGATGTCCCTGAGGGGCTCTGTTTGCATTATCCAAGTAATTTAGTGCTTCGGTTTTCCCTGGAGGATTTAACCCTTTCATCTCCAAAAACCTAGGTGCTAGGGTATAATTAGTGAGTTCCTCTGGCTGCTCCAGTCTTACTCTCAGCACTTCTCTGAGGCCTGAGTTCTAACCTAGTCTCAGATACTCGGTTGCTGTGTGACCCTGAGCAAGTCATTTAACCTTTGTTTGCCTGTTTCCTCAACTGGAAAATAGGAATAATAATATCACCTGCCTTGAAAGGTCATTGTGGGAATCAGCTGTTTATTAAAACGTGCTTAGAGCAATGCCTGGAACATAGTAGGCTTCATAGAAATGTGCATTCTCTCTCCTTCATCCCTACTGGTGACCAGCTGGTGCAAAGGAGAGAGGTACTGAGTCCTGAGTCCAGTCCCACCTCAGACACTTACTAGTCATGTGACTTTGGGCAAGTCTCTTCCCTCTGTCTACCTCAGGTTCCTCATTTGTAAAATGGGAGGTTCTGTAAGGCACTTTGGTAACCTAAGGTCAGTGATAAGTGTGGTCCTCCCTGGCCAAAGAGGCAGAAACACAGGTGCCGCAGTCACAGGTCACAGTTCACAGGCCAGGGCATCCCAGGACCCAGCCTGGACTGAGAGTGGAGGAGCTTCGGGGGAGAGAGAAAACACTTGATCTAGGGAAGCATTCCAGCATGGCACCAGAGGAGCTGTCACTGGGTCTATGGCCATTTCCACTTTAACAGTGAGAGTAATAATGCCTAGGCACTGGGCTCTGATGGAGAGTGGGAGGGAAGGAGACTGGCCAGGGGGCTCCTGTGGTCATCCAGGGGGAGGCAGGGAAGGCCTGGGCCAGGGTGCTGTCTGTGACCTGGGCTGTGTCCTTCTTTCTCTTGTGGTTCTATATGAACCTGCAGATGGCCCCTGGCCTGAGTGTCACCTCTGGCTTGTGGGTCATTCTGGGGGCTTGTGACTCTCTCAGAGTTGGGAAAGGAACAGGGAGGGGAGAAGTCCAGTGGTCTCACCCCTGCCCCCAGGGCCCTGTGGTTGAATGACTGAGGAGACAGCCTCCAGGTGGGTGTTTCTTCAGTCTCTCTACTGAATGTCGATTTAAAGCCAATGCCCAACACCAAATGCTGCAGGCCAGCTGCTCAGCTTTCCGAGTTTTCAGCAGCTGATGATACTGGTACATCTGTGGGATGTAGGATTCAGATCCTGGGACGAGGCCCCTCTCCCTCTGACAGGGTTCCAGAGCTCTGCCCTGCTCTCCTGGGTCAGCAGGTTTCATTGACCCAAGAGCAACCTTGAGGCTGAACCCGGGTGCTTTCTGTTGTCCAGATTCATGGGGTGACTGGCCCTGTCCCCAACGGACCCCAGTGGACCTTGGTTCTCTGTTAAAAGGAGACACATGCACCAGATGGTGTTCAGGGCCTGAGTACTTGGCCTCTGAGCCTTGAATACAGGGCCCAGGGCCTCCTTCCCTGTCCACCCCCGGCCCTGTGACTCTGCTATGAAAATTGAGCAGTAAAGCTGGAGCAAACAGAATGGAAAAATTCTGGTAGATCAGCAGCCAGAGGGCTGGTTTGTCTTAATTTTGAAAATGCTAAGTGTTCTGTGTTCTAAATTTTTGAGTCTCTTCTTTTGGACAAGAGGCTTGAGTCAGAAGGACCTGTGAGGGTCATCGTTGAGCCCACATGGAGACAGGTACAGACAAATCCTTGGCTGGACACCATGGAAGGGGCCTGCTCAGCCCAGAGTCTTTGACCAGCTGGAAAAATCCCATGGAACCAGCTTTCATCTAAACCAGTAGGTTCCTGTGGTTCATGGCCTAACAAGGCTTTGGGCTCGGGCAGGCAGCCTAGCCTTTCAGAAGTGTGTGTACCGTGCTCCCTCTCAGGAAGATGCTTGCCATCACATTCCTTTGGATTCAGAAAACCAAGATGCCACCTTTGTTTGTGAGATTTTGTCCTGGGTGAAACCAGAGAAAGAGAGGCAGAAGGCCCCCCAACTCTCCTGGCTCTGTCTCCCACCCCCACTTGGGGCTTCCCTCTCTCCTTTCATCCCTGTAGAAAACTGACTGATGCTGCCACCGTCTGTATCCACTGACTTAATCTCTGGCAAACATAACCAGACATTTTCAGTCCATTGGTCAGTCAGTAACAAGTATTGATTAAGCACCTACTGCTTAATCAAGTTCTTTGCCTAGGTGCTGGGGAAGCATCCTGGCCTCAGGAAGCTTACATCCTAGCAGGAGAGCCAACACAAACATGTCAAAGTGGACCATGAGACATTTCCCAAATCAGCACTCTTCCTGAGGGGGAGGGAAGGTACCACCACCAAGGGCTAAGCCAGCCTATCCACAAGCATTGCTGAAGGCTACCCATGTGCCAGGCGTGGGGCTCGGGAGAAGGCTTTCTTGGAATTTTGCTTGTGTGACCGGGAGAAGTAGCCACCCTGGTGGCTGACTTGTGGTTTCTTTGGTTTCCTGTCTGAAAGCTCTTTTTTGCTCATTAGTTTTGCTCATTAGTTATATACTGGTTCTCAGGTGACTTCTTACCCTTTTTCAGAGTCAGTTCATTGATGGCAGGGTAGTTTTCTCTAGCCATCTTCCTTCTCAATGTCCAGCCTGAGCCAGCACCTCCAAGATGTAGCTCCTTGGGCTTCATGGGCCATGGCCTTCTCGGATTCTGGCTGGTGATGTTACTACTCTCTACCTCTCCCAGCCTAGATCAGAGTGTGAGGAGCCCAGCCCCCTCTGCCTCCCTTTTCAGCTGAACCCTTCTCACTACCATTTAGGGAAGTCTGGCCCTACTACTCCCAGTGAAGATGGGGTGAGGAAGCTTGCCTTCCAGGTGTTCTTATAATTGTATGAGAAGCAAATTCACATGTGTTTTCCAAGATCAGTTTTACTACCTTGGAGAGGCAAGCATGGGTGATGGGGCTGGGGAGGGGGGGGCGTGGTGTAGTGTCCCTTGGCCTCTGCAGATGTCCATGTAAATGAGAGCTGTGGACAGTCCCAATGTTCGCGGGACTTTTCTTCATGCCCAGTCTGAAGGTGATCCATACCCAATATGCTTCAGGCCCTCTCTGGACTATGCCTCTTCACACTGGTCACACAGTCAAAGGATGCCTGGCTTGCTGTGTATGCCATTGTTTTTTTCAACAATTTTTATTGAAGATTTTCATCATTTTTTAAAAATACTGCTGTGCAGTGACTCAGGAGACTTTCCCTTGACATCACAAAGGCACAGGCCTTTTTCCTTTCAATCTAGATTTTCCTTTTCCTATTTGTACATCATTTCAAAATCACCCTCACTTTGTAATTTAGACAGCATGTTCTTCTGCTTGTAAAATTCCAATTTTGTTATCAAGTAGAACCAGTGATTATTTTTTACCTGTTGTGGTATGAATCTGCAGTGAGACTTTGAGACCAGAATTAGAAGTCACATGCTTCAGAATTTGTATGTTATATACATTTAATGGGCAGAATTAATTACACCCTATCAGTTTCTGAAAATTGGAGATGTTTCCCTCCTCTCCAAAATTTCTGTGAGATACTGTGATGTCTTCCACGGGCAGTAAAGGGCATGATGAGACTAAAGTACTACGTGTGGTGAACTCTGCTGGTGTGGTGAAGGAGAAAGTGGCCTTCTTGGCTCTTAATGAAAAGGCTAACTTTGAGTCAAGAGAGCCACAAAAGGGTAGCAGTGGGATGCCTAAAACCTATGTAGTGTTTTCAATGTGTCCACAGCTTCAACCATAAACCAGACCAAGCTGTCACAGGTGCATGGGCCTGAGGCTGGTGTCTGACTGTCATAAAGCTGCCCAGTCACTGAAATGCCCCTCCCCTGCAGCTTCCTCTGGGCATTTAGCTACATTATTTTCGCAAAACATTTTAATTTTTCTAATTTAAATTTAAACCTGCTTCTGCCACATTCAAACTTTCATCCAAGATGTCACTAAGATCGTCCTCAGGAAGGATCTTTGGAGGTGCACATTACTATCTAGCAGCAGCTGATCCTGCTGCTTTCAAGGATGGCAAACCAGTGTTATGAGGTGAAGGCCCCAGTCTTTGAGTGTTTCGGAGAAATGACAGCAAAGGCTTTCTTCAGCCTGCTATCCTGGTATGGGGCTCACCTTTAGCTAACTTTTCCCTCAGGCATTTAGAGGTTTAGCCACTGGTGAATTTGTATTAAGCATCACTGGGAAAGTGGGGGAGGAACAAACCAGATTAAGCCTGTGCATGTGTTAGGCCTGTGCTGAGGGCTTCATAGCCTCTCTGGTCTTTTGGATCATTTTTCCTTAGCCGTGGTGTCTCTAAATCATTTCTGCATTTATCCTTTATACCAAGTCTTTTTTTCCCCATGTCTTATTTGAGGCTGATTGCTAAAGATCCCCAGAAGTCCTGTTTTCTTTCATGCCTCCTTCCTTGTTAAATCCTTGGGAATCTCCTTGGCAGACTTGCCAGGGCCCACTCAGCCCGATGTGGAGCAGTCACAAAGAGACCTTGTGGTCTGGCCCCCATCTTCCCCTGATGTCTTGTCCTGGGCTGCAGCTCGGCCTTGGGGATGATAGGGTTTTCAGATGTCATCTTGGTTCTGCTGCTGCTGCCACCTGGAAACCTCCTCTGACTGGCCAAGTCAGTCGTTCCTTCTCTCTACCTCTTCCAACTCTTTGGCCTTTATTTCTCTATTGCACCTCTCCCCAATGTTCATAGAGGCTCGGTGAGGACAGGGACCTTTTTTTAGTCTCCCTGTTCCCTAGCAGAGCAGAGTGCTTCCAATGGGGGTAGGCATTAAATAAGTATTTATGGAAATTCAGTTGCTTTGGAATGAATCTTGAGTGGCTCTTCTTACAGGGGAGTCAGCTAAGCCCAGAGTGGGCAGGCATTATGCACCTAGTCATCAGTCAACATTCATGAAACACCTACTAGGTGCCCTGGTGATACAAAAAGAGGCAAAAGACAGTGCTTGCCCTTGAGGAGCTCATGGTCTGATGGGGGCCGGACACAAACACAGGCAGAGTTGGCACATACATGGGATAAATAGGAGATGATTAATAGATGGAATGCTTTCTGTACAAAATGGGATTTTAGTAGGGACTTGAAGGAAACTGGGAGGTTGGTGGTCAGAGTGGAGGAAGGAATGTTCCAGGCTTAGGGGGTTTCAGAGAGATGCCCAGGGATGAGAGATGGAGAGTCTTGTTCATGGAATGGTCAGGAGGCTGGGGGCACTAGAGCAAGGAGAACATTTTGGGAATAAGGTATACGAAGCCTGGAAAGGGAGGAGGGGGCCAGACCATGAAGGACTTTAGTGAAACTGAACAGAGCACTTTGCATTTGATCCTGGAGTCAGGAGAGAGCCACTGGAGTTTATTAGGAGGGGGCATGATGTAGTCAGACCTGGACTCTAGGATAGTCTCTTTCATGACTGAATGGAGGATGGACCAGAGGTGGGGGAGAACTGAGGCAGGCTGACACCGCAGCTTGTGCAGGAGTCCAGGGGTGAGGTGATGAGGGTCTGCACCAGGATGGGCCAGTGTTAGGTGAATCCAGGAGATGTTCCAAAGGTGAAATCCACAGGCCTTGACACCATATTGGATCTAAGGGGTGAGAGATGGTGAGGAGTCCAGGGCGATACCTAGGGGAGCATCCTGACGGATGGGGGCATGGGGTACGCTCTGTGCTAATGGGGACCAAGATTACCTGTCCTGTTTTGGACATGAGGACTTAGCTAGACTAAGGCAGGGCTTCTCATCTACCCAAGTTCCTCCTACACTCGCTGCCTCAGGAGGGCATGCTGGTCATTAAATCAAATGCTCCCTGCGGCTTTATTTCTCTCCAGTTTAACAGTGACCAGAAAGTGAAACGCATGTGAATCAATAGGCCACATCAGCCCCTTTTAAGGATGCTTTATGATGGCCGTAAAATCGGATACAGCCCCGGATGATGGAGGGCAATCCGTTTTCAGAGCTCCCCTCTCACTAGCTCTTAAGGGAGAGAGCAAACAAAGATGCCATGCGTGTTCATGAAGGCCCAGAAGTAAAGGCCCAGTTCTGGCAGGCCCAAAGCTGACACCCACTAGCCATTGGCCATCTTCTTCCTCTCTGAATGATTGCTTTAATCTGGGCCATCTAGTGAATGGTAAGCTATCATCTCATTTCCTTGAGCAAAGTTGGTTGGTCCTGAAACCCAGAACTGTTTTTGTTGGTTCTGGGTGCTCCCCATCACTGTCAGGGAGTCAGGCCCACAAGGTCCCATTGAAGATGCAGCCTCCTCTGACCTTGGAGTCCAGAGATACATACCACAGTCCACCCTGTCTGGGGATGCTGTGCCCAAGCCCTGTGGAATCCCCACTGTCACAGCAGGACGCTGATCCAGCCCCTGAAGCCCCAAGGCCCTCATTCATGTCTCTACTCCTCCACAATTTCACCCTAAGTCTCTGTTTAGAGATGGTCATGGGGCACATCCAGCTGGGGAGAAAAGAAGGGGCTCTCCTCACCACCTTCTGGCACCCTGGGTGTATGAATGGGAAGATCCTCTTAGGATTGGTGCTTCTCTTTGGGACTGACTATATCTTTTCAGTCCTTTGCCTCATGAGGCCTAAGTGTGGCCCTCTGAACAGCATTACATCATCCCTCTTGATCTGATCTATGGCCTCCTCCCCCTACAGGAAAGAACATAGATCAATTTTGGGGACCTAGGACTGAGGCAAAAGCAAAGATGGTCCTGGCTCAGGGGCTCAACAAGTTGTGACCAGAGGTAACCTTGAAGAATCTCAGCTTGCTTGGGTCGTTCAGCCAGAGTGGGCTTTCTTCTCAGCTTTCCTGGTCCAGCCTAGCCCACCTCCATGGGCTGGCTTCTCTACAGCTCCTTCAGGAGAGCCCCCAAGGTCTCTCTCTGATGGCCCGGCTAGGCCGGGCTCAGGTCAGCCTAGCCTGGTCCTGCTCTTTGGACATGGAGCAAGTGTTTCTCCTTCACTTTCAAGGCTTCCCAGCAATCTATTGATCAGCATCTCCAACAGCATAGAAATAATGTGTCTAATTTAACTGGCCACATAGAGGAGTATGGAAAAAGCATCACTTATCCCTTGAAAGGCCCAGGACATCAATAGAAGACATAACATTAACGACTTTCCTATACGCTGCCTTCAAGAATGGCTAAATGAGTAAGAAATTACAAACTTATTTCTGTATAATTTCCACAGTTGTCTTGTTTCTTGCAGCGGTAAAGTAGAAGCCATTCAATGCCAGTAGGAGTTCTTTCCCAGTATTTGTCTGCCCTGGGCAGCATGGGTCAGGAGCTGCCTGAGGGTGGCATTCAGGGAGACCTGAGCCCTCATCTGGCTCAGGTAACAGCTTATTTCTGAGTCTGAGAAATAAAAGTGCCAGGTTCGGTTTGGCCCGGCCTGGCCTTGTATGTGCTGGCCATAGACTATGGACCCTTAGGGGGTGGGTCAGGGTTCCAGGACTAGGTGAAGCCCTGCCCCTCTCCTCCCTCTCACCCTGTAACCATTCTCGGGGGCCCAGACACCCCAGCTAGTTCTCCCAGGTGGTGCTAAAGGGAGTGATGCTGTCCTGAAGGGGGTTTCCCTTCCTACAAAGGACGGAGAGGATGAGAACATCCAGCTTTGAGGGTCCCCATTTCTTGGCTTCATACTGATGGCAGCATATGCTCAGCCATTCAGGGATGATGGCATCTGTTCAGCCTGTGTCTGCCTCACTCCTGGGCAGTGGTAACCCCTGGGATGTCCTCTGGCAGAGCAGGGCCCTGCATGTGCTGGTTACTGTCTTTTTCAGGTTTGCCTCTCTGAGACCACACTCACTAGGAGCAGGATGTCTAGCATGTTTCTGGGTATGCAGAGAGGAGGTGTCCACCTGCTTTGTTAGGGAAAGTCCAAGGGTGTAGGTGTAGTTTGATCACAGCCTTTCTCAGTCAGGACCCTGGACAGAGTACCAGGACCCCAGGTGAGATGCATTGGGACTCTCCAAACAACAAACTGAACCAAAGCCCCAGCCTGGTGTCTGATGGACTTTGCCCTTTGAAGTGAGCTCTTCCCTTCCGGGAAGGGCGAGTCAGACAGCAGTGGCCTGGGAGGCCCCAAAGAGGTGCCCTGGTTCTGCCCCTTAAGAAAGTGGCTTCTCCTGGCGCTTCTCTCTTTCCCTTACAACAATCCTACAAGCTATGGAATAGTGGTAGAAAACCCATTTTACAAAAGGGGCCATCAAGGCCTACTTGCTTCCAAGGGAAAAGTTTGTAAAAGGATTGTGATTTGAACCTTAGTTTTTTTACTTCATTTCCAGCACTTGATCACCTATAGTGGGTTGCCTCTGAATAAATATCAAACAGCTTTGATGTCCTCACCAAGTTTTCAGGGCTTGAATCTGGCCTGGCCACCTAGGCACATGGCTCTGCTGAAAGCCTGCCATGTTGAACTTTGAACAAATCATGTGAAACCTAAGCAGTTCCAGATGAAGTTTAGGCAGCTTGGCTGCTCCACTACAGAAAGAATGTCAAAGTCTAACTGCCTTGTAACAAGTCATGCCAACAAGCTTCTGCTGAGTGAACAATGAGGGACAGGCACTGGGGATACAAGCTTGGGTGTCACTGAGGTGTGGAGAAGAGACACCCAGGAGCAGATGTGGCCCAGGATTGGTGGACTTTATTCCAGAGCATGGGGTGGGTGGGGCATCAGTGTGTTTTCAAAGGATGGACTTGCATGAGGAAAGTTTGGGATAAGATGAGGGCAGGCATTGGGGGTAGAATGTCGATGGAGGGACACACAGATGAGATTTTGTCATCAGAGGGCCCTGAAGAGGCCCTTTGTAAAGAGGCAACAGATGAGGAGTGCAGGAAACATCACAGGCCTGTCACACACACAGACACACACACACCAGCTAATTACTTCTCATCTCACCTTAGTTATTGTTTCATCCTGTTAGAAAGAGCAGTTACCATCAGCACTGGACTAGGTAGAATTGACTATTCCTGCAAAAGTGACAGCTGCTTTCTGGGGTGAGTGGTCACTCCCTCCTTGAGTTTGTGGTAGAGGAGAAAGAGCAGGCATGGTTTGATGTGTACCTGAGATTTGGAGCCTTCTTAGCAGGTTCCCAGAGAGGCCACCTCAGATCCCTTGACTTCATCGGAAGAACTCTGCCTGGGTAACCTCAGGAATGAAATCAGAAGAAGAAGGCAGTGGGATGACTGGAAGTTCAGGGAGCTAGGAGGCTCCAGATAGCAGAAGAGGTGGGTGCCCTTCTCCAGGTGATTAACCGTGGCTACTGACTTCCCCACCCCCATGGGGTCAGGGATGCCGAAGCTCAGAACAAGCTAAGGCTTGAGGAAAGGCAGGAATGACACAAGCCATTTTAAAACTATGTTAGAGGGAGGAAAAGAGTCAAAGGAGGGAGTGAAATCCCTGTATGGGGTCAGTGCAACAGTATTGATTAACATCTTAGTGAAGACAGAGTTTTTCAGTTCTTAAAATGTGTTGCTTCTGCCAAGAAGAAAGACCTTTGGACTGGAAAGGGCAGAACCTGGATGACTGTCTCTGAAGGGAGAGAGAGGGGGAGAGAGAGGCATTCATTACCCAGATCAGCTGTGAGACAGAGGGTAGGAGAGCCTTGAGCTGTCCTTGATGGATGCCTGTCCTTTGGCCCAGGTGCTCACTCTTCTCAGTTGTGTGACTACCAAGTCTTCCCGTGGGCTATTTGAATGATCAGTCATAGACTTGTAAACAGAGGGGGACACATCACCTGATTGAAGAAGAGGACATATCCTGATTGTCAGAAGGGAGAGAATGGAGTCTGCAAACTGTGAGTCAGTGACCTGACCTTCTGCCCCTTGGAACATTCCGTAAGAGAGCGGTAAACAGTGGGGGAACATGGGGACCAAGGATCTAAGGAGCCAGTTCCTGCCTTTCTCTCCTTAGTTTTCCTGTGGCATGGCCACAGGCCTGGAAGATTGCATTAGAGCCCATGTCCCTTAGGGGCAGTGTTTGATGGCCTGTCTCATACTGCTCTTGTGGAAAGATGTTGGATGAGAAATAGATGGTGAGATGACCAGACTCAGAGTAGCAGTGGGTGGTTTGAGGCCAGTTTGACAGGTCTCCAGTAAAGTACCACAGGGATCTGTGCTAGGTCTGCACTGTTGGACACTTACATGATTTGCTTTAATAAAGGTGCAGATGGCACATTCACCAAATATTCATACAGTATAAAGCTGGGGTGACAGGACCCAAAAATGATCTTGTCAGTCATTCCATTGACTGTAGATAGGTGACATTCTTAGATAGGTGACATTCTTACCTTGGGGTAATTGGAGAGTCTGGCACTTGGGTAGAAAATAGGCCACTTCTCAAGTGAATGGGTGTGTGTGGTGATACAGCAGCTCAGGTTGGAGGGGACCACAGGCTCAGGAGGAGCCAGCAGGGGACCGTGACTCCCCAGAACAGCCCACAGACAGGCAGAAGCACCTCTGTCCTCTGCCCTGGTCAGACCACATTTGGGCCATTCTGGGCTTTGCAGCAGCCGTGGTGGTGCAGGGGCTGGGCACAGATTGGAGATACCCAGGGATAGTGGCCAAGCAGAAGCTGGCCATGCTCACAGGCACTACCAGGTTTTGTGGGGAAGGTTTTTGTGTTTTCTTTTTAATGGTGACATAACATTGTATTCATTGAAAGAAAGACATTTTAACAAGTATCCAACTTTTTTTTCATGATTTTAAGATTCATTCAGTCAGTAAATACTTATTAAGCACCTACTATGTACAGGGGCACTGTCCAGAAAGAGGCAGAAGACAGTTCTTGCCTTCAGGGAGCTTCCAGCCTAACTGGAGAAGAGGCCCTGCAGACAAACCCTTTAGAGGATAAACAGAGAAGGTTCTAGGAAGGTAGAATTTTAGCAGGGTCTGAAAGGAAGCTGGGTGGTGTAGAAATGTGATTGGTTTTCTTTCCTGCTTAGCTTGACAGATAGATGGTGTGTATGCACATGTGCGTACTCATATGTGTGCTCATGCATGTATGGGGGGTGGGGAAGGAAAGAAGGGGGGGGCAGTGAGTGTCCTGAAGCCTTATCATTAGATGAATCAACGAATAGCTGGATTAAGTATCTACTATGTGTTAGGAGATGGACCTAAGTAGAATGTGGGAGATAATCTAGTTCTCATCCCCTGCCTCCCTCCCCCCAACCATTTTGTAGTTCAGGAAGTTGGTGAGTGTCCAGTCCATGTCTCTGCAGGTCATGGAAGCATTCCCTTCGACTTCCTCTAGGTCCTGGCCTAATTGGGAAATATGGACCTAGATAGATGGGTGGTGGTGAGGGGTCAGAGACTCGGCTTCCTCACTTGGCTCTGGTACCCAGCCCTGCCTTCTGGGCCTCCCTCTCAGGCAGGCTATCACTGTCCTGTCTAATGGACATTTCAGGCATATGGGCCGTCACCTCCTGCCTCAGGGCCAGGCCTCCTAGACTTAGCAGGTCTGGGAGATACTTGGGTATTTTCTCTCCTCTCTGCAGCCTTCATGGATGGATCAGACTTTTGACCTCAGGGAGAAGAAGGGGATGACTGAGGAGGGGAGCTCCTGGTGGTTCCAAAGAACTCTGCCACCTCCAGGGTGGTCAGGAAGCTGAGCTCAAAGTGTGACCCCTGGGACTGGTTGACCATGATTCACCCTGGATTGATGCGAGTGACAGGAAAAGATGGGGCTTTCAGATTCGCTGTCTCATCAGCTACTGGGCTTGAGGCAGAGCAGCAAAGTGAGCGTCCTCTGCCAAGACTTAGGCAGGCCCTGTTCTGATAATCAGTGAAGATGCCCTCCTTGGCCCATTAGCAACTGGACTTTCCTTACTCTTACATAGAATTACCATTGGAAGCCTGCATTAGTTAGGCCATGAGAGGGGGGAGAAAGGGTAGCAAGACACTGATGGTGGGATCAGGACATGCTAGCAGGCCCCCTTCTTGCTGGGTGATGCTCCCAGGAGTCCTTCCTTCTGGTTGTGTTAGGATTTTAATTCTCCTTTCCAAATAGCTGCGGCTTCCTGTTTTGGGTTTGTCTGGCTGAAGAAAGACTAGATCCTTCTGTCTCCTCACCCCTGCCTCCTACCTTCAAGGATAAATGCTGGAAAGTATAGGGAGGAGTGAGTATCCCCATATCTGAGACACTTATTCCCTTAGCATTGAGACAGGCCGCCCCATCTCTGTAAATCTGATGACTTCATAACTCACTCCTGGCGGCCTCTACCATCCCAGCCAAGATCAATAGAGCCACTAGGACTCCAGAGTGATGCATTCTCTTCCCAGGGACCCTTCTGTGCTTTTTTCTGGCTTCCCTCTTATCCCTTTCCCCTTCCCCCTCTCATGTCTCTGCTCTGAGTAAGATTTGGGGAGGGGGGGAGTTATGAAAAATTAATGGAATTTGCTGGTGTTCTTTGATTCAAGGCATGGGAAGGAAAAATAGATGCATTTATGATGAGAGATCTAATCCACCTTTGGAAGCAGCTCCCCTCCCTTGGCCAGCTCTGTTCCTTCTCTCTTCTCCCCCTCCCCATTCTCCCTGTACTTGTGGGTAAGAGACAGGCCTGATAAAGTGAGAGAAGCAAGATTGGTTTTCTGAGGGCATGGGGCCCTTTCTGACCAGCTAAATCATGGGCTGTCTGACTCCCTGGCTGGGTAATGACCTGCCCCCCCCAGTCGGGCCCTGCGCCCCCCGTGGGACGCCCTGATGTGCGGCCAGGCAGCTGCAGGGGCTGCGGCGAAGGTGAAACTGTCATATCGATCTTTTTAGCACTAAAATATGGGCCACTTTAGTCTGTTCCCCGATGCTGTGATGTGAAAAATAATAAGTCGGATCCAAATTAAAAATATTGATCTCTGGAAGGTGTTGAAAGTAAATAAACACCTTCCGAAGTTTTCGGGTCAGCCGAGAAATGGTATTCAGCGATAAATGTGTCGGCGTGTCAGAATCCCGAGTTCTTGATCTGTTTTTCCTTTGAATTGATTTTTCATTATTTACTTCCTAAAAGTGTTGGAATTTGGTCTTCCACTGTTAAATCCCAGTGTTTGGGCAAATTATTTCTGGGGGCTCATGAGGTGCTCCTAATCCACTCACTCATTGATCGATCGATTTTTGACTCAATAAGCTTGCATTTGGCACGCTTTATTTCGGGCTTCCATCATCATTTTTTGTGCATTTAGGCCTGACTTTTTTATTTCTCCCTAACAGATGAGCTGACATAGGTCTATCAAACATGTGGGGAAACAATCGCACCAGGTTAATTTGGTCGCTACCCCATGCATTTTAAGTAGCTGGCCAGGTATTCTCCCCTCCCTGCTGATCAATTGCCGCCAAACTGCTAAAGCATAAGAATGAATGGAGGGCCCTGGCCGCATCTCTTAGCAAGGAGAGAGAGCAAAACAAAAGCATTTCTTCCCCTCCCTGAGATTCCTCCCCTCAACCCCCACCCCTAGGCTGCAGCCTCCAGGATCAAGTGGCCTACACATCCCAATCAGCTAGTGTGTCCCACAGTGATCAAGCACCCCAGGGATGCAGGGGAGTAGAAGGGATGGGGTGGGGAATGCACCATCCCCAAAGCTTGGCGTGACTGGTGTGGATATACAATGGGCTATGAAGCCAGGCTTTGAATCAGAGCTTTTCTCGTCTAACAAGGCAGCTGAGATGCCTAAGAGGCTCATTGAGGGAACATTATTGGGAGTGGGAACCAAACTGACCTTGACACTATCTGGAATCTGAACTCTTTCTGGCTCCCCCTCAGGGGAAGAAGGGGATCAGGGGAAGAAGGGGATCAGGGAAACGGAACCTCTTTTTTTCCCCCATTAATGATAGCTGGCATTATATAACATGTAACATTTGGAAAACACTTTTTACCTACTGTCTCCTTTGATCCTCACAGAAGCAATTCCATGCAACCAAACAAGGATCCAGTAAGTGCCTACTTGTGGGGGACCATGCTCCTGACGTGCTGGGTCAGTCTTCTACCTGATAATTCATATCCAAGGGAAATCTTCAGCACTTCCACAGGAAGCAGCTTTACAGGAGATTCTACTGTATCTTTCATTAGTGAGTGCTAGATATCGATGCTGACAAGGGCTGCCACCTCCCTTCTTATGCAGGCAGCAGCTCCCTAGCTCTCTGGAGAAAGGAGAAGGAAGAGAGGAGAGGAGAAAGATGCCAGAACTGGAGGAGAGATCAGCACCTTCCAGGCTGTCAGCTACTTGTGCCCAGTCAGTCACCAAAGTGTGGTGGGGAACTAGGGGAAAGATCAGCATTTGCCCAGTAGACAGCTACTTATGGCTATATTTTTAAGGCTTTTGGTAGGTCAACCCCTTTACTGGGATAGATGCTAAGGTTATACAATCAAAAATAAAAAAGAATCCCTGTCCTCAAAGGGCCTAAATATCCATCTTGCCATAGAGCCCTAGCAATCCTGGGGGGGTAGATATTTATAGCTGGTATTATCCTTATTTTATAACTGAGGGAACTGAGGCTCAAAAATCTGCAAAGAGGGCCAGAGAACCACTAAGTGAGCTAGTACAGCCTTAGATCCCAGGTCCCTCCTAAATTCTCATATCCTAGAGAGAGGAGTCTGACATTCTGCCTCCCACCCTGCTCATTGTGAAGGCATTAGGCCATAAAATAGCAGGATATACATGCTGGAATGAACCTTAGATCCTCAGGTTCTTTTGCCCAATCTTCCAGCCATTTAACCCATGAAAAAATTGGGAGGCTCAGACTGTGACTTTCCTAGTCAGCCATGATTCAGATTGGCATCTTTTGATCCTTCCATGCCATGCCATGTCCTTATTGATGGGTGGTTGCATATTTCTCTCTGCAGGTACTTAGGAGATGAAGTTTAGTTTTTCACCAAAGCCAAAGGAAGGTTCTGTCCCTTGCTAGATGTGGGTACATCCCCTTGTAAAGTTCCCTTCTCCCAGTCTCTGTGGAGCAGCCCAATCTAGCTGACTTCCCCTTCTGCCAAAAAGTTCATTAAAGGGAGCATGGGTCAGAACAGGCCCTTTGATTTGTAAACTGGCTGACCTACCTAAAGCTTAAAAATACAGCCATAAGTAGCTGTCTACTGGGCAAATGCTGATCTTTCCCCTAGTTCCCCTTCTCACTGGTGACCGACTGAATACCCTGGGCACGAGTAACTGTCTGCCTGGAAGGTGCTGATCTCTCCTCCAATTCTGGCATCTTTCTCCTCTCCTCTGTTCCTTCTCCTCTTTTCAGAGAGCTGGGGGGAGGTTGCCTGCTTAAGAAGGGAGGCGGCAGCCCTTGTCACCATAGATATCTAGCACTCACTAGTGAAAGCTGCTTCCTGTGGAAGTGTTGAAGATTTCCCTTGGATATGAAATATCAGGTAGAAGATTGACCCAGCCTGTCAGGAGCATGGATCCCTCAGTAAAGGCAGAAGGAAATGGCAGTCTCCTTTCTCAGGGCTACCTTCGATTTCAGTTCAGCCATTTTGGCATTTCAGTGAGTGCCTAATAATTTTGTACCTGTCCTGCCCCCATTTAGATTCCTTAGTGGCATCCTTAACCCTCATGTGGCATTTTAAGCTCTTGCAGCACCATTTATGGCCACCAAATGTATCAAAGGGACATAGGAACCTAGGAATCTAAAGACAGGATTATGTTCTTCCGAAGGTGAATTTAATAGAACAAAGCAGTCTGTAAAATGATGCGTGCCATGCATGCAGCCCACTCTTGATTATCTGGAATTTTATTCACTGAATCTCCACTTAGCCATTCTCCATCTTATTTGCAAGTTCTTAGTAAAATTATTGAACGGAATTGACAAGGTTGAAGTTGGTTTGCTAATACTGTTTACATTTTCCCAAATTTCTGGGTGGCCTATAGCACAGCAATGAAACCTGACCCTGCTAAGATGCCTCCCAACTTGACAGAGGGTTCAACACCAAGTTCAGCAGGTTAAAGGCAAGGATTGGCCCTTAAGTTACTGCTGCGTCCACTCCATTGGCAGTGCTGATTTAGTGAACCAAGGGGCAGGTTCCAAGGATAGCACTGCTGGGCATTCCCTAGTGGCAGCTGACTGATACAACGGGAGAGACTGCTGGACCTAACACCAGGGAGTCCTAAGTTCAAATTTAGCATCAGAAACTTATTAACTGTGTGACCCTGGGCAAGTGACTTTGCTTCTCTTTGCCTCATTCTCCTCATCTGTAAAATAGGAATAATTTTAATAATAGCACCTCCCTCCAGGGCTGTTCTATGATTCCAGTGTGATGTGCTCCAGAGGGTGCTTGGCAAACGTCAAAGTTCCTTATAAATGTTTGTTGTGGCTTTTGTCATGTCCTAGTCCCATAGCAGGAAACCTGAGAGGTTTGCGAAGGTTTTCAGAGTTACAAAAATGGTAACCCCCCAAAGGAAGCAATATGAAACCTGATGGTTAGGGTTTTATTCTGTAAAAAGGGTATTTCCTTTGGAATTTTAATATGTCCTCCTATGCCATGCTGTAACTAAAATGGATATGAAAACATGGACTCAAATTTTTAATGTCTGGCCTGCCCCCGCCCCATGTGCTGCTCCCTCCACCCCAGCAATTGCAAGCCTTTTTTTTTTTTTGTCATAGCTTTTCTAGATTGCACAAGGGATTCAGCGGGGAGGGCAGATGAGATGATTCCTTGAGTTCCCCCCAGACCACACATTCTGTGCCAGTCATTTTGAGGCACTACCACCTTTGTTCTTAAAGTAAATCCAGGCCTATTGGTCCTAAGTAAGAGAATCTGAATGAGGTACAATGAAAAGCAAATAAATTTCCCTGAAAGATAAAAAAAGTGTGAAGTTAGAAACTCTTAAGTAGACCCCAAAACATTTTTGTGTGTTTTCTTGTTTTAAAACTTAAACAATTATTTATTTTTAAAAGATTTTGAATTTCCCATCCAACTCACTTGAGTAGGCAAGTGATCTGATGGCAGTTATACATGTGGAATCATGCAAAACACTTCCGTATTAACTGGCTTGCAAAAGAGGCAAGAAAATAAAGAAAGGAAAAATAAAGTATACTGCAGTCTGCATGGAGGAGAGTTCGTCAGTTCTCCAGAGATAGCAGTTTTCATCCTGAGTCCTTTGGGATTGTCTTGGATCATTTTACTGCTGAGAAGAGCTGAGTCATTCACAGTTCTTCCCTAGACAATGTTGCTGTCACTGGATACAATGTCCTCCTGGTTCTGTTCACTTCACTTTGCATCAGTTTGTTTTAAGTCTTTCCATTTTTTTCTGAAAGCATTCTGTTTTTATTTCTTACGGTACAAGAGCATCTCATCATAATCATATACTTCAACTTGTTTAGCCATTCCCCAATGGGCATCCCCAGTTTCCTATTCTTTGCCACCAGAAAAAGAACTGCTATGAGTATTTTTATACAAATAGGTTCTTTTCCTAAAAAAAAAAAAAATCTCTTTGAGATATAGACCTAGCAGTGATATTGCTGGGTCAAAGGGTATACACAGTTTTATAGTCCTTTGGGCATAGTTCCAAATTGCTCTCCAGAATAGAGAATGGATCAGTTCACAACTCCACCAACAATGCATTAGTGTCCTAGTTTTCCTTCATCCCCTCCAATATTTGTTGTTTTCTTTTTTTTCTCATAGTAACCAGGGTGAGAAGTGGCACTACAGAGTTGTTTTAATTGATATTTCTCTAATCACTGGTGTATTAGAGCATTTTTTTTCATGTGACAATGGCTTAAAACTTTTTTCAGCTCAATAAGAGTATTTTTCAAAATGATTTTTCCATACTTTTTTAAAAGTGAACTTGACAGGTCCTGGTTTTTATTTGCAGGCAGCCCAGCAAATGTGCCTTCCCCCACCATCATCAGTAGTTAGGCACCAGTTCTATAAAGCCTGCCTGCGTGTAAGTTCCCAGCATTCTCACAGACTCCTGGCAGGCTTGGTGCCACACTATAGCCAGGCCAAGGGGTCTTGGCTGCATCATCCCCTCTGACTCCAGCAGCACTCTCACGCTGGTGCCTAGTGCTCATGGGTGATGGTGGAAAAGGGGATCAGGATTGACCACTTCTTGCCTTCTCACAATACTTTCATGCCATGAATGCTCTAAGTGCTGGAGAAGGCAATACTGGGTGGGCAGGAGGCTGTCTTTGCCTTTGCCCTCCAGGAGGGTGAAGGGCCTTTATTGAGTGCTTACTGTGTGCTGGGTACCAGGCTCAGTGCTGAGATGCAGAGAGAGGCCACACCAATGCACAGACAGAGAACCAGGACCATGGTCTAATGGAGGGTCAGCCATGCCAGCAGCCCTGCACAAATAAGGCAGGCAGGAGCTAGCCTGAAGGGGAAGCAGGGTTGGGAAAGAGAGGGCTAGCCAGAAGAGCGAGAGGAGGTAGACCTGGGAGACAGCTGGTTCCAAGGATCAGGCCCTGTGCCCCTGGATTGCAGAGTCCTTGGCAGTGAGTCTGGTGGAACGGGAGGAAGGGGCACTGGATGTCCAGTGCAGGAATTCTGTATTCAGCCATAGAGATGTGGCCCAACACAGAGAGGTTTTTGCTTCCTTCTAGTGTTGTCTGTGAAGGGTTCTCTAAACTTTACAGGGGTCCCTGTGAAGATCTCCCCATGTTATCTATAGTCCTCTGTCTGCTGGCAGGGAGGGACAGAGGAGGGCTTCTCCCTAGGGAGGGCCTAGGGTCTTTACTCATTCTTCTTGCATTTGGTGCTTGGGATATGATTTCAAATCTTCATTCCTACATAGCCCCATCTCACCTCTGACCTGCCCTGCCTGGTGCTCAGTATCTGCTGGGGTTGAGGGGACAGTTGTGCCTGCCTCAGTCTCTCCCCCTCCAGGCCATCCTTCACTCAAGCACAGGTGGGGCCTGTCACCCCTCCTCAATCAGATCCTGTGGCTGGTCACTGTTGGAGGGGAGGTGTGTCCCTGGCTCCCTCCTGGCTCCTAGGCTGATATCCCTTCCCAGCCATCCCTCCGAAAGGGACTGTGACTCTTGACATTCATCCTGGATCATCTCTTCATCAAGTTAATGAACAAATGAGGGCCAAAGTATCATTCTCTCCCCACCCTCCCTCCCTCCAGCTCAGGCCTTTTCCATGGCTGTGAGGCTGTTGTGGCTGCTTTCCCAGCTTTTGTTTCTGCTTCCTTGTGCTCTGTGGATGTGGGGTTCCCTGGTTCTCACTAAGCCTTGGTTTGTTGTCTGCAAAATAGAGATCGTCACACTCACATTATCTGTTGCAACTCAGAAGCAGAGAGTGCTTTTAAGAAGGCTGGCCTCCTGAGGCCAAATTAAGGAGGAGGCTTCCAGGCTGGCCCAAGTGAGAGGCACGGGGGCCTGCCTAGGAGTGGGTCCTCAGCCATAAGGTGGCTAAGGAGGTGGCTGACCGGCCTACCCAGGGTGTGGCAGCCTGCATCCCTGGGGTCCTGAGTGCAGACTGCGCCAGCCTCAGGCAAGCTTTTATTCCCAGTCACTTGTCATGGGCAATCTTACACAGTGACGAATCTGTAACGGACTCGTTGGCAAAGGTCTGGCCCAGTAGCACTCGGGCGGCCCATACATCAGCCGTGGAGACAAGCGTGATTGAACGCATGTCAGAACGCAGTGTGAGGGAAACAAATATTCCGGAAGAAATGTGGTGGGGGACTCACTGAAAAATTGTAAAGCCTTTAAAAGTCTCTGGCTTGTTAGCGGCCTCTGACAGGAAATCACTGGAGCAGCGATGGCTGCTGCTTCCCAGCTTTGCCTCCTTGTTCCATACTTGGGCCTTTCCTGCAGACCACCTCCTGCTTCTCTTCCTGGCCTGCCCCACAGTGCCAACTGCTGGCTTCAGGGAGGCCCTCCTGCCCTCTGGCAGCCCACCCCATCTGAAGGAGCCTGTGGAAAGAGGAAACCAACCAGTTCATTGAGTTGACTGAAAATGGCCCCCTTCTGTCTGTCTACACTTCCCTCAGCTGCTTCCAGGGGTCCCAGGCGAGGAGAGGTGTGATGGAGCCCCCTTGTTGCAGCCTAGCAGCATCAGAAAGACCCCAGCCTTCAACCTGACAGAATTAAGTGTGACCTCTGTCTATTTTCATAGCCAAAGCCTGGCTGAGTTTGCTCAGTCTCGGTAAGCTTTGGGCATGGTGTCTTCCTCCATTGCTAACCTCTGGGATAGTTAATGAGCTTAGTTAAGCAAATACTTGTGCTACATTGAGAAACAATTAGGGTTAGGCCTCTGTCGGGCCACAGGCCTGGATTCAGAGCTCAGAGGTCTGGACAGATGCCCTGGAAGCAGCCTGGTCCTCTTTGCGGACTCACTGTAAAGTGGCGATGTCAGAGGGAATTCTGGGGAGGCTTCATGTAAGCCTCCCTAAACACTCCAAGTCCAGTGCACACCCCTGTCATGGGAGATTTTTCTGCCCTGGCACATGCAGAGGACCCCACTCCTGGGATCTGATTAGACATGTCATAGCCTTCCTCGTGATGACCAGGGAGGGCATTTTGTCAGTGGATGGTGGATTGCAAGGCACACTTGGACATGCAGAAGACAAGGTCACCATTTGCAAAGGTGACATTCTTTCCCCACACTATTAAAAGTTATTGAGAATAGCTGATGAATGCTGTCTGTTTAGAAGGGTATCCTGGACTTCCCAGGACCAGAGGCCATGTGTTCTTGGCTATCAGCATGATTTCTGTGAGGCCAGTGATCTTCCGTGGTGAGTAGCTAGTCAGGGCCTACGTGACGCTTTCTGAGGACAAGTCCTGCTGCACTTGGAGGGTCCTGTCCAGGCAACCTCCCCTCAAAGGCAGACTTTGAATCCCTGAATCCTAGGCGGGTGCTGCATTCTGTTTGGTGAAGGGAGGTTGCACCTTAAGGATCCCTCTGAGCCCAGAGGGCTGGAGGCAGTCTGAAACAGCTGAGTTAGGAGAGGGCTGATATCAGTGGAGTCTGTTTCAGGGGAGGAACCTCTCCCTGCCCCTTAAGTGTGCCCCTTGGACTCCTCTGCAGGCAGGATCAGCTTACTGGCACCATATTGTCTTCATTCATTCATTCCCAGGTCATTCTCTACACACTGTTTCTGTGAAGGGGCAAGAGACAGCAGAGGCCAGTGGTTAGAGCACCTCAGGCAGAGTCAGAAGACCTGAGATCAAGTCCTATCCCAGACATTTACTATAACTCACTTAAGCCTGTGCCAGCCTCACATTTGTAAAGTAGAGATAATTATAATGCCATTGCCACTGACATAAGGATCCAATGGGTACCATGCATTGGGGTGGAGTCCTGGCTTTGGGATCAGGAAGACCCAAATTCAAAATCTGCCACAGATAATTACTAGTTGGGTAACACGACTGAGTCAACGAGCCTGTCTGCCTTAGTTTCCTCTTAAGTAAAATGGGAATAAAGAGTTCACCTTTTCCTGGGGCCGTTATGACAGAACTCTCAGAGATTTGGACAACACACCCCAAGGACGTCATCCAGGTGAGACCCTGTGGGAGTGCCAGCCATGAAGTGAACAGCATTCATGAAGTCTCTTGTGGGCCAGGCCGAAGCACCAGGGACAAAAAAACACAAAAATGTGGTCTCTGCCCTGAGAGAACGTGCCCCAGACTGCCAAGAGTGGACTGGAGGATGCCAGCGGTACTGATGATACAACTACCACTAGTGGTGCCAATACCACTGCTGCTGTTGATGGTGCCAACACTGACAGTGCCACTGTTCGTGCCAAAGTCAGCTAATTCACGAGAAGTGATTGATGAGGCTCAGCAGCATCCTCCATTCCTTGTCTCCCCTGCATTGACCCTGTAAGGAGCCACAAACAGGACTCTGCTCCATTGTTGGTCACCACTGGGGTCCATAGTCTACCATCCTTCATTAGGAGTGTGGCCCTTCTGCACATGGAGGATGTCTTCCCTCCTCGGGTGACATTACCCACATAGGGCCGAGGTGGCCCACGTCCTCACTATCTGAGCCTTTCCTACCAAGTAGAACCCCCGAAGCGTGACCTGGCCTGGCCTTTGGAGACCCAGGGATAGTCTGGCTGCCTCAGGGCTGTAGAGGAATAGCTCTGGACTCATTCTACTCTCCAGCTTGCCTACCTTCTCTCTCTGAAGACTTCTCCTTCACAAAGGCTGGAATGAAGAGGTCAGGCCTTTTGTCCTTAGAGAGAGAGAATCCCCCAGCAGGGATTCTTGGGTCCCTGTACAGCCTTCTGCTGCTGTGTTCTTTGTGGATAGCTCAGAACTGCTGGAGTCAGGGGAGCAGAGGATCACTCCCAAAGACTTTCTCCCTCACGAGCTTTGTCCCTCGCAACCACTGGGCACTGGCTCTCATCCCTGGCCACAGGAGGACTCAAGAAGAGGTCTGGGATGGAGCCCCATCATGGCCCTGGCCTCTCTCTGTTGGCCTGCCTAGGCACCAGGCTGTCACCTTCTGTAAGCTGCTTCCCCCCCCCCCCCATTCTTTCATCAGCTGCGTCACATGGGGAAGGTTGCATTGGGAATTAGGAAACAAACATGGTCCACATCTGTTTAAGTGTGGCCTCAGATGGCTGGGTTCTGGGATAGCTCCATGGCTTGGTGAGGTGAGCCTCTGGGAATCCCTGTACCCCGAAATGCTCCACAACTCAGGGAGTCCCTTGGACAGAACTGTCTGACTGTGCAGAGGTCATTGGGCTGTGTGACCTCCAGCAGGCAGCCTTTAGGCTGCCCTCTTGGTAACCATTCAGAGCACTTTGAACCTGAATGAATAGATTTCCTCCCTGTCCCACCCCCTCCTCCACCTCCTGGTGATTGTATTCTAGCTGTACCCACTCCAGCTTAGTCTTGGGTGGGAGAGACCTCTGAGTCTACTTTTTGTCCCCTTCCCAGGTAAAGGGGGCTCTACCCCTAGCTTTGCAGAAGCCAGAGCTCTGGAAGATGGCAGCTGACCGTGATGGCTCTTAGAGAGTGGCACAAAACATCCCTGCTGCAGAATAATGCATGGTGGGAAGGCTGGAAAGGCTGGGTTGCCTGCCCAGACCAGGCTAGTGGAGTTCCAGAGACCTCTTTACAGAACGCAATAGTGCAACCTGGCTGCTTGGCTTGTTTCAGCCCGGCCGGACGAGGCAGCATCTTTGTGGTGACCTGGGGCTCAGTGGCTGCAGCCAGTCAGAGCCATTTAATAAATGGGAGCTGCTCCTCCAACAATCACAATTATTGAAAAGGTTTTCAAAAGAGAGTGAGCAGGCGGGCCAGCCGGCAAATCCAATCAGGCCATTAGGGTGCCTCTTCTCTGAAGTTAAGTGTATTTTTTTATGCCGGCCTGTTTTGAGTCTCCTCCCAGTTTTCATCTATTATCACAATAATTGAGTTTGTAGCTGGAATTAAATTTATCAAATTGTGTTATCCTCTTTGGAAATTGGATCGGGATCCTGGCTAGGGGAGCCGGGAGTTAATCTGCTTTGCCCGGGCCTCCAGTGACCAGGCGGCCTCAGGATTGAGAAGGCTCAGACGGCTCTCCCTGTCACCGTGGACACGATGTAATTTCTCCTCAATCCCTTGTACAAATAATGACATTTGAATCGAGCATTAACAGGCTTAATTACTTTAAAATTGTCGTTTTAATTTACACTGATATAGTATTGATCACACAGTCAGAGATTAAGCTGTTCAGCAGAGCGGATGATGGGGAATTAAACATTAACAGGGCCTCGAGGGGTGGAGGGGGCTGCCCAGCCTGTGCCAGAAGAGAGATGAGACCTCCTGGTAATGAACTGGCTGCATGCAGGGACATGAATCTTTGGGCTCCGAGAGGAAGTGCAGTAATGGGGTTGGGGAAGCGTTCGCAGGTTATTCATTCGCTGACATGCACCAAGTCTCCGGTGATTCCTTCACTCCCCCAACATTTATTTATCCAGCAAATCCACGAGCTGTGACCTTTCTGCTAAGTACATTTGCCGTAAGTCTGTCTGAGGGAAACGTTTCCAGGTGTAACTTTTCCTAAGTATCAGTGATTGTTTCTGATGTGAGGGTAACATCACACAAGGTTATTTAATTTTCCAAACAGACTTCTGCTCCCCGGCCTCATGTCTACTTATCATTTAGACTGTATAAACAAATCTGGGCTGAGGGGTGTGTGGGGTCCTGCTTGGAGGCAGGGGGACCTGCCTGTCTGCCCCCCAACAGAGCTTCAGGCTGCTGCAGAGGCTGGGGAATGCAGTTGGGAACTAAGAAGAGTGTGGGTCTTCCTCTGAGCCTCCTCTGGGTCATTATCTGTAAAATGGGACAGGGTTGCTCAGAAATTGACCTTGCCAGGGCCAGGGCTTCAAGAATACAGCTGTCTTCTTTCCACTCTGCATATATAGATCTAAAGGTACACCATGTTCCAGAAGTCTGCATTTTTCCCAGGATGGATATCCCTCTGTTGGGGGACATCTTCACCCAGCCTTGACTGGGTTCTCCCGTAGACTTCCTCCCTATGCCTGGAGGAAGCCATTCCAGGGGCTTATTCCAGGGGCCTCATCCCATGCCTCAGGATGCTAGCATACTGGGGCTTTTGTCTGCCTGGTCTCGCTCCTTCCACATCCTTTTGATCGTACATTTCTTTGGGACCCTTGCCTCCTGCATTCTCTATTCCCATCTCTGTCTCTGGAGTGCATACTGGGAGAAAGTTCATCTGTAGATCTGTGGGCCAGGGAGCAGCCAGGCTCAGATGGGGCCTGTCTTTTCATTCCCTTCAACTGGGGTCCAGCTCAGCATGGCCTTCTCTGAACCCATGGCTTTTGCTAACAGAAATGGGGGCCACTAATCTGTGCATGAGGTCGCTAAGAAGCACCATAGTACATAGTGCCAGACCTGGAGTCAGGAAGACTCGCCTCCTCGAGTTAAAATCTAACCTCAGACGCTGACCAGCTATGTGACTGGACAAACAACTTCAACCTGTTTGCCTCAGTTTCCTCATCTGTAAAGTGAATTGGAGGCAGTTCTGTGGCAGAACCTTCTCATCATGGTTTCTCCCACTGCGGATGTCTGTCCTCATGGAGATTTACACATTATAGTGTCCCCATGGAGACAGATGGATTAATTCCTCACTGATGGTGGTGGTGACATCCCAGCAGTGTGTCCCAGCGTTGTTGGGGCCTTCTTGCCTCTGCCTGCCTTTGGCATCTCGGGGCTTCTTGGAACTAAGACAGCAGGATGTGGATGCTGGCAGGTGGTTTTGGTGCTTTGGTTTTCTTTCCTTGGGGGCCCTCAGCTGTCTGTCAGGAGAACATCCACAAAGCCTTCTCCCTCACAATCGCCAAGAGGAAAGTGAGTGAGCTGGTGCTCTTAGGAATGCCTGTCTTCATGCCAGTGGCCCCTTGCTTGGGTTATAGGAGAACATGACCAGAAGGTTCAGCCTCCCTGGGATTTCATGTGCATGTGTATGCTTGCGTGTGTGCGCACACTTGTGTGTGTGTGTGCGTCCTATCTCCAGACCTGTGACCTAGGGTTAGAGCTGGCAAGGTGCCCCTCTGGATGGGTGATTGGCAGATGTAACTGTCACATGACCATGATGGTGAGGAGCCTGTGCTGGTGCCTCAGCCCCTACTCAGATTGACTGAGGCTTTGTGTCTGGAGAATCAGGAGGCCTGACTGTCACCCTCCCCGCTGTCTTCTGCTCTAGGCCTCACTTTGTGCCTATTGGTTTTGTGGTGTCCGGGATGCTGGCTGGTCCAGGAATGGAACCTTACTGGCTGCTTTGGGGAGGAAAAGGCAGGATCAGACTCAGGATTTGAGGGCTGTCCCATTGACTGCAGCTGAGCTTTCACCAAAAGCAAAGGGGCCTCAGAGGGGCAGGTTTGCCCCCAAATGCAGGGAGAATTTTCAATGGCTTCTCTCACTTTGTCATAGACTCTTTTTTTCCAAGTGCACAACTTGGTGTAATGTAGTGCCTTGAACCCAGAGGGAAAGCTGTGTCTGAGCAAGCAGGTTGGGGGTGGGGAAACGGGAATGGTTGAAGCAGGTGAGGTGGGCAAGGTGAGATAGGGAAGATGGGTGAGGCAGGAGAGTTGAGTGAGGTGAGACAAGGTGGGCAAGGCGAGGGGAGATGGGTGAAGCTTCCCAGCAAGTGGCAGGACTTTCACTCTTTAGACCTCCAGTTAAGACAGCTGTGCTAATGGCCTGGTGGTATCTGAATAGGCCTCAGGTGATCGTGTAAATGTGGCATTCTTTTGCCCTGCATGTACAGTACCAGTGCTTAGACATTGATCCATCTTTGGAAAAGTCTGTTCTCTCCTCACTTCCTTCACAGTGGATGGAAGACTTTCTTTTCCCAGTGTGGCAGAATGTGCCTTTCTGCCATTGAAGAGTTGGAACAATGGAGGGAAGTGTGTTAAATTTCGTTCCTCTGGGCCCATAGTGAAGGAAATAGCCGGCCTGCATTTTAGACACATTGGGCATATTTGGAGGGTCTGGGATAAAGACCAACCTTCTAGGGGGATTTTAAGGGCAGGGATGGGCTTGCCAGGGGAGGCTGCTCGGGCCTGGCATCCAGCAAGTGCCTGCTAGTTGTTCATTGGCTGGAACTGTTCCCTGATTCTCCTGTGGCACCATGTCTAGGCCTTTGCAAATCTTGGCCACCATCTGCCTATCAGTGTCTTCTAGAACTGAATGCCAGGCTCCAGGGTGGTTTGGTCAGGGCAGGACTGTCCCTTCCCTCCTGGGCACACAGCTTTGCATTGACTCCCACTATGCGCTTAGGGTATGTGGACACCCTGTGCTCTGTGTCGGAGTGCTCTCTGAGCAGCAATTAGGCCCAGCATACCCCTGCCCTGCTCCCACGAATGCCTTCCCTTCTCTAGTGGCTTTTTCCCATGGAAGCATCTCCTTCTGGCAGTATGGCACCTGAAGCTGACTGAGCGTCCTCAAGGAGCGTGGTCTGACCTGGTCAGAATGCACCGGTGTTGTGGGCTTCTCCTGGACTCTGGGTGAGCCTCTTGACCCTATTCACTGTCACTCTCACACTTACTCCACTCAGACCCTCTGATCTTTTCCCCCTTGCTTAAATTTCTTTCCAGCTATATCTCCTCAGTTCAATACATGTGCAGTTCATGGGTTTTGTTCCTTAAATGCAAGTATGACATGTCCTCCTCTCCAGGTTGGCCACAGGGTGGTGTGAACTTCTTGTCCATTATAATTCTTGAAGACAACCTTCCAGGTCCTCTGTGAACAGGGAATCTTAGCCTGGGATCTGTGGATAGATTTCAGGGGGTCTTTGAATTTGACTGGGGAAAATCCAAGCTATGACTTTACCTTCACTAGCCTCTAAATGCAGTAGCATTAGAAGCCTGGTTTTGACCTGGGATCTGGGCCACATCCACAAAAAAGATGCCACTCCTGCTGCAGAAGGAAGGCCCAGCCAATGAGAACTGACAGGAGTGATTATTTCAGTAAAAGCCTGAACTCTGGGCTCCTTAGATCCTCTTCTCTTCAGACAATAGAGCTGGGAAGAGTTCAAGCATCAGAGTCTCTGCACCTTGTACCCACCCATGTGTTGCGGGAGTGGGACCCTAGACCCTCTCTCCGCTCTCAGCCTCAGTTTCCTCATCTGTAAAGCAAGGGATGTTCTCCTTCTGGCTCCTGGGAAGAAGAAACAGCAGGGCTTAGGCTGAAGGGCATGGAATTATGCAGGGCTGCAAGGGGGTCAGGTGGCAAAGAAGTGCAGGGAGAGGAATGTTGGAGGCCAGGGAGAGGAGCAGGACCCTGGGCACTGTGACTCTTGAATGGAACATGCTCTCGAACCCTGAGCCGGAAAGACAAGGACTTCTTGTCCTGTAGGGGAGAGCGCAGGGATTGTGTTTCTGCCAAAGGCAAGCTCCCAGCCTGGGCACAGGCTTCCTGCCAGGAGGATGAGGTCCTGAACAGGCCCTCTTTGGGACATTACACATACGTGTGCACACACACATGCATACACGCACACACAAACACACATTCTTTAGAGCCACAAGAGATTATGGTGTAGGCTGGAGTCAGGAGGCAAATGGGTCAAAGAAGGTGACCCAGGAGAAAGGAAGGATACCTTGGCACCCTTGACTCTGAGAAATCAATGTGGAGTGGGGTCCCTCTGGAAGAGAAGGGGTATGAGTAGCCAGTCTGAGGAAGGAGAGGGGGAATCGCAGTGAGATGTCCAAGTTCTCCGGCAGTGTCTCAGGCCTGGTAGTCAGTGCCTATAGCTAATGGTGAGATGAACCTGAGACCAGCCTGAGAAGGTCTTCCAGGATAGAGTTTGAATGCTGTCTGGCCCCTGACACTGCCAATGCTGGGACTTGGGCCAAGGAGGGGTTCTGTCCACAACTGAGCCTAGCATTTTAGGAGGGGCCCTCAGGTGCCCCCAGGATATGGGGCAGAGTATCTTGGAAGTTTGTGCCCTACTGGGGTCCCTGAAGGAGCCTGTCTCCGGTTATCTGAAGGGCTGCTGTGTGGAGGGATTGGATGTGTGCTGCTGACTCCAGAGGAGAGAACAGGAGCCATGGATGGAAAACTTAGGTCTGGTATCAGGAGCAACCTCCCCCTCCTTCCTCCCCTCCTTATCCGAAGGTACGGTGGATAGCTTTAGCAGATAGTGAGCTCCCCATCACTGGAGGTCTATGAGCAAGGACTATTTTAGCACTTGTCCTAGGTGAATGGTTTTTTGGTGCCAAGCTTTCAAGTGGTTGAGTTTTTGAGTATCTGAGCTCTGGGCAGCCAGCTCTTGGGCTGGATGGACTCCTTGCCCAAGGAGAGCCATGTGGGGCAAAAGGAATACTGGGAGGGCAGTCTCTCTCCTCTGGTTGACTCTAGATGCTTTAGGCCAAGCTGCCAATGCCAGTGTCCATTAGCCAGTTTGAAAGGAAAGCCAAGAAAATAGTGGGTCAGACTAGCTTGTCCACTCAACTGAAGCTGACAAGGTCGATTAAATTTTGAGTTTTAAAAGTTTAAAAAACCAACCTGTGTTGTGCCCTGCCCAAGGTGGTGAGCTCCGCCATGGGTCAAGCCGCTGCTAAGCCCTTCCCAGCGGGCTGCTGGAGGTGCCAGAACTGCCATGTGGTCACTTAGGAGCAACAAGAGCAAGGCTTAGCTGGTCCTGTGCCCTTGCTGCTAGCTTGGGCCACAGACTCTCCTCCCTGGAGTGTGATCGTCTTGATTCTGTACAGTCACTGTGGTCCTCAGGCCCATGGGCTTGGCCTCCTCCTTGGGAGGGGATGGAGGGGCTGCGACTTCTCATGTCCTCCCCTCCCCCTGAAATGTCAGCTGCCCGCAGACAGAGGCAGTGACCAGAGAGGTGTCAGACACACAGGAGACCATCGATAAATGGTATTTCATTGAACAGATTCTTCTCACACTCACATGGTAGCCAATACTTCTCCACCCATTAATCATGAGTGCCTCTTCTGTGCCCTCCATCTGGAGTGATTTGGAGGCTAGAGAAGGCCGTGTAGACCACAGTGGAGCAGCGAGGTGGCCATGCTGCTCAGGATGCTGGGCCTGGAGTCAAATTCAGCCTCAGACACCTAGTAGCTAGATAACCCTGGGCAAGTTCACTTAACTTGTTTGCCTCAGTGTCCTCATCTGTAAAATGGTGTTAATATGGTACCAAGTACTGTGAGACTCAAGTGAGATAGCGTTTGTAAAGCACTTTAAATGCTGTTATTTATTGTTATCATTTTTAATACTATGATTGTCAAAGCTGCCTGTAGAGGACGGCCTGCACCCACTCACCATGACTGGGCCATGCTTCCATCAGCACCACGTTCACGGTGGCCAAGCCTTGGGTGGTCCTTGAGTCAGACTCTTCCTCTTTAAATTGGGTGAGTTGGACCCGGTGACCCTGATCCCCCTCCAGCTGCCCATGATCCTGCCACCACACACCTAGTGACGAGGAGGCTGCCACAGAATGGTGCATCTTGGGTGCCTGTTTTTCCATTCTTGCCCTGGTCCTTTCCTCTCTCGCTTTGTCTTTGGCCTCAAATGGTCTTTGCCAGCAGGGCCATCAACTTGACTGTCTGGTCCATCTCATCACTTCCTAGTCACCCCCAGTGTCCCCAGAGCTAGTCCTGGGCTGTTCAGGCCCTCTGTTGACCCAAGACTCTCCTTTGCCAGGAACCTGCTTCGGCTGGGTGTGCAAGGTGGTCACAGCCCACCCTGCCTTGCACAGCAACTCTCATGTCTGTATAGGTCAGGCACTGATGAACAAGACCAACACAGGAGGTGACAGTCACTCCTCCAAGGCCTCTGTTTGTCCTGGGCCCTAAAAACCTAGGACACTCATTCCCCTCTCCTTGTCCAGGATGTGAGACTGGAAGGTGGAGGGAGCCAGAGCCTTCTTCTCAAGGAAAAGTGCCCAGAGTAATTGCCGTTTTAAAATCAATTAGAGCTGCTTAGGGGCATTTTGTATTCACTGGCCTCTCCCCTGGCAGCCGGGAGTTTGTAAACCTCTAGTGTTCAATGCAGGCTGTCCCTTAAAATGCATTTTACTTTAATTATCTTATATCCATAATGCACAATGTACTTTTCTTCAGAACATTTAGAGGAATGAAATGGTGATTGAAAGCTAATGATTTCCAAAAGACAAAAGATGCAAGTCTGGGGGAGCTCTGCCATGATTCAGATTCTCCACATGATTTAATTGGCCTAAAAGTATTGATTTTCTGTTACAGCCATTTAGATTTCTTTTTTTTTTTTAAAAAGCCAAGCTAAACTAAATAAAGTAAAATTTGTAATTAAAAAGGAGACTGAGATTAAGATAAATATTCTCCCTCCCAATTTCCTGGGCTACATTAATTATTAAAACCTGATTTAAAATGTCTGCACTGTGGAGTATTTTGCATGGTGTAAATGCACCTCATTTTTTAAAAGCTTATGTCCACAGAAGAAAGCCCAAAGCCTTGGGAATTCTTTTGGTTTAAGAGAAATTCCAAGGCTTTTGTCCTCATTGTCTCTGCTGAGAAGGTGCCTTCTTTTGCTCACTTTGCCCAGCTTGGGTTAGAGTTTTGTTCTCAGATAAGTTTTCATGGGAATCAGAGGAGGTAGCCACTGAAGCCCCTGCTTGGGTAAATCTTTCAAGATCTGGGATTTGGGGAAATTTGGAGGGAGGCAATAGCCCCTACTTCATGGAACCCACAAGGCTGGGATAAGGAGAGAGGTGAGAAAGCTGGGCCCTTTCTCTTCCCTGATAACAATTCAAAGATTGCTTATTAGGGAAAAATCTGATTTTAGTGTTCACTCCTGTGGGAGAAGTTGTGGCCCAAGTGGATCCCATGCAAACCCAGGGATGCTTCCCTTTAGCTTTCCTCTCTGCTGTAGCCCCCTAAGAACACCACCCCCCCACACACACACTTTGCAACTGCCTTGCCTCCGAAGGCTTTCCTCAACTAATTAGAGGCAGCAGATTGAGAGCAGGATTATCTCCCTTTATGGACCCCCTGCTCTCTACCTACCTCCTGCCATATAATAAATGCTTAATAAATACTTTTTCATTCATGATCATGTCGTGAGCTGAACAATCCATTCAACTCCATCCATAAGCACTTCTTAACGTGGAGTCTTTCAGAAGCAGCTTTCCCCCTTGAGCATCCTCAGAAGGTCCTGGATGGCCAGATCAGGTCCTGCTCGGCCAGATCAGGTCCTGCTCACACAGCAGTTCCAGTGTCCTCTCTCATCTCCAGGATCCAGACAGAACCGACTGCCCTGCTCAAAGACCCCTGCCTCCCTCAGACCTATGGTCCAGCCCAGTCTTCCTGCTTTCCCTCCCTGGCAGGTTCCATCTCTTCTCTCCAGGCCTGTCCTGGCTGTGCCCTATGTGAGGAAGGCTCTGCCAGCCACATCTTCACTTCTTAGATCCCCCTGATGCTTCAGAGCTCAGTCCCTCCTCTCCAGGGCTTCCCCTGCTAAATCGCCTCAATTCCATTCAATCACTCATTCATTCTATTTTTGAAACTGGGTCTCCTGGTCTCTCCTAGAAGAGGCTGGCCAAGCAGTGCTCTCTCCTGGGCCCAAGGCCACTGATGGTCAGTGGGGGAGCTCTGACCTTTTCTGCTTCCTGCCTGGGCCAGTTTGCCCTCTCCCCCAGGTAGCCTGGTGGCCCCTGCTCCTGAGGCTCTCCAAGTGGTCACCAGATCAGCACCAGGCCACTGCAGCCCAGCCATACCTCCTGCACCATAGCAGGGAGTCTACGTGAGCCTCATGGCAGGCCCCTTATGTTCATTCTGTGTGTATCTCTGCTCTACTTGTCTGCGTTCATACTGTCTTTCCTGATTGAATCGAAGCCCACTGGTGGCAGGCCATTCAATTTTGTTTCCTTTGTAGTCCCAGTACCAGGCCCTGAGGGGGCGCTGAATAAAGGCTCATTGATGTAGACCTGACTGTCTCAAATCCCTCTTGTCCTGGGCTGACCCAAGGACCACCAGCTCTGGGTAGCTCAGGGCAAAGGGGACGTGTCCTCAGGTGCAGCCTCTCCTTTCCTCAGCCTTCTCCCTGGGCTGTCATCTCCCCTTCCGCCCTTCTCTCCCTACATTATGGTAATGCAGCATTTTAGCGGTTTATTAATCCCAAGGAATTGAAGAGGGTCCAACAGAAGATATTAAGCTGCAATGGAAGACAGCGTTTAGCATCCCTCTTGGAAGGACAGGTCCACATCCATTCTGTTTCCTAATTAGAGCGGCTGTGCTCGGAGCTCAGACAGAGTTCAGCCCCTTCGTGTCCTGCTCCCCTGACTCTGGGGTGGGCTTTATAAAATTCTCTTTAATTCAGGATCAGAATGTCATTAACTTTGTAAGTGGATGAATACAATGGACAAGCAATCTAATTAACTTGTAACATTGGATGTTGGAGAGCAGACTGAAGGAGGGAGCGCCTGCCTTCCCTCCATGCCTTGGAAGAGACTTGATTGGGGTGGGTCAGACAAGGGGACAACCCGACCCAAAATGGGGAACTTGGTGCCTGGTAAATGCATCACCTTTCCTTGGGAGGCAGCCACAAACATCCAGGGAAAGGCAGGCAGGGCCCTCCTTGTCCCAGAGGACTGAGTGAGATGGCCAGGGAGGCCCATCTGTCCTCCTCCAGGGAGCTGCTGTAGGATCCCGGGGGCCAAGAGGAGGAGACCAGGGCAGCCAGCTGCTGTGGATGCTTGTGCTCATTGGTATGAGGTTTTGTGATTTGTTTTTATTTTTTCAGTGGGGAGCTGGGGAAGCAAGAGGGGCAAAACCTTAAATGTTTGTTTTCTGAAAAATAAAATCTGCAATTGTAATCTGTGCCTGTGAAGTCAAAGAAAACACCTCCCAGTGGCAAGAAAGAAACCCCTGCTCTTTGCCAGACCCCATTCAGACTAGCTCCAAAGGATTCCCTCTGGTGCTGCCAGAGGGTCCACCACCCTCCAGGGCCTTGCAGCCCTCCTGCCAGACTGTCCTTGCCTTGGTGGCCCCATTCTTCCCTCAAGTTTTCTTCCCCAGGGCCCATCTCCTCTCTCATGTGACAAGTGATAATTGTTAACAAATACTTATTCGTCATCAATGGACCTCTGATTGTTATTTCTCTCAGGTCTGTGCTTCTTTGTGTACTTGTTTATCCACCCGTGGACCCTGAACTCCTGGTGTGTACTCTGAACTCCTGGTCCTGGCGTCTCCAGTGCTTAACCTTGTGCTGGGCACAAGGCTAGTGCTCCATCAAAACTTCATTTATTCATTCCCCTTCTGTTATTAGACTGTTGCTTTCCTAACATCAGGTTCTCTCAGGCTAACCCTGGCCATTGTATCTTCTGTGGGTGAAGAAAGAAATCTCTTGTCAGCTTCCTGCTTGGTTCCAAGACTTTCATCAGGTCAAACACCTACTATGTTTCAGGCCCTTGGTTAACCCTGGAGACCCAAAGAAAGGCAAAACCATGAGAAGATACAGGGTCAGATAGGACTCCATCCTGTAAGGAAGCATGGTCACTGCCCAGAGACTGGTTCCAAGCTGTTTTCAGATGGTCACTCAGGAACATTTATTCCCTGCTACAAATGTTCTTGCTAACCAAGCCCACCCTCTCAGTGTGTGTGTGTGTGTGTGTGTGTGTGGACTTCCTGCCTCCTTCCAGGGTTGTTGCCTCCTTAATTCTTACCTTGAGCTAAGCACTCCTTTCAGAGGAGCCTGTGGATGAAGGGTTGGGGCTCTTTAAGTCAGGACACTCTCTTTTGTCCTGGGCTGATCATTCTTGTATCACTCTGTCTTATTTCCCTCCCTCCATCTCTCTTTTCTCTGCAACTGACACAGGAACATGGGTTTCCCCTCCTCCCAACTTTTCTCACTTCCTTAGGGAAGAAAAACCACATGTCATCTGTTATCTTTCATACAAATGAATTAAAGGCCCAAAAGATCCCTTTGTAATTATTTTGCTGATTCTTCCTGAATTGAAGGTCCAAATAGAAGAGTTCTCTCAGATCACAGATTCAGGGCTGGAAAAGATCTTAGGCCAAGGTATCTTATTAGGGACATAAAAAGACTGAGACTCAGCTCTGGGATTCAAACCTGGCCCCGTAGACTCAAATTTCTCATACTATCTGGCCTCTCCCAACCTCCAGCTCCTGCTTCGGTCAGGATCTGACTTTGTCAGCTATCTGTCTATCCATCCGACCATCCATCCGTCCACCTATCATCCAAGTACCCTCTGAGATCAGAGAAAGCCCAGGCTCATCTCTGCCCCATCAGCATTGTGTTCTGCAGCCAGAACAGGAATCTCAGTACTGCCTCTATGCCTAAGGGCTTCCCAGAACAGGGATGGTACCCTCCTGGCAGCCCTGACCTCTGTACTCTGCAGGTTGGGCTATAGTTGCTTCTTTGGTGACAGGTATAGTGTTTCCTTTCTAAATTCTCTCTTCCATGTTGGCCCTTAGCCAGTACAGCGGGTGATGATGTGTACAGGGTGGGTACTGGCTCCTGCCAGGGTGGTAGTACTCAGATGCCCATGTGGCACTGGGCCATTCACTGACCCTCTAAACCTCGATTTTCTTGTTGTAGATTGTGAGGATTGACCTTGGTGCTCTTCAGTGGCTCTGGGGCCCTGATGCTTTTGGTGATCTGGGGGAGTTTTCCCATAATCTGCCATGCCTGGGCCATATGTGGAAGCAGGATCCCCAACCTCAGGGCTCCAGCAGGGGCCCATCACTGAGGCCCACAAGGGACAAGAGTGCCTAGGTCTGTCCTTCTCCTGTGTTTGTTCCTGGAAACTGGCATGGATAGACTGGAGGTGGGTGTGGGAAGGGATCAATCTTATCCTTTCCCAAATAATCTACCCTCCAGATTAAAAGAAACCTGCAGTGGCTACAAAAATGTGCATACCCTTGGACCCAGCAATACCACTTCTAGGATTATATCCCAAAGAGATCATAAAAATGGGAAAGGGTTCCACATGTACAAAAATACTTATAGCAACTCTCTTTGTGGTGGCCAACAACTGGAAATCAGGGGGATGCCCATCAATTGGGGAATGACTGAATAAATTGTGGTATATGAATGTAATGGTATGCTGTTGTGGAATGAGGAACAGGAAGACTTCAGAGAGGCCTGGAAAGGCTCATATGAACTGATGCTGAGTGAAAGGAACGGAACCAGGAGAACTTTGTACACAGCAATAACCACAAAGTATGAGGAATTTTTCTGGTAGACTTAATACTTCATAACAATGCAAGGACCTAAAAAATTCCCAATGAACTCTTGAGGCAAAATGCCTTCCACATCTAAAGGAAGAACTATGGAATTGGATTGCTGAATGAAGCAGATCATTTTCTCTTGTGTTGTTTTTTTTTTGTTTTATGGTTTCTCCCATTCATTTTAATTCTTCTATTCAACATGACTAAGGTGAAAATGTGTTTAATAGTAATGTGTGTGTAGAACCTACATAAGATTGCACGCTGTCTCAGGGAGGGAGTGGGGAAGGAGGGAGGAAGGAGAGGGAGCAAGGGAAAAAATGTAATATATATCGAAGTGATTGTAGAGCACTGAAAACAAATAAAATAAATATAAAAAGAAAGAAACCTGCAGGGAGTGCCCTGCAGTCATTATCAGTCCCCTTAGTATATCTGTCTGTTCTTAGGAGTACTGGGTGTTTCCTTGCTTTGCTCTTGGGTTTTTTGATTTTCTGAAGGAGGTAGGGCATATATACAAAGTTCCTTCTCCTTCTTAGAATCCTAAAACATGGAACCTGGAAGAGAGCCTTTTGGGCAGCGTGACCCAGCCTGCTAAGGCATAGAGCAGGAAACTGAGATTCAGCAAATGTAAGGTGGGCACCATCCTCATCCTCCTCAGCTCTCCCCGCCCCCCATAAGCTCCCCATGGAGGCTCTAGCTTTGGTTGTCAGTCTTTGGATTGGAGGGCTGACTCTCAAGGCCTCCTGGAGTGTCTTTTACTAGAGGACTTAGAATCTCCATCTAGCTCACCCCTTCCCACCAGTGGCCATGCCTGGTCTTGACTCCAGGAACATCATCCCTGCCCTGCACTGGGCACCCTCTAATTCAACCCTGACCCCTTTGTGCCTCCTTTTGTCCACTGACTCATTAGATTATAAGCCTCCTGAGGGCAGGGACAGCATGTGGCACATAGTAGGTGCTTCATACACCACGTATTGGAGATTGGTGCCAAACAGTGAGGCCACTGCCGGGCGGAGAGAGCTTGGGGCACTAAGTGGTACTAGCCCCAAGACTGCTTGTGAGGTGTCCCACCTCTCCTGGGTCTTAGCTCCTTCCTTTTCTGTGATCCAGGAGATGAGTGTGGGGTCCTCCTGGGGAGGAAGCAGAGGCCCTGGGAGGTCACAGGTCCTTCCTGAGGATGCTGACCCCAGGCGTTCAGGCATCCAGCTCCCGGGTGTCCCCAGCCACCACAGTTCTTGAGGTCAGTCCTGGGCAGGGCTGCTGTCTGGCTTTCTGTACTCCACTGCCACAGATAGGAGTGGGGAGGGGGACAGTCCCCAAGGCCCAGCAGCTCAAGATTAGATGTGTCTGAGCCCAGCCTCGACCCATTGGTCTGGTTCTGTGTCTGTCCAGAAGGACTCGCGTCCTGGCTGACTGGCAGAGAGAGGGCTAGCCTACTAAAGAGTTAAGGAGTCCACTAGGACTCCTTCCATGTATCTCAGAAAGACTGGGTGATGCTGATGCTAATGGTGTGTACTTTGGGAGATAAGTCTAATTCAGGAAATGATAAATTACAGGTGCCCTCATTGTTTGCAAACATCACCTGACAGAGGACTTTTTAATGAGTTAATCTGTGTGAGGGGCAATATCCCCTCTGATGAGTCATTCCTGGCCTGGGCCTGGATAGGCCAAGGTAGGCTCACTCTTCAGGCCCCTTTGGGTCTGATCACTTGCTGATTTGCTTCTTCTGGTCCGAGCCCTCTGCCCCAGAGTGTCTACACTGCCTGTCCCCCACTGCCTTTGGCATCTGTTTGGAAGGAGGGTGGCCGTCATTGAGGCACCTGGGTCTCAGAGTATAAATCTGAGGCATTAAAAACAGAGGGCACTATGCTTGGGCACAGGAGTCCTCCAAGAGGTCCTGGCCTTCCTGGAAGCAGGGACAGACCTGTGACCAGCATACCCAAAGCCCCCCAGAAGCCTGTCACAAGTCCCCCACGTTCTTCCTTTCTGTGAGGGTCTGGAAGCTGAGTCAATGGGGCTTCCCTTCCCAATGGGCTGCGTGCCCTGGGAAGTCTCTCCCCCTCCCCCAGCCTAGTTTTCTTCACTGTCACATGCTGATATCTCCCCTTCCATGGCCCTCAGAGATGAACTCACCTCAGGCACCCACGATGGTGCCTCCTAATGCCTTGTAAATGATGGGTTTATGTGAAGGCCTTAACAAAGGGAGCTCCTGCGGGGCGCCGGGGGTGGCGACACCCCAGGATTTCCTGGGGATGAATTCGGAACAGCAAGTGCTTCTGTGATTTCTTTCTTTTTCTGCCTGAAATATGGCAGCTAATAGACTGAATTTTACTCATGGAGAATTAATAAGCACCCATGATAGTCAGGTTTATAAATATGTAAAAATGGTTTTAATTGTTTTTAGCTCACCAGGCAGGTAATCAATAATCACAGCCGTGACAAACACACTGTTGACATATGCCTAGTCTAAAGGCTTGGGAGGAGATAGGGGCTTCCTGTCAGCGGGTGCGGGCTAATTCATATTCAGACATTGTCATGGGCCATGATAAATGGGTGCCTTGAACTATATTGATAGAGTTGGTTAAACATTGAAAAAGTTGGGTTGAACTTTGACTTAAAATATTCATTAGTGCTAATTATGGATTTTCTGACTACATGAATTACCGTTCCTGTGCCCTCATTGACCACTTATTTTCAATTTATTTATTGCAATCTCCATAATATTATATTAGCCTTATTGCACTCAGTGAGGTCACACAGGCAGGCCTGCACTGCCCCTCCTGTTCTTCAGGCTTCCTTGAGGGGAGAATCATGCAGGAGACCAGTGAGGGGGAGGTGAGAGGAGCCTCAACCGACCCTCTCTCTGTCTCTGTCTCCCTCAGGGTGGAGGCCATCTTTATCTCATCAGAAAATTAGGCACCCTGCCTTCTGACCAGCAGCGAGGGCCTAATATGTTCTAGGTCCCCTTGAGGTCCATAGCAGGCACTCTGCTCCCAGCATGGTTATGGTTGGTAATGTTCTCATTTGGCTAATTTGTGGCTGCTTTGTCTGGATGATTTTACTGTATCCTGGCCCAGTCCCCTTGGCTTCCCCTCAGCTGCTTGACCTATTGGCTGATCATGGTGGATCAGAGGTTGTGACGATTCTCCTTACTCTTTCTGTGTTGTGAGTTGTCTCCTTACTCCTCCTGTGTTGTGAGTTGTCTCCTTACTCCTCCTGTGTTGTGAGTTGTCTCCTTACTCCTCCTGTGTTGTGAGTTGTCTCCTTACTCCTCCTGTGTTGTGAGTTGTCTCCTTACTCCTCCTGTGTTGTGAGTTGTCTCCTTACTCCTC
>CM053769.1:459427970-459503699 GCA_028658325.1 Potorous gilbertii | reverse complement strand
CAGGTTAGCTCATGCTCTCCAGATGCTTAGTCTTCGCAGTTTCATCAATTTTCTCTTGTTATTTTCAAGGTTCTCAACATCTCTAACTTGTTCCTTTAGTACTTATCTCAATGTGAATTTTCTATCTTTTGATAGCATATTCATTTATTCATTTCCCCCCACTTTTGCTGACAGAGATTTTTGGAGATAGTTTTCCTCTGAGCACAGCTTGTGCTGGGTCCCATAAGTCTGGGCAATTGTTAGCCATCCTGTCTAATGTAATTACTTGTTTCTATGATTTGTTCTTGGGCTCGTCATTATTCAGAGTATCGTTACTGATCTCTACTGGGTTCTGTACCTTTTACTTGTTTTGCCTTTCTTTATTGACAACTGATGGCATTATGAGTGGTGGGATAATGTGGGGTACAGAATGGCAAACCCCATCTCTGAGCCAGGGAGGCTGAGTGCCTTGGACACAGGCTTGCCATGTAACCCTGATCAGCTCTGTCCCCATTTAGGGCTCCCAAGGGGAGACCAGAAGTTGCATGGCAGGTGGTGCTTTGCATGGGATGAGAGGGAGTTTTCTCACCAAAAATCACCTAGAACAGTGGCATCTTAGGTTTAGTTCACACACACACACACACACACGCAGATTGTAAGGCATGAGAGACACAGCACAGAACCACCCAGCATAGCCTACTTGCATGAAGGAAAGGGATGTACTCTGTGAGCAAAGCAGAATTGCAGGTGCTCCAAAGAACTGTGAGAAGTACAAGCCACCTCCACTCCAAATGTTCCCACAAACTATTTGTGCCTGACCTATGTCTGAGCCACCAGGTTTGGATTGGTCTGATCATCACAGTCAGATGCACCAGACCTTGATGCTGACATAGAGATACCATTTTGGTCCTCTTTGAGTCCCTAGGACAACGGCCAACCAGCTAAGCAAACACATAACAGAACCAAAGGTCTGGCAAGGATCCTTACCCAATTAGAAGCCATAACATTTCATAAAGCTAAGTGAAGAAGACAAAGCAGGGGAAAGTGGCCAGATTGGAACAATTGGATAATGGGATAGAGGTTGGAGGCAACATGATTGGGAGGTCATTGAGGGACCCAGATGTAAGGCACCTGAGGAAAGGAGACCATGCCAGAGATATAGGAGGGAAAAAACCCTGAACCTTTTTCATAAGCCCCAAGGTGACTAAAAGCTCTTGGCCTGTACACCTTCTCTCCCATATTCACAACATCTTTATGAAGGCCATCCACAGACAATTTGAGGGTATCCTGGATGAAGGCATTAGGGGGAACAAGCAGGATTTATCCAACAATGACCATATCGTTTGCCATTTCACAATTATTTGAAGGATGTAGAAAATATATGACCTTGCTGTTCGTTGATAAAGATACATTTGATTTGTTGGAACAAAATGCTGTCTTTATAGACTTTTAGAGCAAAGCGTCACCTATCCATGTGTTATTCAGGATTCCATGAAAAATGTGACCACAGAAACAACTTGTTCAGTGACTGTGTGGTCATAAGTATCATGCAAAGCTAAAGCAGGAAGGTATGGAGGAGACTGGAGCAGTTTGGGTTAAGAAGGGATTACCTGGGGGTGGTACTTGGTGTGTATTCATCCTTTGTTGCAGAAGAAGACCATGCCATCAGAGAAATGATGGCATGAGTTGCACTTGACTTTGTTTGGAGTGAGGGAAGGCTGTGCAGGTCATCAGCCTCACTTCTCCAGAGCCATCTGAATCCAGTGACCAGATATTTATCAAGATGACTGGAGATAACCCAGGATGAAGCAATTGGGGTTAAGTGACTTGCCCAAAGTCACAGAGCTAGTGAGTGTCAGGTGTCTGAGGTGAGATTTTAACTCAGGTCCTTCTGACCCCTGCACTGGTGCTCTATCCACTGCACCACCTAGCTGCCAATTTCATCAAGCCTTGAGACAACACAGAGTGTATTAGAAGGAAATAGGTCTGACCATCCCAAGATCACACTGATGAATGATTTCTATTACCCTAATGTCAAGGTGCATCTGTTTCTCTGGATCAAACAATACACAGAATGAATGAGCTGAGCCCAGAATTGAATAGGAGAAGGATCATATAGATGATACCTGGAAATGGCAAATTTCTTTTAAGAACTAACTTTCTATGAAAGCCAAGTTACATTTTACTGGTGTGGCTACATGACAGTGAGACATGAACACCGCTGCTTCTGAAGAACTGTGAGCATCCCACAGAGGTGCATGGTGGGTATGAGACAACCAAACCCTCTGGAGAAAATCAGAAGTAAAGGCTGTCACTAAGAAGTCATGTGACAAGAGAAAGGGAAGATGGGTGGATGACCATTGGCCTCCTCTAGGACAAGGGAAAGAACTAGCCTGCTGGGTGGGCCCCCCAATGGGAAACCTTGGCAAGAGATACACAGACCAGGCCAGCAGATGTATTGGAGGATGTCAGTAAGAGTGAGATCATTATCTCTGCCTTTCGTATTTGTTTGGGGTTCCTTTATGCCCCGGCCCGTGATCATTGTTTCAAAAGGTACTCTTAGATCCTGAGAAATATGTGAAGTTTAATAATGCCTTTAAAAAGTCACTGGTGGTTGCAAAATCTAATTTTTCCAAGTCTTTTTAACTCTGTATTTTTCTTCTTGTTTACCTTTCTATTGGATTTATCCAACTTTGAGAGAGAAATATTAGTCTCCTACTGTTATGGTAAAAATACTTCTTTTTTGGGGGTCACCTAAGATTTTCCATTTCGGGCCCATACACACACTGTTGTTTATTGTATTTTATTTTATGACTCACCATAGAATACTTAAATAACAGAACTCTTTGGGCATGTTAAATGTGATTTGGTTGGGAGAACCTGTTTATACCCAGCATTTTGGGAACAGTATGTGTTTTATGAAATCAGGAGCACCTCCACTGTCAACAAATTAGGAGAACTGAACCAGTGCTCTGAAGGATGAACTCTCAACAAGAAAATGCTGACAACTGATCCACTGATTGGGAACAAAATAGAATCTTTTTTCAAATACCCTAGTTCTTTGATGGTGGGCAGGAAGTGCCCTATGCCTGCTCATGCAGGCAGGGTCTCCCACTGAGAGGCTCCCCTATAGACATTTCCCTGGTGAGATGTTTGGCTGCTTATTAGGGCCTGTCTGTAGTAGATAGGATGGGCCTGGCTTTTTGTAGTTCATAGCTGGGCTTGAGAAAGAGCAAGTGTTGAAAGATATTTCTGATCCTGTTTGAGTCTCCCTGTAAAGCTCAGTCCTGCCAGGCCCTGGCCCAGACAAAGTGACCATGAAGGCTTCAGTATTCCAGCTTTGTTTTTAAAGTAATCTCACTAGGCAGAGCAGGATGCATGTGTACAGAGCTGGGGGGCCCTGGCAGGATGGAGATGGGGACTTTGGCCCAACTTGTCCCCATTGGGGGGATCTCTTCTGGCTCCCCTGAACCCAGTATTTAACTGCAGGCCTGCCTTCCCACTGTCTTTGGGGATGTGGGGTAGGTCTTGTCTATCTAAATTATCCCTCCCCCAAAGAGAGGTAATTGTAGCTACAGCTACAGCTCTGGGTGCTGGTGTAGACACCCACTTTCACACCCCCTTCTGGGGCAGGACTCCTGGGTCACAAGGAGAAGTCCTCATCAATTAACTCTCTGGCAGCATTTTCTGCTGGGTGAACTACTATGCCAAGGAGATGAGCAGGAGTTCATGTTTCTGCTTTTGACAAATCAGCAACTGTTCCCTCTTCCTGGCATTTCATAAATAATGCAGGAGGCATTGAGGCAGAATCTGCCCAGCTGGGGTGGGGTGGGGGTTTCTACACCCATTACAGTGGATAGACAGGCTCGATCATCCCTTCACAGAGGATGCAGGGGCTCTGACCAGCCTGTGGGGCTCCACCTAGCTCTCCCTGGCAGAACCGTGGCCCCGCACCCCCAGAGTTGGGGGCGGGGCAAGCAACAAGGAGCAACTTTGGTGTCCCTCAGGGCTCCCCCTGTGCAGCCTCTGGGACTGTACCACAGGCTACAGAGCCTGGAGGCCCATCATGCTGGGCCATGCAGAGGCCTGTCACTCCAGAGGGCCACACAGTTGGCTCCCTGCAGGACCCTGGACCCTTAGCAGCTCAAGTCAAGAGGCCTGTGCAGGCCCAGCTAGTACCTGGGCTGTGTCTTGGGCTTGATAAGGGGAGAGCTGACCTTGATGTGGGCTCACGAGGATCCCTCTGTGGAGGGGTAGGGGGGGAGGAGGGAGCTCTGCTAGACACTTATGGCAGGATGTTTGGGGAGATGCTCCATCTAGCCAGCCAACCAATCGATGGTCATGCAGGTCAGAGGGATGTGCCTGCCAGCCCCTCGTAATCTGTCTCTAAAGCAGTCCCGGGTGCAGGGTCAGGGACCCTGCCAATGAGACCCTCCTCTCCATTCTCTCCTTGGGGGAGATATCTAGGCCTCTTTGCACTCACCTTCTTTTCAGGCCGGCTGGGCCTTCAGCATCCAGACTTGTGGCCTTAGGTTAACGTGCGATTGGGAAGTGTTTCACAAAAGAAGTCACAAGACATCAGCACACTGATGTCAGTCTGGGGCCTGTGGGGATCCTGAGGATTGGCTTGATGCCTCCTCCCCTTCTCTTTTGATTCTGACCCCCCCCCCATCTCAGGGGGTATTGGAGAAGGTCTTACCAAAGTGCCTGGCCTGCATCCAGAAAAGGTGGCCTTAGCATTCAAAGAGTGTAGCTTGAATGTGACTAACCTATGGATGTGTCTAGGCTGCCCAGGAGGGAGCAAGTTTACAGACTGGGGACTAGTGAGCTTCCTTTGAGTGGTGCATAGCTCTGTCCCCTGTGAGCACATGTGGCAGTAGCCCCAGATGAATCCCTCTGAGGAAGGATGGCTAGATGCGGTCACCATCTTTGCTACTGCTTTGCTGCGTCAGGGCCCTGTGATTGTTGATTTCTGGTTAGTTTTAAAGACACAGCTGAAGGGGGTCCCCAAGTTCCACTGCCAGTTTCCTAATTCATTTCTTTTTATTTTCCTCCACAGGCACTAGGAAGCTTCTATTTCCTTCATGAATCTTTGAAGAATATCTACCAGTTTGACTTTAAAGGTAGGTTCAGTGTCCACCATCCCAGAGCCAGGGGTCCCTATGACATATGGGGCCTGCTTTGGGGGCTACAGTGAGGCCCAAGTGCCCCCATGGCCACTGGGGTGCAATGGATGGCCAGTGAGGGAGCAGAACCCTCATGGGAACTCCCCAGCCCACCAGATTGTTGGTCTTGGAGGTGAGGTGGCAGGCCCTGGGAACATAGAAGCAGGGGAGGGGCATGGCAAAGTCAGGCAATCAGCCAACAATGAGTAAATGCCTACTGTGTGCAGGTCACTGTGTATCTGGGATATAGAGGAAGGGTAAGGGGCATCCTGGTGTGGGGGCTGGGGCAAAGGGGAGGGAGAGCAAGAACTGCCCTGGAAAATAAGTAATATCCATGCTCCTAATGATGTAATAGCCAAGGTTCATATAAACAGAAGATGCCAGTCACATTCACACAAGACAGACACTAGACAGAAAATAGAAAGTGTCTTTGTCTGTGTATACACATGTGTTTGTATATGTTGTGTGTCTGGATTGTACATATGAACGCTTTATGTGATATGTACACACACAAAGTCTCTCCAGCCATCTATCCAGCCCTCCACACTGAAGAGATCCCAAAGTACTGGACAGCCCATAGGCAAAGGAGAGACAGAGACCGAAAGAGACAATGAATGCTTGTGTAAGTGTGAGTGTGGATGATCATGTACGTGTGTGAGTATCATTGTTGGTGAATGTGATTGTGTGTGAGCGTGACTTTGTATTGTGTGGGTGGGGTTGTGTGTGATGGTCACTGTGCACAGAGTGGCTGTGTGCATTTGAGTGGGTGACTGTGTGGATGTATGTGAGTATGACTATGTGTGTGACTATGGATCTGGCTGTGTGTGAGTGTGATTATGTGTGTGAGTGTGGTTGTATGTGTGGGAGTGTGACTATGGGTGTGACTAAGTGTGACTATGAGTCTCTGTGTGTGTAAGACTATGTGACTGTGTGGCTATGTGTGAGTAAGACTGTGTAGGTGTGGCTATGTGTATGACTGTGACTATGTATGCAAGTGTGACTGTATATGTGCATTTGAGTGTGACTGTATGGGTGTGATTGTACATGAGTGTGACTGTGTGTGAATGTAATGATTCCTTCCCATCCCAGGTTGGGCGATGAGCAGTCTCCTCCAGGGAGGAGGGGCTTGGCTGTCTTGGGGTCTGTTGGGAGACCAGGTTTTGTAGGGGTTTGTAGGGTCCGATGTGAGGGTTGCCCCTCAGGGGAGTGACTGGCAGTAGGGGATGGTCTCAGCATTAATGCCAGGCGTGAGTTGTTGGTAGAATAGGACAGTGCCTTCCTGGGAGAAAATGGTCACTTTGGGCCCCTGGCCTTGGGCCTCCAGACAGACGGGCCTGTCCTTTCCCCTGAGCTTGGCATTTGGGCTGGCGCTGTCCATCAGTGTCACTGAGAGGGGTCCCTCCATCTGTCACATGGGGCAAGTGTGGCTTCCACCACCAGTTGGACTTCCACCTGACAGAGATCAGATTTTGGACCGTGACTGGCCCAATGCTGAGGTCCAGTGGTCTCCCTCTGCACTGCGTGGGCCCTTCCTCAGGTTTGCCCAGAGCAGCAGAGAAGACTCTCTGGACCTGTGGTATGTGTAGCAGATGTTGTGGCTGATGGAATATGGGTCTTGTCCTGCCTCCTCGGAGCTTGGGTCATTGGCACGGTGGTGAATTCATCCTCTGGGGGGCAGCTGTGTTTATATGGGGCAGACCCCTTGACCTCTGGTTCTTCCTCCTCATCCCTTGGAGACTTTCTTCTCTGCTCCCTGCCCCAGCAGGCAGGCCTACCACAGACAAGATGGTTGTGCAGAAGGAGCACAGGAACAGGCAGAATTCAATGGGCAGAATAGAAGCCTCAGTATTGATGGGGATAAGGGGGAAGTAGGAATGAGGCCTCAGTCAGTCAACGTGCATTTATTAAGCCCCTGCTGTATACCAGGTACCAGGCTGGTTGCACGTCCTGCCCTCAAAGGACTTCCAGCTTCTTGGGAGAGATAACCCCATGCATGTTGTCAATGTTAGCACAAGCCTGTGTTCTGCGTGAGACGGACGTTTTGGGACATGGCCTGGGCGGGTGTTTACAAGCGTTTTCTTTTTTCTTTTTCAGAACATTTTGGAGGTGGGAAATAATTAAATGTTTGTTAATTGAAAATAAGAGAAACCCAAAGTTGTTGATTTGTTGAAGAAGGAAGTCCTTCTGGGAATGGGGGAAGGTGGAGTATGGGGTCTATCTTGGTTTCTTCATCTATAAAATGGGGATGTTGATGACCCTTCCCATGGTTGCCATGAGGAGCCAGTGGGACAATTGTGCAGAATGGCCTTGGATCTACCCCCTCAGGCTGGTGATCTCATGGGTGACTGGGGGCAAAGCAGGCAACCTCCAAACCACTGGATTCTGGGGAATATGAAGGGCCAGAAATGATAGAATTCAGAACCTGGGGTAATGCAGGGCTCTCCCCCTTGGCCAGAGCTGTCAGCAAGACTGCTTAGTCACCTCGCCAGGCACGGGGTACCTGAGCATGAAAAGCATTGCCCTACCTTTTGGTGATGCCAGGACGTGCAGGTGCATTGGATTTCAGTGAGAGAGGACCGCTCTCTCTTAAAAGGAGGAGGGGAGACATGATCAGCTGCCTTTCATGACTGTGGGAAGAGGAGGTTTCTGAGCCAGTCACAGAAGTTAAAATAAAGCATTTCAGTGACATGAAAAGTGTTTATAAGAAAACAGGTGATAGAATAAAGGTGGCAAGCCATTTGCCTTGAATATTTCTGATAATGACTTTCAGGGAGCTGGAGCTAGTTTACATGCCAGACTGAGAGCCCTTCCCTGATGAGTCAGTGGTCAAAGAATTTAAACCATCAGTAACTGTGTGAAGCCTTGCTTGGACTCATTCATGCTGAGAGATGTGCACCTCCCACCCAGCAAATCGGCAGAGGAGGTGAAGTGGAAATTAGTCCTAGGATGCTTCCATGGAGGCCTGGGGATGTCAGGCTACAGCATTGTTGCAAGGCCAGGCCCTGGGATGCAGACCATTGCTAGGTATGTGCTCTGAGGATGCAGACAGTGCCCAGCAAGTCCCTGTGGCCGCTGGAACATTCGGTGCCACACTTTGTGCTAGCATAGAGCTTGGAGGGCTATGGATGCCCAGCCACTGGGATGTGGTGGCGTACATAGTGGCCCTATATGGGACGGCATTGCTTCAAGACTCACCAGGGGGAAACTTGGGATCCTTGGAGGCCTTAGTGAAGTGATGCAAAATGAATTAAGCAGATCAGGAATAGAGGAGGCCCAAGGACAGCTGTCGTGGAAATGTGCAGACCAAGAAGATGAGCAGAAATCTCCATTATCATAGTGACTGTCTGGCCTCTGAGGAGAGTTGAGCTAGACCACCTTCCCTCTTCTTCCTGAAAGGGGGCTCTGGCTGTGAAATGTGGTTCCTCTAAAAGACTTTGCTGGTGTCTTACTCCCCCTCCCTCCCATCCTCTGTGTGTGTGTGTGTGTGTGTGTGTGTCTGTCTGTCTGTCTCTGTGTCTCTGTCTGTCTCTCTTTTCTTTCTTTGTCTCCCCCTCCGTCCCGCTCTCTCTCTGTGTCTCTCTGTCTCTTTCTCTCTCAAGAGTCAGTTATAAAGAAAATGGCATAAAAACTAAAGACATTCAAAGTAGGATTTGTTCAAAAAGAGCCCCTATCCGTGCTGGTGGTGCAGCTCTCATGGATCTTCCATCTGCACCTGGCTGTTTTGGTTCTCAGTTTGCCCACCACAGGGACCTTCAGGTGACAGGAATGAGGACACATGGAAGCTCTCCTGTTTCAGGTCCTGAGAACTGGGGGGCCCAGCAGGGCGGGGGAATGCGGGAATGGAGGCAGAAAGGCTGAACCTTCCCCTTTGCAGGGTCACAATCTTGTGGAAGAAGGATCTTCACAGGGATTAAGTCTGGGCTTGGATGCACTCTCTCTCCCTTCCTTTTTTTTTTTAAATTAATTTGTTTTCAGTTTTCTACAATCACTTCCATATAGCTTAGACTTTCTCCCCCTCTCTCCCCACTCCCTCCCTGAGACTGCATGCAATCTTATATAGGTTCTACACTTACATTCCTATAAAATACATTTTCACTTTAGTCATATTGCATAGAAGAATTAAAATGAATGGGAGAACCATAAAACAAAACATAACATAACACAGAAGAAAATGGTCTGTTTCTATCTGCAGTCCAGTTCCATAGTTCTTTCTCTGGATGTGGATGGCATTTTGCCACAAGAATCCATTGGACATTTTTTAAGTCCTTACATTGCAATGAAGTACTAAGTCTACCAGAAAAATTCCTCTCACACCGTGGTTGTTGCTGTGTACAAAGTTCTCCTGGTTCTGCTCTTTTCACTCAGCATCAGTTCATGTAAGTCCTCTTAAGGCCTCTCTGAAGTCTTCCTGTTCATCATTTCTTATAGCACCGTAGTATTCCATTACATTCATATACCACAACTTGTTTAGCCATTCCCCAATACATGATGACCCCTTCTATGACATTGACTTTTTGAATCCAAGTGCAGACTTTACATTTATTCCTGTGAAATCTCCTCTTCTTTTCTTCAGGCCAGTGCTGTGAGCACCTGCCAAGAAATTTCCGACTTCCTAAGTCAGCTTTTCACAGCATTTTCTCTTCTCAATTTGAATGTTTTATGAAGGAAGCAGCAGCAGTGAGGGAGGGGGGCCTTCATAGGAGGAGGAAGTGTTTGTAAGGGAAGGGGAGTGTGTGTGTGTGTGTGTGTGTGTGTGTGTGTGTGTGTGTGTTTGTATATATGTGTGTGTGTGTTTTAAGGTTGATTCTTTGTAGGTAAGGAGTTGATTGTCTTCTGGGAGTAACGAGGATGGTAGGGTGGCACCATAGTTCCAAGAACAGTAGGCCTGGAGTCAGGAAGACCTGAGTTCAAACCTTCCTTGAGACTTGATAGCTGTGACCATAAGTTGTTTAACCTCTGCTTGTCTGTTGTTCATTCTGCAAAATGGGGATCATATGAGCCCTTCCCTCTGAGAGTTGTTGCGAGGATGTAACGGGCTAGCACAGTGCAGGGCACACGGTAGGCGCACTGTCAGTGCTAGCTGTCATCATCATGGTCTTGATTTTGGGTTGCTGAGATACAGCCTCTTGCTCATGTGTATTCTTTTTCCTTTCCTTAGCAAAGAAATATAAAAAAGTGACCGGCAAAGAGATCTACTCGGACACGCTGGAGAGCACACCAATGCTGGAAAAGGAAAAGTTTCCCCAGGAATATTTCCCTGAGGTGGGTGAAGGCCCTTCCTGATGCTGGTCTGTACCCAGAGTCCCCCCTCACTTATAACCAGGAATGATTATCTCGCCACCTTTGGTCATGGCTGGCCTGCCCTTCCACTAAGAGCACCAATCCCATTTCAACTGCTTATTGGTGGTCCAGTTAGCCAGCATGAATTAAGCACCTACTGTGTACCCCCTGCCCAGTATCCACCCTCAAGTAACTCACATCAGGTCACAACAGAGTTGGCAGGGGGGCTCCTCTCAGAGGGAGGTGCCAGCACAGAAAGCGAAGGGAAAGTCTGCTGCCCAGGGAAGCTGGGTTCGAGGAGGCAGAGAGAAGAAAGAGAATTTTTGGCCTAGAGAACAGACAAAGGTGTGGCAGTGGGAGATGACAGGTCATGGGGGATAACTGGCCAGGAGGCCAGCGGGGCTGGATCCCAGAGAAGGTGGTGGATAGGGAAGTGAGCAGCGCCAAGCGTGGGGGCTTCTGTTTGATCCTGGAGGCCCTAGGCTGTCACTGAGCTTTATTGAAGAAGGAAGCCATAGTCCAGGCCTGCAGTGGTCAGTGCAGAGGAGGAGTGGACACACTGGACAGGGGTGCTGAGAGCCTGGCTGGTGGGTGGAGAAGATGCTGGTGCCCTGGATGGTCCATGGGATGGTTGGGATGGGGAATGGTGCAGTGATGAATTCTGCTATGGATAGGGCACCCAGTTCAGCACATCCAAGGGGCAGTTGGTGATGGGAAACAGGAGGACTTTTGAGCAGCTGGGACTGGATGAAGGGATCTGGGAGTTGTCTTCATATCACTGGCCCTGGATTCAAATTCTGTCCATAATGAACCAGCTATGAGACTAGGGACGACCCCCTTCCCCTCCCTGGATGAGGCCCCTTCCGAGCCCATGGTATCCACAGAGCACCACTCTCTGGCTCTCCCCTACTCCCCATCATGGGTTGGAAAATTGAGAGCCAGAGGTAAAGGGTGACTGGTCCTGGAGAGTCCCCCAAGTGTGGTGTGTCTGGGTCAAGATCTGAACTGGGGCTCCCTGGCACCCCAAGACCACCTGGTTCACAAAATAGCAGTCATTGTGCAGATGGGCCATGGGTTAGTTCACTGGAGGTGAAGAGAGGAGAAAATAGAAGACTATTGCAGACATGATTGGGGGGACACAGGCAATGAAGGTCTGACTGGAACAGATGATCACTATATGCCAGGTATGGAGAAAACGATGCCATTTGTAAAAGCTTTCCCAGAGGTCTGAGGAAAGACAAGGAGTCACACCTCATCCCAGAGGATTGTGGGAGAGAAGAAAGCTGACCACACTGACCAAAGAGAGAAAGAGGAGGAACTTTGGCGTGTGTCTTAATCTGAGCCCCAGTGTAGGGGAGATGCCATCTCTGGGGTCTCTGGCCACCATTGAGAGCACACCTGGAACCATGGAAGCACCACATCCCAGAAGGCTCTCTGAGAGTGCAGGGGACCCTTAAGGATTGAGGAGCACTGGGAGAGGGGGACACCATGACCCCGGGGATGGACTTCTTCTCTCGTTTGCTTCTCTATCCATCTGCTTTCCTGGCCTGGTTTGGGGGTGGGGGGAAAGACGCAGGCTCTTCCTGTAACCCTCTGCTTCCCCTCACCATACCCAACCTGAGGACCTCCTGGGGCAGGTTTTCCTGCAGAAGGACCTTTCTTAGCCTCTGCCAAAACCACATGTTACTGGCAAGAGGGGTGTCGTTCTCCTAAGAGACTGAGGCCCTGCATCCTTGGGCTTCTGGGTGTGCTCGATCTTGCTGCCCTCATCGGGCCATCCCTACAAGTCTTAGCGAGATGCTGAGGCTGCAGTGCAGCCAGTCTGAGTACCAGCACCGCTGTGACCCTGGGTCTGGGGGCCATTTGGTCAGGATCCCCTGTCTGTGCCCTAAGACCACTGCTCAGGCCACGGCCCCTCATGGTGGGAGCTTGGGCCCTCTGTCCACAGACAGCAGCACATCCTGGGACCAGAAGACACAGACCTGAGACCTGCAGCACACTGTTTTCTTTGGATGCTGATGCTTTTGTAGCATGGCCATAGGCCTGGATGTCCTTGTGGAGTGACTATTCAGGTCCATCCATTGTTAAAGGGAAGTCTGGGAGCCATCACCCTTCCTACCTGGAGAATGCGCATGAGACTCTCCCCTCTGTGGACTACTCCCAGCCAGGGACAGGCCAGCCACCTGGGTGCCCTGCGAGGGCCCTGACATGATGTCCTTCAGCCTGGTGGGCAGGGGTCAGATGTGCTAGGTGGATTCCTCCATGACTATGCCTGGTGCACTTTCCTGCCTCTGTGAGTGTACCCAGGGCACTGACACCCTCACCTCTCTTACTGCCTGATTCATCTTGACAAGAAAGTAGTTTATCTGTGATCATTTGTCCTTGCAAAGCAGCTCAGGAGCCTCTATCCCTTCTCCCTTCTATCTCAGACAGCCCTCTCCCTTACTTGCCAGGCTTAGTTCAGACACCATCTTTGGCAGCCCCCACCTGCCCTCCCAAATGCCCCTCCATTACAGGGTGCTGTCAGATCTTCTCTGTCCTAAGAATGTCCATGACTTATGATCAGGATCCTCCCAGCCTTTGCCTCCATCCTACACCTGGCCTAGTGGCTGGGGCTTTTTCTGGCCTGAGCTGGAGGCACACTCAAGACCTTGACTGTGGGTCCTCTTGGGGCCACATCCTGCTCATGTGCCTGCTCCCAACCCCTGCCCCAGTGCCTGGAGCCTTGCTTCAATGCCACCGTAGCATCTGTTCCTGTCTTTGGCCCATCAGAAGGGCATGAGATCAAGGCCCATTCCACCATGACTCCCAAGGGTCTGCTTCCCATGGTCCCCTGCCAAGCTTTCCACACAGTTGTCCCATTTTGGGGGACGAGAAGTGGACTCCGACTGATTTCTTGTTCTTTTATTACCGCCGCTTAAGGATGATCTAAAAGTAATTACTGTGATGGAAGCACAGCACCACTCCCTATAATTACTGCTACTGCGTAGAAAGCGAGCTCACGTCCTGCTGCTGATTTACGGCTGCTCCTGGTGAGGCTGGAGCCCGATGACGCCTTGGGGAGCAGCACTCCAGATAATGGGAGGCTGACTTAAAAAAGCAGACCCACGTCGCTGATTGGGGGCGGTCATTTTTTTCCTCGTGCCCATAGTGAGAAATTGGTTGTTATCATAGATCACGGCGCCCGCACCCAGCTCTTATGAAACATGAATTAATTTCACTAATGCTCTAATGCAAACCTTTCATGGAGGAGCCAGTGCCGATAACCTCCCGGCAGCCTCTCCTTTCTCAATGGTGATTTATGGGGTCTTTAAGTAGATGAAGCTGCCTCTGTTTCCATCCATCTGCAGCTAAAGAATCCTATTAAGTGGAGCCCCAAGCAGAGCCTGGGGGGGGGAAGGGGGTGAAGGATGTCATGGCCCTGCTTGAGGGACCTGAAGATGGCACTGATGCCCGTCCCCTGGGCCAGTCTCAGCTAGCATCTTCCTGAAGGTATTGCCCTGAGCTGGGGCATCTTTTCCCTTGCCTCCTTGTTAACCTGTAGCCAAGGGACAGCTGGAGTCTATTAGACAACCACTTATGGGAGTGGATCCTCTGGTCAGAGCAGCCTGGGGGTGGGGGTAGGGGGCCTCTTGTGTCCTCTACTTCAGGGGACTCTCTCAGGAAACAGTCTTAGCATCAGCTCATGCCTACTGACAGGCACTGATGCTCTTATGCCCAGCCTGAGGCTGTGTAGCATCATCACAACTGTAGGTGATACCCCACTGTCCATCCTTCAGAGATGGATGCGGCCATTTGAGGCTGTGTCCTCCTTGCAGATTCTGTTTCCTGAAGCACCATCTGCTGCCACCCTGTCACAGAGGCTGGCATGAAACCACTGCTGCCGCCCTGCTTGATCTCCACCCACCTCCGTGTGCTGCACAGACCCAGAAGATGGCAGCCCAGGCAGAAGGTCCCCACAGTCAAACCACTAGCAGGATGGTGGCCTCCTCTTTCTGGCTTGAACCCAGGCATTCCTTCTTGGAAGTCACTGACTTGGGTGGACTCTGGCCTCCTCCTCCTTGGGGACTGGGTAGGTGGGGGCACCTTGGGTCCATGCACATAGATGCAAGGCGTCTCTGGCAGTGAGCGAGCCTGTGGGGGAGCAAGCAAGCAGCTCAGAGGATCCTGGATCCCATCATCCAAGCCCTGGCTGCTTCGTGGCTCCAGGACAGAGATGACCATCCCTGTCCCACCATCCCTGCCAGCCTGCTCTTGGTGGCCAGAGCCAATGTCAGCCTTCCTCAACTCCGTGCCTGCCAGCTGATCTTGGGTGCTGGCTACTTGGTATTTCTTCCACTTGAACCCTCACCAGACAGTTGTGAAATGCCTAGAAGCCTGGATTGTTGGTACAGATGCTCTGGCTTGGGCCACTGAAGGGGGATGGAAAGAGGCCTTGTCTGGCAGTCTTGTGGGTCAGATCTTGACAATCCAGAGTAGGTGGCTGGAATTTCAGGGAGTTAATCCTCACCCACCGCACTCATGGGCATGTATGTAGCATCTGTTCAGTCTAGCCGTGCTCCTTCTTGGGAAAGGGCCCTGCTGGGAGTGGAAGGCATGTGACAGACTCAGACCTTCTGACAACTTCTGATAGTCTGGAGGCTTCCAGAGCAGCTGGATTAGGCTGTGGGAACCTGTGGTCCAAGGCCCATGCAGCAGCATTGAGGGACACCCATCCCAGTGCTGGCCCCAGAGTGAGGATGATGCCCATTCCTGTACCAGCCACAAAGTGAGGATGAAGCTCATCCTGTGCCGGTTCAAGAGTGAGGATGATATTTTGAACCAGATCCTGTCTCAGAGAAAGGCTGTCTGCTTGTACAGTGTGTGCCCACACTGATAGAATTACCAGTCCCTGAACTCAAGTTGTGGGATTTTTTGTGTATTTTTTCTGTATCCCACCAGAAATTCACATCTGGTTGGCTGCCATTTTGTAGGGCCAGCTTTGGAGTCAGGAAGCCCAGGGGTCACAGCCCAACTCTGCCCCAGACCAGCTGTGTGACTCAGGGTCCCACGGAGCCACCTTGCAGGGCAGTGGACTCTCTGGACACAGATGGCCTCAGAGACACCTTCCTGACCCTGCCAGCCTGCCTGCAGTGGCATGGCACTCACTCTTAGGGTCAGGGAAGGGGAATGTGGCCTGGAGTTTCTCTTCTGTTCCACCATCTTGTGTTTGTGGTGCCATGGCCCCAAAAGCACAGTTCACTGGCCTGTTCTGGTGGCTGCCCTTCAGTCCTTTGTTGGGTCCGAGCGCAGCTAGAGTAGGCCCCTGCTCAGACATGGTAGGGTGAGGAGCTCTGTAGGTTGGTCTCTCTTGTCCTCCTTTGGCTCCCCAGCATGCCGAGGGGAGCCGATAGGAAGCCATTGTCTCCTGTGTGTGATGGTGTCTAGGGTCTGTCCCACAGGCCTCACAGAGGGTCAGAGGTCAGGTGAGGGCAGGCAGGCAGGGAGGCAGTGGTGGGCCAGGGCTCTCTCCTGGGCAGTCTTTAACTTTGTGGGCAAAGATTGTGAGAGTCAAGACATGGCTATGGCTGCAAGCTTCTTGATGAAGGTCCAGGTACGCCACTCTCTCTCCCCTTTGCCCCTTTTCCTCCCACCTAAAATGGAGGCGCTTAGCCAGGGGATGGGCCTTTGCCCGCAGGGGAGCAGCCAGAGCACTGGGGACACCATTGTTGCTTGCAGCCTGTGCAAAATGTCCAGTGGCTGGCTCACTCTTTAATTTCCTCTGGTGCCTCTCCAGGGTTAAGAGATAAAGTAGGGCTGTGTGCGGGTCATGATCAATCAGCCTGTGGTTCCCCCACAGAATATTTATGGAGCGGCTGTGTCTGGAGGGTTTAAAGGTCGGCGTGCTCTCTCCAGGTACACTGCATGCCTCCCAGGTCAGCCCTGGTGGCTGTCCCTGTGAGTCGACAGGTCTTGGGTTTGTAAGTCATTTCAGAATGAAAAGTTGACAGCCTCTGCAGTCCCTGTGCCCTGGCAGTTCATTTTTTTCAGCTGCAGCTGGATGAGTGTAGATTTGATGTGAGTGCATAGGCACACTCAGGACTAGTGACAAGAGAGGATGGAGCTGGCCTCCAGGGCGTCACTGGCAGGTGCAGGTCCTGGGCAGAAGGCTGATAATGAGGTTTGCAGCTGCTTTGCTGGGAACATTCAGCTGATGTTGGCCTCCCATCACCCTAGCCAACCCTCGTGCCATGGGCTCCATAGGTTGGGACCCTGACGGCGCCCTTTGGGTTGGTCTCTACTAGGATCTTCCCCAAAGGGTTCCACCACATGACCTTCCCACGCCTTGGCTTCCTCACCAGAGCTCAACCAGTAAATAGGGCAAGGATCAGGTTGAGGAGAGGAGCTAGACTGTACAGGGATCTCCCAGATGAGCGCACACCCTTCACCAAGACCGGGTAGCACCTTCTGCTCAACACACTTCTTCTGAGTGACTTAGACCACATAGTCAGTGTGGAACACAGGTCTTCCTGGCCCTGCCCACTGCCCCTCTCTGCCCTAGAGGCTTCTAAATAGTTGGGTTATCCCATCTCCCCTCTTCACATATCCTGTTTCCTTTGGGTAAATACACCTTTTGAGCATTCCAATTATAGTGCATTTATGAAGCACCTACCATGTACAAGGGAGCGTGGCAGTACTAGTGATGCAGTGTCCTGTCTCTGACATCCCGAGGGCAAACCACATCTAACTAGAGAAAGATGACCCTATGTCACAGCATGGCTGAGATACAAGGAGCTGGTGGTGCTCTGGGGAGGAGGGGCCCAGGCAGAGCTGCTGAGGATGCCTTTTGTTCAGAAGGAAATGTGCTTCTGCTCCATCTCTGGCTGACAGAGCCCCTGAGAGGCATTCCATCATGCCTCAATAATCAAGGCTGGTCCCTATGGCCGCTGGGGCCCAGAGAGGTGGGACTCATAGACACTAAATATAGGATTTGAATCCAGGTCCTCAGCCTCCAAATCCTCAGGCCTTCCCTACATCTCTCCTCCCTCTCTTTCTATCCCTCTCTCAATGACCCAACTTGGTCCGAGAGACCACTAGCTGTCTTCTAGTCCAGTTCTGCGGGTCCTGGCCCCAGGCCCCTGGTGTACATCTTCTCCTCATCCTCCCTCCCTCCCTGTGGCCCCCATGGAGTGACAAGGAAGACTGCATGGTTCCAGGGGGGTCTGGCTCTTCTGCTGTCCTCTGAACTGACAGACTGCTTTGGATTTGCTTTTCAGTGCAAATGGTCCAGGAAAGGCTTCCTGCGGACAAGGTGGTGCGTCTCTGATTGGTACGTCACAGCTGGTCCCAAGGGTGGCAGGGCACGGGCCCCATGTCCACTTTGGTCTTCTTAGCCAGTAGCACCCTGGGAACCATCCGGTGGCTTTAGGTGAGGACAGTGGAGACTGTCCCAGAAGGGTGATATCCGTTTGTGAGTAGCGAGAATGTCCACATTGCATAAGAGCCTTTCCCCTCAGGCCTCTGGAGCCCCAGGAATAGGTTCCTGCCACCCCCCCACCCCATATCAGAAGGGCCTTTATTATTCCTTTAGATGCTGGCCAGTTCAGCTTTTCTGTCCTGTCCTGGCATCCCTGAGCTGATCTGTCTTCCCCAACCCCCTTCCTGCTTTGTCCCATGAAAGGCCCTGCTGAGGAGCAGAGAATGTCCCACCTGTGTCTAGTGGACACCCTCCCACCGGCCAACCAGGAGCAGGGTGGGGTGGGGCAGGGTGGAATAGGCCTAGTCCAAGGCCAGCCTACAGACTTGTATTTCAGTCATAGGCAGCTCTGGCCACTATCCTCCCAGCCCACAAAGGGATGGAAATTGTGTCCAGTGGTCAGGGCCTGTGTCCTGAACCTCACGTGGCAGGAGGGGCCATATGACCAAGCTCCCCCACTAGGCCCATCAATAGGTACCAGGGCCTGGAATCATGGCCACATGGCTTCCCCTGGGTCACCTGTTCCTCTCCTCACGTAGACCCTTGCTGGCCTTGTTGAACCATGGAGGTCCCCCCTTGGTCTCCCTCTGGCCTCTCTGAGCGCTGCTGAGGGCCCATCAATCAGGAGAGGCAACTGGGAGGTAGGAAGAACCCTAGCCAAGTCCCCAGAGTTCTTTCAGCCTCAGTTTCCTCAACTGTAAAATATGGGCAAGAGCCCATGGGGGCCAGGCTTGTGGCGAAGAGCAGATGAGAGAATCTAGAAATGCGAATTCTCATTGGGGCTAATATAGAAATTCCTGGGGCTGGCTCTCAGCACCCTGCACAGGTTCCCTTCCCCTTCATCTCACATTCCCGTGGGGGAGCCTGTGCTCAGCTCCAGTGCCCGGACTTTGGCATCAGGTGGGGCAGGGCTAGACCCTCAGCTGCCTAGGGCATTCTCACCCATGTCTTCCCTCCCTCCCTGCAGTGCCTTTGACCTGGTGAACATCCACCTTTTCCACGATGCTTCCAATCTGATCGCTTGGGAAACTAGCCCATCGGTTTATTCCGGAATTCGACACAAGGCTCTGGCTTACGTGCTTGACCGGTAGGTATTGTTGGCCCCACACCCTCCTTTGCCCTGCCAGTCTCTCCAGGTTTGGGTGGGATGGGCATCAGACTGCTCCTAGGATCTTCCCTGACCCCTGGGCATCAGAGTGCCTGTTCACCATGGCTGGCGGGGGGCTCCTCTGGCAGACGTGGAAATGCAGCAGCAACCCCAGCAGGTCTCATGCGTCATGACTGCTCATCCAGACTCTCCCAGGGGGATTTCCACCAGTCGCTGTGTTCTCCTGAGTGACAGCAGGGAGAGGGGAGCACTCTGGGCATGGATATCTGGCCTCATTCTCCCCCTTTGCACAGTGGTGATGATGATGTGCTCTCTGCCATCCCTTCCCCAGCACCCTCTGGCCCCTCCCTGTGCCCCAGAGGCCCTGCTGTCCTCTCTCCCAGATTCTTTGACTCAGAGTTTTCCTGGGGGTGAGTTCTCCCTTCCTGGGCAGAGTGCATGTCCTGAGGTGCCCTGCACCATCATTTGTGACCCCCAGGGAGCAGCCAAGAGCCTCTGAGGGGCCAGGGGAGTAGACAGCCCCTCCCATCTGAGCTGAGCTGTCCTAGAAAGGAAGTCCTTTCCCCTCTGGCATTCCTGCTTCTCCCCCAGTGAGAGGTGAGAGGGTGATTGTGAACTCCCAGCCCCCACCCCACCTCAGAGGGACTGGGAGAGTTTGGGAGTCACCCATGGTCAGATCAAGAGCAGAGGCTTATGGGCGCTGGGCATGTGCCCCCTGATCTAGCCCCACCCACTCCACAGCTCCTGCCTGTGCCCTTCCCTTTTCTGAAGGCCCATCTCTGAGGCCAGACTCTGCACAGAACCTCCCGTCTCTCCCCCTCAGGACCTCTCTGTCTGTGCCTCGGCTCTCCCTGTGCAGTCCCATGGGATGTTTCTGGGCATGCTGTCCTCAACTCCCTACCTCCCTCAGGGATTCAGATGGATCAAGGAGTTCTCTCCTTTGTGCCAAGATTGGGGCTCAAAGCTGGGGCTAGAAAGGAAGATAAGGAGGTCATTCTTGCTATGTGGGGGCAGGTAGGGTGTGGGGGGAATCCTGGGAAACCCCCTCCAGCCAGTGTGATGTAGGCCTCCCCATCCTCTCCTCTGATGCCCCAATCCTGGCATAGACCCCGGTCATCCCAACACCAGGATTGCTACACTAGCTGTTGGGGATCTGCCTGTGGGCTGTCCTCCCTTCAGGCACAGGTGGGGCCCTGTCACCCCTACTTAACAACCTCCCTGCGCCTCTGCCTGGCCACCTCCCCCCAGGTCCTTGTTTCCTCAGGTCTGCTCATAGCCTATCCTACCCACCCCTTCAAGGACAGTCTGGTGTTCATTTGGCGTGTGGTGATTTAGGCACAAATTGTCCTTCAGAGCAGATGTTTCTTGAGGGCAGGGATTGTCCCACCTGGGGACTTTGCCTTCCTCTCCTCCAGTGTGCACCCATGCACAGTGGGCACTTGATAAATGTCTGTGGTTTGATTCATCAATTGATCGATTGTGAGGTTGACTGACCCCCAGATGACTCAGACTTCGAATGGGCCACTCTCCTTACCAGTGCTGTGGGGCTGCCTCAGGCTAACCCGCCTCTAGGTTCAGGTATCCTACCCACTTCCTACTCTGCCTGCTCCGCATAGATGTGGGTCTATGGTTCTATCCTTTGTCACCTTCCGAATATCCTGAGTACTGGTGATGGCTTGGTGCCCCTGCAGGCCTCCAGCTCCCCCATGGCAGCCTACTATGCATCTTCCTTTCGGCCTGAGGGAGGAGGTGTCTGTGAGCTCTAAGCGGGCTGGGCTGGAGACCCCCCACGACGCCCCAGGGACTACGACCCAGGGGCCAGGCCTGCTTGCTGTGGGGCCACACGTCATTAAAATGTGACCCTCGCCAATAGCAGCGCGGGCTTTCGGGGGCGCGAGCAGTGCTGGGGCTTTGCATTCCCGTGAATCGGCCTTTTGAGAGCTCAGCCAGCCGGAGCCGGGGACCTCCAGAGCGCAGCACAAAGAGGGAGTCGGGGGCTCGGTGAATAATGGGCAGCCCCTGTCAGCAGCCACCAGCAGGGTCTTTTCTGCTCTGCTGATGGGGGAGGACAATGCCGAGGAGCTCCCTTTGACGGAGCATTGCCACCAACAGTGTCCCCATTCAGGGGCTTTGGGAACCCAGGGGCCATTGTGCGCATCCCTCCTGCAGCAGCAGGGATGGACTGGGCTGCTTCCCCTGCTGCTGATCTGCCCCTTTCTTGCTCCAGCCTCCCCTCCAGTGCAGGGAGCTCCCAGGCCATCCTCCTAGCTCAGCCTGCTTCCTTCCACAAGGAGGCTCAAGGCTCTGCCTCAGCCAGGCTCTTGGCTTCTGACGTTCTCATCGAAATCTCCTGGGTGGTCAACCTGGGTGATGGCCCAGCCACTCCTCCCCAAGCTTGGACCCAGCTGACTGCTGAGGTGTGTGGGTTGAGGGTTGCCAAGTGAAGGGAGGGGCACACAGAGAGAGACAAGGAAGGGAGACCTCCCCCCCCATTAACCCCTCCCATATACATACTCATATACATACACACAATCACCCCCACACATGCACCCCTTCATCCTCACGCCTCACACACATATATACATATACTCACACACACACCCCCATACTCACTCTCACCCACACAATACATATACACATGCACTCATGCTCTCCCACATATACTCTCACCTATCCTCTCACACCCACCTACACATAACAGACCCTTCCACACACTCATCATCACCTACCCACATCCTCTAGAGGTGAAAGGCCCAGATAATTGGTTGATGAAAGAAGATTTGGGCCAGATTACCTGGTGCCTTCCCAGGCACGCCCTGGATGACCCACCAAACCGTGACCCTCAGATATGTGCCCATCTTGGCCTTGCCTGATTTTCCCCTTATTGAGGTGTGGGGGCTTCAGAGGGCACACTGGAGGAGGCCAAGGAGCCCCTAGCCTAGCACGCTAATGAGCACTTAACACCTCAGCCACAGCCTGGTCTGCTGAGCAGGATGGGCAGCCCCCGTGGGCCAAGGAAACTTCCCAAAGTCCTCCACACCATTCAGGTCCGTGAAATGGGATTTTTTTTTTAACCAGTGACAGAGCTCTTCTGTCCCCCTTTGGAAATGGGGCTGGGCCTTGCTCAACAGAAACATTTTTCCATTCCGACTGTGAAATCCTGGCGTGAAGCAGCCTTTGTGCGCACCATCATTTTCTCACAAATATAGTCCATTGTCAGATTGCCGGAGTTAATTTGATCAACATTGGAGCATTTAACTTTTGTGCCCGCTCAAAGGAGCTGTTTCATGCCCATTTGGGGCATTCAAAAGAGATGATTACCAGAAAAATAATGTGCCCGTGCACAATTGGGAGCAATTAGTTTCCCAGGGAGCGGCGAGTGATGCACGGCCTCCACATAGCTCCCCTTTGTCGCTCTGTGGATGGTCATCAGTCATCTGTCACCTCGGCTCAAAGACCCCTCCAATCTCAATGTTTCTCTTGAGGCTTTTCCCAGAACAGGCAGATGAATGAGCCAAAGAAAAGCCACTTGGTCTCTAGGCAAAGGAAAACTCGACTCGAAAGATGTGGGTCATTTCAGAAGCCCCCAGAAGTCACTACAGCATTCTGGCTGCTTCACCCGGAATGCGCGTGTGTGTGTGTGGGGGGGGTGTGCATAGGAGGTGAGTTATGAGTGAGTGAATGTGTTTGGGGGGGGTACTGTGGTATAGGGGTGAGGGTGCCTGCCAGAGCTGTTGATTTGGGGAGGGGGAGGTCTGCCCTGGGCTCCCTCTCAGCTTGAAGAAATTTAGGTCCTTAATTCAGCCACTTTCTCAGTACCAAAAGCTGACCTGGAACCCTTCCAGCCATCCAGACAGCACTGGTCTCTAGGACCCTATCCTCACAGAAGCATCTTATTCAGGCCTATTACAGTGAAGGGCGCTCTCTCTCTCTCTCTCTCTCTCTCTCCCTCTCTCTCTCTCTGTCTCTCTCTCTCTGTCTCTCTCCCTCTCTGTCTCTCTCTGTCTTTCTCTGTCTCTGTCTCTGTGTCTCTGTCTCTCTGTGTGTCTCTGTCTCTGTCTCTCTGTCTCTCTCTCTCTGTCTCTGTCTCTCTGTCTCTCTCTGTGTGTGTCTCTCTCTGTCTCTCTCTCTATGTCTCTCTCTTCCTTTCCCTTCCCTTTCTGTCCTTTCCTCCTCTCTCCTGCCCAGATCTCTCCCTCCCTCCCCCTCTCTCTCCCCCTTCTATCTCTCTCTTTCTAATTTGAATCACTGTAGAAAATCCCCTCCCAAGAAGAGAAGCATGTGTCATATTTTAGGCAGCTATATCATAATATGTAAGTACATGCTCACATAGATTTTCAGGTTATATATGTGTGCCTTCCATGCATGTAGTTTACAGTCACCCCTCTCATACACATGTTGCTGTCCTCCTTTCTCTGGGGTCCAGTTCCCGTGTGCCCAGCCATGGCTGATCAGCCCTTCCTGAGCTCAGAGTACTCTGGCACAGGTTGGGCACAGTGGTCCATGCACACGTTCCCTTGGAGTTCTTTCATATCTGCATGCCTCTCTGAGGGTGTGCCCCACTGGGCCGTCCTGGGTCAGGGTCTTCCACAGATCCCCAGGGAAAGCCACCACAGGTGACTGCTGGTCCCAGATTGCCTCGTTCACATGGCCTTCCCAGGCTGCTTTGCTGTGCTCAGTTTGCCCTTTTGTTATTCACTGGGAACAAGAAACCCAATGTTTCTGTTCCCCAAGGCAACTGCGTGCTCGCCCAGGTCAATCTCTTGTGTGTAGTTGGGGTGGTTGAGCAGGGAGTGAGAGCAGGGGAGCGTTTAAGAAAAGAGGAGGGAGGGCAGCAAGCACCGACTCTGAGACTTGTCAGACAGAAGCTCAGCTCCTTGTTGTGGCCATGCGGGTGCAAGGAACGTTTCTCTTGTTTGTTTGTTTTGTGCAGTTGGGCACAAAACAGTGCCTGGCTAATGCTCGGGTAGGCAGAAAGGGATGGGAACAAGCATTCATTAAGCACCTCTAGTGTACCGGGCACACTTGCCATCCTCTCTATCCTAGCCCCTCTTGGGTTCATTGAGGCTGCTCCTTGGTGTGGTAGCAGCCCTCAGCACTGACCAGCTTCCTGGTTGTGCCTAGTTTAGGGTTGGGATTTCGTGAGGATGCCCCAGAAGGTGGGAGGATCTGCATCTGCCTTGATTGACCCTGGTGCGGGCGTTGCTGCCATCATGAGTGGCAGATTCTCACTGCATCAGCTCCATCTCTGTGAATGCTCACAGTTTCATTGGAATTGCTCCCCTCCTGCTGATTAATTTGCACACAAATGGAGATAAATTGTTCAGTATCTTTGGAGAGCTCTGCCTGTAGCTCAGAGTAATGAGCAGTTCAGCTGTGGGCTAGGAGGGTGGCCACCATATTCCTCAGGTTTCCCCGTGTGATCCCCATTTTGAGAAAAGAAAGTCTAATTTTATAAGGTTATGCAGAGAAACCTCTTGCCAAACCACATATCCCAGTTTTCAGTTCAGAAAATAACCCTTGTAGTTATATGAAATGACTTAGCACAGCTAAAATTTGGGGGGTCTTTTTAGTGATGTCTAGTTAGTTAAGAATTGCCTTGACTTAGTGATGTGAGGAACCAAAATTCTATGGTTAGCTGTGAGCTATGCACAGATCCTGCCCTGATGTTCTGGAGGTAACCCTTGTAAATGGGTGTTTTGGGATCCCGCTGGTTTTGAGACAACAGAAATAACTATAGGAAACAAAGGTGAAAGGGCTTGCTGGTCGACCACTTCATGGGTCCTAGCCTGGCCTGGCCTTGCAAGAGAGGAGAAGAGTCCAGGAGGAAAAATTTCTCATGTTCACAATGGACAGGGCCTTTGCTTCTTCTTGTCTGCATGGGAATCATCATAGACACAACTAATGAAAGGTGTACTCCACTCAGGAGGGTCACTAGGACACCCTGCTTGCCCTTGCCCTTCTGACAATGGATCTCTCCCCTGGGAAGACACACTGCTCCATATGATGGGGTGAGGGCTATTTAGAAAGATCCCCTGCTTTCTGGAGGCTTGGCCAGAGGTGAGCAGGGCAAGCAGCAGGAGGCTCAGCTGGGGGTGACCCAGGCTTGTGGAGTGGGCAGGGCCTCCAGAGCTTGCTTCTACTGTGAGTCTTTAACCTGTAGCCTCCTGCGATGGCAGTAAGTGACAAGTCCTTCCATCATTAGACACGACTCCTATTACATCAGGCGGCTGTCAGTGTTGCAAACCCATCAAGGTAGAGCAAGGCAGAATTTCCAAGGCCTAAAAAATTGATTTTTATAGCTCTTGTTGTATATTAGGTGTATAATATTGATGTGGTCCTTCTCTTAGCCTTAATAGCTCCTGACAAGGGAATTAATTTTAAAAAGCACAGCATTTCCCCCTAAATGGCCCTGCCAGCTGGGGGAGGCAGGTCCGGCGTGGGCCGTCCGGGCCGATGATGGCCGAGTTTTTCTGACAACTGTTTTCATCTCGCTGCTCGCCCTTTGGAGATTGTTGGGTATTATTAATTGCTGCCAGCTATCCTATCAGAGAGAGTGGGACAGAAATATGATGAAGGTCAGCCTTTTAATGACAGGATTACAGTGCTTGAGACATGCCAGTGAAAACACTTGCATTAGGTCATTTCAGGCACACTTAGCCTGTCACTGGGGAAGTCTTCCTTGGAACAGATTGTCCTCTCTGGACTCCAGGGGCAGAGAGGAGGTGGGGGGACAGGGATCCGGAAGCAGCTTTGGTTCCCCAGAGCTTGCTTCCCAGTGGTGGCTCAGGATCAGGCAAGGCCATGAATCAGTGTGGTCCCTGGCATTGAGCCAGCCCCCATCCCTCCCACCCTCCCCACCCCCACCCCCCAGCTCCATGTTCATCTGCCCCAAGATGTCTCTGGGTTTGCTTTCTGCCTTGAGGTTGGTCTCTTGGGCATTGCCCGTACCCAATGGGGGATGGTCCTGCCTACTTGCCCCATACTCACCCCATCAGCCACCGTTTTGCGTGAATGCAGCTGCATATTGGCAGTGGTCCCACAGCCCCAGGACCATTTCCTCCTCTTGGCTGCTTGGCAGAGTCCCCGCTGCCTGTGGTAACCTCTCAGTAACCTTTCCCAGTCCCCTTTTGGAGCAGTGGGGTTTCCCAGTGGCTTGTCCTGGGCAGGGGAGTACATGCCCTCCATTGTCTCACCCCCAACACTACTTTCTGAACACTTCAGTGACCACAGAAAATGCTGGCGTTTTCTCCCTCATGCACCGACACCCTAGGGACTGACTCTGTCATAGGCCCGCCGGAACTGGCCCGTTGGACTGCAGAGGTTCTGAGAGCATGGGTGCCTGGGGACAGGCAGACTTCACACTCTCCCCCCCCAGACAGGGTCTCCTCACCAGGCAGCAGAGAGGGGCCAGAAAGGGTGGTTCATGGGTGCTGGCGGTGGATGGACGCCGGAGATTTTCTCAGCACCTTGCTGCTGTTCCGAGTCCCCTCTGTGTGGGCCCAGACAGTATGAGGGGGAGGCTGGTTCCAGAGGAGGAGATCTGGCAGCCTTCTCAGGAGGGCCCATCCCTGGCCTCCTCTTCCTCTGCTGACCAGAACTGTCCCCATTCAGCGGCCTGACAGAGCTGGGGGTGGGGTGGGTTTTGTTGTATTTTTAAAGGGGAAAAAAGGCCTTTTCAGGAGTGTTGGGTTAGGATGAATCGGCCCGGGAAGTGTGTTTATAGACTGAGCTTGGAACTTTGTCTTTGTGTGGGAATGTTGGGAACATATCCCGGTCTGCCTGAATGAACTGGGATGACGCAGTGAATGCGGTGCCCTGCTTGGGGGCAGGGCAGGGCCAGCCCAGACCTCCCACGGCTCACCATTCAGTACTGACTCTCTAGAGCTCATTTTTCCCATCCCCTCAATGTGGTCAGCTCCCTTGACAAATGGCAAAGTCAATTTTCACACTAAAGGCCCGAGAAGTACTTTAGGAAATCATCGTGTAAACAGAAGGTTACCTTCTGACCCACTGCCGATACCTTGGCTTGGGACAAAACCCACCAGGCGATTACATTAGACATGGCTATTAGTGGGATAATGCTGCTGATGCCTCCAGCCTTGCCTGCCTCCCAGGAGTCTCCCTGACCAGCTGGCTCAGCTATTGGATGCGTGTGAGCTTGTCAGGGCGCGAGAAGTGTCTGCACACAGGGCCCTAACCCATGTGGCTACATGGTGTGGGGGGCCTTCTGTCCCCAGCCCCTCCCTTTCCATTCTCCATCAGTCTGTTGGGCTCAGTCCTGGCCATGGCTGGGGAGGGGGCAGAGATGACAAAGATACCGGAGGGGCCGAGAAAGGAAGCCCTCTGTGGGTCTATTAAAGCAAGTGGCCTGATTTGGAGTGGCAAGAGAATGATCTGGAGGGGAAACTGAAAGGGTCCTTAAAGCCAAACAGGAGCTGTCCTATTCAGTCCCAGAGATCTTTGGCCAAGGCAGCCTGGCACAGCAGGGCCAGCATGGGCCTCGTGGAGGTGGGGGGATGTGGGTGCAGAGCACCGAATACACTGGCAGACTTTGTTGGTGTAAGAGTGGATTTCTGTTTTTCCTTCTTTTGTGGGTTTATTGCCAGAGATAGTGGCACATGTTTGAGGAGGAAGGTGATGGAAAGATGAAAGGTTCCAGTTTTTTTTTTCCTAAAGAATCAGTTAAAAAAAAGATAATCCCTCCATTCCCCCCCACATACTTCTGTAAGCAGCCTTCTGAAACTGCCCAGCAGTGTGTACCCACATAGAGGCTGGCCCTTCCCAGGATTTGCTGAAGAAGAGAAAGGCAAGGCACAGCTCCTCATGATTTTTGGGAAAGGCCTTTGGAGTGGTCCTTGGGCATCCCTGTGCACATCATTTCTGTCCTATATGCCCCAACCCTGATCAGAGGCAGACCCAGGTGCTGGCCATCCTTGTGGGCTGGTGCTTCAGGCAATTGCAGGCTGTGGGCCACACGACAGAGGATGTGGATGTGGGGTGCCACATTCGAGCCAGATACCAAAGAGCCTCGAAGCAGGACTCGTACCAAGCCCAGAGTCACTGAGAGTAAGGGCAGTGGAAGGAGCTTGTGAGGAGGGGGCCTTTGTCTGAGCTGTGGGGGGTCACAGGGGGCTCCATCCTTGGTTGCTGGCAGCCCTGAAGAACCCTAGCCTTGCCTTTCACTTAAGAGAGAAGGGTCAACATCTTTTTGTCTCCAGGGCCTGTGGTGCGGGTCATTAGAGAGACAGTGGCAGTCTCAGGAGGGTCAATGAGCACTCCTTGAGAGGGCTGGTTTGGTCATCTCCCAGGGAATGCCCCCTCCTTGGGGGATTCCTGCTGGCATGCCTGTCCCCCTCTCCAGCTGCCCAGGAGGCAGATCGCGTGAATTGGTCTGTCATTGTCAGTCTCTCTGTCTCCTTTCCTCCCAACCATCTCTCAGTTTGTCCTCTAGCTATTGTACATCTCGAGTCTGCCGGTCACTTCATTCTCTGCAGAGCCAAGCAGGTCTTGGATTATTTTCTGGTTCACAACATATTCTCACTACAAGTTCATTAGAAGTGGGATGGGCCCAGCATCTCTTCTTGTCCCCATTGTAGAGAAGGACCTCCTCGGGCCCAGACCTGGGTTCCCCTAGTGCCTTCTTTGGGCCTAGCCAGGATTCCACCTCTGGCTGCCTGTCTCTGGGTCCCTTGCTATTTCCAGGTGACCCCATTTCAAGCTCTCCTGAATGGCAGGTCACTCCCCTGCCTTTTTTAGCACTAGTACAGACTGCATTGGAAACAGCCTGCTGCTGGACCAGGCCATGGATGCCTCCTTGGGATATCCCCCAGCTCTGCTCACAGTGCACATTGGGGGAAGACTTAGGAGTGGCCCCTTACCAGGAGCAGCAGGGAAGGGGCTGGGGTCTGTGTCTCCATTGTGTATACCGTTGTCTGGTGATTCTAGGGGAGCCAGGTTCTCCCCCTAGGAGCCTCATCCCCCTAGGCAGCAGTGGGATGACTAATTTAATAGAGAAGCAAACTGAGCCCCAGAGGGTGAAGGGCCTGGCTTATTAAAGAATATCCTTCATTCACTCCCTTCTTAGGGAAATGGGAAACTCGAGGCAGGGGGTGCTCTTGCTATCCTGGGTGGACTAGGAGGTTGGGAGTATGGGCCCAGCTTATAGCACATCAAAGCTGGATGTAACTCACTTAAGTAGCATCCCATTAAGCACCTACTCTGTGCCCATATCCACCCCCCCAGACATTCTGCCCAAGCAGAGTCCATGTTGTGGGGCCTTTCTTCTTCCCATCATTCAGATCAATCACCATCAGGGATAACTTGATTCATGGCGCATCTCAGAGAAATGATAATGATGGGAGACAGGCGACTCCTAATGCAAAGTGAAAAACCCAACCTAATCAGCTTCAAAGAGCAACTGGCCTGAGACTGGGGGCACCTCCGCCCCTGGGCCCCCCCAAGATGGTCTCAGCCCCTGGACCCCCACAGAGGCTGTGCCACGTGGAGGAGGAGGCTATAACACTAAGCTTTGCTGACTTGACAGGATCTGTGCGGTAAAGGACAGTGAGGAGTTGAGGATCATATGAGGTTTCCAATCTGGGAGAGCAGAAAGATCGGGCCCCTTCAACAGAACTAGGGAAGTTCAGGGAGGGGGCGGTTCACAGTAAGTGACCAGCTCTGCCTTAGACAGAATGGCTTTTTAGCATCATTGGGACATGCGACCTGCCTTCTGTGGGAGGTCTGTCCCAGCACACACGCACATGCACATGCATGCACATGTGTGCATAGACACATCCATCTGGAAGAGGCCTGGGAGGCGGGCGTTGGGTGGCCAGGGGCCTCTAAGGCCTGGACTTGTCATGTCAGGCTGAGCAGGACAGGGTGAAGGGCAGGGGGAACTGGAGAGTAGGTGGGGTTAGTCAAGACAGGGCCAAAGCCAAGGCCCGAGGGGAGGAACCAGTCTCCCTGGGTTTAGGAAGGAGGAAACCTAGAGAGCCATGGAGGGAGAGAGGGATGTCAGGTCTGACCACTCTCCTCTGAAGCTTTGGGAGGTCTCAGTGTGGGTTGAGTGCCCAGGACAGTATTTCAAACTCCATTCCCCTGGCTCCAGTCTCTTCACTCTGTTCGGTCTGCTACCAAGGACTGTTACCCCTATTTCCAGATGAAAATACAGGCTCAGAAGTCCCATGGGAATGCAGTAATAGCTTGTGGGCTTGATTTCAGGGCCTCTGAGTTCTTGGCCAGGGGCACCCTGTTGTGCAGTCCCTGTAGCCCAGCCCTTTTTGCCTTGATGGCTTGGATATGGCTCACACAGAGGGAGAACAGCAAGGACCTCATTATCCACTAGTGCCTTTGGCCTTAGTCAGTGACCGGCCTGGCATCTTCCTTTCCCAAAGTTCAGTGCCTTTGTCTCTAAGATGGGGATGAGCAGACCCCTCGTGGCCCTTCCCAGGGCTACCATAGGAGAACCATGGGGTCTAGGTAAAGGCCTTCATGAAACTCAAATGTGGTTAGAAATGGCTGTTTTTACCCCTGAGGGCCAAAACCTCCCACTGAGGCTTACCAGCTTCTAGGGCCAATTGCAGCCTTTGCCTGAGAGGCAGGAGATTCTGTCTAGACTGCAGCAGTGAGGTGAGATAGCAGCAGGGGGAGGCAAAGTGCCCCACCCCAAGCTCCAGCAGCCCACAAAGGGTATTGTTGGAAGACCACAGCTGCTCCCCTTGAGGATATCCTACTGAGAGACTTTTATCCCCCTCCGCCAGCCTTCTCTAAATTAGACCGACTCTTCTAGAAAGGTTTCCATTTCCAGGCTCACTTTTACGCCTGGGCAGTTGACTTGTTATCCTGTGTGTCAGCAGGAATGTGTTGAATCTGTGCCAGCTGGTGAGAGCCAGAGAACCCCAGGAGCAACAGGTAGAACCTTGCTCTTGGCTGGGTATCCCTGTTAGGAGAAGACCCTTGGTGGGAGAGAGGGAGAGTTTGCCCTAAGCATCTACCTAGTGATATCCTGCTAGGGTTCTAAGTTCTCATCTTGAAAAACATTTTGGTTTCTAATCTGTAGTGAACACATCTGTTCCAAGCCTCTCAGGGCCTGTGCAAGGGCGGGAAGGCATGGGCATTTCCCCCACCATGTGGGGCTCACCTCTCATTAAGGTGTGAGAAAACGCTCTTCTCAGGAGCACCCCAGTTTGGAGGGGATCTCCAGGTCCTCCCTGAGCCCTCTGCAGGGTTAGCTGCAGAGGCTCTGAACAAAGCCAGGCCTAATAGGCCTGTCTGGCCCTGTGAGATGTGACCCATAGCCGTGGATGACTGAGGGAGTCTCCGAGGCATGGCTGCTGCAGAGGGAGGAGGCTGGGTGCATTGCCACAGACTTGACTGGTCTGTGTGTATGATGGGCAGCCACGGTAGGCTCCCAAGCACTCTATTTACTCCAGTCAAGGTTTGTTTTTCCTGAGAAAGAATGACTGGCTTCCTGCAGGAGAAATTACTGCTGGCTGTCACTGTCAGGCCTGGCCTGGCTAGGAATTTATCAGTCGAGCAATCTCTGGGAAATGAATGGTCATGGCTTTAAAAGGCAGTTTCTTGAGTGGAGCCATAGCTCAGCAGTCCTCACACTGACTCCTCAGCCTGGAAACATCCAAGTGTGATGGATCTCTGCAGATCTGTGAGCGTTCTCAGCCCTCTCTCCTCTTTGGGCTGGTCTGAGAACCCCAAAGTGATGAGGCAGTCCCTCTCTCTGATTAGTTCCTTGCCCCCTCCCTAGGGCCAGTGAGTCTGGCTGGCTTCTGTCCTTTTCCCGTGGACTCATGGGGAATGGAGGACTCATGGGGAATGTTCTGGGAGTGAGGAGTCCCAGGGTCTGGCCTTGGGTCTGGCTGGCTCTTCTTCCTGGACAATACTCTATCTGCCGTTGCTGGCATCTTGGATCCCAAGCTTGGAGCTAGGTCACGCAGCACCTCCTCTGGGAGACCTTTCCTGATTCCTCCCCACATGGCTTGGGACATTCACATGTGTCTCCTCTGCAGATGGTGTGGGCTGTTCGGGACAAGAACAAGGGCAGCTTCATTCCGGGAGCTGTCCATAGGCATTTCATGAATGCCACTGGCCCCTTGCTCGACTGCTGTGGGAATTAGGGCCCTGCCTGGGTAACGAGGCACTTGTCTTCTCTTTCTTTCAGAATCATTGACCAGCGATTTGAGAAGGTGTCATACTTTGTATTTGGAGATTTCAACTTCCGACTGGACTCCCGATCCGTGGTGGAGGTGCGCACATCCTGGTCCTTGTTGGGGGCGGGGAGGGCTGGACTGCACAGATGCGCTCAGTGGGAGCATCACCCTGTCTTCCTAGGGAATGAAAGGGGTGTGCTTCTCTGAACGGGGCCGGGGGAGGCCTCCCTAGACTCACCTGTTGAGGGGTCCTGCTGGACATTGGTGGCCATGGCGTTGGGACTGTGGACAGCTGATCAGGGCTTCTTCGTAGTCCTGTGGGTACATTCTTCTCAGGGAAGGGGAACCTTGCTGGGAGTTCCTGAGGCCCCCCTAGAAAGCCCTTCAGGAATGGGGTCTCTGATTTAGAAATGGAAAGAACCAATTTATTATTGGCTCCAATGCCCATGACTTCCTCACATATGTATAGGTATGCGTGTGTCTGTGAAAGAGACAGAGACCAAGAGACAGAGAGAGTGGAGAGAGAGATTAGAGACAGACGGAGAGAGAGTGGAGAGAGACAGAGAAAGAGGAGAGATAGAGACCACCAAGTCTCCAAGGCCTTTGGCTGGGAGAGGATGGTTGGTGTACTTCCCTGAGGCATCCATCCTCTGAGTTTGTTGAGATGGGGCAGTGCTCTGTTGGCCTTTCCACTGAGGCTAGGGCCTCCATCCCTCCCAGATGCTGTTGGGCATCTTCTCTGGTGCTGATGAGGCTTCTTCTGGTCTGGACACTGGCTTGGCAGTGTGCTTTTCCCTGCGAGCCTCCCTTTGCCCTGCCTCAGAAGGAGACACATGCAGAGAGAGGCAGGGACGAGTGGCTGCATTGCTGTGTAAAACCGGATAGTGAAAGATAAGGGGAGAAAGCCAGATGGCCTGCCTCAGAGACGACCCTAGGTTCAGGTCCTCATTCTGACCCTCACAGGCTGGGTGGGGTAGCCTCTCGCCTCTCCATGACCTCACAAGCTCTAGACAGTTTCAGAGATGTTCCCTATGCTGAGGAAGTCAAAGACCTAGTTAAAGAACAGTAATTATGTCCCATTGGGGGTCCCAAGTTTAATCTTCTTTCCCTTCGCCTCTCCCCTCTTTCCTGTCTTTGGATGCTCACCCTCCCACCTCCTGGGCTTTGATCCCTTGACCAGTGGACACTCACTGATTATCTTTGCCCTAAATGCACTGCCCCTGTGGCAAAAGCAATTGGTCCACATGCATTGGTCCTTGGACCTTCCACAGCTCTGGACACAGCATCAGCCACCAGCCGGGATGTCTCCATAATGGCCAGCCAACCAGCCCCGCAGACAGAAAGGAGAGATTGGCCTGTTCACAGATCAAAGTGAAGAGAAAGTCACAGAGATGGAGTTTTCTTCATGCAGTTGTGGCCTGGGACTCCTGCACACTGGCCATGGACGCTTCAATCTGTGGCTAGAACCAAACCTTCCTTGAAGCTGTTTGTTCCAGGAGAAGCCAAGGGTCAATGTGACGTTTGTCTCCCCAAACGTGTCTGCTCCAGGAAGACCCGGCCAGTGCAGTGCCATTTTATGTGTATGTACCTCAATTGGCGAGACTTGACCCCCGTGAAAGATAATGTAAAGAATAATGGGGACCCAGCAAGAGTAACGAGCCTGTAAATCCTCATGGACCTCCTGGTGACATCATCAGCTCTCCAAGCAGGGCTGGAGTGGGTGGAGAATTACAGCTACGGCTATCTGTGTCGCTCTATTGATTAACTCAGAGGAAGAGTTATAGCGGGCTTCCCTATTAAATACAGCATCTCAGAAATATGGACTTGGAGGGCAGAATCTCGATGAGTTTTCAGAGGCCGGCTGGACCATTTCCAAAGAGGCTGAGTCATGCTGGAATTCCCCAGTTCCGGTCCACGGACCATGGCATCAGACCCTGGAGGGAGGTTTCTGTCCACAGGGGCTTGGGGCTTCCTTGGCCCTTCCTGAGCACCGTGATGGGACATGTCCAAATGGTCCCAGACTTGTCCCTGGCCAGGGTTATTCCTGGCCCCCTGGCCCAACGCATTGGAATCTGTGTCCCCCTTCTCCCTGGTTATAGAGAAGAGCTCCGAGGGCTCACAAAGATGGCGAGAAGGGGCTCTGATGTTGATGATTTCTCTTCCTGTCCAGTTCCAGAGCTGATACTTAACTCTAGGAGGGAGGGACAGGCCAGGCCTAGCCTTCATAGGTCTGTTCTCTCCATAGAGCCTGACACCTTCAGCTGGTGGGGGGTGGGGGGGTAGGTGCAGAAATGTGAGAGGAGGAACTAAGGGAAGGAAGGCCACCAAGGTGCCAACCCCTTCTCCTCTTGGCCGGCACCATGGCTTTCATTTCACCCTTTGTCTGCCTGAATTCTCCTATCAGAAAAATTAAGATAGGCAGGAAATTGAGGAACTGAGAATTATGGATTTAGGGAAAGGATTTCCATGTGTGCTTCTCCAGATGTTGCAAGAAGGAGGAGACAGGCTCTGGAAGGCTAGGCCCAGGGGCTCAGTAAACTCTGGTACCTGTGAGCTGAGGGTGGAAGCTCCTCCTCCCAGGAGCATATTGGTCTGGGCTCAGAGTTGCCCAAGGACCCTATGTGGGCATGACTCCACACCAGGCTTTTAAAGAAGAGCCTCTATGTGACTTTACTGGGAGATCCCAAAGCACTCCAAGTCATGGGTAGGCTTGGGGCAGAATAAGCAAATGCCACTATGCTGCCTCCCCATGTGGCTTGGGTCTTTTCTTTCCAACTCTGCCCTATGATCCATCAGAGGCCAGAGTCCCATGGTGACTTCCTACCATCATCCCAGGATCATTGACTGAGGTTTTGAAAACCTCTGACTCTAACCTGTCCTCCGTATAGATGAGGTCCCACAGGGAGCATCAAAGGCGGGAGTCAAACTCAGCTTGTCCAACCCCTGACCCAATGGTTTTCCCTCTGAACCACTCCCAGACTGGGCCTTGCTGTAGCTCTGCCTCCAACTTGTCAGGCTCTTCCTTCATCATCGTCTAGTCTAGACAGAGACTCTAAGTTTCAGGAACCTGGACAAAGTTTCATTGCATTTCTCTGATTTTCCCTTTTTAATTCTCCAGTTCACTTAAAATTATTGGGCTTACCTGGAGAGCGTGCCTTCCTGGAGACAGGAACAAGCACTTCCAGGCTGAAACATGCCCTCTGTGAGCACATGCCCACCCCATGCAGAAATCATGAGGGGCTAGAGAAGTTGGTGCATTCCCCAAATAGAAGTGAGTGGCTTTATTGATGAAGCCATGATGTGTCTGTGCCCTCTGGCTCTGACCGAGCCCAGTGACATTGGAGAGTCAGATGGCAAAGCTCCAGCCTTAATTGACCATAAAGACCATAATCAGCATCATGCATTTATAGAGTCCCTTCCTCCACGCAGGTCAATTAATAGAAGATAAATCATTAGCATTCCATATATTAAACATTTTTATGTGAGCCTTAATCTAAAGTTGAATCGATTGCTCCATGAGGAAATTCTCCTTTTGCGATGTTGGAGAAATCCAGGCAGGATCAATAAAGCAGTGCATGCATGCCTAAGGAGAGGGCTGAACAGATGTAGGAGGAGGTTGGATGCCCCAATGCAGCCTGTGACCCAGAGCACAGGGGACTGACGACGACGACGAGGAGGAGGAGGAGGAGGAGGGAGGGAGGGAGGGAGGGAGGGAGCAGGCTGTCACGGCAGTGTGGACGAGCTCCACAAGATGCCACCGGTGGACATTTCCTAACCTTTAAAGGATGAGCAGCCGACGGGGAATCGAAACCGGACAGCAGAAGAGATTTTCCTCTTTCAAAGAACCCAGAATTCTCTAAGCAAACACCCACCACCTTGGGGTACACAAGCATGGACAAGTCCTAATTAGAGTCCAGGTTTTGGTGACCTGAGAAGGTTGTTTCAAATGCCTCCGGGTAGCATCCATTTCCAGCCTCTACCACTTTGTCCTCTCTTCTTGGTTGGTTTCCTCGAAGGCTGGGCCATCTGCTGTGACTCCAGCTGGAGGGCAAGGTGGACAACTCCTTCCCAGGGACCCCAGCTTGGACGAGTCCCATGTCTGGATGAATTGATTGCCAGGATCCCATGGGGGCAGGGGGAGGGGCTTACCATCTTAGGTTTCCTTGCAGTGTTGCCCCATGCCCTGCCATGTTGCACCAGGATGACTTCATACAGGAGAGCTCTCGCTGCCACTGTGCATCCTCTGAAGGAGTCTGCTGGAAGCTAGCTGTGGCTACTCTGTTTTATGTCCTTAACCTCCCACCCACCGAGAGTGGTGTTGGCACTTTCCCAAGGTGGGGAGAAAAATCAATCCTCCATAATTGTATTGTTTGCTCAAGAAACATATAAATGTGTCGCGAGGAGCGCCTTGATCGGGGTCGTTTGTTATCGGAGCTGTCTTTCCTGTGCCTCTGCTGACACCCAGGAGAGCAGACCCTTTAATTGTATATTATTTGCACACAATTTGTCCTTGAAGGAAGCAAACATGCTTTTGAAAGAAAACGTGAAATCTGCCTTTGGACGTGCTCTCTTCCAAGTTTGTTTTGGGAATTAGAAACTCAGCAGCCAGAATTATCACTAAAGATTACCTCTCCATCTTTGCTTAGAGACATATTGGAGGGGTGGGGACTGTGAACTGGGCACTGGGCTTAAGCACTTCACAAATTTGATCCTCCCATCAACCCTGGGAGGGCAGTACAATTATTATGCCAATTTTATATTTAAAGAAACTAATAGGGGCAAGATGAAATGACTTGCCCAGGGTCACACAGAGCTAGCAAACGTCTGAGGCTGAATTTGAACTTGGGTCTTCCTGACTATGGGCCCTGCACTGTGTGTGGCAATGCCTGGTAGCTGCCCCAGTGAACCCCCATTAGAGCTTGGTGGTGGCTTGGCCTTCTTAGCCCTCTTACTGTCTAGCCTTCCTTTCCCATGACCCCAGACTCTTCCTAGGGCTAGGGTTACTGTGGACTCTTAACCCAGGCTGGGAAGGGGACAAACACAGAGCTGGAGTGGAGTGAATGAAAGGACCCAGGACCCATGGGCATTATACCTGATGAACCAGGTGTAAGTAAGCAAGTAAATGCCTTCCCGGCCCTTGTCCCTAAGTTGCCCATGGACTGCTCAGAGTTCAGAGGCTGCCCCTCCTGGGCAAGGTGGGCACTGCTCACCTCATACCCTTCTCTCCCACCTTCTCTCATTGGCCAGGGTCAATGGGGAGACCCAGGAAGGTAGGAGGTGGGGCGCTGCATGCAAGAAGCAGAAACTAGACACCTTGGGAGGGTTTCAGAAGGGTAGGAGGTCACGTGAGACTCAGAAAGACCTGTGAGCATTCGGGGTTTGAAGGGAGCACATAAGGAGTCATTGGCAGCCAGCCAGTGGAGAAGGGTGGGCCCAGACTCACACATAAGGAGAGCTCTTCAGTCCATGGAAGGTGGGCTGGGGTGGGGAGAGGCCTGAGCAGGGATTCCAGTCAGGAGGCTCACAGTTATCAGGCTGAGGGATGACCAGCACTTGGATAGAAGGTAGGGCATGGCCACAGAAGGGAAAGGTTGGTCAGTTGTGTGTGCAACCAAGGACTCCAGGGTATGGCTGTGCTTATGAGCCTGAGGTGCAGGAAGAGACTGGCAGCATTGGACAGAAGGAGAGCTGGGCTTTCAGGAGGAAAGAGAAGGGCTTCTGTTGTAGACATGCTGAAGACATTCCTTGGAAACAGGGAGAGCCTGGGGCTGTGGGTGCTGATCAGGGATCATCTGCATGGAGATGATGATTAAGGCCATGGGAGCTGATGAGGTTACCATGGGGCCCAGAACAGAGCATAGGGGCCCCACCCATAGTGAAGGGGGTCAAGAGAGGGTATCAGGGCCCCCCACTCATAATGAGGGGGGTAAGGAGAGGGTGAAAGATCCCTCACCCATATCAAGGGGGCGTAGGACAGAGTATGGGGGACCCCACTCATAACAAGGGGGGCCAGGAGAGGGTGAATGCTCCCCCCCCATATCAAGGGGGCCCGGGACAGGGCATGAGGAACCCCACCTATAGTGAGGGGCTGTTCTCTACAGAGGGGGCCTTGTTCCCATTACCAGGGCACAGGGCTCTCCTCATGCCCAACCAAAGGTTCACAGATGGCCTCCCCTGGGGTGCTAGTGTTAAGATGTGTCTCTGAGGGGAATTGAGAGATAAGAGATCACCCCCTAGGGGTGGGCAGAGTGTCCTTTAATCGCTGCTCAAGGCAGCTGCCCCAGTTCAGCTCTGACTGTCCCATTACCCAGCCCCTCAGCTGCTCCGCTGACATCCCTGCCTCTGGGCTGAAGCTGCCAGGCTTCTGGCAAGATTCATTGGAGGTTAATTAAATCCATCTTCACAACAACAAGGGGCCAATGAGGCATGTCCTAGTTGTACTAGTAAATTAAAGGATGTGATTGTTTCATCGGGAGCCACTGCCCGAATGGTCCATCGTTGGGCAGCCAGCTTCCGGCTGCCCCACGAGGGTCTTAGAGTCTGCCACAGTCACCCAGCCCAAGATCCCACTGTCGGCGGCCAGTCAGGACCCTCAGGACTGAGGAACAGGAAAGTCACCCTGTTTGTGAAATCAGAGGTGCTAGAATCTCCAGGAATGAGCAGCTTCTCTCATTTCAGATGCAAATTGAACAGAAAAGATGATACTTGGATCAAATTTGGTGCAGCTTGGGTCGTAATGAAAACATACCCAAATTAAATGCAATTATCTGGTGCTCCCTAACAGGTCATACCCTCACTGCACCAATTAATGCAGCAGCCTGTGAGATCGGCCGCGTGCGTCTGCAATTGTTCCCTGGGCAGCTGGAAGGCTCAGCTGGGCCACTGTGACAAAGAGTGACGGCTGTACCAGCGGCTCCCGTCACTGCGTGGCCCGAGTGTGGATAGACACGCTCTGACCACACCTGCCATTCATCACCTAGCTGACAGCAACGCGCACCCCAGAGCCTTTTGTTGTTTACTTTAAATTTTAAAATGAGCTGCTCCGAAGTGACAGGCCGGCAGGGAGCCCCGGGTGGGCATGGAGCCCCAGGTGGACAGGCTGGGGTCTGAGCTCGGAGGTGCCCAGTGAGATGTGGCCTTAGCATTGGAGATGGGCCCTTGCGGGGCAGGGCTGGGAGGGACACTGTGGAGGCTTCAGGTGACTGGGGGGTGGGGTTTGGACAGAATCTCTCCTCTCCTTCCCCCATCCCTCTCTCCCCTTCCCTCTCCTCCCCTCCTCATTTCCTCCCTCTCTCTTTCCTCTCTCCCTCTCACCTCCTTTCCTCTTTTTTGCTTTCCCCCTCTCCTCTGCTCCCTCCCCTATTCTCTCCTCCCACCCCTCCTTAGGTGCTGGTTTCAGCAAGGACTAGGGGAGAGAGGTGATCCCCAGTGGAGGCAGTCAGGGAAGACGGTCTGACCGTTTTAGAGGCACAGTCAGACTGTATTAGTCAGAAAAGGAGGGAAAAGCCTCCCTGGCCTTGGAAAAATAAAGGAGGAGGGCATGGGAAAGGGTAGAGGGCGAGATGCTGCTGACAAGATAACCTTGAATGCCAGGCTAAGGAATTTTCCATTAGGAGGCAGTGGGGAACAAGGGAGGCATCTGAAGAGAACTAGGGCATGCTCAGCCTGGTGCCTGGGGAGGGAAGCCAAGCCTGGCAGGAAGAGTGGGCCAGAGACTGACACATAGAGGTATCGATAAAGTACACTTCTGAAATCACCCAAGAGACTATGTAGGAGAAGACCCAAACTGCCAGTGGAATGCAGGTGCCCCCCGCTCCCATGGCCCAGCAGGCTCCAGACGAGCTTCTTCACCCCCTGTCACCAAGGGGCTATACCAGCTGGCCCTCTGAGGTCCCTGACAAGGCTGAAGGTCAAGGACAAGTGCCAGACTCGGCTGACATATAAACCCACCACTAAAAGCTTGCCATGTTATCCCACTGACTCTCCCCAAGAGCCTGGTCTTTCCAGGGCAGATGCTCCAGAGATGGATTACCCCAGCATTCCCTCTGGAAGCCACACGCAGGGCAAGTGGGCATAGCCCCTGTGAGCAGAGAATGCCAAGCCAGCAGTTTCCATGTGGCACAGCAGGGTACAGATGTGCGGGCCTACAATCCCTCTCTCCTCACATTTCCCAGTGTCTTGGGGGAGGAGGCTGTGGGGTCTTCATCACATGTTGTTTTTCGGACCCACAGTTAACAATCCAAAGGCGAGAAGGCAAAGTTGTTACAGACACTGACATAAACATCTCCTCATAATAGCGTCTTTTCATTGACTGCGTCCCCGCGTCCATCCCAGAAGCTTGAGGACACAAGAGGCCCTTTGTGGGCCAGGATAATGGCCGCACAGTGATGTCAGCCCTTCAGGGGCCCCCATAGTCTGGGGTCCCTCTCCCCAGTCAGGTCCACATGCCCTGGATACTTACCCAATGCTCTTGTGGGGAGCAGGATCCGGGATAAAGGGTGGGCCTGGGGGCCGGGGCTGGGGGTCAGGCTTGCAGCAGCACGATGACAGCCTAGCCAATGGCAGCCTGGCCAGCCACCTTCCTGAAGGCAGGGAGAAGGTAGAGCCACCTGGTCCAGGCTTCTGCGGTAATGGTTCTGTCTCCATGGAGGGATGGAGTGGATGAACCTTTTATGAAAATGTCTCTTTGTTCATCCAGTGCAATCCTCAGATTGCTTTTATTGATAGCTGTCTGATTTTTTGATGCTTGTGATGATCCATGATCCTTTGGTGGGGGCAGGTACCCCTCCCATGCTTGGGAGCTGTAGTATCAGAGACATCCATCACAGGGACAGGCAACCAGGGGCCGAGCTCAGCCTGGTCCTCCAAGGATGCAGACAGTGGACTTAAGCTGAGCTGGGCCTGCCAGCTCCTGGAGTTCCTCACAGCCCCCTGGAAGCCTTGGACAAGGCTGCTATCTTCATCTGGTCAGTTTGGAGGTGGTTTCTGCCAGATCAGCATCATTCTCATCTTCTTGACCCACCCATCATCCACACATATCTAGTCAGATCTGATCATGCCACTTTCCCAAAGTCACTCAGCCCCTTCTCTGTCCTTGCCTCCTTCTGCCTGAATGGTCTCCCTGGTTCATGCCTCTCCCCACTCCCCACCCAGGTGATGTCCCCTGCCTGATGACCTTTAGTGGTTCCCAATTCCTTCTGGCATTTAAATCTCCATCTCCGCACAGCACATTGCTTGGTCTGGTCTGGGCATTCCCTGGGAGCAGGTTATCTTACCCCTGCTGAGAATGCCCTCTTCTCTCCCTTCTCTATGTGCTCATTGTCTCCACTGATAGAATGTTGACTTGTGGTGTGCGGGGCCCACTGGGCACTCTCCCCTGCCTGGCAAGGGGCAGGACACATAGGTGATCAATGACTAATTGATGCTGCTAGCAACCAGTTCTGGAGGGCAGCCCGGGGTGCTCTGGAGCCATTTCCTTTCCTGTTTGAAGTCCACAAAAGGTCTGGCCACCCACCGTGACCTCTTGGGAAAGAGAAAGGAAGCCCTGGCTCTTGCCAGCACCCGGGAGATCACTGGCCCTTTGTCCTCATCAGACAGCTGAATCAGTGCCCAGGGGTATGGAGACCCTGGACAGCCTGGCCTGGGCCCCTCTGCCAGCGAAGAAACCCCTGACTCAGTGACCATGTGTCAGGTGCTGTCCAGAGATGGAAATGACACAGCCTCAGTCCCCAAAATACAGCCAGCCTGCTGGTCAGAACACTAGGCCAAGCAACCATACTCGCTCCATGACTCTCTCTCGTCCCATATCTCTGCCTCCTCATATGGTTATTATGGGAGGAAGACCCCAGACCAGGGCTCATGGAGAAGAGAGCGATTCAAAGAGTGCAGGAGAGGAGAGCCAGGCATCCGGACTTGGGGATGGTCTAGGCAAAGAGCTGGTGGCAGGAGACAGAATACTCCACAAAGATCTGACCTTGATAAGAAAAAAAAATGAGACTCCAGGGGATGGCCATTTATGGAGACTCTCCAGAGAATTAGTGAATGGCTGTTCCATTGTCTAGGTTCGTGGGCCGGTGTGCTCACTGCTGCGTCTGGTAAAAGCAGAAGGAAGAGGGAGAAAGAGCAGAAATGTCCTGGGGCCTAGGGTGGGCACCAAACCTTTTCACAAAGCAGCTTGACAAAGAAGGGGATAAGTATTTATTAAGCACCTACTTAGGGCAGCTCCGGGATGCCACAGTGCACGGACTCCCGAGTTCAGATCTGGCCTCAGACACTTCCTAGCTTCATAACCCTGGACAAGTCACTTGCCCCAGTTTGCCTCCATTTGCTCATCTTAAAATGGGCTGGAGAAGGAAATGGCAAACTGTTCCAGTATCTGTGCCAAGAAAACTCCAAATGGGGTTGCAGAGGTGGACACAACTGAACAAGTACCTACTATGTGCCAGGTACTGGGCTAAGTGCTTTGCAAATAGGATCTCGTTTGATCCTTGCCACAAACCCGGGAGGGGTGCACTCATGGTTCCCACTTTACAGTTGGGGAAACTGAGGCAGGTGGCAGTGAAAGGCCCAGTGCTCAAGCTCCTTGCCATCAGAGGATTCACCTGGCCATCAGAGTTTGATGTTCATCTTGTTGAAACCTAGCATGTCGATGGTCCTGTTTATGGAGTCGGGAGATTTTGTGGTTGTCATGAAATGGTCATCTTTAATTTAATGAATCTCTGTCGGGGCACTGGAAGGGGGAAGGGTCCTCCATGCCCTGCAGTCCAGATGAGCAGAAGCAGAGCCTGCCCCACACTCATCACTGCACTGTCAGCCCCTGAGGACAGGATGTGGGAGGCGCAGCAGTGGGTTGCAGGGAGGTTTATTCAGTGGTCCAAGCCCATCAGAACCATGTGGGGCTTGAGAACTGGGTTTTCTAGAGAACAGATAGTTTCTGGGAGCAGAGACATAGGGAACCAGGATTTTAGCAAGGAGGAAGAGAAGGGGAAAGAAAGCATCTAGGCTTTGCTTATGGGAGGAGGGGGATTTCACATGTGGGTGACTGGCCAGAGTCCAGCCCAGAGTCCACAGCAGGGCAAGAGGCTGGAGGCTTTCAGAGCCTTTGTGGAATATGGCACATGTGCTGAATGTGGATGGACTGGCTGCCCTTTCAAGGGATAAATGGAGAGATCCAGGACCCCAAGGTGTAGGAAGTGGATGCTTGACAGGTACTCGGGGATCATGCCAGTGAGAGGGCAGGCACTTTGGGACCATGCTGCTGTCTCACTGCCCGGAGGGTGGGTTTGGCAGCAGAGGAGAGCTTTGGTTCACACTATTTCTCTGTTCTTTGGGGGTTTCCTGTGTTGTCATTGGCTTTTTAGGGTTAGGGTTAGCCTAACCTTTTGGCTTAAAGTCAGACTTGCCTTCTCTTGTCTGGTCCCTTTCTTGCCTTTTCCCTGAGGAAGCACCCCAGCTGTACCAACCCAAAGGTTTTGTCCTTATTAATCACCACGGGCAGGCTGGAGAGGGATGATGGCCTCGGTGTGCTCCTTTTCATGACTCATTTTTCCTAGTGGACACAATCAGTGACTGGGCCAACTTGAGCGAGGGCTTTGCCTGGTGGGGGGCCAGGGGGAGAGGGCATGAGTTACACTCGCCCCCATGCTGCATACATGGACTGGACCCTGGGTGCTGAAGCATGGCACGACCCTGGGGGCGGGGCTCACAAATGTGCGAGGCTCTGCTCGGGTCCCTCCCTTTTGTGATGCTTATCTCAGACTTTGCCCCTTTGGCTCTAAAAAATGCCTGTGAGAAGGAGGAGTGTATGAGTGTGCTTCAGCCCCGCTGTGCCCAGGGCTCCCCTCTCCTCCAGGAGATTTCCTCTAAGCACATTCTTTTCACGGCTCTTTGGCATTTGAAAAAGTCTGAGAAGCTGGCTCTGGGGAGGGATGGAGAGGAAGCAAACAAGTGAGCGCCCGGAAACGAATGAGGATACTAAAGAAAGACCCCGGCCTGGCCCCGCTGGCGGGTGCGGGTGCTGTCTGGGGCTGCCAGGAATGCGCGATGAGCCAGGCGGCAGTGCCTCATTGACATTCATGAGCTGACAGTTTTCTTTGGCGAGATTTATCATTGACAGCCACCGTGCCGGCCACTGCCCTTTCTTTAGAGTCCTCCAGCTCAGCTTTCAGGCTCGGCTCCTTTACAAGCCTGCCCTTTCAGCTTGCTCAGGGATCGGGCCTGAGCAGGGAACATCTGTTTGGGGCTGAAACCAGGCAGGCCCCGGTGCACCCTGCCCCTTAGCCGGCCTTTGTTTCCCACGCCTTTGTTCCTGATTTCATGCTATCAGAGGGTCTGCATGTTTTCCTGCGTGAAGTTGTCAGGAGCATAAAAGCCTTGGAGCAGGGTCACATTTAGAGGGATGGGCATGAAAAATTGGTGGAGTGTATTTGGAAGCCCACCCACCCACCCACAAGCCCTGGATCTTCCCTGGGGACCATGAGGAGCTTTGGAGACATCACTCGGCAAAGGGCCACAGCTAACATCCTGGGGCATGATCCTCTGGCGTGAACCTCAGACGTGATGCTGGTCGCAGAGAGTGACCCCCCCTCCCCACATGGACTTCAGCGGCATCTCCACCATAGGCCCAACTCCTGCTGCCAACACTAACACTTCTGCTTATGTGACTCAGCTCAGGTTCCACAGTCCCAGGCAACAAGTGGGTGATGTCCAAGGATTCACGCTGCCTTTGGCAAGAGAGCCTGAGCTTGCAGGCTGCCGGAGAAGCTGGGGGAGCAGGTGGACAGAGGGATGCTTAATTAATCTAATGGGATATTCTCCTTCAAGGAGTTTGTGGGGGATGGGAGGGTGGCTTTCCCCAGCCCTGATGCTGAGCCTTGATTCCAGAGCACCCTGGCCCAGCATATCCACAAGGCAACTTCATGCCTCTCTTCTCACATCTTCACTGCCCACTCTCAGTGGGCTTCTTTTTAAAATGTTAGACACTGTGCTCATTGTGGGGGTCATCTGGGGAAAGGCCAGTCCCCAATCCTGGTTCTCTCTGTGGAGGTTCAGGAAGAGCCCATGCATGCCACAGAAACCAAACTGGACTTCTCTGTTGGGACATCTCACAGAGGGATGTTCCTGTGACATCTGAGCAGCTTCTTGGGTCATTGTGCTGTGAATGTGCGAGGCCCTGGTAGCAGCCTCATCCCATGTCCTGGGCAGGCTAAAGCCATGTGAAATCCTCCCTGAAGTCATGGGCCTAGAAACTGCCCATCAGGAGCCCCAAGAACTGAGCTCCTTGAGCCTGGATCAGGCTACAGTGAAGGGCCCTGCAGGGGCACTTGGAACCTGACAGTGCTTCCGGATGGTAAGGTGGTCAGCTCTGGGCCTAAGGTCTAAAACCAGGAGTACCCAGGCTGGGAAGGCCATGACCTTCACACGGGCGCCATACTGGCTGCATCCTGGCTTCTCAGCAGCAGCCTTGGACCGCCTGGCATACAGGGGGAAGGGGGCCTCCCCTTCACTCAGTTCGTTTTTAGAAAGGGGCCCTCTGATGTCCACTGGGCCCTGCAGGAGCCCTCTCTCTACCCAGAGCACTGTGTATGTTAAACAGCCTGGGGACATCTGGTCAGATTGGTTTTAATCTGCTGGCTAAAAAGTCAACATCCACCTCTTTGTCCTGCAGTCACCAAAGTGACAGTTACCCAGAAACAATGACCTTCCTTATTCTGTGCAGAGCGCCATGTGGCCACTGCCCCCCCTTCTTCCCAGCACTGCTGCTCCCTTAAGACAATGCAGCATCTGGCATGCCCTGCCTGGCTCCAAGGCCTGCTCTGGCCGCAGTGCCCCTCCACTGGCTGCACCGCACTGAAAGCGTGACCAGAGGGTAGAAGCCACCAGCATGAGTGCTGATGGACCAGTCAGGGGTTTTTGGGCTCTTCCAAGCCTTTGTGGGGCTATCCTGAGCCTCTAAGCATCATCCTTGGGTACCTTGTCACCTGGTCAAAGGGGACCACATGCAGCCAACGTAGGGAGAGGCCCTGGCAGATGCTCTATTCCAACATGGAGTTGGGAGGGGCACTGCCGGCCTCCTCTCAGGGCTTATGCGTGTGGTAGGGACCTCCGCATCTTCAGGCTCCTGCAGTTTTCTTGCAGGAGCCTGAGCCATGAAGGACCATGCCAGGCAGTCAGTAGCAACATCTGCTTCTGTGGAGCATCCATGTTAGGGCAGTCACTTTCTCATCTGGGGCATCTTCCAGCCTCACCCAGGAGGGAGCATTGTGGCCCCTCACTGAGCATGTCATGTCAGTGATGGTCAACTCTGTGATCTCCTTCTTGGTTGAGGCTCAGGCCAGGCCCTGCCACATATGCCTGATCTCCCATCCCAGCTCTCATGCCCTGTGCATTCCTGAGTCATGCATCTGCCCCTGCTTCACGGAGCTGTGGGTTCTCTTTGTAAATCAATCTTGACTTCTTCACTAGTCCTCACCACTGGACTGTATGCTCCAGGAACTAGCTCTCCACCTGCCAAACCACCCTGACCAAAAATTGTTCCCAGGGCTCAACCTCAGCCCTGCTTGTGGAGCGGTTCATGGTGATGCAACTCCTTTTGCCCTGGCAGTTAGAAAACTAAGTGTATTAAATGTGCCAGATCTGTGCTGAGCACCAGGGATGCACAGAGAGCCTCAGGCTCCACTGGACAATAGACTCTACAGGATAAACAGGAAACGATTAGAGTTGGAAGGCCCTGGAAAGAAGAGAAGCAGGGGGAGCTTCCTGTAGAAGGAGGGATTTTTGAAGAAAGCTGGGGCTATGTGTCATCAGAATAGAGGAAGAAAAGTGTTCCAGATACAGGGAATGGTCAGTGAAAATGCCCAGAGCCTAGGGATGGAGGGACTTGTTCTTGGACCAACCTGGAGGCTGGGGCCCTGGATCCAAGAGGACATGATGGGCAGCAGGCTATGAGGAGCCTGGAAGGGTAGGGGGCAAGTGAGGAAGGTCTTGAGCAGCCAAACAACATTTTGTAGAATTGGGAGCTGCATCAGTCACGGAGTAGGGGTGAAGCCCTCAGCCCTGGGCTTTCAGGAGATCACCTTTGGTGACTGAATGGAGGATGGACCACACTGGGGAGAGACTGGAGGCAGGCAGACCTGCTCCCCAGCAGCAGTTCTTGCCCTAGTCCAGGTGTGAGAGGATGAGAGTCTGTACCAGGGTAGATGCAGGGGCAGAGGAGAGACATGCCATGGGGTTTGGCACCAGCTTAACTCTGGGGGATGAGAGATAGCAAGGGGTCCAGGAGACTCCCTTGTGAGGAACTTCAAGAATGGGGTGCCCTCCACAACCAGAGGAGTGGTAGGGGAGATAATGAGTCTTGTTTGGACCCATTGAGGGTGAAGGGACTTCTAGTTGGAGAGGTGTCTGAAAAGCCTCTGGAGATGCAAGACTGGGGCAGGAGAGGGAGGGCAGAGGGAAGGTCATTAAGTTCAGGGGAACCAATGCCTCGGCCTCAGCCTCAAAGCCTGGCCTCAGGAGAAACTGAAGGCACAGTGCTCACATTGGCACTGTCAAGAGAGGATAGGAAGGTGAAGTGTGTGAGCCTGTGTGGGGTCTGTCCCCTCCTTCCTCATGCTGAGCCTGCTTCTTCCCCCGAGGTCCTCCCAGCTCTAAAACCTGCAATCTTCTATCCTAAACAATTCAGACTAGAGTATGTTTGATGATTTGTATGGACAAAAATTCAACCTTGCTTGGTACAGTGGGTTTGATTTTCTATTTATTCTTGGAATAAGAGATGTGAACCTGCCACATCTTTAGGCTGTGAGGAGACTATGTGTATGTATATGCCCTCTACTGTCCAGTCAAACCCACTTTCCTTCTGGTCTCCACTCACAATCCTCTCTCTCCATCTCTGCATTTTCACTAACTGTTCGCCACACTTAGAATGTGCTTCCTCTTTGTCCCTCCCTGGAACAGGCCTCCCCTTCCTGCCAAGCTACCTGAATGCCACCTTTTATGGCGGCGCCTCTCCTGAACTCTCCTGCTGCTGCTGCCTCCTGCCTTGACAGTGAAGTTCCCTCCTTTCCCCTGCCTGAACCCCAGGAGGGAAAGGATGATCTCTTGTCTCTGTGCTCCCTGGTGCTGATAATAACAGCAGGAAATGGCAGAATGTGTTGTTTGGCCCTTTGAGGTCAGGATGCTGGTGGGGAATCTTTTTTTTTGCTCATCACCTCACCCCCCGGGAGAAGTGGGGTTGAAATGTGGGTCTTCCTGACTCCTGATCCAACCCTGCCCTCTAGGCCACACTGCCCTTGAGTTTGTTGAGTTGAGGAAGTGCCTCAGCTTCCCAACATTATGTTTGATTAGAATGCCAGTGTATGCCCCTGGAGGAACCCTGGACTTTCAGCCAGAGCCCCTCAGTTCAAATCTCGACTTGACTCTTGTCACTCAATGACTGAGGGCAGTTGCTTTGGTCAACTTGTCCCCATTTCCTCATCTGTACAATGGGAGGGTAAACTCTGCCCTACATGGCTCTTGAGGCCGTGGGAGGGTCTGGTGACTGGCTACTCCTGTGGGTCTGAGAACTCCAGCCTTGCCCTCCTCCATCAGGATTTTCCTTGGGAACATGGTGCATCAGGCAAAGGGCACAGTATGGAATGATGGTTCAGTGGGTCAGGACAGGAGAGGGGCCTTGGTAGCATTGATTGAGCACCTGCTATGTGCAGGGCCCACCGTGATGACACATGCTTTGTGGAGAGTGAAAAATAGAAATCTGGTGGATGTAGTGTGGTGCAGTGGGTGCACTCTCGTGCCTGTTAGGACCCATATAAAGCTGGGACTCGAAGGGTGTCAGGTTTCTCAAGTCCTTGGTCATCCTTCCTGGGACTTGGAAGAGACAGCTCCATGGTCCACTTCTCCCCCTTTGCCCAAGGAGTAGGTGGGCCAGTGTCCTTTCCCTGGAATCTAAAATGGATTGTGGATTGTCTTGGATCGTTAATCCTCCTGCCAGCAGCGAGGGTGCTGGTGGCCCTGGGCCTCCTGGGTCAGCAGCATTCCCATCACCTCTGGGGAGTCATGAAGCCCAGATCTGTTGGAGCCAGAGGGAGCTTTGGGGTTCTCCTTTTCTAGATGAGGAAACTGAGAAACTGAAACTCAGAGATACATTCAGTGCCCCCCACATAGTACCTTGGACCCAGGTGGAGCATTGCCCACCAGGCCCAGCAACTGCCTTTCTCAGGGGCCAGGAAGGCGGATTTGGGGATAAAAAACTCATTGCTTTAAGTGAAAAGCAGAACTACAGCCACCACGTCCTCTCACCAGGCCTTGGTTACCACCCCCCAAAATCTCCCCCGCTGACTCCCCTTCCGTGAACATGGATCTTGTCACTTTTCTCTTCAAGAAACCAAAGACCTGGGAAAGGACAGACGTCGTGATAGCATTTTAATGTTTTCCCTTAAGAGACAAAAAACGGAAATCCCTTGCTAAGCTGGAAAGGCGCCGAACCTGGGAAGGTTTCTGCATGGCTGACTCCGGCTGTGGGAGATGAAAGGCTCTGGGGAAGGGCCCCCCCACCCCCAGCTGGGATGGCAAAGAAGGGGTTTGAGAATGCAACGAGGTGACCACAAGCATGTGTCTGGGTGTGTGTGGGGGGATGGATGAGTGAGCACATGTGTGTGTATGTGAGTACATGTGTTCTGTGTATTTGTGTGTGCATGTGTGTGGACAAGTACATATGTGTGCATGTGGGTATGCACACATGTGAGTGCATGTATGAGTGTATACAGGTATGCAAGTGTGTGTTCTGTGTGAGTGTGTATAAGTATATGTGTCTGTCTGTCTGCATGTGCATGGAGTGCGTTCTCAAGAGTTGAGCATATTTCCACTCACTGAGCAAGGCTTGGGTATGGAGGTAAAGCCCCAGAGCTGAGTTCTTAGGCAGATGCCTTGCAGAGGGAGGCTCCTCCTTGAGTGGGGCTGGGGGCTGGGGGTGGGCCAACCTTGGCTGGGGAGCCCCTCTCTGAGACCCATTCACTCTAGAAAGCTGCTTAAGCCACTTAAACCCATTAGCATTTGGATGCTGGCCTTGGAGGGGGGACCCCATTGACCCTCACCAGGAAGGCGGCCTGAGTGAAGGCTACAGCGCTTGTCAGGGCTTTAGAGGCAGCTTTAAGCAGCAGCGGGCGGGCGGGTTTTCCGCTTTGGTACGTGTTCTAATCTGCTTCGTGTTTAAAGACGACCAGACTGATTTGTGACATATGAGTCCAAAGACGCTCTTTGGGGGCTTGACCCGATTAGTGGAGCTGTGCCTGGAATTTCAATGCCTGCTGTGGAGGGATGGGGTTAGTGGGGGGCTGGGGGGGAGGTGGTTATGCTCAGGGAATGACCTGCTGCTGGCAGATGACCTCATTGGCAGCTGACTGCTCACACAGATGGCAAGATGGGAGGTCATTCCTTGGCTAGAGAGCTGGACCAAGACCTGAGATCGACAGGGTGACACAAGGACAGAGACTTCAGTGGGTGCTGAGAGAACAGAGTGGAAGTCAAAACAAAGTTTTGGCCTCTGCTGGGATACCAGAACTTCCCCCCTCTAATAGAGTTTTCCCCAAGGCCCTGTAGGTCCCTTTACCTAATGGTGGCAAAGCCCAGGCCTTTTCCACAAAGTTGGTGTCCCCAGACCCTCCAAACCTGTGGCTGTGGTCCTGTTTCCAGGCCAGACATTAGTTCTTGGGCCCTATTTTGGGGCAGTCATTTTCTAGGACCCCATGACGTTGGTGTTCATGCTTTTCCTGGGGTAGGGGCAGGAGAACCATCTGTGACAAGGACTCATCTTGCAACACCAGGCCAGGAGTGAGACTTGTGTGGAGTTGGCAGAAGGTTATCATCAGGAAAATGAGCCAGCTTCCCAACTTCTTCTTTTGGGATATTCAGGCTGCCATGAGCCATGAGCCTGGGAACACCCTGCCCTGCTCTCCCAGGATTCTTCCCAGGTTTCCTGTTTACGTTGTGGGTGATACAGCACAACATACTTAGGTTGGAGGCCATGACCTCCCAACCTTGCATCTAAGATGAGGCACCTTGAAGCCCCAGGCCCAATCCTATTTTCCTGTTTCCATGTTCTGCCCTTGCCTGTCACTTGTGCACTGAAGGCTGGACTGTGAGCACCCTGAGGCCAGAGGTGGGGCTGGATGGTGCCTAGGCATTGAGTCTCTTCCCTAACACCAACCACTGTGTCCTGCACATGCCAGATGTTTAACAGATAAATGTTACTCTACAGAGAGAAGCGGATTGCACTAACAAATTGTTACCATTTTCAAAGGCAGGTTGTGGTGAGTCAGACTCAGCAGTTTCCATGTGTCTTCAAGGGCTCTGATGGGCTTTCATTGAGAGTCTCCCAGCCCAGATGGACCACAGAGAGCAGGAAACAAGCCACAGGGAAGGACACATAGCCCAGTTTCCATAAAGGGAGCAGACTGGACTCTAGCTCCATGGAATTTGACTTTGATTCCTGGGAAATTTAAGCCTGGATCATGACAGAGAAGCTTAGTGAACATATAAGACCAAGGAGCGATGATTGGAGAGAGCCTGCCTGATGTGAGCATGCACAGTTGGAACAGGGCCACCTCGGCTCCTTCTGGACAGGGACATTGGACAGGTCTCTCAGGGGATGCTGTCCATCTCAGCAAAGTGCTCAACGCAGAGGGATCTGATTGAATGGATGGGAGCCAACTCCATTTGATGAACCAGGGTGATTTAGGGCTTTTCTAAAGACCTCCAGCCTGTCACATTGGATCGAGGCAGTTAACAAGCCCAGTGGATAGAGCATTGGTCTAAGGTTCGGGAAGTCCTGAGTTCAAATCCTGCCTTAGACAATAGCAACATGACCCTGAATAAGTCACTGAACTTGCTCAGCCTCCATTTTCCCATCTGTGAACAGGAATAAATAATAGGATCTATCTCACAGGTGTCTTGTTAGGGTCACATAAAAGAAAATATGGAACCTCAATATACTCCAGAAATGTGGGCTCCAACCATGGTGTTTAGGGGCCAGGAGGGGCTCAGCCTGGGATAATGTTGGGAAAAGGAACTCCTAGGTGGTGACACTCCCTCCATCATCTTCAGTTGATCCCTTCTCTGCGGGTTCCCAGAATCCCATAGCCAGGATTTGGACCCAACGCACTAGCCCCTATCTGGACATCTTGCTTCTGCCTTCCTTGGCCATTGACATTTCTGCTTTTGTGGGTCATCCTCTAGGAAGGTCACAGAAGCTGATAGGGAAGTTCCAGGAGCCCAGGTCTGAAGAGAGTCCATTGGAGGAAACGTTGAGGCTGAAGAGGAAAGGTCTGGGGAGTGGAGGAGGGAGAGTGGTGACTGGGAGACATCAGGAACCACCTTCAAAGATTTGAGGGTCGTCCTGGGGAATAGGGATCGGGCTGGTTCTGCTTGACCCTGCTGGGCAGAACCAGGAATGAAGGCTGGGGGGCGAGAAGAAAGGTAAAAAAAAAATTTAGATTGGATGGGAGAAAAATGACCTTCAAATGCACACTGTTCTGAAATGCCCTGGGCTACTATGGGGGGAGGGGGACGTGAATTAAGGAAAGGAAAAGCATTTAGGAAGCCTCTGCAGTGCACAAGGTGTACTAAGCTCTGAGGATACAGACTTTAAAAGTGAGATGACCCTTCTCTGAAGGTGCTTCCATCAATTGGAGCTTTGGAAAGATGGTGTAGGGATGACAGTCACTCCGAGGTCCCCAGCCTTCCTCCTGCTCAGGCCTCCTCTGGCATCTGCCTCCAGATGTCCTCACACCTCAACTCACAGAGCCATTGGTATGCTCCTCTCCTGGGCCCCTGGGATCTGGAGAGGAAGCAGGGCTAGGAAGGGGGGTGTGGGAGTGATGAAGGGACCTGGGAACACATGTTGGCCCACATACTCATGGAGCACGGTCAGGAGGGACTGTAGACGTGACCTCACCAAGGCGTTAGCAGCCTCCAGTGAGATGCCTGACACCAAGTACTTTGCAGCCTCTGACTGTGGCATGTGTTCCAGCTACTTGGAAGACATGATCTGTGGCCCATGGAGGGGAGGATGGACCTTCAGCTTTGACTGAGGCAGAGGCTGGTGGGAGGAGTATAAAGGGGATCAGGATTCAGGGATGCCGTTTCCTCAGCATCACTGAACACGTGTGGTGTGAACACAGACCTCATCAGGGCCACCAGGAGCATGACCATAATGTGCATCAGTGGACACCACCAAGCTCTGGGAATGCAGCCTGGTTTATCTATGAGGTTTTTTGTCTTTTCGTCCATGCTGTGCCCATTACAGGGCCAGGAGATGGCCTTGCGTCTCTCCTTTTTGGGTTTCCCCTTTGATAACCTAACCTCTGTCTGTCTCTCTTTGCAGACACTTTGTACAAAAGCTACAGTACAGACCATTCGCGCTGCCGACACTAATGAAGTTGTGAAGTTAATATTCCGTGAATCTGATAATGACCGAAAGGTAAGTGTGCCAAGGGTTGCCAGATCTTGGCAAGTAGGCAGGTGGTCCCAGGCTCTGCAGTGCAGTGCTAGTGACTGGCACCTGCTAATAAAGAGTAGAAGGTTGTGGGAAACCAGGCACCCCCTCCCCATCTGTGACCCTTTTCCCATGGGGTAAAGCTACCCCTGACCACACTCCCCAGAGTCTCCTAGGCTCCTTCCCTTCTCCTTCTCCATGCTGGCTCAGCACACATTCAGGTGGATGCTTCACCCATAGCCTTCGACTCATCTGCCTCCCTTGCTTTCTCCCCAGGTCATGCTGCAGTTAGAGAAGAAGTTGTTTGATTATTTCAATCAAGAAGTGTTCCGAGACAACAACGGGACAGCAGTAAGTACCCCCACCCTCACCTGGTCCTGTGTGTCGTCTTTCCTGGTGGTCAGCACCCTCCTGTGCACCCAGCAAGGGTGGGGGATTGTGTTCTGGTCCCTCTGTGTAAGGTCAGCTCTCGAATTCTGTCCCAGGCCAAAAGCACACACAGTCCGGAGATAGACATGCCAAGGGCACTAGCTAGAAGCCTAAGTGCCTGTGGGCACACACCAAGAGTCTGGCATTCTCTTTTGTATAAATGGCAAGAATCAATTTAGAGTGAAGTATATGTGTGTGACCATCACATGTATGTAGAAAAACATACCAGCTGATCCACATGTGGATCATACATACCGGCTGTGAGCCCCATGCTCAGGATAATCCCAGCTCTCCAGGTACTTGGAGAACACTGGGAATGTGGGAACACTAAGTGGGGTCTCAGGAGCTTCTGGCCCCCATTCCTTCCCTGTGGTCCTCAGGTTCCCCAGTATCCCTCAGTGCTCCAGCCTGACCCATTAGTTGGACCTAAGGAATTGAAACATGAGTGAAAAGGTGTGTCCTTGGCCGCTGCCCAGGATCTTAGAGGAGGGATTCTCCCTCAGGCCCATGATGGAATAAGGACTTGGGAGGCCCCTGCTAGCTCTGAGACAACTCAGGGTTCCGGGAAGTTAGTGTCTTAGATCTCAGTAAAGGCTCTGAAAGGTTGCCTTGTATTGGCTTTTAACTCTTTGCCAGAATTTGTCTGAGTCATTGGTCTGCTGCTTTCTCTGAGTCTGCTGACAGAACATGTGTGTCCACAATGTACACGAACGCATCTGTGTACGTATGCATGTGTGTCCACATGTGTGTATGCGTCTCTCTGTCTTTCGATGCCTCCATGTTCCAGGACTCCTCCCTGGGTCTTGAGAACATGGGTCTTGGACTACCTCTGCAACCATTTCACAGCCTCGATAGGATGAAGGGGCCACCTTGAAGTGATTTGGGGCCTGCCTCTAAAGGCATTTACACCTCAGAAGGAAACGACAAGTGAGAGAGCTTGATGTCTACCATACAACAGATACAAGACTAATTGGGCTGAGGGTCAGACACAACTGTTCCTGAGGCTCCGAGTTCTTGGATGAAGAGAGTGACCACTAACATGAGGAGGGCTCGTCCTCACTTGGGCACTGACCACCAGAAATGACCAGGCCAACTGTAAGAGCCTTGTGGACTGAGGACTCTGTCCTTAGGGAAGGGCACCATTTTCTCCTGGAACAATAAGCCCCAGTTGATGCCCCTGCAAGGTTACACTCTTTCACCCTGGTAAAATGCCATGTTTTTGCAAGTGTCACATTTTCTTGTGTGTTTTGTGGTTACAAGACTTCCTTAAATGTAATTTTATAAGGTAGCTGATGGTAAAAGTGCCCACTCTGGAACTCTAGAAGCTGGGTCTGTTCTGCCAGACTGCTCACAACCAACCATCAGCCTTCCCAGGAATCCAAGATGGGTATGGCTTCTCTCCTGCCCTCACCCTCGCAGGACCTGGCAGATGCCCCACTGCTGCCCATGCATCCACGTTCAAGGAGGCAGGAAATCTCCCTGATCTGCTGTGGCGGCCAAGATAAATGGCGTAATGAGCCGCCGGAGATCATCTCATCTTCATGGTCTAGTTAAACACGCACACCACGGTCACCCAGAACAAACTACCTCTCGGTGAGGATAAATGTCCCTGGGCCGAACTCGGCCCCCAAAATCCATCGCATCCTTCATCAACCACCGGGCTTGTACCAGCCTGACAGAAATTTAATTCAAGCTGGCTCCTGAAAATAATTATTGTATTTTAAGAGCAGTAATCATTGGTCGGGACATGATTGAATGTGTCCATGCCTATTGACTTTTTCTATGATTTATAGCTTTGTTTAGTCGATATTCCCATCGAAATTGTATAATTAATTATAAGTGGGGCTGTCAGAGCTGCAGGATGGGGAAGATTAAATTTTCCTTAGCTGCACCGATGCCAGGCTTGGGAATTTTCACAGCCCTCTGGCTGCTGGATAAAGATGTTTTCTGTGTGTTTAGCAACTGCTCGAGCTCCTGAGCATTGATTTTGCCGGCCCTTTTTTTATCCATGTGGTGTCTCTTCAGTAACAGTGGAATTTGTGCAGATGTGCTGGTCCCTGAGAAATATTTATTATCCAGAGGCTGCTTCATCATTGTCCCCAGACCATCCTCCCCCACTCCCAGCTTTTTTTTTTACATTGTAATCAAGGAGAATGCTGGCGATCCATGTGAAAACCGTTAGTGGCTCTTGAGAAATCACAAATAGATACAGATTAAAGATGCAGCAGTTCCTGATCATGTCTAATCAGAAGCATCTCCAAAGCTCATGTTTTCTGCCAACATCCCAACAACAGTTTTCCTTCAAGGATATTTATCCCTCTCTGATTTTGTGCCATTGAGATCTGGCCTAGAGCCCCTGAAAAACCAAGTTCCCCAAACCTGCTGAGTGTCCAGGGTCTTCCCAGGGACTCTCTTCAAGCCTGCAACAGAAAGCATGAAATAAACTACCAGGATTTGCTGGTGGTAAGCAGGGCTTACATGACTGTGAAGCAGTCAAAGTTACAAGATGGACCCCAGGACTGGATGTCTCTGCTGCCTGAAATCCACTCTCACAGTGTAGCTGGGGAATAGCATGATGTATATTTTCTCCTCCAGCTATTGCATCTTTCCCATGTAAAAGTTTACTGTTCAACACTGGTGGATGTGGCAGAGTGCTGCCAAAGCCCTGTGGGGCTTCATTATGTTTTTCTGGTTTTTAAAATGGCTGTTTATGCAGCACTGAAGCAATGTGGATTTCATTGTTTGTAGACGTCCTTGGAGCTCTCCAAGCGATGGAACCAGAACATGCCTCACCCCTGCGAGAAGGAGACGTGGCACTGGGAGGACAGCACTAACCCCTCACTCCAATCCCCTGGGTTGGCTAGCCTGCACAAGGTTGCAGGGCCAGTGCCTAGAGCCTGATGTCCCAGGAATGACACCAGGAGGGCTTGGAAGTTTCTAAAGCCAGATTCACTTCAGACCCAGTAATAGCCTGCCCTCACAAGCCTTGGTGTGCTTCTGCATGGTCACACTTCGGCTTTTCTCCACCTGATTTCAGATGCGCACTTCTGTCTTACTGAGAAATCTTTGTTTAGGGACACAAAGCTAGGGGCTTTGGTTTGGTTTTCTTTTTGTTTTTTTTCAAATCTCACATTTCTGACCAAGACTGCAGTGGTCACTCTGAGTTGGTCCAGGAGTTACTCAGTGCTGCACCATCTGATGCCTCTCTGCAGCCAGTGGCCCTGGGCTGTGTCCTATTGGATGACAGAAGTCTTTTTATTGGAATGCTATAGAATGAAAACACACTTGAGTTTCTTTCTGGTGTAAATGAAATTTAAGATGAGTGACATCCACTTGATAACCCTGTGCCTTCCCATGCCTGCCCTGGATCCAGGGGCTCTGGTAAACATTACAGGAAGGTGGCTAGATGGCGGGGCAAGGGGAGTGGCTTCAGACCACTTTTCCATATAACTAGGAACTTGTGCAACTCAGAATTCATTTATTCTGTCCATTTGGTACTCAATTAAATAGATGGCATGTGAGTAAAAGTTAATAATGACTTATGTGGAAATGATTGAATCATTTAACATGACTATGATTTTATAATCTCAGCAGAGTCCAAAATGAAAAATGATAATTACCTCATTTCCTCTCATTGGAGGCCCTGCTGAGAAGGGATGATTGCAGTGTGGGTCCAGGTGAGGGTGGCAGGGCTCGCTTGGCCAGAAGCGCTGAACAACCCTAGTGCCTGATGGTATTCCACATCCCCCCAGCCTCACACCCAACCATGGCATCCACCCTGATGGAGGCTCAGGAGCATGGGGCGCATTCAAAAAGGCATTCAAAGAGTCTTCTCTTGTTGGTTCCTGAACTTCCGCTGGACCTTGTGTTACCCCCATTTTTTATCTGCTCCCTTGCTGCCTTCCATTACACTCTAGCAGTGATGAGAACAGTGTAGGTCACTTCCAGTTAAGATGGCACCATGAAAGGTGGCTGAGGGACCTGGCTCTCCCATGTGCTTCATTAGACTGTGAACTATTCTTTCATGATAGCTAGATTTTCTATAGGACTTTAAGGTTTGCAAAATTCTTCACAAATATTGTTTCATTTAATCCTCTATGACATAGGTGCTATTATCATCCCCATTTTACAGATGAGGAAATTAAGGCAGGAATTGAACTAAGGTCTTCCTGACTTCAGGGCCAACATTTGACCCTCTGTACCACCCAGCCTTCTCAAGGAGCTACCCACTCCTTGGGGGAAGGGACTGCTTTTTGCCTGTCTTTAGATCACCAGTGCTAAACACACTTCTTGGCACATAGTAAGTGCTTCACAGGGGCTAGTTGACTAATGGACTGTTATACTTAAGGAAAAATCTAAAAATAGATCCAGACTGACCATCTCATCTATGAATGTGGGAGGGGATAGAGCTTGATCCTGGCACAAAGGCTGAACTCTAGAACTGAAACTAAAAATATGAGTAAACAGAAGAAGACAGAACACTATGAAGAAATACTGTGAGTCACATCACACTCAAAAGGTTCACCCAGAAGAAGACACAGGCTTGGGGGAACTACAATGGTGCATGGAAGAAATCAAGTAAGACAAAAAGGAGAAGGAGGAGGACAAGAAGAAGAAGAAGAAGAACTCCTCTCAGGGAAGGAATCGGAAGGCACTTAGAACAGAAGGTAGAAAACCTTATCTAAGTAATGAGCTTCCTGAAAATTAGAATGGATGAAATAAAAAACAACTCTATAAGACAAGAAATTTAGGACAAAAAAAAAACAACGTAAAAAACTGTCTCGATTAAGGTCCAGTGTGTCCACTGTGGCTGATCAGACCAATATGAACTTGGAAAGCTCTGCCACAGGTCAGGCACAAATAGTCCATGTGAACATTTAGAGTGGAGATGGCTCTAAATTTGAACATCTCATATATTTTTTAAGCTATTTAAATTCTACTTTGCTCAAAGAGCACAGCACCTTCTCTGATGAGGGCACACATTGCTGGGCATGCTTGTTCCCTCTTATGTCACCCAATCAATTCCAAAGTTCTTAAGAGAGACTTTGAGAGTGTCCTGATATTGTTTCTTCTGAGCACCATCTGAGTGCCTTCCTTGCACGAGTTCTCCATAAAATAGTCTTTCAGGCCAGTGTATATTTGGCATTCAAATAATGTGGCCAGCCTGTCAGAGTTGCACCCTCTGCAACAGAGTTTGAATGCTGGGCAGTTTTTGCTCAAGAAAGGACTTCGATGTCTAGTATCTTATCCTGCCAGGTAATCTTCAGAATTTTCCTAAAATAATTCAAATAGAAGTGATTCAGTTTCTTTTCATGGCACTGGTAGACTGTCCTAGTTTCACAGGCATACAACATTGAGGTCAGCACAACACTACAGACCTTCAGTTTTGTAGGCAACCTGATGCCTCTTCTTTCCCATACTTTCTTTCTGAGCCTCCCAAATCCTGAGCTAGCTCTGGCAATGCATGTGTCAACTTCATCATCCATGTGTACATCCCTGGAAAGTATGCTAACAAGGTAAGTGAACTTACCCACAGCTTTCAAAACTTCTCCATTTGCTGTAACCAGTGATTCCATGTATGGATGGTATAGTGTTGGCTGGTAGGGAATATCTGCTTTCTTGGTGTTAATTGTTAGGCCAAAATTAGGGCAAGCAGCAAAGAATCGACCCATACTTTGTTGCATCTCAGCTTCAGAAGCTGCCTTGAGTGCACCATCATTAGCAAATAACAAGTCAGGCACCAACTCTTCCTCCACTTTAGTCTTAGCTTGTAGCCTTTTTAGATTAAATAATTTACCATCGTAGTAACTGACCTTGATACTCACATTTTCATCCTCATGAAGGCAGCCAACAATATTGCTGAAAAAGCATCATGCTAAAAAGCATGGGAGCAAGCACACAACCTTGTTTCACTCCATTGGTGACTGGAAAGCATGAGAATATCTTCCATTATCCAGAAACTGTGCAAGCATGCCACCATGGAACTGGCTTACAATACTGATGAACTTCTCTGGGCAACCAAATTTTGCCATAATTTTCCACAAGCCCTCATGACTGACAGTATCAAAGGCCTTGGTCAGATCAACAAGAGATCACTTAAGAATCCCTAGGCTCTTAAAAAACCATGGTCAAACAAAAAATATAATTACCACATTTCAGGAAATTGTGAATGAAAGCCAGCCAGGTCTAGAAAGAAAAATGAAATAGGAAGAATCTGCCAGTGTGCTCATGAAGACAATCCTGCAAGGAAAACTCCTAGGAATGTCCTACCCAAAATCCAGAGCTTCCAGACCAAAGAAAAAGTGCTCCAAACTGCCAGAACAATATCAGATATCTGGAGACTGCAGCAAAGAGCAGAGAGAAAATCATGGAACATGAAATTCTAAATGCAAAAGATAAATGTTTACAGCCCAAAATAACAACCTGCAAGACTGACCATAATCCTTTAGGGTTGAAAAGGAACCTCTAATAGTATAGAAGATTTTCAAGTGGTGATGAGAATTACTGAGGATGAGTAAATACTTTGAAGTTGAAATACAGGAGTCAAGAGAAAGCCAGAAAGGTCAATTCATTTGAACAATTGAAAGGTGCTAAACACTGATAAAATGCCAACATTTCAAGAGGAGAGCCTTCAGAACTGTAGTGTCTTCAAGTGTTTTGGGGGGATTCAGTAGCACAGTGGACCTGGGGCTCATTCTCCTCTATTCAGATGGCCTTGAGAGGAAAGAAAACAGAAGAAAGAAAGAAGGGGGGGAATTTAATTGTCTTCATAGTTGAAGGGCACAAGAAAAAAATTCAGACCTGGGCAAGGGGCAGAACAAACCCACAACAGGCAAGTTGAATACACCCATGCCAAAAGCTTAACTTAGTACCCAAGTTTATTAAACCAAACAGTGAAATAGAGCGGCTAGGGACAAGGAGGAAGGAAAGTGTGGTTTAAGAGGGGAGCCTGTGGGGGAGGTAAGGGAGGTCAGCAAAACAAACTTGAGCTTTGGAGGCTGCATGTAAGACAGTTAGAAGGTTAGAAAGAAAATAAAAGTGTCATTGATTGGAATCTGACCAAGGGGAATAGAGGAGGAACTGCCGGGTGGAAGCCAAGAACTTCAACTATAGAGGGCAAATGTGGAATGCATCCCTTCTCTTTCTCCACTCTCTTCTTTGCAGGGGGAGATTGGAGACAGTAAATAGTATAAGAAAGTAGTATAAAAGGATATGATGGAGAAATATAGAATTAACAGTCATAATTGTGGCCATGAATGGGATAGTCACCCATTAAATGGGGTAAGTCGACAGCGTGGATTTTAAAGGAGACTCCAGCAATATATTGTTTATTTAAAGCAAGTTCGTACAGAATGAAAGTGAACTCTTGGAGCAGAATTTTTTAAGCTCTAGGTGAATTCAGAAAAGGCTGGGCTAGCAATCATGACCAAAGACAAAGCAGCCACATGTTTAAAGGAAACTGGAAAATACATTATGCTTGAAGGCAGCATAGACAATAAGGTGATAGCAATAAAATTCACTGAATTATATAGCATCTGAGTACTTAAAGGAGAAGATAATTATAGAGAAAAATAGTCAACAGAACTTGAATAGTTGGAACCTCCATGTATCTCTTTCAAACCTAGAAAAAAATCTAGCAACAATGGCGATAACAGCAAAGAACACAAAAACACAAAAGGAGCCAAGACCCTGAAGAGGATTTTAACAAATTTTAGAAAGTTCAACACCACAGCCATCTAGAGAACACTGAGAAAAGAGAGAAGCACACATGCATTTCTCAGCTGAGCATGACACCTTTACAAAAAAGAACAAATGCAAAAAAAAAAAATAAAACAAACAAACCGTAAGTATTAAATACATCCTTCACTGGCCACGCAATAAAAATATTATCAACAAAGGCCCTTTTAAAAAAAGATCCAAACACAAAGACTAAATAATCCTAGAGAATTGGTGTGTCAAAGCACAAGTTACCATAATAATAAATAGTTCATCTAACAAAACAACAACAATAAGGTAATATACCAAAAGTTTTAGAATGCAGCCAAAGCAATCCTTGGTTAGAATTTTATATTGCTAACATTTTCACTAATAAAAGAGAAAAAGAAAAGAGCAATGAATTGGATGTAGAACTAAAAAATGCTAGAAAATCAACACTTAAAACTGAATAACAAAAAAGAATGATTGAAATAAGTAGATGTAGGAGCTGTTTTTAAAACTAAAGAACTATTCTCTACTCTAATTTTAAAATGAGAAGAAAACCAAATTGCCAACATCAAAACATTAAAAAAAATTCACAAATGAAGCCATTATTAAAATCATTTTCCCAATTATTTGTCAACAAGAATATTATTTAGTTTATTATAGCTGTTATTTAATATGTGATTCTTAGGTGACATTATAATTATGATAATTTAAATGAAATATATGAGTATCTACCAAAATATAAACTGTCTAGATGAATGGAACATGAAGTAGAGAAAACTGAATCACAGAAAAAGAAATTGAACAAGTCAATGAAGTAACTCCCAAAATCAGGAAAAGAACCTGGAAAAGATAGAATTATTTACAAGTGAATTCTGTCAAGCAAATCATAGGACATTTAATTCCAAAATTCATAGTTTCTTTGTAAAAATACGAAACAAAAAGATACTAGCAAATGCCTGCTATAATTGTCTTGATTCCCAAACTGGGGGAGACAAATAAAAATGAGGATCATTATCTCTAATGAAGGTCAATGTAAAATATTGATAAAAGTGTTAGCAAATAGGTCATCACAATATAAAGATGATTCACTATATACAGTGAATATTGTCCATATTATGCATATGTTATACATATACGTATATTATACAACAAATTCAGGGTCAGTTCAATATGAGTTAAACTATAAACACATAAATTTATCAATAACAAAAAGTTAAAAATGCCATTATTATATCAATAGATGTGGAATGACTTTTTAGCAAAATACACAATATGCCTTTTTGTTAAAAAAAAAAAAAGCCCTAAAAATATAGGAATGAGTTATTAATTAATATGGTAAATAAAATCTATCTAAATCCCAAGAACTTTCTCTGTAATTGAGAAAAACTTTTCCCAATAAGATCAGGAATAAAATGATGATATGTTTCCACCAATATTCTCAGATATGGTTCTAGAAATGCTAACGATAGCAATAAGACAAGGAAAGCAAATTGAGGGAATAAGCCCAGGCAAAAGGAAACAAAGTCGCCACTTACTACAAATGGACGTAGTGTATACTAGTGAAACTCCAAGCAGTCCAATTCAGTATGGATTGAAACAATATTTTTCACAAGGTAGCAGGATATAAAATAAGCCAGTGGAAATCAGCAGCCTTTCTAAATACTCCAAACAAAATGTAGCAGGAAGAGATAGGATGAGATCCTTTCAAAATAACTACAAAATGCGTAAAATTGTTGGGTGTCTACCTACTAAGACATCCATAGGTGGTATATTGACACAGCTAACCTAGAAGCAGCTAGGTACTGCAGTGGATAGATTATAGGATCTAGAGTCAGGAAAACCTGAGTTCAAATCCAGCCTCAGACACTTTCTTGCTATGTGATCCTGGGCAAGTTCACTTAGTGTCCTTATCTGTAAAATAGAGGTGATAGTTATAGCACCTACCTCCCCCCCAGATTGTTATGAGAATTAAATGAGATAATATTTTTGAAGTGTTGCAAACCTTAAAGTGATGTATAAATGCTAGCTATGAACAGTTAGCTAAAAAAAGAAACCTTTAAAAAATAAAAATAAAGACAAAACTAAATAATTGGATAGAGATTAATTGAGCTTAGATGAGTCATAATAGTACAATAAAAGTGATATTGCCACCTACATTAATTTACTTAGTACCATATTAGTGAATCTACCAAAGAATTGCTTTTTTTAACAAGACTAGAAAAAATAGTAATAGAATTCATTTGAAGGAGCAAATGGTCAAGAATCTCGGGAAGTAATGAAAAAGTCAGAAAGAAGGGTTCCTAGCACTGCCAGATTTTAAACTAAACTACAAAGCTGTAAAGATCAAAACTCTTTGGTTCTGGTTGAAAAATATAGAAGTTGGTAAATGGGAAAGCAGCCTGGCAGAAAGTAGGCTTAAACCAACACCATGTACCACAATAAATCCAAACAGATACATTACCTAGATAGAAAAGATCACATCATAAACAAATTAGAGGGACAAGAAAAGAGATAACTTTTGTAATTATAGATAAAAGAAGAGTTCTGGATCAAACAAAAGGGAATTGCAGAAGGTAAAATTGATAGTTTTTATTACACAAAATTGAGAAAGTTTTGCACAAACAAAATCAGTGCACTAAAATTAGAAGTGAAACCCTTAACTGAGAAAAAAACAAACGATTCAACAATATCTTTGCTAAAGAGCTGACATCATATATACATATACATATATATATATATAATGAATTCTAATATATAAAAAGAAGAGATAAGTAGTCAGATCTATATGAATAAGCAGTTACCAGGGGAAAAAATCCAAGCTATCAACAACCATACCCCACCCCTCAAAAATGTTCCAAAAGTCACTAACTAGTCAGTCTGGATATTGCCCCAGAAGGAGAGGAGGAAAAGAAGTTGTAACCTCTAGGTCAGAAGGAATGCAGAGTGGCCTGGGCAGAACCCCTGGGCCTCAAGGCTGCCTGCCAGCAGGGTGTCTTGGGCTTGTTGCCTGAGGGCCTGTCCTGGAGTGAGAGGAGCCCGACTTGTCTCCAGGACCACATTTAGAGCCCAGTCTCACCTTCCAGGGGCAGTAGAGGGTGGACAGACTGAGTTATGAATCCCTCTGCTTCCTGGGTTTCATTTGCTTTGTCCCTGCTGGGATTTGCACCCAGAAGCAGGTATTCATGACCACCGTTAGTGCCTGTAGCATTCCATACCTCTGTTCTCCCCCTGCACGTTAGCCAATAGGTCATCAAGTGTTCCAGGATCTGCTGCCATCTCATTTTGGGGCAGGGAGATGGAGTTGTGGGTGGGCCTCCATACAGGTGGCTCAGGTAGAGGTTTTTCCCACAAATAATTAGCGTGGCCAAGTAGCTGCTAATTGCACATTTCAGGAATGATTTATGAGGCTGTGGAGGGGACCTCATCTCGCTGGGAACCACCACCATCCTCCTCGAGGTATCAGCACAGCTGTGTGATGGGACATGATTAATGAATGTGGGCAAACATGGAGAGAGCTGTCGGGATGGGGGTTGGGGACTGGGGGCTGCCTTCACGGCCCCCACCCTCCAGCCCACACCCTGTCACTGTCCACATATGCCCACAGAAAATCTCCACTTGGCAAAGCGCTTTTTTGCTGGGTCTTAGTGAACATCTGTTTCACTGATTTTTGTCTGCTTTAATAGTGTTTAAATCTGTGAGAGCCAAGCTGATCCCAGAGCTCTTCCCCATGTATAAGCTTCACACACACGTGTGGACAGACCTCCATGGGCTATCAAGGCACCTCCTAGACGCCCCAAGGGCCACTTGATCCACACTGGTCCATTTGTTTCTTGGGGTCTCAGTTGGCTGAAATATCAGAGTAGCCCCTGTGTGTTTTTGGAGGGAAGGAGGGTCCCTCCAGGATAGGGGCCAGAGCCAGCCGCAGCATGCCTGGGTATTTTGCATGGTGTGGGGAGGGTCACCAAAGGGACCTGGGTGGTGACCATCCTGGGCAGCGGTATCCAGTTGGGAGGCTGACCCTCTAACCTGTCCCTTGGCCTGAGCTAGGCTGACTACTGAAGTACCTCCCCTCCCAGGGGTCCCAGAAAGTTCCAGAGAAGCAAAGCTGGTGTGGCCCTTCCTTGTCTCAGCTGCAAACTAACCCCTTGCCAGTGATGGCTCACTGACATCTCTTCCCTCTTTTGTAGCTCTTGGAATTCGACAAAGAATTGTCTGTCTTTAAAGACAGGTTGTATGAACTGGACATCTCATTCCCTCCCAGGTAAGCAAGCTTCTCTTTCTTGTCCCAGCTGCCCTGCTGTAGAGGCTGCTGTGGGGAGTGGGTCGGCCCATGCCCGAGTGGTGGGAGCTGCCCTGTCACACCCTAGGGCATCCTTTCCCTAGGCACAAGAGAGAAAGACTCTAGGGGCCTGAGGAAGGACATTTTTGGGGGAGAGAGTGACCTCTGCACAGCTTAACCCAGAGCCGAGAACTTTCTAAAAAATACTTTGGTCATCATACATCAGTCAGGTAATCTGTTCCATTTGTGACACAAAGCATTTTATGAGAAGGGATCCTTAAGCTTCCCCAACTGCCCAATGTGCCCTTGATGCCCCCCCCAAGAAGGGTTAAGGACCCCTGCTCTGGAGCTGCCAGCTGCACAAAGAAGCTGGGGGAGGGTTTCCAATCTAGGACAAAATAAAGATATTCTGTACTGGTCAATAGGCTGACTGTGTATACACACCACACAATACACGCACATGCACTACATACACCACACAATGCACACACATATACACATACACACAACATATATACACACTACACACCACACTCACACATACATCACACACACATACATATATACACACTTTGTGTACACACACCACATAATGCACATGCATATACACATACATACACATAAAACATACCACATATGCACATCTTTACACATGCCACACATACATGTGCATGCATGCACCATACACACATGCACACTCTGCATACACACAATACATATGCACATACCACATATACACATACATGCAACACACTATGCATACTCACACGTGCATATACACCCTACATACCATACATGCACATACACACGCATACACATACCCATGGCAACAGAGAGTAAAGCAGAGACCAGAAGTACCTCAGCTGCCTTGGGGCTCCCAGGAACCCTTATGGTCCGTGGACTTAGGAGGCTGGGTTCTCATTAAGTCATTTTCAGGTAAAGAAAGAATTATCCAGTAAGATCATTGCACGTGGGCTCCCTCTTCCCAGAGGAAAGTCTGACTTGGGTCACACAGGTTTTGTGCCCAGGTGCTCTGACTCTAAAATCAGCACTAGGGTAAACTGAGTCACGTGCCACTCATCTGCAGGAACTGGGAGGGTAGAGACTTAGGGGCAGGCGAGTAGACCAGAGTTTCAGAGGAAGATGATCAGCTTGAAAAGGGCCTGATGGAAGATGTCTCAGAGGAGATTTCCTGAGAGTCCCATATGGGAAAGATGCATCTCTGTTCCAGGGCTGGGAGGCCTGTCCTGCAGCAGAGGTGTGAGGGGACTTTGACCAATGAGGGCATAGTTGCCTCTCACGCCTGCTCTGTTCCAGACGCTATGCTGAGCACTTCACACATATCAACTCATTGATACTCTCACCAGCCCCGGGAGGGCTATTAGCTCATTTTACACTTGCGGAAACCAAGGCAGATAGTGGTTAAGAACCTTGCCCAGAGTCCTGCAGCTAGGAAGTGTTTGAGGCCAGATTTGAACTCAGGTTGTCTTGTCTCCAAAACCGGCACTCTGGCCACTGCACCACCCTGCCTGTGGCTTTTATACCTAAACTTTCTACTTGTGTCCAGCACTTGGCGAGCCTTAACTCTGGGGCAGATAAGACTTAGGAGATGAGGGGAGGAGATTCCCATGCAAAAGTATCCTTCCTGCCTGAGCAGTGGGTGTTATGGCTGGCTCTCCTCCCAGTCTGTGCACCTTCTCCATCAGCCACTCTGGTTAAGCCTATGACGGAGGCCAGCCAGGGGTGGGGGTTGGGGGTTGCACCCTGCCTTGCTCTCCAGACCAGCCCATGACCTCTCCTGAAGTGCTTGGAGCTCAGTAGCACCACCACATCCCTCTGCCCATCCTTTCCCCCTCCCTTGGCCCCTTGCGTCTTCTCCAGGGAGTCCTAGCCAGGGCATGTTACAGGCTCAGAATGGTCTATTTTAAATAACCATTCCAGTAAGGGCCATGGTTTCTGCCAGGGAAAGATGTCACTGACTCCAGATTCCAGAGCCCAAGAGCCCTGAGATGATGTCAGAAACAGAAAGGTGAGGTGACTGCTGGCACCTAAGCCTCTCACCACCATCATCACCCCACCGGCCTCTGGTGGAGACCCTCAGGCATCCAGTGACTCTAGCCATGGGGCTCATGAGTGGGCAGCAGACTTTCTGTTCCCTTCTAGCAGTGGTATCATCTGATATTTTCAAAACAGGGAGAGTGGAGATGTTCTCCAACACCCAGAAGGTGGCAAGGTCATTTCAGGTGTCAGAGAGCATATTGGGTAGGCCCAGCAGAGAAGTAGGGGATGCTTGGGGCAGAATGGGATGTACACTGTGAGATGTGCTCCTGTCTTCCTCCCTCCTTCTGTCTCTCCTTCTCTCTTTCCTTCCTTCTCTGTCTCTGTCTCTCCCTCCTTCTCTCTGTGTCTCCCTCCTTCTGTCTCTCCCCTCTCTGCTTCTTTTTCTGTCTCTGTTTCTTTATGTCTCTCTGTTTCTTGAGGGGTTGGGGGTAAGAGTTGCTTGAGACTTTCTCAGTCAATATGCCACAGGAGACAGGCAGAGCTGGCCTCATCTAGGGACTCTAGTCTAACCAGGCAATGAGGAGATGGCACCGATCAAAGTGGGCAGCTGAGGCTAGGAAGGGGGAACTCCCTCATTTCTCAGGCATCCCTGTGGGAATTGCCCATGACCTCCGCCATGCAGCCGGGGTGCTGCCTTGGTCCTGACTGGCACAGAGGGCTCCTCTCCCTTCTCTCCCTGATGCTGCCAACTGAGTGTGAGACCCAGGAAGCTCCGATTATTTAAAGAAATGTGTCAGTTTTCATTGGCTCGAGAGCTGGCCCCAACCAGCCTGGGCACTGCTGCCATTATAGTTTGCTCATGCCTTTCCAAAACTCAGTTTGAAATCTTGAAAGTGCACAAGAGTTGGCTTGACTTTTCAAGTCCAGCTTTGCTTTCATCTTAATCCTCTATGCCCGTTGGGCCTCTGGCTCCCCACTGGAGCGGCCCTATGACCTTTGTAACCCATTGGAGAGCCAGAGCCCAAGCAAGGTATCAGGCTACTTAATGCATCTGGATGAGTTAAGCTGGCTCCACCCTCTGGGCCGCAGTGAAGGGGGGGTGATGGGGGCACTGGCCTGTAACATGGGCTGGGAGGTCTAGAGTACCTAGGTCTCTACAACAGAGTCAGGAAGGTGAAGCCAGGGCTGGAGGAGCCGCTTCTACTGCAGGGATGCTCAGAGAGCAACCCAGGCTGAGAGCATGGCCAGAGCGGGTACAGTCCCCATGCCCCAGGAGGGTTGGTGCCAGCAAGGTCAGGGAGGGGAGAAAGAGCTTTCCTCCTCCCCCCACTCACAGAGTCCTCCAACAGAGGCATGTGGCCAGTCAGGGCCTAGAATGGGGGGTGAGGGGAGGTGTTATGTGGTCAGTGAGGGTCCAGGAGTCAGCTGCGGGGATGGGGGTGGGGCAGTAATGTGGACAGTCAGGGCCTGGGCCAGGGCCCAGAGTCAGGGGGCAAGGGGACATGTCAGTCAGGGCCCATGCCAGGTCCTGGAGTCAGCCCTTCCTGGAGGGCACTAATTGTAACTGGCAAAAGAGGAGGAAATAAGGCCCACGATGGTAGCAGTGCTTGGGATGCTCTGACATGGGAAGTTGGCTATTGGAAGGAACTTGCATCTCCTTCAATGTCTCCGAGTGAGCCCTGCTTTGACAGCCTCAACTCTGAACCCCAGGGTCTTCTGATGCCCTGAGATCCAGGGGCAAAGGGAGCCCCTCACCCACTTAGTGCCTCTCAGTGACCTGCCTGGGAGAATGATGGGATTTAGCCTAGAAGGAGATAGCCTGTCAGCAGCCCTCTGCGGCCTTCTCCCTCTTCTTTCTCTTTCCTCCTCTTCTTCCTCTGCCTCCTCATACTAGAAAATGACCCTCCTAAGAATCAGGACTCAGAGGATACTGTCCAGTCAGACCTCTCATCAAGGCTAGGCCGGGTCTGGTGATGGTGACCCATCCCTTTTGTCTCCAGGAGCCAGTCTGGCAGCAATGACCCAGGAACAAGGGAAGCTTCTTCAAGTCTGTGTGTCTTGTGGGGCCAGCATCTCCCCAGATTCTCCAGGCACAGCAGAAAGAGCCAAGCTCCCCATGAGATGACTGCCCTGTAAATGGCTGTTCCCTTCTCCAGTGACGGCCCCTCTCTGGGCCTGTCTTTGGGTGCTGACTCTCCTTCCGAAGCCCCTGTGGTCACCCCAACCATTCTAGCCCTAGCTGGGTCACTCAACCCCATTGGGTTTGCTTTTCAAAGCATTGAGTCGTTGCTCAGTGTGCTGGAACCCAGAAGCCGAGCTCAGGACTAGAACCAGAAGCAACTTTGCATGGCCTGATTGTGATGGATCAACATGCCAAGACTGTCCAAGTGTTAACTTGAGGCCAGCGTCACATGTCCCTGTCACCATCTAGCCTCACTGTTAATTATGCCGAACAAAATGGGCAGTTGAGGCTGGGAAGGGGGAACTCCCTCATTTCCCAGGCATCCCTGTGGAAATTGCCCATGACATCCGCCATGCAGCCGGGGTGCTACCTTGGTCCTGACTGGCCCAGAGGGCTCCTCTCCCTTCTCTCCTTAATGCTGCCAACTGAGTGTGGGACCCCAGGAAGCTCCGGCCCCATTCCCCTCACAGGAGGCCCTCTTCCCCCTTTTCCAAACCACACTGGGCCATTGCCATCCAGACGAGACGTCCACATCCCAGGATGGACAAGCTTTTTGTGTTTTCCCCCCCTCACACGAGGCCATGGCAACCCTGGCCCTTGGAATTCTAAAGACAAGCTTTGTCTGCATAGCCTGGGCAGCGACTCTGTCCACAAGCAAACAGGCTTTGGGGAAGACCGCCCGAGGCACTGGGCGGCAGACACAATCAGGAAAGTTCTTGGGTCCTTGTGGGAGCCCAGCTACAGGTGGGCAATTGTTCAGTTTATCACCATTCCCCATTAATGATGGCGATTACTCTGAGAGCTGCCGCCCAGCAAGATAGGTGCAGACTTTAGCTGGCACACACCCACCTGCTGGGTTTGCTTTCAGATAAGTCCGCACACCGTAATCTCCCGTATTAATCATTCTCTTAAAGGGACTTGGGGTGTTTATCGGCTGTAGGCTGTCAGGCTGCTTCCTGGCCGGACATATTTTCGGGTCTCTGGCATCTCTCTGTCCTGAGTCACCCCCCTCCCTCCCCTCCACCCAGGAGTGACCTTCTTTCAGTGGGTCTGTCCTGTCTGCCTTAGCAGCATGTGCAGAATACCAATCTCCTAGGTCTTAGCTCCCCCTGGGCCTGTGACCTTTCTGTTCCCATTGATGTCTTTCTCTTAATGGCCTTTGGAATGACGCATGCTCTTGCTTCCGTCCTCATTCTGTGTCCCCCTACAGCCTGACCTGCCAGAGGCAAGGTCGTTCCCTCCTCCCAAGACTGGGCAAGAAATTAGCTTGCCTTTGGCGCTTCCGTCTTGGCGCTGCCAGGACTTCATGCCCATGTCCCCCTCCTGCCTCTCCAGCTGAGGCAGGGAAAGTCCTGCCTTCCTTCCTCACTATGGCTATCCCCCAGCTTTGGGAGCCCCACTTACAGCTGCCTGCTCCCTGTTATCTGCTCAGAGATTATTACCCCCAGAAGGCACCTGAGACTCACATGTAGCTGGGATTGCTGCTGCCCTGAGTTTACTAGAGCTGGTAAACACAGCCTTTAGCACAACCTCTTAAGTCAGAGGGACCAGTAGAGAATAACAGATCACTCCCCCTGATTGGGGAGCCTGAGGCCCAGGAAGAGAGTCAAGACCTGAACTCTGTGTTCTGCCTTCAGCCAGTGAATAGTGCCCACTGTTGGTGGCTGGCATGGGGACTAATAGACTTCTCTCCTGTGCCTAGAGCTCCCCAACTGAGCTCTGATATCTCTTGCCTCACCACCTTTGCTCACTTAGGTCCCCCTCCATGTAGCACCCCAACTCTATCGCTTCCCTCAGTTCTGAGGACCTGGCTTCAATGCCACCTTATCCATGGTGCCTCCTCACTCACCTTGGTTCAAAGTTCTGCATGTCTTCTTACTGTACTGACAGAGGTCAGGAATTGGCCATACTTGACCTGCTTCCTTTCCTGGCAGGCCCCAGCACAGGGCTTCATGCCTGGGAAACCCTCGACAAAGGGTGCAATGGAGCAACTTCCTGGCCTCCATCTGCATCACCGGGCAAACCAAGTGGCATGATTTGGCTGATCTCCACTGAAAATGGGCCCTGACCACCACCTCTAAAACCTCCTGTTGGGGACCACTATGCCAGAGCAGGGGTGACCAAGAAGTGTGAAGGGGATGGGTTCCCGCTGTGGGGGAGGGTTTAGAGTGGGTCTCTGGTACCCATTCTCCTATGGGTTCCAAGCACAGAGTCACTGCCTTTAGCCCAGACATCAGGATGGGGTGAGATCCCTCTGAAAATAGCCCCGAAGGATTCCCAGGAATGTGTACGGTCCTGACTTTTGGATGGTTAGATGCATGCCCCGGAGTGAAGTCCCATGACGCTCAGCATTTTGGGAAAGTTGGGGTAGGGGGTTGGAGCAGGTGTTTATCTAGGGTGTCAAGGCTGGCAGGTACAGGGGATGGGCTACGTTCAAGTCCCATGTCTAGGTGAGGGAGGCTGAGTGCTGCTTACTATCAACTTGGGCATCCAGAGGACAACGGGCACTGTCCAGGTCAGCATCCAGCTTCTGTGCATGAGTTTGTGTCCAGAAGGTTCCATCTGAGTGCCAGCTCCTCATGACCCAGGTGCCTTGGATGCACCTGGGGAGCCTTTGGCCCTCAGCCCCCACTCGCCTCCATCGCAGGCTGGAGCTGCATCAGGGAGCACCTGGACGCCTCCAGCATGATCATGGCTTGCACAGGATCCAAATTAAGCCATCCTTGCTCGTGGCAGTGGAGCGGCAAATTGAGTTCTCTCGGCTGATGTTGAGAATGAGGGGGGTCGGGCTTGATGAGATGTGCGAGACCAGGAACATTGGTGGGCAAGGCCACCTCTTGGTGGGCAGCACCAAGTGTATGATGCTCCCCTCTAGAAACCCTGTCACCACCCCTCCTCCCCTGCATCCCTGAGATGGACCTGCAAAGGCTGTGAACCAGCTAGTGCTGCTTGACACAGGACAGCCCCTGCTTTGGAGCTCCCCTAGGGGCCTCAGTCTCCTCCTCTGTTAAATGGGGAGGGGCAGGGTCGGACTTGCCAGACCTTGTCCAGCTCTGCCCCCACCACGTTCTCAAGATCCTCCCCTATGCTCCAAATGTAGAGCCTTCCATCTGTACTTTGTGTATCTTGTGTGGGTGTGGTGTCCCCCCATTGGACTGGGAGTTCCGTGAGACCAGGAACCACTTTTGCCTCTCCTTGCCTGCACATAGTAGGTGCATCATCGACATTTCTGATCTTCTCTGTGCTTCACTGCACATTGAAAGACATTCTGCCTGTGTCTCTCAGGCACTCTCAGCCCCTTGGAGAGGCCCCAAAATCTGATGCTGCCAGGAGCATTAAGCAGATGCATGGCAGACTCAGAAACCTGGGGCAGGCTCTATCTATTCCTGAGTGGCCACAAGGATTCTAAGGTAGTCCTCACAACTGGTCTGGTCCTTCCCACAGCTGGTTCCGTCCTTCCTGGGGTATACAAAGCAAGGTTCTCTGCATGTTGGTCACAAGTATTTGCTGAGCCAGTCACTCTGTTATGAACACGAAGGGGAATAGCTTCTGTCCTCAGGGAACTCAGAGTCAGCCATGGTAGTCAGGCAGAGATAATACAAGGTTATTTGGTGAGGACTCCCACCCCTGGCAGCCAGCAGGGGGAGGGGAAAAATGGGTGGCCTCCTGGAGGAAGTAGCCCTAGTGGCTTTGATGGAAATGGGATTCTAAGAGAAAGAATTGAGGGAGGAGAGCACTCCAGGCAGGGGGCATAGCCAAGGCAAAAGCAAGGTGGTGGGAAATGGAGTTTGACATTGGAGGGGCAGCCAGAAGGCTGATGCATCTGGGCCAGAGTGTGTATAAAGGCATGTAGTGGATAGGAAACCTGGAGAGGCAGGTCAGGATCACGAAGGGCATTAGAGCTTGTACTTCTCGAGGCAGAGCAATAAGGAGGCATTGTACTTCTAGGGAGATCACATTGCTGGCTTGGTGGAGAATGGATTGTAGAGAAAAGGGATGGAGACTGGGGAGAGGGGCTTGCCCATCCAGACCAGCAGAGGCCAAAAGAAACGAATGAGTGAGTGAAAGAGGGTTGATTAAGTGCCTACCGGGGTCAAGCACTGGCCTGATTCCTGGAGCAGGGGGAGTGGGGAGGAAGTCAGCACATGCAGGAGGATATAAGGGCAGCCCCCCAACACTTCAGGGGATGTGGGAGAGGCAGGAGCCAGTGTCCTGAGAGTCATGAGTGTAGGTAGCGACTGAAGCCGTGGGAGCCAGTGAGGTCACAAAGAGGTGGAGAATAAAAAGCCGAGGAGAGGGGCCAGGCCAGAGTCTTGTGGGAACAGCCACAACGAGGGGCGGCAGATGGAGAATGAGCACACAGAGAAGATGGAGGAGCAGCCAGAAAGGTAGCAGAACCCGTGGAGGGCAGAGTCCCACAATCCCCAAGAAGGGTCAGTGAGCAGGGTTGGAAGTAGCTTGGAGGTCAGGGAGGGAGGGATGAGTGGATGGGCAGAGGGATAAGTGAGTGGACCATTTTTTAAGCATTTACCACATGCCAGGTCGTGCACAAGCATTAAGGGTATCAGGAATTTAGAGCCAGGGGCCATGCTTGGCCTGCCCCCTTCACGGGACCCAGAGAGGAGAACCAAACCATAGGATCCTGTGGACATGACTTGGCCAGGTCAGTACTCTTAGGGTTGTCCTGGGGCAGCCTCTGCTCGGGACTGGATCTGCTCAATCCCATCCCCTCTCCGCTATGCAGATCAGGTTTCTATGATGGGTGGGGAGTGGGGTGCTTGGCACCAGCAGCCCCTTCTCCTTGTGCTGGCTGCTCAGAATTCTCTGCTTTGGCAAAAATATTTTTCAGTGCCCATAAATGACTATGGAGAGCAGTGTGCCATAATGAAAAGAGCCCTGGACTAGGCATCCAAGGACCTAGGTTCAAGTTCTGATGCTGACATTTATTAGTTGGGTGACTATGAGCAAGTCACTCTTCATTTCTTGCCTTAGTTGGCTGGGGCTGGGACAGGCTCCCCTGATCTCAGTCTTATTGTCCTAATTAAACATTTCATGCAGATTTTGGAACCTTCCCAGAGCAGGGGGTTGGGCTGCCTTGGTAGGGAGGTGGGGGCTTCCCTGTCACAGGAGGTTGTTCGTCGGAGGCTGGACAAAGGGCAACTGCTTGTGGGGGAGATCCTGTTCGGATGGGATTTGACTCATTTTACAGAGGAAGAAACTGAGACTGAGAGCAGAAGGGATTTGTTCACAGACACTCAGAGTAGATGACAGTGTCAGGATTTGACCTCCAAGTCAGCCCTCTTCCTTCTCTCTGCCTGCAGGGTGTGTCTGTAGGTGCATGGGAGCATGCCCTTTGTTCTTGAACCTTTGAGTGCCATTTCCAAGTTTCAGGGATGCTGTGGCTGATGTCTCCTAGTGTTGGGTTGGGGGCTTGTTTCCTTTCCCGCTTCTGGTTCCCATGAAGCTGACATGAACATTATGACCCTCCCCCCC
>CM053769.1:459305863-459427870 GCA_028658325.1 Potorous gilbertii | reverse complement strand
CCCGACTGCAAACCCTCCTCCTTTCCTCCTCCTCCTCCAGTTGCCTTGGGCTGAATTTCTTAAATCCTTTCTCCCTGAGGGCAGAGATGGTACTTTACCTTTCCATTCCCAGAGCCAGGCACACAGCAGGTGCATAAGAAAAGTGCCAAATCTAACCAGCTTAGACTGGCCCAGTGAAAGAAATCATAGTTGCTGAATATAGGGTGGGTGGGTATGAGTCTGGTTGAGATGAGGTGGGAATGCTGTAGGGTAGGCTTAGACAGCCCCCCATCCCTGGGGGGCAGCACTATGACCAAAGTTGGCTTAGGATCCTCGGATCCCCACCTGACCACAGAATGCTTTGCCACTCGTGGGACCCTGGTGTGTTAACAGCCCCCTCTTTGGTCTCCTTCCAGCTACCCGTACAGTGAAGACTCAAGCCAAGGGAAGCAGTACATGAACACTCGATGTCCGGCATGGTGTGACCGGATCCTTATGTCCCCGTCAGCAAAGGAGCTTATCCTGAGAGTGAGTACAGGCCTCCCCTTCCTGGAAGCTCCCACTGCGGGGTGGGGCAGGGTGGGACCCACATGATGAAGAGTGAACACACATGAATGCACACACAGACATACATACCACCCTCACACAGATAGACACCAATGCCCACACACATGCTCACCCTGATCACTAAGCCGTTATGGAGGATGGATAAGAGAGTGGAACATTTCTGAAATATTCACAATGTGTCAGACTCTGTGCAAACACCACTACAAATAAACACAAGCCAGTCCTTGCCCTTGGAGAGCTGATACTCTAAGGGAGAGGCAGTGCAAAAATATGGTATCCACACAGCACACATACCCTATGTATATATATAAACACATATCAGATGTACAAATACACATACATGCACACCCTGCACATGCCACATATACACATACACCTACACATACACACCCCACATCACCGTGGGTCACTCAGTCCCCTCCCACAGTGGGAGGGGAGCTCTGGAGTGTAGGCCAGGGTCTCACCTGAGCTTGGAGCCCCACCTCTACCTGGCAGAGTTAGCTCAGGGAACCAATGGCCAGTGTTGGTCAGCACCCTTTTGAGGGATGAGGGGATCTCAAAGCTCAGAGCTGTCTCCTACCCAGTCCAGGAGGAATGGAAAGTTACTGAATGGGCCCCAGAGACCCTGCCCTGTCCTGGGAGTGGCTGCAGGGCCTGTAGGCCCACAAAATCCCACAGGGGCAGGGGTTTGGGTGCCCCCACACACACAGACAGGCCCTTGTTTCCTTTGGATCTGTTCCTCTGTGCTCCCAAATGAGAAGCCCATGAATGCCGTGAAGCCGAACCTCAAGCTAGCAGCATAATTTGGGCATCCCTTGGGAATTCTTAGTTCCCTGTGAAGTAAAGGAAGAGGCAAATCCTGTTCCTGCCTCTAACTACCCATGTAACCTTAGGCAAATTACTGTCCCAATTTGTACCTCAGTATGGTGTTCCTGATGATCCAAAACTGGGGAGCAGACAAGCAGACAAGGAGCAAATAAGCCCTAGGAAGAGGGAAGGGTGCAGTGTGTCTTTGAGCCTTAGCCTGTTCTCTGTCTCTCTGTCTGTCTCAGTCTCTTCCTTTCTCCCTCTCCCCAAGGGCATGGTGTGTCTCAGACTGAATGGCTGGGGAGGGGCCATCTCTGGAGCTCCATGCTCTTCTTTAAAAGTTGCAAATGAGTCATTCTTGGGTACTAAGGATTTTTTTTTTCAAACAAAGCATCATTTTTGGAAAATTGCATGATGATGGAATGCAGTGAATTCTGGGAAATGTGCAGGTTTCCTGCTCTGCCTGCCAGGGCTGCTTCGGCCCCCACTTTAACCTGGAGGGAAATGTTTGTCGTGAAACACTCCCAGAGAATCAATACCTGGATTGGTTTTGTCAGCTTCTACCTTGAAAAATCATAATTAAATACTTTAATTCATCATGGACAGAGCAGTCTGACATGCCGGCACTCAGTGAGCATTTGAGAGCAGTAATGTCCTGGCTGGAGGCAGCCTGGGGGCTGCTGGCTGCCTGCCGCATCCCGGCTTCTTCATTGCAGAGAGAGCCTCCAGAACACCCCTCCTTCTCCTTCCTGGGTGGAGGTCAGAATGAGGCATTGCATGGGACGTGGGGAGCAATCCTGCCAGACCAGAGCAGAGTTCTGATCTAGCCTTAGACTCTTCCCTCTCTGGGCTCTGGCCTCGGAGTGGGACAAGTCCTGGCCCTGGGGAGATGGCCTTGAGGATGGAGGTCCTAATCCCTTGAGGCGTCTACACTACGGCAGTTCTGCTGGGGCAGGGAGGGGGCTGCCTCCCTCTAATTAGCCCCGGCACTACCTGGTGAGGGTTGTCCACGCCCCTCCCCCAACTGTGTGCTCGTGCGCTAGGCATTGCAGATTGTACAGACACGGGGCCTCATCGATCATGCCACGCTCGGTTACCTCACCATCATGTTGCGTTCTGCTTCCTGGGCCCTAACACACCAAAGGTTGCCCAGTGCGCGGTGGTGGTGGGGATGCCTGAGAGCTCACGGTAATGAATGCTCAGTGGAGTGGCCACTCTAGCTGCTGTGATTTGTTTATCTGTCGAAAGATTATGCAGTCGGAAATGCACCCTCCCGGCTGCCTGGGTAAATTATCAAGTTGCTTTTGACGAATGTTCTCCCCCTTGCAATGGTGGCGGCTCCGTGGGCCCAAGATATTGGAAGGTGCTCATGCGTGCTCCGTATGAGGTTGGTTTGTTCCACTCTAGGGCACCGTCGAGTAACCCTGACCTTCAGCTCCATGCCAGCATCAAAGATAATTCAGTTTTAACTTTATTGTCATAAATGCTGCTGTTTATATCCAGTCTTGTCGAGTCAGACTTGACTGATCACACCTACGACAAATCTCCAGCATTTCTTCTCAAACCAGAGCATCCTAAAGGCCGACCTGCGCAAGACCACCTCAACTCTTGTGGAGGAGGGAGCCTGTGAGCGGTGCACCTTTCCAGATGTCATTAACATGTACAAATTGCTTTGTGTAGTGATATGAGAACTCCCCCATTCCCCGTTCTCATGAAGCTGTCAAAATCAGATTAAATAGAGAAAATGACAAAAAGATGAGCCACTTCAATTACACGAGTCAGAGTTTTATCATCCATGACACAGAAGAAAACAGTGTTTGAAAAGAAAGTTCTAACTTGAATGCAGTTTGGTTTCTTTTAAATTAGAGTTTAGAATCCAACTCAGGTGTGCTGTTCCTGCCTAGCCCAGCAATAGATCAGGCTCCCCAGCCCAAGCAGGCTTCTATGCCTGTGACTTGGAACCTGGCCTCTCCATCCACCCACCATGTGTCATCCTTGTGAGGACTGGATTGAGGTGTAAAGGACTGAGGTGTACCTTGCCCACATCCACATTGCAGCAAGTGGGAAGGGGGTGGCAGAAAGCAGGTGGTTAATGGGCATCTGATGAGACCCAGACCAGTCTCCAGGCCAGGGAGCAGCATAGACCTCTTGGACTGCCTTGCACTCTCAGGGGACCAGATCCAGGGACTTGAACTGAATCCCCAGGGCCCCAAAACTGCCCTGAACCCTAGCCCAGGGACTAACAGGCAATGGAGAGATTTGAAAGGTTGACCCAGATATTCTGATCCAATAAGGTTTTTTAAATCACTTTAACTGTTCTGTAAGGTAAGTCCCTAAATCCTTTGCTGGTGGGTCCTGAGATCCCACACCCACCCAGGGCCCCAGCATGTTTAGGAGAATGAGGTAGCTGGTGTTACATCTCAGACAGGGGGACAAATCATATTTGCTTCCATTATCAATTCTTTGTGAAACTCCTATTACATGGTGAACCCTGGACTCAGCACAGGGGCTCCAGAGACAACAATAAAACCTTTGGTGTGGTAGAGCAGAATCCCACCTCCTGCCCAGAGTGCAAGCTGGCCACATGATAGAGATGTTCAAGGCAGAGTCCAAGCCACAGAGATGGTGGCCCTGTCCAGAGAGGCAAGGCTCTAGAATAGGTTCTCAGGGGCCTTTCTTGGGAAAACATTCTGACATTCGCCTGAGCACTAGCCTTGTTCCAAAGGCCTTGCCAGTGACCTGGGCGTCTCCCAACAGTCTCAGCCACAGTAGGCCCACCATCTCAGTGACCGCTCTTGTCCTGACTCAGCTGCCGTTCCCCAGATTGATCCCCCCTTTCTCCCTTTTCTCTTTTCCTAGTCTGAAAATGATGAGAAGATTGTGACCTATGACAACATTGGACCCAGTGTTTGCATGGGAGATCACAAGGTATTTAAAATTGTCACCCAGAAGGCTAGCAAATGCACGCAGATTGGGAGCCTGTTCGAGAAGGGTGGTGCCTCTTAGCTCTGTGTGCCTGAACTGCTGAACCTCTCCTTAAGATCCGAGGCCCCAGGAGCCAAGGGAGGTGTTGTTGAGGGGCAGACCAACCACATGACCATTTTCTGGAGGATTTTTATTCCCCATTTCCCCCTCAATATGAATTCACATAATATTTGAATTGTGTTTTCTTGGGTCCAGTTTCTTTATCATCTTACAAACTGTGCTAGGTACAAGAGCAGTCTGGCAAGGCCCAGGACCCAAGCATCCTATATGAGACCCCCAACCCCTTGCCTGAGGCGCTGCCCATGAAATATCCCTCAGGAGATAAGAGCACACCTCCCAAATCACTTGTATGGAGCATGAGATGAGTAAAGCAAAGGGTCCTCTTGTTCCCCTTCCCCTTCCAAACCAGAAGCAAAGGTACCTTTTCTTCTTAACGTCTTTCTGAGCAGCGCACCTTTAGCGCTGCCTAGTGCACACAAGGGAGGTTTTAGTAGAGGCCCCTTTCTTTGCTTCGGTCACATTATTGGTGAATTAACTGGGAATTCTCAAGTTAGGCTTCCTCCTTCTGGATGTGGCGATGAGACCTTTGTTACAAAATAGAAACCTGGTCTCTTCCGGGCAGTTCTTTGGCTGCTGTGATTAAACATTAACCCCATGGAGCCCCTCGTACCCAAGCCTGGGGTGGCAACCCGTCAGCCTCAACCCTTCCCCACCAATTGACAGGCCCCTGCCCTGTGGATCAGACTGGATTGGATGAGGGCTCTCCCCTGGGAACCAGGCGGGAGGGGAGGGATGGTGGCCCTGGTGCCCCACCCGGCAGTTCAGTCCTGAGCAGACGGCTCAGCTTGAATTTAGCCGTGACAGCTTCTCCTCTTCTCCCCACTGCAGCCGGTGTTCCTGTCCTTCCGCATCGCTCCGGGGGCAGGTAAACCCAGTGCTCATATGCACAAGTGTTGTGTCGTGCAGTGACGTGTTGGTAAATATCCCTTTATTACAGTTCCCCTTTGCGATGCAACCTTTCCTCCTACATGGACTCTGGGCTAATGGGTGCTCCTTCCTCAGTAGGGAGAAGATGCCAGCGGAATGAGAAGATCTTTCGGGAGACTGCCTTGTAGCCTGCCAGGAGGAGGAAGAGGAGGAGGACGAGCAGTATACTGAAAACCATTCTATTTAACAGCTGTATTGATAAACAGTCCTGAGCGCCACCTTTGTAGACTGCTGGCCACACACTCTGCTTCGGCACCAGGACGCTGTCCAAGGAGAGCCTCACATACCTCACTGTCTTATATGTTCCTGTGACATCCAGTAGAAATGTGGAGTTTTTTAATCAGTCACAGTCCTGTTGCCAAAACGCTAATAGACTGCAGAAATAGTCTGCATTTTAGATTTCACCGTTTTCAACTCTTAACAATTGTTGGCCAATGTGGAGAAGCTACTTCTGCCTCCTGTGAGCCCCTGGGGGTGGCTGGCGGTGGGGGTCTGTCCACTGGACTGTGTAGATAGATAGCAATACTTAGCAATGGCGTGCTCTCACCGCCAGCTTAGGGGAGCTTGTCCTCTCGTTGACTCGTTTGTGATTTTTACTGATAGGCCTTGTGTTTCCCCGGTTCCATGTTATTTACTCTACTGCCATGGTCCATGGTTTTTTGAATCACACTGCAGCTGCTTTCCATTTTTATATATATATATATATATATAAATATATATACTTTTTAAAAATAATTTATAAATCTTACCAAAACTTAGGCTAAATAGACTTTCCGGTCTGAACGCCTGTGAGTGGTGTACAGTCAGCCACTCCTACTGGAGCCCAAGGTTGATTTAGTTCCGTACATACCAGCCACCATAACCTTTAGAATAAACCCCATACTGCCCTGTGCCCCTTGGTGGGTTAGAAGAGACAAGACCCTTTCCCAGCCCTCATATGGTAATCACCCCCTCCTTTTTCTGTGCTCCTTAAGGGTGGAATGTGATGTCATAGCTAGGCTGGGTGGACGGTGTCCCCTTTCAGAATTTTATGACCTGTTCCAAATGTCTTTCCTTTGTCGCTGTCCTTGGTGCCAAGTAGTCTCGATGACAACAATAACATCATGGAAGAAATAAAAGCAACTTCATCTGCTTCAGGTAGAAACTGCTTCTCACTATAGGTAGGTCCGAAGTTTAGGAACCCGCCTGCCCCTGGCCCTACCCATGCCCAAGGCACGCCGCTCTGGATCGCCAGCCCATGAGCTCACCTTATGTCACCAGAGGTCTCCTCTCCCCCACCCCTTGGTCCCCTACCTAAGCTCGGTACAACATTCAAAGGCTATTAGCAAGTCTGTGATGAAACACAAGTGTGGGTTTTATCGATTCATGTAGAACACTACAGAGCTCATGGACTGGCGAGGGCATTTGTCGGGCGCTGGATGGGGCAGAAATCACTACGATGCTGGGGTGTCTATGTCCGCTGGCAGGAGTTGTTCTGTTGCTAGTGCTGCCAGATTTGGGCGTGTATGCCTCTGGAGCAGGGGAAATGCCGTGGCCTGACCCATGGCCAGCATCGCATGCTGCACTGCCAGTTAATGTGGGTAATTCTCTTAATCGTGAATTTCACTTATGAAATGACTTGGAAGGCCTTGAGAAATGAGAACTCTGTTCTCGAGCAATAAAATTGATCTTGGTGACAAGGTTTGCTTCTGTGTTTTGTTTTCCTGCTTACCCGGAAGGCCCAAACAAGGCAAAGGGTGTTTCTCATAATGCTCTATTAAAGAGCAACAGAGATCTGACTTCTTTATGGCTAGACAGCTGATTTCAGAGGGGTCCCCAATTCCGAGGTTGAATGAGAATGCTGTAGGTAAGCTGTAGGAGCCACACAGATGATCTATGCAAGGGGCCATGTGCCTCAGGGTAGCCCAAGGCGCAAGTGATGTGGCGAGGAAGGAGGAAGAAGGGGAAACCACGACTGGCCATGCTAGCCCACCCATGGAGCTTTGAGTACTTTAAAGACCCTCTCCTTCACTCTATCCCAGCAGCCCTGTATGGATCATTGGCAGGCATAACTTGGCCCACTTCAGGGCACATGGTACAACCTCCTCTGAAAGCCAGGTCACCTGAACCCAGGTCTGCTCAGGACCCTCCTATACCATGGCCTGTCCATCACCAGTGGGAAATCCTCTCATTCCCCTGCCCCACTTAAACCTTTGATTTGAAGGGAAAGAGACTGATAGGGCCCACACAAACCCCTAGGCATGTTGACAAAGACAAGAATTAAACACATACTTGGGGTAAAGTCATCCTATTTCAATTTATCTCCAGCATGCTCCAAAGTAATTCAATTAGGAGTAACTCCTGGTTTCAGAAATTTCCAGCTTTCTCTTCTGAGTGGTTATATGTGTACCCTGCCTCCTTCAGAGGGAGTGGGCATCTCCTTCGACCTCCTCCTTGAGTGCCACCTGATTCTATAAGAACCCTAGAGATGTAAGACCACCAGAGCAGCACTGTGGCACTGCCAAGCACTCCCAAGCTGCTTTGGCCAAAATAATCATGTCCAGGAGGCCATACTTCAGCAGGCTGGACCACAGATAATCAGCCACTTACTGGGCCCCACTCAGTCTCCCCACCTCCTGGAAGAGCTGCTATAACCAACTGTCAATCAGTGCCATCTTCCTCCCTTCTCCCCACCTCTGTAGCAAGCCAGCTTCTGCTCCCTCCTGGGAGCCAGTGTTCAACCAGCCACTGGAAGCCAGGCAGACATGGGCCTGATGGAGGCCATGGGCAGGAGAGATTTGGGCTTCTCCAGGAATGGGGAAGCATGGAACCCTTGACCCTGAGGACAAGCTTGGGACATCAGAGCCAAGCAGGCTGCCTCAATGCATACCAAATGTAACATGGGAGTGAAAGCCAAGATTCCATTCTAAATGGAGTCATTTCATCTATGTGGATTTAGTGTGCCTGTGTGTGCTCACACACGTTTTTATCTTCACATTGAAGTGAGTCAGCCCACAATGGGCTCCTGAACAGCAAGCAGCAGTGACTTGGGTGGCCAAGCTCCATGTAGCAAGGGCCCACACCAGCTCCACTGGCTGGGCGGTGTGGGGAGGGATGAGGCGACACATCTCTCAGGCAGAGGATTCTAAGAGTGGTCATGTACCTTCAGGGTCAAGGAAGCCCAATCCATCATCTTGAGGTCCATGGACATTGAAAGACCTGCCCAAGGTCAGACAGTGAATAGGTGTCTAGCATCCTGACTCCCAGGTGAAAGGATCCCTTCCCATGAACTGGCCTAGGTGGCTTTTCTCTGGACAGTGATGTGCTCTAAGGCTGGGCCCGTTCAGGTGAGCAAAGGGAGGAGAGGTTATTTTAAAAATCTTGTCTCTTTTGACCTTCCCTTTCAAAAGTATAGAAAGTCATCTAAAAATTACCTGCAAGAGAATTTGGAGATTTGCTCCATTAGCTCCTCCCTTCTCCTTCCCGCTCCCCCCACCCCCAAATCAGGAAGGATCATTTTCCTGAGTTCAAGTCCAGCCTCATCACTTACTAGCTGTCAGTTTGTGAAATACAAGCCCTGCCCCTTTCTTACCTGGGGTTTGTGAAGTATAAGTTGCCACCCCACTACCCCCAGGAAAATAATTTTGCCTCACTCCAAAGCTTTCCCCCATCCTCTCTACTCCCTGCCCAAATCGGGAAAGGTTAACCCTTTAAAGCTAAATTATCTGACACCAAAACCTCAGCCCAATGGGCTGGATGTGGCCTGGGTTCTGAACCTGCCTCTCTATTGCTGTGACTATGGAAGCCATATCTCCTGATCCCAGAGGGGCTGAGAGGCTCCAATGAACCTTTGGCAAATTGGACAGGGACCTGAGAATGTCCCCTGTGATGAGGATGGGCCCCATCTAGGGGGCCCTGGATGAATGGGACACAGCAAGGAGGTAGGTGAGAGGGTTCCCAAAGCAGCGACAATGCCAGTTTGACCCAGGCTTGGACCAAGTCACCACCACACTGGGCTGGAGAAAAGCTAGGAAAATGGGAAGTGTGAAATCACAGTTGCAGAAATAGTCAAGAGGTAAAATAGGAAAGAGAATGCTGTCACCCACCAGAGGGTACCCGGTTTGTCTCAGGGACAAAGAATGGTGTGGCCTATCGGGTACACCACGTGGACCTCAGGGATGGCCTCCCAACAAAGGTGGTCAAGGACTTCTTTGTCTTGGAGGAATCTGCTCATCTCAATGAAAGACCTTCCCCTGCTGCCTCCTTCTGGGCCTCTTTTGGGGACCCCTGCTCTAGATTTATGCATGTCCTTGAGGTCTTTTGACAAAACAAGTTATAACTCATCAATAATACACTTTGACAACCTCAAATTTGAGGGACCAGTCATTTGGCAATCTCAAAGCACTGCCTGCCTATACCCCTCCTAACTTTAAGTAATCATTTTGTTCAATGAGTTCCAATGCCTACTACAGAACCTTGGACATAGTCAATGCTTAATAAAAGATTTGGTGAATCTGATTGTTTCCTAATCAACATTAAATTAAGATGCTAATGTATTGTTGGCTGTAGTGATGCAAAGCATTTTTGAAAGCTCTCACTGGCTCCTTGTACCCACTATGGGAGTTAGAGAATACAGTATGCATTCCTATTTTACAGATGAGGAGATCCCTTCATAGAGTCTTGGTGGCCAGCTCCAAGCACAGACAGTGGGAGGCAATGAGTGATGGAGGACTGCTTAAGGGTGCATGACTCCCAAGGGTGTTTGCTAAATTTATTTTGATGGGGCCCACATTCATTCCCATCATCCCTGTAAATCCTGCAGCACATCCAAAGATGGAAGAACCTTCTCCTCCCCCCTAGCCCCTGCGCCCAACCTCCAGGGACTTGGGCCAGAAGGCAGTGCTGGACCTGGAGTCAGGAAGTGGTTGGTCAGTTTTTTCAGTCATGTCCAACTCTTTATGACCCCAGTTGGGGTTTCCCTTGGTAAAGATCCTGGAGTAGCTGGTCATTTCCTCCCCCAACTCATTTTACAGATGAGGAAACTTAGGCAAACAAGGCGAAGTGATTTGCCCAGGTTCACACAGCTAGGAAATGTCTGAGGCCAGATTTGAACTCAGGAAGATGAGCCTTCCCGACTGGCACTCTATCCACTGTGCCACCCAGCTACCTGTGGAGTCAGGAAGTCCTGAGCTCAAATCTGGCCTCAGATACTTCCTAGCTGTGTGACCTTGGACAAGTGTGTCACGTCACCTTGTTTGCCTCAGTTCCTCATATGTAGAATGAGTTGGGGAAGGAAATGGCCAGCCACTCCAGGATCTTTGCCAAGGAAACCCCAACTGGGGTCATGAAGACTCAGAGATGACTGAACAACAATTTTGCCACACCCATAGGTGGATGCCAGGCCTTCCTCAAAGCTTTTTTGAACTCACTCAGAGGTGAGGACAAAGTAGACTCCTCAGTCCTGACCTGTCTCCTGCCCTGGTCACTGAACTGGTCAGTAGGGCTAGACTAGCTATACATGGGATAATTCTACAAAAACAAAGACACCTGGGAATAGAAAGGAGCCCTGGAGACCTGCTGGGCCCCCCCAGTGCTGACGGCCCCCCAACACTGGACTGTCCCCGAGGTCATACAGACCAGGGCTGCTACATCACAGAACAGAGGCTTAACTACAAGACTTGGAATCTAATGGATTCTTTTCCTTTAGCTTTAGGTAGGGGGAAGGGAGGTAGCTAAGGACTGCTGTCTTTTGTGATGTTCTTCCACCTCAGAGGACAGCCCACTGGAGCTTGGCTCCTGCATCCAGACTATCTCACCTGGAGCCTTCCTGGGGAACATCCCTCCCACTAGCAGGACCCCTTCTCTGCGATGTAGCAGCCCTGTTCTGGAAAAGGATGAGAATGTCAGGATATTCTGAGGGACTCTGGGGGTGGGGAAGGGTATTAGGTTAAATGGGAGCCACAGAAGATGGAACCCTAGATTCCTGGGGCACTAAACTTCTGACAGAATAGCCTCTGCGCCAACAGTCTGGAGCATCCTTGGGGCGGAGAGTGGGGGACGCCTAGGCAGGACAGTCCCCGATCCTGCACTCCTCTGATGGCAAGGCTCCAGCTAGGAGACAGTGAGAGGCCTCACCATGGATTCCTCGGCCACTCGGGGTGTCCCGGGGCACGGGCCCTGTCACGGGGAGGGCCCTCCTCTCCTAACCACCTCCTTCCTGAGGGTCACCAGGAGACCAGGACACCAGTCTGCTTTCAGGGATGCCACTAACAGTCTGCGGAGTGCGGGTGCTGGCCGGCTGCGGAGAGCAGTCTCCCTCAATCTGAGATGCTGGCTGGAGTTGAGGACTAGAAACTACACATTAGGCTGCCCCTGTGTCCAATGCCCTTCAGGGGCACCCGAGCTCTTTAGAGACCCGGGTGGGCAGGAGGGATGAGTCCCGGCTCTTTCCCAGTGGCAGCTTTGGAGGGTTCCTAGGGAGGAAACCGAGAGAACTCCAGAGAAAGCCTGGAGGGGGCACTTGGGGGATGCAGGTAGATGTGGAAGGAGTTAGGGGGTGGTGTGGAGCCAAAGCGAGGCAATCATCGAACGTCCAAGCCCTCGGTCTCTCTTTGCACACCCAAGCAAACAAGAGGGAGAATGGGGCATGTGGAAAAGGGACTGGGAACCACTGCATCAGTGAGCCCAATGATCCAGAGTTGGGCAGCGAGCTGGGGGATTGGGGGGAGGGGAGTGGTGAGAGGCTCTGGGTCTGGGCGCAGGCCCAAAGACGGGGAGGAGAGGACCGAGGAACCTGACCACCAGAAGAAGGGACACTAGCAGGAGAGCCTCCAGAAAGAACGCCTGCACTCCCAGCTCTTCCCCTGTCCTCAGGCTTGGTTCAAGTAGGGTCCCGGCTAGGCCGAAAAAACCGACGTGGCTAGGCCGAAAGAACTGCCCACCTTCACCCGGATTACACCTGAACCAAACTCGCCCAGCGCAGGGCCCCCTCAGGCCAGGAGCCTCGAATGGGGTGGAACCCAGCCCAGGCTTTCCCACTGCCCGGCCTCTGTGGAGGGTTCTCGGGGCCGTCCCTCTTTATGGTTCTGTCTTTGTCTCCCTGACTGGGCTCTTGTATGGGTGGATTTCTGCCCGCTCGCGCGCCTGTCTCCTTGCACTTGCGTGTTCCGTTCTGTCTCCTGTTTTATCCTCTTCGACCTCTATCTCTGTTTTCGACACTGATAGGGTTTTGTGGGGTCCCAGAACCCAGGGTTCAGGGAGGCAAGAGACGGGAAACAGGAGCGGCCGGGCTCTAGGGGTCCACGCTACTGAACGTTCTGGAAGCCCGCACCAGGTGCGGAGAAGAGGCGACTAGTGAAGGAACTGTCCTGAACACACGAAACCACAGCCACCCCCTTGCCCTACACCCCTGCCCCAACTGTCCAAAAGGCAGTAAGGAGACGTCAGAGGGTTTCATAACTTATTCTGTAAAAAATATATACATCCCACATACATTTCGGCTGTACAACACGCGCCACGTTTCACCAGCCACGCGTGACAGACAAGTCGCCCTCTGACAAGGTTGGCGACACACGGGTCTGCTGAGGCGGTCGGGGTGGGGCCAGGCAGGGAAGGAGAGGTCAGGCCAGAACTGGGGGCGGGGGGGGGGCGGGGCAGGAGGCCAAGGGGCGGCCAGTCCTGGGGGTTCCCCACATCTGGGGCGGCCCGGGGCCTCAGCTCCTCTAGAGTCCGAGCCCTCTGACTCTCCGGCGCTCACAAAGCGTCCGAGCTGTTGCTGCATGGGCTGACCAGCGCCAAGTTTGTGGATTTGTGCTTTTTCAATAAGCGCGTGATTTTCTCGTCGTCCGAGTTGGGGTCCAGGGGCTTATTGTATTCGTCATCGTCTTCGTTGTCCGAGCTTTCCTTCAGCTTTTCGGTCTCCGAGTCGTGTTTCTTTTTGGCCGACGCCATCTCAGCCGCGTGCCGCTTCCGCCACTTGGTCCGCCGGTTCTGGAACCACACCTGGGACGAGACACGAGGACATGTGGATGGAGGCCCGGGGAAGGCTGGAGAGGGGAAGAACGGGGCAACCGAAACCCTGTGTGCCACCCCTGCACACACACACGCACACGCACAGACCCACAGACACAAGCGCGCGCACACACGCACACAGATACACGCACGCACACACACACGCGCACACAGACCCACAGACACAAGCGCACACGCTTACACTCACACGCGCCCGCACACACACACACACACACACACACATACACACACGTGTGTGTGTGCACACAGATCCAGTCTTTTCCCACACCAGGACTTGGAGGTTCTATTGCGATCCCCCAGCACATTAGTCCTTGCCCAGGGCTCTTCTCTCAAGGGAAGTTCCCTCTTCCGGGCAATGGAAAGGCGCTCCCCCTTCCTCCCCCCGGGACCAGCCCCACTCCCTAACCGCTTTGGAAAACTCCCCCATTCACTAACACTTTGGGCAAGCCGGGAAGGCCCAGGCCCCATTTCTCAGAGACCTCGGTGGAGGAGGAGCATCCTTTGGTCACAAAAGAACTCGAGCGCACACAGAGGCAAACGCACAGTGTCTTGGAACCGAGGCATCCAGGACAAAATTGGGAAGCAAGGCGATCATGGAGCCAGACCCCGAAAACCTTCTGCGATCCCATGGCCATTTCAGAGTTGTTGGAAAAAGACAAAATTTAAGAAGAGGGCGAGGAGGGGGTAATGGCAAGATGGAAAGGAAAAGGTCGGGGAAAAGGTTTTCTCCCTGATCTCCTACTTAAATCCCAGAAAATCCCGAGGCCTCAGAAAACCCGCTTCGGCCGGCCTTCAGAGCCTTGGAGGTTGGCACTGAGAAAAGTCGAAAATCTCTCTTCTGCTCCCCGCCCCCGTCCCATTATTGTCTAAATCATTGAAATGAAAGAAGGACCCTCTGGCGTAAGGGGACCTCCTCTACCCAACTCGACCCACTTCAATCTTTCGCCGGAACTGTGGCGTGGGGGGCAGGAGGAAAGCGGGTGGCCACACTAGGGCCTAAGTGGGCCGATCACTGACGTTTCGGTGGGTACTGCTGGGGTATGTGTGTTCGGAGAAATGAAACCCAATGTTCTGGACCAAAATAAATAAATAACTAAATAAGCAAACAAATAAATAAAATAGAGAGCGTCCGGTAAATGCGAATAAAAAAGGTCTTAGGAGAAAGAAATCCCAGTGTTACTACATATGATCAGTCGGTCGGTCAGTCAGTCAACTAGCTTTTTATCGAAAGCCTGGTGTACCCAGCGCTGGGCTAAGTCCTGAGCATAATGTGCACAGGCAGACACGATGTTCATAATTAAAAGTGTATTCTCAGAGAGATAAAGAGCCCAACAGGTTATGGGGTAGCCAGAGCTAAAAGTTCGTACAGTAGAAATGCAAACATTTATGTTCTTGAAGAAAAGGAATACAATCCAGTAAAGTTACACTCATGCATAATATGATTTAATTATGGACAAGCCAATACGTTCTCAAAGAAACAGCCCTGATATGTGAGAGAGACAGAGACGAGAGACAGATAGAAAAGAGACAGAGAGAGAATACTTTGAATATGAACATTTATGGTTTTGGAGAAATGGACTATGCAATCCAAAAGCCCACACTCCGGAATAATAGTATTTAAATATGAACAGGCAAGTATGTTCGCAGAGAAACAAAACGAAGAGAGACAAACATGGAGAGACAGAGATAAGAAACAGGAAAAAAAAGCGTATTTTAAATGGGAACATTTATGTTCTTGAAGAAAGAGACTACAATAATTAAATCTACACTCATGAATGATATAATTTAAATGTGTATAGGCAAGAATTTTTCTCAAGAAAGAAAACACATCAAAATCTAATGTGTGTGAGAGAGACAGACACGGACAGATAGAGACAGAGATATAGAACCATACAGTGAAGGAGGAAGAGAAAGATAGACGGACAGAGAGCATATACTTTAAATGCGAACATATATGTTCTTGGAGAAATGAACCACAATCCAGTAAATCCACATGCATACATAATATAATTTAAAGGTGGACAGAAAAATATATTTTCAGAGAGGCAGAGGCAGAGGCAGAGGCAGAGATCACACTTTAAATGCCAACAGGAATGTCTGCTCTTAGAGAACTCTCTCCCGTGTTATATGTATATAGACAGGAAGGCGATTCTCTGAGAAATGGACCCTAATATGATACTCACATAAATACATACAATTAAAATGTGGATCGAGAAGTAGGTTCTCAAGAAAATGGAGTCCAACATTAGACTTGCTCAGAGAGAGAAGGGGAAAATATACTCTCAATGAAAACAGGAAAGTATGCTTTTAGAGAAATAGATTCCAGTATTACACACACACACACACACACACACACACACACACACACACACGATTTGAGTGATACAAAAGTTTTCTTTTAACTTTATGAAATTGATCCGTGTTAAATATACATATTTTGGCATAATTTAATTGAAATGTGAACCCAGATGCGCTTGTAGCAATGGAGCCCTAGTCGGTCTCCTCGATAGCCCAGTCCGAAGATTTCCCCAGAAGGGACCATTTACTTTAGGGATTTTTGGGACCTGGGCTCTTTGGAGAAAGCAACGCTAGCCAGCCAAGCTCCCGTCGGAAGCTTTCTCCGGGTTTTTGTGAGCCCATCACAGATCCAGAATGTAAATCTACTCTCTGCCTGATGTAAAAGAGCTGCGTCCTGGTCAGTGGTCTTTTGTTTCTCCCCAACCTCGGCCTCCCAAACTTGTGGCTACTTCCACACACGAATGTAAATGTGGAGAGGAAAGTCAACGACCTTGCCTCAGTGCACCCTGATGTGGCCCAGACATACTGATACCCATTTAAAAATCATTTTGGAGAAAGGATCCCAATTTAAATAAAATGTATGTGTGAATTGCCGTTCATTCGGGAGAGCATCACTCGTGTGGTAATACTACTCGAGCACACAGACACAGTATGGTTTTACTGTGCTTGGGAAAGTTGATTCTTGGAGAATCGCTCCTAACTCCCCCCACGCTCACTTACTTGGAGGGACGCGCACACACTTACATACAGGTACACATGCACACATGCACACATCTTGGGAGTCCATTCTCCATATCTTGCTGCATCTCTGTCTATACTTGAGACAAAGAGTCCAGCTTTGGGGGGCAGCCCTCAGATTCAAGCCCTAGAAGCACGCTAATGGCCCTAAGAAGTCCACATTCACGTCCTGGGGCAGCCCAGGACCTCACAAATCCCCTCGGATTCGCGGCTTTGCACTCCATGGGCACATTTTTATGCTCGTATGAACTGCTTGCTGCGGGTCAGCAAACGAATCTCCCCATCTCCGAGCGCGGCTCACGGCCTGGTCCCTTCGGTCTCCTCATCTCCGAACCCTCCCCCAGCCCCGGCTCACCTTCACTTGACTCTCGGTCATGCCCAGCGAGTACGCGAGCCTCGCTCTCTCGGGGCCTGCCAGGTACTTGGTCTGCTCAAAGGTCTTCTCCAGGGCAAAGATCTGCTGGCCCGAGAAGGTGGGCCGTGAGTGTTTCTTTTTGCCGTCCTTGTCCAGCGCCAGGCCGCCCTGAGCTGCGGGGAGGGGCGACAAGACCGCGGTGTATTCCGGGGCTCCTGCCTGGCACAGCCCCTCTCCCCCCAACCCCTCTGCTGGGACTCGAACTCGAGCCAGAGTAGTAGTGGTCGGAACTCCCGCCCTCCTGCCAGACTATATGGAGGCCGGCCGGGAGGAGCCGGGACAGCAGGGCGGGCGAGCGAGCCGGCGGGCGGGGGATTTGTGAAGGTAGGAGGGCTGGGGTGGCCAAGGGGAGGAACCACCTACATCCTGCTCCGGGCCTGCCCCCAGATACACCAGTACATGCACATTCACACAGAGGCACCCGGGACACACGCTCCCCAGTGCTCCGCTTTGCCCTGCCTGCTGCCGTGGCTGACCGAACCCTAGGTAGCGGCGCCGGGCTGGGCTTCTATGGCCCACGGAGTAGATAGACTCACTCCCTCACTTCACAAGGGAGGGCCATAGGGGAAAGCCGCCTAAGGATTCGGGCGGCTCCCTCCACCGAGGGTCGGGTACTTAATGAATTGGAACTTAGACTTCAAAAAAGAGCCCCAAGTTCCGGCTTCGGAGAGAATGTGTGCATGTGTGTGCGTGTGAGTGCGTGTGAGCGCGTGTGGACTTGCCAAGTCCCAGGGAGTTTTGAAAGCGCTGCCTCCACCCACAACGAACCCAGTGGGTAGGGAGGAACACTGAATTTGAGAGGATGCCTGAGTTCTGCCCCCAAGGCCCGCGGGCTGTGCCCGGGGGCGGACTGCGAAGGCTGAGCTCCTGCCCAACTCCACCGGGATCGACTTTCTCCCCGTCCCCCTCCGCGACCCCACTTCCCCTAAGCCCTCTCCCCTCCCAGACAGGTCGCACTTACTGGGGCAAGCGATCCTCGGGTCCCTCCACGGGGAGCCCTGCATGACTCCGGGCCAGAAGATAGGAGGACGGCCCGGAAGCTCTGCTAGGGGCTTTGGGTACCTGGAGACGGCGGCTGCGGCGGCCGCAGCAGGGTTGAAATACATGCCAGCCGACGTGGCGAGCCCACTGATTCTCGGCAGGCCGCCCAGGAGGTTGCTACTGGCGCCCACCGGCCGGCCCAGAATGTCGCTGATGCCGTGCGGAGTGCCGAGGGGCATCTGGGCGTTCAGGCCGCTCAGGGTGGGAGCCTTGAAGGTAGACGGGTTCTGCAAAGCGTAAGGAAATAGCGACGTCTTCATCTCGGCCATGTTATGGAGAGCAGCCAGAGGCGTGCTGCTCAGCACGAAGGCGCTCTGGCGGGGGTTGGCATCCATGGGCCCCACCGCTAACATTGGTCACCATCAATGGCGAGGGAGCGGGCCCAGAGGCGCCCCTGCCCAGCTGCCGGGCCGCCCGCCCCCTCGAGAGGCCGCCTGGTCTGAGAGGGACCGGCCTAGATACCGAATGTCCTAGAGGAAGGAGGGCTCTACGCAGAAATCCGCGGCGCCCCAAGTGCCCACGGCAAAAGGTCAGAGTCCAGGTCACGGAATGTTCACAAGAAGCCACGGAGAAGGAGGGCAGACTGACGCGCAGCTGGACAAACCAGCGGACGGCCGGCCAGGTGGATAAACGTCCTGTTTGCAAAGCTGCGCACTGGACTTGACCAAGTCCCGCGGTCGGTCCCTAGCTGTCAGGAGCCTGGGCAAATCCAACAGCAGAGCTGGGGAGCGAGCAAAAGGGAGAAGAGTGTAGGACCCTGCAGGCGGTCAGGAGCTCCGCAGTGAGAGATGTGGCCTCAGAGACCGAGCCAAACGCAGCGAAAAAGAGAAGGGCGGCCAGTCTCCAGCCAGGCTCCGAGCGGTGTCGGCGAACTCCTTCCTTCCTCTGCTCCCTTTCCTTCTGCAGCCTTGCCTTCTGGCGTCCCTGCGTCCCCGCGTCCCGCACTGTCTCGCTGCCTCCCGGCCTGCCCGACTGCTTGGAGCTGAACGCCGCGCGCCACTGGAGGCGCTGATAACCGCCCGGCCACCTGCGCGGCGCTCACCCTGATTGGCCGGGCCTTGACCGGAGCCGGCACCCATTGGCCGAGGAGCCAGGCCAGCGCCCACTTTGCATTCGCGTCACGGGCAGAGCCCCTCCACGAGGTGCGACGGGGCGGGCTGACAGCCAGGTACCCCAGCCCTGGCCGTAGTAAATTCGGCCGCTGATGGAGCGCAGCTCAGGTCTACCCGTCCCCGGCCTGACTGGCGGGACTGATGCTGTGCGGGCAACTCGGTACCACGTCGACAGTGTCTTGGTCCAGTCTGGGAGCTGGCCGATTTCTAGAGGCAAGAGTGGAAGGCTCGTGGGAATCAGAAGATTCCAGAAAGCAAAAATGCCCATCTGACCAGGGTGAAGAGGAACGGGGGGATGGAGACACAGGGGCAGAAGCGCGGAGGGTGGAGCAGAAGGGACTAGAAAGAAAAAGACACGGAGGGGGGCCCCAGGGACGTAGGCCCTAGAGGGAGAGAGAGGAGAAATGGGCCCCACCAGGGCCCCAGCGACATAGTGGGACACAAGAGGCAGGGGCCCCTGAAGAACAACAATACAGGGCCATGGGCCAAACCGTGAGTCTCCTCCTACCGAAGGAAAAGGTCTAATGATCCCGCAAGGTGGATGCTGAGACACTACTACAGGGGACTGGGAGCAGCTCGGTGAGGCTAGGTCAGGCAGGAACAGGTTACTGGGGCCCTGACCTGGACCCAGGCGGAAGAGAGAGGAGGAGCGGAGGCCAGGACCGTCTGCGCTGCCCCCAGCAGCCGCTGGCTGCTTGGCTTGGGATAACGGTCGCCATCTCCGAATGATCTCCCCTGAGTTTCCTCGAGGGCTGGGCCCAACGAAAGAACGGATGAACTAAGTCCCTGGAGGCCCTGGAATGTGCGGAGTTTCCTGTTTCTCTCAGTAAACCTGTGCTCTAGTGGCCAGGGCGTCCCTCGCTCGGAGGGAAGCCAGACAAGCCTGCCATGGCGATCAGAACTGTGCTCTTGCCCTCAGTATCCCACACATCTGCCCTGGCAGGCCCTGAGACCTGGGCGCCCACGACCGGAGAGGCAGGGGTTTGCAAAGTTCCTGCCTGCTGCCGATCTATCAGTCTCTCTTGGACTCGAGGTGGTGTCGGCACTTTTACGGTTCCCGAAGATAATGGGGAGTCTGCTTTGGGGAAGGGAAGAGGCCTCCCGTGTATTGGGGTGGGGCCTGGAATTTCCCGGAAGCTTGGGTCTCCGCAGAAGTTATTGAGAAGCCAACTCGACACCCCAAGGAGCCCTGGCCCTGCTGTATTAGTCTGAACTGATTAGGACTAGAGGGAGATCCAGCCGCGACGTTCGCCCCAAATATCTGCTGGAGACAGTAGTGGACGGGAGGGGAGAAAAGGGGACCCAGACCGGGCCAAGGAAGAGAGAGAGGTAGGTGGGGGAAGGGCGCAAGCCATGGCCGAGATCCTCCCTTGAGCAGAGGCGGAGGTGCAAGGAACAGAAGGACAAGCCGATTAATTAATCGGAGACGCATTTCAGCGCCTACTGGGGTCCAGGAGCTGGACTAGGGACACAGAATAGGAGCAGGGGCAGTCCACCAGGGCTCTCATCCTACGGTGGTTGGGGAAGCCATCGGCAACCTACTATCAATAGCCATATATTAAGCTGCCTCCTGGGTGCCAGGCACCGTGCTCAACGACCAGTCCTCCCTCCCGTGGAGTGACCTAGGCGTGAGTGAGGCACTCTCACTGTGTCAGTTGGTTTAGCTGTGGGCCAGCAGCCTCCCACCTGCCAAGCCGCTCCCTGCACCCTCCAGCTCCTCAGGCTCCCCCTCCCCTCTGGCCCCTGCCATCCTGCAGTGGGCCCCCAGGATCTCCCGACAGTCCTTCCCCACTGACCAAACTGGTGAAAGTAACTAATAAAGGTGGGAAATCCGGGAGAAGAAACCGTGACTGACTTTGGGAGCTTTGCCTGTGTCTGTTATGACTGACTCCAAGTCCAGCACCTTAGCCATTGCTCACACTGGTTGAATATCGTATGCATGAATATATGTATACGTGTGTATACACATATATGCGCGCATGTGTGCATGTATGTGTGTCTGTGTGTGTTGTGTAGCTATGTTATCAAAATTCAAGATTCCTGGGACACTTCTGTGTGCCCTACATGCATACATGAGTGTATGTATGTTTATATGTATATGCATGTGTATATACGTATATGTATATATAATACATATTAACGCACAAAATGAGAAGCAGAGAATGAGGAGAGAGAGGGAAAAGACCAAGCCAGGAACGAATGTTCGGTGTGTGTGTTGGAAGTGGGGTCTGGGCCTTCCAGATTCTGATACACTGACGTCTTGCATCGATCCTCTCTACTCCCTCCGCCTAGCTTTCCGAGGGCGGAGTGGAGCAGGGCTGTGACTGGAAAGTGAAGAAGGGGACTGTGGAAGGGGTTTCGTTCAGGTGTATGGGGAGGGTTGCCTGTTTTGGCCGTGGAAAATTCGGTGGGGTTTTTTCTCCTCCATTCCGCGTCGAGCCGTAAAAAATGGATGCCCGACTAATCCCGTATTTCCGAGTTATCCCCAAATGCCCCCAGTCGCTCCAGCCTGCGGGGTGCAATCCTGAGGAAACAGGAGTTTGGGGGCCCGCGGAAAGGAGCATTGGGAAGGAGAATGGAAGGTGGGTGGGAGGCATTGTAAGGCATTCACGTCTGATTGATAAGGGTTAGGGGTGGGGTAAGCGGTAGGGAGAGGGGACCGAGTCTGCCCCAGCGCTTAGTAGAGGGCCTTTTGGGCTAGGGTATGCCGGTAGCTTGTGTGAGGGCCTGGACCTGTGGGTTGTGACTGAACGATTTTGGGAGTGACTTTGGGTGGGGTGCGCTTCTGAGTGGGCAGCTGTGTATACTTGGCTACGCCGAGGTTGCAGGTATGTCTGTACCTGTGTGCTCACAAGTGCCCGGGGCCGCAGCCCCGAGTGCAGGGGCCCTGCCGCCCCTGGGCTGTGGACGGTTCGGTGGCGCAAATGAGAATTGTCCAGACATGTGGGCGCCCTCAGTTTGAGCGCTGGATGTAAACGAGGTGGGGATGGGATTCCTTGAGAGACCCCGAATTGCTGGGCTCAGGCTGCTGGAGAGACTCGGGCCTCCAGTCCCCCAGGGCAGAGAGCCTGACTGCAGCCCTGGAAAGTCAGTGCCAGCCCCGGGAGCCCTCCTCTACCCTCCAGCACTTAGCCCAGTGTCTGACACTTAGTAAATTCTCACTAAACGTTTATTGCCTGACTGGTTGGTAGAATGGATGGCCAGATGTCTTCCCCACTCTCTACCCCCAAACCTAAAAGCACAGCGTTCTTTGAAAGGAAAGGCTCTTGGAGCTTGGAGCTCCTGCCCCTTGGTGGGAACCTCGAGTGTGGGATTAGAGAGGCCCCGGTATGGGGGGCCCTGCAGCTTTGGGCTTCGCTGGAACAGAGGATGGGCAGGGCGTCCAGTTGACTGCTGCAGAAGTCAGACGGGAGTTGAGTTGAGGCGCACTGAGTTTGCTTCGCCTCGGAATTAGGGGGCTTTCCCCAGGTTGGCTACGGTGGTGTGGGATGTGAGGAGCAAGTGGGGACAGCCTGGAGGTGCGTTCAGATACACTTGCAGCCCCTGTCTCTCTCCCGAATACCTCCTTTCCTCACTTCCTGGTCCAGAGTCAAGTCATGTGTGCTTACTGGAGGGGCTTCGGTGAGAAAGGCTTCTAATCTGGCGAGCAAGGACTTGTGCACCATCGGCTCCACCTTGGGCTGCCTGCACCGGCCATACACACGACCACGTGCACACATAAACGTGGACACACACACACGGGTACGAAAACACACACAGATACACACGGGCACGAAAACACACACGGGATACACATAAAGCATACATATACACAGGCACACATCGGCACGAACACACATAGGTAGGAACACACAGGCACAAACGCACACGGGCACACACACGGACACATCCACAGGCACACACATTCGGGCACACACGTGCTCATGTCCCTCCGGAGGGCCTGGCAGGGACCTCTTCGGCCTTACAGGCGCCGACCTCAAGGTTCAGGGAGATGTAATGACGCGTCCCAATGATTTTCCCACACCTCCCTTCAGCTTTCTCCTTCTCCGTTGTCTCTTGTCTTTCACCTTCTAGGAGCTAGCTCCGTGAGGACGAAAACTGGCTTTTTTTCTTTTTCTTTTTTGTGGAGGTGGGGAGACAAGGCAATTGAGGTTAGGGGACTTGTCCAAAGTCACACAGCTAGTGTGTCAAATGTACACGTTTGATCTCAGGTCCTCCTGGAGTAGGGCCGGTAGTCTACTCACTACCGTCACCTAGCAACTCCTGCAGGGACTGGCTTTTTGTACTTGTATTTTTAGCCTCGGCACTAAGCTCACCGCCTGGTACACAGTAAATGATTAATAAATGCTTCCTATTCTTGTTATCTGTGCACTTTGTGGAGGAGAGGGGAGGCCTGAAAAGTAGCTGTGACCCTTCCTCTGGATCCACTGGGGGGAAAGGGGGAAGGAGGAGGAAGTGCATGGAAGGGAGCATCCTAAACTTCTTCCTGCCTTGGAGGCAGAAAATACCATTTCAAAGTCATTGTGATCCCTGGAAATAGCTCTTTGTCCATTCAAAGGACATTCTCTCTCCCTACCTTTGTCTCGAATCTCTCTGCTATCTGTCTATCTGTGTGTCTCTCTCCCATGTCAACAATGCGATATCCACCCCCAGGCCCTCCAGAGGTGTAGCTGGGCACAGCAGGAAGTTCAAGGCAGATCTTGTGGCCACCCTGGCCTGCGGGGTCCTCAATCTGTCCTCACCTTCCACTTTCACAATTTATCAGAGAAGCTTTCTGGAGAAACAAGGCTCATCCTCTGTTTGCTAGCCCTTGGCCTGATCATGTGGCCATAAAGGGCCCATATAAATGCTAACTTTTAATTATCATAATTGTTACAGCCATTAGACAAAGTCCCAGGACAAGAAGGCAAGCTCAAGACCCTTGAATATTCCCCCTAATCCTTCCCCTCTTCCACTTTTGTTTGTACAATTTCTAATGTCATCCAGTTTCTTCCTTCCTTCCTTCTTTCCTTCCTTCTTTCATTCCTTCCTTTCCTTCCTTCTGTTATTTCTTTTTGATTTTAAAAAACACTTTATATCTTCTGTGGGTAGAATGGTATCAGGAAAGGTAGTTTTATTCAGTTCAGCAAGTATTTATTTCTTGAACACTTTTAAATTAATAGCATCGACCTCCCAGGATTGTTGTGAGGATTGAATGCTGGGCACGTTGCAGGTGCTATATAAATGCTTGCTCCTCCCTCCTCATTCTTCCTTTTTTTATGTGCTAGGCATTGAAAATATATAGCTAGAACATAGACACTGCTTGCTTTCTTTTTGAAAATAGTATTTTATTTTTTTTCAATTACATGTAAAGATATATATTTTTTGGCATTCATTTAAAAAAAATTACTTCCAAATTTTCTCCCTCCCTCCCTCCCTCCCTCTCCCCACAAACAGTAGCAATTCTATACTTATATATGTGCAATTATGTAGACATATTTCCATATTGGTCATGTTGTGAGAGAAGAAACAGACTAAAAGGAAAAAAATGGAAAAAAGTGAAAATAGTATGCTTTGATCTGCATTCAGAATCTATTAGTTCTTTCTCTGTATGTGAATGGTATTTTCCGTCATGAGTTCTTTGGAATTATCTTAGGTCACTGTATTGCTGGGGAGAGCTAAATTATTCCCAGTTCATCATTGCACAATTTTGTTGTTACTGTGTATAATGTTCCCTTGGTTCTGCCCACTTTACTTTGTATCATGTAAGTCCAGGTTTTTCTGAAATCCAGCTGCTCACCATTTCTCTTTTTCTTTGGAGAGGGAAAAGCAAGGCAATTGGAGTTAAGTGACTTGCCCAAGGTCATACAGCTAGTAAGTGTTAAGTGTCTGAGGCTGGATCGGAACTCAGATCCTCCCAACTCCAGCACCAGTGCTGTATTCACTGTGCCACCTAGTTGCCTCTAGATGACTTCTAATAGGATCTCTTTTTAGCACTGATACTATGTGAGATAGGGCTCATCATTTCTTATGGAACAATAATATTCCATTCCATTCATATATCACAACTTGTTCAGCCATTCCCCAGTTGACAGACTTCCCCTCAGTTTTCATTTCTTTGGCAGAACAAAAAGAGCTGCTATGACTGTCTTTGTACTGGTAAGTTCTTTCTCCCTTCTTTATCTCTTTGGGATGCAGATCTGCTGGTGGTATTGCTGGATCAGAGGGTTTGATTGCCCTTTGGCGTAGTTCCAAATTGCTCTTCAGAATGGTTGGATCATTTCGCAACTCCACCAACAGTGCATTTGTGTCCCGATTTTCCCTCACCCCCTCCAACATTTGTCATTTCCCTTTTCTGTCATATTAGCCAATCTGATAGGTGTGAGGTGATACCTCAGAGTTGTTTTAATGTGAATTTCTTTTGTCAATAGTGATTAAGATCATTTTTTTCATATGGCTATAGATACCTTTCATTTTTTTGTCTGAACATTGCCTATTCATGTCCTTTGACCACTTGTCAATTGGGGGAAAGTCACCTGGATTTTCAGCCTTGGAATCAACTTCTACTCTTCTATCTCCCACAATCAGTCAATCAGCAGATTAGTTCATCTCCTGGTAGGGGTCAGGTGCTGTGCTGGGCAATGGGGATACAAAGTAAGAAGTGAAATTGTCCCTGCCCTCAAGAGGTTTCTAGTCACTCAGAGGAGACAACACACACACACATGAAGTATGTACCAAATATACAATTCTCAAACAAGATGATTTGTTGGGGACAGCATCACAAACTAGGAGAGTCAGAAAAGGTCTCATATGAAAGGCAGCTTGTAGCTGAATGTGGGAGGAAACATGGACTTACAGCAAATGAAGATTAGGAGGGAGGGCATGCCAGGCATAGGAGACAATCAGGGCAAAGTCGGGGAAATGAGAGATGGCTACAAGGATAAAGTGCAATGAATGTGAAGGAGAATCATGGGCATGATCAGTCTGGAAATGTTTGTTCCAACCAGGTTGTGCAAGTCATTAAGCCATGAGTACTCTCTACCCAAATGCCCCATCACCATTAAGCTTGTGCCCACTTTGCCCCTTCCCCCATGTACTCTATGTACAGTGGGAGAATGTACTCTAGGGTTTGGGGAGAGGTGGGGATTGTATTTGGTTCTCAAGGTAACGAGGAGTTATTGGAGTTCATTGAGCGGAGTAGTAAAGTGGTCTGATGTGGGCTTTAGGGTGGTCACTTTTGTAGCTGTGGGGACTAGAGATGCCAGCTAAGTAGGATACTCTTATGATCGTGCATCTGAGAGGCAATGAGGATCTGAACCAGAGCAGTGCCAGTGAGAGGAGAGAAGAAACTGGGGAAAGGCAGTGAGGGTGCCCACCAAAACTCAGTGTCCACATCTACTCTCCATCCCCCTTCAGCCCCCTATCCCAATCAAGCACCAGCTCATTTCTATCTGCACAGCTTCCCCTCTGACCCCTTCCCTCCCCTCTCAGGCCCTCCCTCCCTCCCTCCTGGAGGCTGAGGGGAGAATGAAGAATAGGGTTAGGGTGGGAAAGATAGAAGGAAAGGTGGAATGGCAGCAGATTGTAATCAGATAAGGGCATTTCAGAGTTCATCAACAAGGAGCTGGTATATTTGCTGGTGAAGGCTGCATACATAGTTGAGGTTAGATGGAGAAGATCCTGGGGAATGAGTAAGTTGAGGGAAAGGGACATTAGACTGTTTGAGTATCAACATCAATCAATCAGTAAACTTTGATTAAGTACCTATTGTGTGCCAGGCACTGTGCTAAACACTGTGGATACAAAAAAAAAGGTAAAAGACAGTCTCTGTGCTCAAGGAGTGTATGCTCTCAAAGAGGAGACAACATGCAAACAAATACGTACAAAGCAAATTGTAAAAAGGATAAAGAAATCATTAACCAGAGGGACTAGGATTCCAAGAGGTCAAGGAAGACTTTCTGTAGAGTATACAGAGGCTAGAGATGCTGGAGACTGTGGCTGCCCATCCAGGGGAGAGCTGAGGGAATCTGGTAGATCGATCCTGCCTATAGAGATGCTGCCCTGGGAAGACCCCAGGTCCAACAGCATCCCTAAGTGACTCGTCCAGCCCATCGTGGCAGCACTTATACCCAGCAATTCTAAACAAGTGAAGAGGCAGCTCAGAAACCATGTGACCAGCTCAGTGAGCTCAGCTGAGTAACAGAGCAGGCAATCCAAGAAAGGCCATGTTGTGAGTGGAGCAGCAAAGCCCCCATCATGGATGCCACACCTCAGAACAAACTTCATTGGACCTCCCTGGTGATAGAAAGGACATCAAAGGCTCCTACCTCAGAGTCATGCGTACTCTTTACCCTCATGCCTCATCACCATTAAACTTGTGCCCACTAGGTCCCTTCTCCCATGTACTGTAGGGAATGGGAGAATATACTCTAGGGTTGGGCTTGGATTGGGGGGGGGGGGAGGTGGCTTTAGGGTGACTGGGGATGACTATTCTTATGTAATTGAGTAACTATCTTTTCTAAGGACAAGATTAGTTTTCTTTCTGGCTATTCAGGGGAAAAATGTCGTGAAGGCTCAGGAACTACAATGTTACAAGGAATCATCCAGAGGGTTATACCTAGAACCTGAGGCAACATTACTTCTCAAGCAAATTGCTTTTCTCCTTTTTGACTTGATCATTTTTCCAAAGAGATTGTTGAATTAGGTTGTTCCTTCTAATAGGAATATTGCTCACTTTCATATTTTTGTTTTATTTTTTATCTTTCAGTTTTGTTGATCTTTGCTTTTCACTCTATGTATTTTGGCAGTTTGAGTTGTATGCCTTTTCTGATATTTTTAGTTGCATGCCCAATCCTTTGGTTTGATATTTGTTCTTTCATTGAGGAAAATGTTTAGAGATGGACATACAAGTGCTGGTTTGACTCCATTTCCAAAATTCTGGCATGTTTTCTCAAGATGGTCATTTTCTTGAATGGATTCTCCATTGTTTCTATGGTTCTGTAGGACAGAATGACTGAGCTGTCACTTTCATTGGAACATTTCCTTTAAATGGCTGCCCTTGTTGAGCATGACTGATAATGGGTTTTGCTCAGCAGTAATGGACATCTTTAATATTTCTGCTTCTCCCCATTCTCAGTACATATTCAGTGTTTTTCATGGTGCCATAAACAGTGGAGAAATACACACATTCCTCTCTATTCTTTATTTAATAATTGTCAGAAAGCTATCACTCACAAGCCCCCATCTCATGTGTTCCCCTGGTGTTATTTACCCAGTTAACATCCTCGTAATATCAATTAACCAATTAGGAACTATTAGCTTTTACAAAAGTATTTTTATTGAAAAGGTAGAGTAAGCACTGAGCAGCTCATGGTGCTGTGGATAGAGGGCCAGGCCTGCAGTCAGGAAGATCTGAATTCAACATGGGCAAGTCACTTCACCCTATTTGGCCTCAGTTGCCTCATCTGTAAAATGAGCTAGAGAAGGAAATGGAAAATCATTCCAGTGTCTTTGCCAAGAAAGCCCAAATGGAGTCACAGAGAGTCAGACATGATTGACCTATAACATTTAGGTACTAAAATATAATAACATTCCCCCTCCCCCCCCCACAAACACATACAAGCCCAGTTGAACTCTCCCTTCTACACCCTCCTTGATCCCTGGAGATTGTGGACTCCTCCAGTGATCCAGGTGGTTGGTATAAAACACACCCTGCCCCCAACTTTGGGTGAGGAACTTCCTGTATGTGGGGGTCTTTCTCTTTTCCCTGAGTTCTCCCCTTCCCACCCCCACCCCCACTCCACCCAAGTTCACTCTTGGGTGTGCTATGGATGACCCACAAGTTGTTCCCATCCTCAACTGGGCTGGCTCCTCACCAGGCTATGTGAGGTGGGTTGCTCCTCACAGTGGCTGCCTGGTCATTGAATCACACATTGTGGGTAGAGCCTCAAATGGCTTTGGGGGATTTCTTTCTCGAGGGTCATCAAGGCAGACCCTGCTCTGGACACTTATTCAGTTAAGATCAGGAAAGAAAGATTAGAGATGGAGACATTGTAACAGCATTGGCCCACACCGTTGGAGCTGGGGATGCACTCTCCCACATGGACACTGGCCACCCAGGAACAGTTTTTCTACCCACCCCAGCCCTCTGCACCCTCCCTTCTAACCCAGAAGGAAATTATGGCTTTTCATAGTTCCGAGGGTGCCTGCTCCAAAGCCAATGCTGGGTGCAGGCTTCCCTGGTGCCCTGGGCATGTTCTCAGCATTGGGCCCTCCCTGGCTGGTCCCCCATGACATACTTTAAGAAACTGATAGCACATTGTTTCCTTTCTGTTCTTGGGGCCTCTGGGCTTCTAAATTTCACTCTCTTACCCTTTCAGGATGGGCAGGTTCATGAGGGCACATACCATGCCTGCCAGAGCCTTCTCTGGAACACAGGCCCCAATGTCCTTGCGCATTGTGGAGCCCAGCAATTTCTCACCTTGCCTTCATGGACCACAGACCTAGCTTGACACCCAACCTGGGGTCCAACATTGGGCCTCCCCAGATCCAAGATCCCTTGACTTCATGGCTGAGAGCTTTAAAGACCAGCTAGTCTGGCTCTCAGGACCCATGTGCCTGCTATTCTTCTCATGTCTACATCATCATGTCTAAAGAGTGTAGCTCAGGGTGGGAAGCCTCCCTTATCCCCATCACCAAGGAGCCTCCGGAGGCTTTGTGGTTGCAACATGGTTGCCAGTTTCGTGGAGTTTCCCCTCTCAATGGATGGCTGTTTGATCCAAATGGAAAACTACAAGGATGGAAGACCAGAGGGATCATTGCTGCTGATTTCTAGACATTCTCGGCCAAAGTAGTACCCCAACTCGAATTCTGGAGCCGCAGAACCAACAAAGGGGCCCGTGAGACAGTTTTGCAACCCAAGACAAGCTTGGAAGTGAGAGACCCATGCTTCCTTCGCCCAGATCTCCACCTATATTTACCCTGAGGCTGTGCATACAGCAGGTGATGAATAAATGCTTATTGAGTTCCCTAGAACTTAGGAGGAAATTTGCTTCTTTCACTGATTTGCAAAAGGGAAACCTGGGTGGGGGCTCTTGTGCTGGGATCTCAAAGAAATGTGGAGCCATATCCTGGGGACCTCTCCGGTAAGAAGGGATAGCCTTAGACTCACTGTTGGTGAATGAAGAGACACTGTGGGAGGGGCTGAGCTGCAGTCATCTTTGATTTTCATTATCAGCCGTACTTGGAGACAAAATGAAGGTGCAGTTGAGTGATTAAGAACTGACAGAAATGCTGTCATTATGCTCTCAAAGGAGGCAAGAAACAGCGTTATGTGGGACCTTTGGTCTTTTCATGAGATGTATTTTCAAAAGAACCTCTCTGAAACACCTAGCACTTTACCTTCTCAACAAACATGGAGTTTTTATCACCCCCATTTTGCAGATGAGGAAACTGAGGCAAAGAGTAGACATGAGTTTCCTCATGGTCACTCTGCTGATAAGTGTCTGAGGCTACATTTGAACTCAGGTCCTCCTGACTCCAGTTCCATCTCTCTGCCCACTGCACCACCTAGCTGTCTCTTGAAGATTCAAGTAGACAGAACATCTGTCACAGTGGATGAGAAGGCAGAAAAATGCTTGAAGAACTGGGAGACATCTCCAAACTGTGGGCTCAGGAGGTTAAGCCTATACCATGCTTCCCCCTTATTTTTATTCTCTCCTTAAGCTTTGTACAAATTTTGATTCTTGCCCTGTCTTCCCAAGCCTGCTTCCAGGGTGCTTCTGTCAGTGACGAGCCACTTTCTGCCTTTCAAATGGAATCAGTTTATTTTGGGAATGTATTTGGTGCACACCATGTCCAGGTTTTTCTGTTCTTCTAGGAAAAAGAAAGGGTGTGCCAGCAGACCCATTGGACTCAATCTGTTTAAGTAAGTTTGGAGGTCTTCCTCCCCGGAAAATTGCTTGAATCTGCAGTGGAAGCTTAGATCTATCACCATAAGTGGTTGAGCCTCATCTGCCTCACCCAGAAGTGTCTGAACTGAGCTCATTAGTCCTGTTACTGAGAAGGAAGATGAGAGACCATGGAACTTACAGTTGGTTAAGGGATTCAGTGTACATATGCATCAGAATATGACCAATGTATGAGTCTGATATGAAGGGTCATGAAATTTGATGATTTTCAGTTTTGGGGCTGGGGGAGCCAAGCAAGGCTTCATGGGGGAGGGGGCTTTGACCTTGAATGATAGACAGAGTTGTAATCCTGCTCTACCACAGACTCTCAAAGGGACTGGGTCCTTTTGCGTCATCATTCCCACCCCAAGGATAATCAGGTCCTCACTCACTGGAGAGGAAGATTCAGACCCAAGATAGTGTCTCTTCCTTGATTCCTTCACCTTTGGGGGACTAGCTTATAGTAGCCACCTACCTCTGTCTCTTGGTATTTCTTCTGTTTGGAGCCTCAGTGAAGGATGATCCTGAGGTGACGATGCCCAGATGACTGGGAATGCTCATCAGGGAGCACTCAGGGTTGGAGGCTAGTGACAGAGGAGTTGCTCAGAGCTGGATGAGGAAGGACAATCCACTGAGTAGCGTCAAGAAGAAGAACACTCTGAGGTGGAGAGAAGGGCCCATGAGGGACCCAGCAGAAGCTCTGTCTATCATAGACCCAACGGAAGCTCTGCCCACAATGGACCCAGTACACCAAGGGCTCAGGAGTCACAGTACAGACAGTAGTCTCGGCCCCTAGAAGAACCTTAGAACTCAGAAAATCTCTGGGGACCCAACCAACCAGTGCTCAATGTTTGGGGGGTAGAGAAGGACGGGATGTCTGGTCACTAAGAAGAGTTCTGGGGACCCAACCAGCCAATGATCAGTTGTGGGCGGGGGTTAGAGAAGGATGGGATATTTGGTCACTAAGAAGTGCTGAGCTGATTGATGGTTCTCCTTTAGGCAGAGAGGGCTCCAGCAGACACCTGGCAGGTCTGGCATCTGTGGCCTCTCCTGATGTGTCTCTGCTTGGACTCACACTAAGAATTAGGCTCAGGGGAGGCTTCATGTCATTCTGCACACTGATAATCCAAGACAGTGGTCCAAGAGCAGTCAGGTCAGGCCCCCAGGACATTGGATAGTGGACGGGGTTTTGAACCTCCAAGAATTCTGAGGCTGCTGGAGAGAGGCTGGGTTTGGGGTCCCTTGTTCTGTCCCCTCCTTAAAAGGAGACTGTATCCACAAGAAAGTCCTCAGAGGATACAGGCTTGATAGGAGTGCTTACTATGTGCCTGGCACTATGCTAAGTATTCTGGGTACAAATATAAGAAAGACAATTGCTGCTCTCAAGGCATTTCCACTCTGATGGAGGAAGACTATTCATAAAATGAAGCTGTAGAGGGGGAAGAGCTGGAGAGGGTCATGGGGAGTATGTGCTGGTGAGAAGGAAGAGTTGGCTGGCTTAGGAGCCCTCTTTCCATGGAGGCTTTGGGCAGAGTTCTTTGCTCTGCTTTCCAGTCCTCTACTCTGTAGAACCAAAAGGATTCCACTTGCTATGTAACTAGTGTCCTGATGAGGAGGTTTCCTGGGGTCTGATCCTGGTGGATCTCGGGTGTTCCTGGCTCCCCCTGGGAGCCTGGGGATCAGATGATGTCTGGACCTCTTCTGTGACTTAGACATCTGAGTGACAGGAGGACCCTCTCGCTGACCACCACCACAGAACCACATCCAGGCAGCCCCCAGGGGTGGGCTGGGGAGGAGGATAGCCCCAAGCTGATGCAGGGGCACAGCCAGCAGAAACCCTCTGAATGATGCCCTGAGATCCCACTTTGTCCTTGCTGCCAATGTCCTGTGCCAGCTTCACCCCACAGTTCCCCCCCCCCCCCAGCCTCGGGCCAACCTGGGGAACAGGGCAGGACTTGTCGTTCTGAAGCATCCTCCAAACCAGCAATGCTTTCTTGGAGGCTCCGTTGGAGTCTCTGTTGGCCGGAGGACTCAGGAGCCCAGGCACATCCTCAGCACTGGAGAGGCAGAGACCATCCAGGTTTGCACGATGGCCAGCCTCTGGGATGCGGATTTCTCTACCTGTGTAGATGCTCCCTCTGGTGGTGAGAACTGTGTTAGCACCTCAAAGGATCCATTTGTGAGATGTTCAAAGTCCAGCAGGTCCACTCTTCCCACAGCCTCCTTGCCAGAGCCTACAGGACAAAGACGGCAGTGCTCTGGAGCTGCCTCCAACCACCCACCAGAGTGAGTGGTTAGATGTTAATGAATTCATTTACAACCCAGGAATCAACTTTGACAAAGCAGCACTTGATGTCTCATTTGGCCAATGTTCCAGACTCAAGAAAGTGATGGAGAAACATTGAGGCTGTGGATGAAACTCAGGAATCTGTGTCCCCATTCTCCCCACTCCATCTCCCCTGCATCTGACTGTTAAATATTTACCAACATACCCTCACATTTATTTCTCCATAAACACTAGACTTGAAAGAGCAATAGGAGGCTGGGAGAATGAAGTCTTTACCAGGTTGGAGGCCTGGTGACTGTAGGATAATTAATAAAGCTAGTAAGAATCTTAAATTGGCATCAATGCAAGGCTTTCAAGTGTGCAAAGTGCTTTTTGTCATCACATGTTTTCCAAATAATAGGGCCAGTTTCTCTGGTGTTACTGGTCTAGGGCCAATGCCCTGGTGCCCTGGTCTTGCAGGCTCCTGCTCTCCTCCAAAGCTGGATAATTCCCCTTTGCCCATCATCACCAAGGAGCAGGGAGGCATGTTGGGGATGACAATGAAGCCTCCCTCCCCCCACCCCAGCTCTATCTGTGCCAAGGGATCCATGTTGCTGGGAAAAATATGTAAGCAAAATCTAGACTACAGCACACACAAACACGTGTGCACACACAGAGTGACTTCATAACCCTTCGATTCTCAGTTTGAGCAGATCAGGGACTCATTTGGGCAAAGGTTCCTGAGAACTGAGCTGGAGGAGCAAATTATCCCTGAAGACTCTGACTCAGGAAGACAGTGTGTGTATGTCTGGATGTGTGTATATTCATGTGTAGGTGTATATATTTGCATGTATGTGTGTATATATGTGTGTGTATGTATGTATATATGTATGTATGTATGTGTGTGCATGGAGCAACCTCCCCAAAGCTCTGGGCTCCCAGAAAAGGGGGAGGCAGGGAACATTTAGGTTTTTCATGTAGTGGGAGGGGGACAATGACTGGAAAAAGGAAAAGTTAGCAACAACTTAGGGGGTGGAGGGTAACACAGATGGAAGGGACTATCAGAGGCCACTTGGTCCCCTCTGTCCATGTCCCCAACCAACTGTTTTCTGGATGACAGAATAGCATTCCATCCACGAACCGCAGTTTGGTTAGCCTTTGCCCAAATGATGGACACTTGCTGCATCTGCCAGTTATTGCTAGGACAAAAATGGTTGCAGCAAAGAATTTTGAGGCTGTGGGACCACCTTTTTTGTGTTTTTCATCCTCTGACCTTTTTGAGACATATGCTTCACAGGGGTATCTGTTGGCCAAGAGCCATGCTAGTTTAATCAGTTTGAGAGACAAAGAATGGCTGTCTTCATGGTCTGCCCAACCCATTTGGGTTGGTTAGTTGATCCGTAGATAGAGTGCTGGACCTGGAGACACTCACTCTGTAAATCCTGGGTATAAGCCATTTACACGCTGTTTGCCTCAGTTTCCTCATCTGGGGAAAATGGGGATAATCATAGCATCTCTTAGAGTTGGGAAGATAAATGATGTATTTGTAAAGGGCTTTGCCACCATTAAAGTGTTACAAAATGCTTGTTATCGACATCGTCCCTCTCTACAAACATGTCAGGTCATTTCTGAGAAAGACACTGCTGTTGTCATTGTGATAGCCTGACTCCCTCACACCAGTCAGCGTGGCCCTTGGGAAAATACCAGCTGCTCACATTTTCCAAGTTCTTCGAGGTTGTAAAGCTCTTTCCATTAAGTATGTCATGGGTTTATGCCAATCCTGAGAAGTGACTGTTGTCATCTCTATTTTACATATTGAGTAATGAAAGACCCCATAGGTCAGGTGACTTGCACTGGAAAACACTTCTTGATGGGCTTCAGCCAATCAGATGGTATTTTGGTAGGATGCAGTTTGACTGTGCTCAGTGGTCAGTTTTTAGTAGGCCACTTTCCCCTCCACACTTACACATCCACACAGAACTCCCCCGTAAATGGGAGCAACCACAGGGCTGACTGCTTACTTCTTCCATTAATCATTCTTTTAAATAATTCCAAGTTTATGTCTAACGTGAACCGTTAAAAGGACTAAAGTTTGTTTTTCTTGGACTTTGGGTTTGGGATTTCTAGTCCATTTATTTAGTGAGGTTTCTTTTTCTAATTTCAGAGTGACTAGAAAAATCCTATTACCCAAACGAACACTTAGGCAAATCTGTATTTATCCACATCAACTTCCAACCTGTCAAAATGTGCAACCACATGAACAATCAACTGAATGGATGCTCAAAACCATAGACAACCAGAGAAAACCTGTTTAGCACCACACCTGGCACAGAGTAAAATGCTAAATAAACGCTTATGGATGGACTCAGCTCACACCCATCTTATTTGCAAAGATGGTAACAGAACAAATCAAGGTTAGAGGATCTGGATGAATGTATCCAACTGTTTGGGAAGAGAAATTGGAATGATGCAAGAAAAGTTCTGGAACTTTTCCTAGTTTGATTCTGTGATTCTACCATTGGGTTTATGCCACATGGATATGATTGAGAGCAAGAAAAGACTCATTTGTTCAAAGATGTGGAAGGCAGGGCTATTTGCAATAGCAAAAAACTTGAGTACAAAATTCTATTCATGTCATTGGGGTAGCAGCTGACCAGGTTGTAGTGTGGGAATGAGACACAGGGAGACTGAGTCATGATGGCAGCTGTCAGTGGTAGATCTCTTTCTGAGATCTTTAGGAAGAAGCCCAATTTCTACTTGTTGGTCTTCTGTTCTGGGGCTCTTGTGGGGCAGGGCTTGGATTGTGAGGAGGGACTGAGGTCCCTCTCAAAGGTCAACTTCTGTGATTCTCTTAATGATGAATGCGAAAATTTAGAGAACAGCAATGTGCCTTTTGACTGATTGATATGAGATGACTTATATGAGGTGAAGTATGTTGAGGAAGGTAGAATCTGAGAAGCAATAATAAGAATTATTATACTAAAGTATAAAAGGGGATGACATTAAATTGTCCCAGTGCTCACATCAAATGCAATAGAGAATATTTGTTCTTTGTCCTTTGTTCTTGAAGAGGAAGGTGACACTATGGCTTGCAAGTGAAGTGGATTTAAGTGAGGCAGGGCTGTGCAGAGTCATCTGTCTCATTCTCTCCTTTTGAATCATCTGGATCCAGTGACCAAATATACATCAGGAGGATGGAAGAGAGCTCTGACTGAGAGAAACATGTATATAACCTCGTAAGGGTTAAAGTGCTTATCTTCCATTGGACTGAACAAACAGGAGAGCCCAGATGGGTTAGGTCACAGAGATAATCCAGTATAATTCCTCTTTTAGGCTGTTTTGCTAAACTATCTTCCATGCGTGCTCTTTGGATCTGATTTGATTGCAGATTTGTGTAAGGTTGGGAATAACTTGAATCAATCCTCCCACTCCACTTAGCTCTGATACCTTTATCAGGAAAATATTTTGATGGAATCAATCCATTAGAGGTGGGAACAGTCTGGAATTTACCCTGAACTAATCAATCAAAGGTATTTTGATAAGGTGGACAGGAAGTCTGTTCATAGGGACTTGGTCACACTCTGTGGAGCTCATATAAAATCAAGAAGTTAGTGCAGAATTGAAGATTCCAGGCCGCTTAATGGCAGGAGACTCCCCACAAAGCCTCTGAGAAGCACTTGCTCGAGAGGTAAATGTGAACCCCATTTTCCCTACCCCCACTCCCACTTTTTCATTGGAATCCTTGCAGAATTCCAGGGAGAGCAGCAGTGGATGGCAGTGTCTGAATTGGGAGATGAGGACAAGCTGGACACACTGAAGGACAGCTCTCTCATGATGCTACAAGGTCTGGCAGAAACCTGTATGATACTGAGGGAAACTTCATGAGTTCTCTCCCCCTCCTCCCCACTAAGAGTTGTCTTTTCCCATGTGTAATCTCTAAGCTTGAGTGCTCTTTCCTCTGGACTCCACAGGTACTCAAAGGAAAGTATGCCACAGACCTTTAAGGGGATCTTCTTGTATCAACTGTTAACATCTAAATCCACTTGGGTCTACTATAGTCTACTTGGGTCTGTCTAATTGATATCAACGAACCCTTTTGGGAGAAGCACACTAGTTGGGGCTCTTGAGGTACAATACTGGAAAATACACCTCTTCCCAGCCTCTCCGAGTCTCCTAGAACCCCGAGGGAAGATGCAGTAGAGATGTTCTGGGCACTCAACATTTCAGTGTGAGTGAGAATTGGGACAGTGCATCCAGAGCTCAGCTACATTTGTTTCATTTTATTTTCTGCTGACAAGAAATTAATTGTGATGATTAACAAGATGCAGCCAGGATTTTCACCTGTCTCCTTTTATTCTTAAGAAGAAAAAGATTAAATTCCTCAAGTACAAGGATGAAAAGTTAGATTTTAAAGAATTTAAACCAAAATAACTTCACCTCAGTTCATGAAGAGCCCCCACCCCCAATCACCAAGTTGACAGTCAAGAGTCAAGAGATCTGTGCCTTCATGCTGACTTAGTGGCTGATTAGCTCTGTAACCTTGGCCAAATCCATTTATTTCTTCTGGAGAAGGAGTTTGGACAATATGTCGTCTAAGTTTCTTTCCAGCTCTGAAATTCAATGGGAAATTATTTTCTAGTCACTTTGCCCAACACTTACCATTAGAGTGTAAAATACTTCCTCTTAAAAAATGTTTCCCCTTGACTGAGTAAAGCTCAGAACCTCTCCCCTGTGGTAGAAGTCTGTCCCTACATGTGACTACAGTGCCTTCAGACAGCCTCTTGGGTGGAGCCTTTCACTCAGACAAGACCCATAAATCATCCTTCGATGCTGTTAATTTTTTTATAAAGTATGAGGATTTTTATTTCGTTAGAGTCTAGTCTGATTCCATTATGAAGACTATCACACAACACTATACATCTCAGCGGACCACCAATGACCAGAAAGCACAGAGATATGATCTGGGTCAGTGGGACAAGACAAGAATCCTGAAGTTGACAGGGCATCTGAAACCTCAACACATGGCTTCATATACATGGTATGAGTGCATTGTGGGACAAGATGGTGGAGCTGTAGTCTCACCAATTTGGGTGATGTGGACTGCTCCCCATTCTGCTTCCTCACCTTGGGTGGCTCTTGTCCATGTCTGGCCTTAAGTTCTCCCAAGCAGTCCCTTCTATGTGCTGTGGGGGCACTTCCTCATTCTTTTCTGATGTGGATGCCAATGGACATGTGCTATCCTGTTCATGCACTCATTCTTTTGATGGCATTCTTTGTGTTGATTTTGTGACATAATTCTTCATTTGCTGTGTGTCGCAGTCATGTGTTCAGAACTGCCATGCACCTCTTTCTTGCCCTTTGTAAGAGCCTCGGCTCTAATTCTTAGGAAATGTGAAGGCTTGATGATGCCCAGGCACAAAACATCACTAGACCAGACCAGACCATTATGAGGAATTTCTTTTCAGCTTGAACTCTCACAACCAAACTGAGCATCTTTGGCTTCCGCATGTTTTCCTATTTTAGATGCATTTGATACCAATAAGCAAAGGGGATTGAACAAGCTTATCTCTGCTCCATATCCAAGAAATCTTACATAGTTTTGACACATGCCACCCCTGGTATCATGCAGGCTAGTGGATAGAGCACCAGTGCAGGGGGACCTGAGTTCAAATCTCACCTCAGACACTTGACATTCACTAACTGACCTTGGGCAAGTCACTTAACCCCAACTGCCTCATCTTGAGTCCTCTCCAGTCATCCTGATGAATATCTGGTCACTGGATTCAGATGGCTCTGGAGGAGAAGTGAGGCTGGTGACCTGCACAGCCCTCCCTCATTCAAAACAAAGTCAAGTGCAAGTTATGTCATTATTTCTCTGATAGCATGGTCTTCTTCGGCAATGAAGGTTGAACACTCACAAGTCATCTTGTCTGAGAGTCAGTTTTTGTAAGAGGAAAGGATGGTGCTGGATAGTTTGAGGTAGTCTAGAACTTATTTCTGCAACTTCAGACCAAACAAATCTAGAAGCTGAGTCCTTTCTGGGCCAGGAAGATGAGGAGAAACTCAGACAAGACTGCAAAGAAGGCATTTGTAGGGGCTGGTGAACTAATATATAGAAAAGTCTTCGACTATGAACAGGTCACCAAGACATGTCAGATCCTCCAAGAAGTATTGGACTAACAAAAGCTTTCAAAGACAGTCTATAAGCTGTAAGGAGACTGGTCCTAGAGCTGAGAAATTAGGGGACTGCGGCAAAGTTAACAGGATGGGACTGAGACAAAACACCTGGTGCCCATTAAGTTGTCCATTCCATCCCATTCCAATAAGCAATTCAATTATATTTAATTGACATGTACTCTGTGACCTCGTTTCCAAACACATAACAAATCAATTGATAAGGCCTCAGAACTGAGAGCTTCAGTTTATCATCTCAAAGATTTCATTTTGTTCTTTGCTGCAGACGTCATCATTTAGAGAACTTGCCCTGCCCAAATGTAGTCATATGACTTATTCCCGGCTATTACTTTCCAAAAGCTTGTTTCAAAATGTTTCCCGACTTCGGTTGATTGACTTTCATGGATATGTGAATACATCAATGCATGCCCCTTCCCTGCCCCACCACACTGACGATGCCGATCAGAGTCCTTCCCAACTCTCCCTCCTGGGAGATTCTCATCCATAATGGGGACCTTGAAGCTTTGTACAAACTCCTGCCACCATCATAGGACCATCTCCACTGGTTTCACCCAATGGCAGTCTCTACATCACCTTTAGATCACTTTCCAGGACCCATTCCTCCACAGATGATCCTAGGGGAGTCTGGCTAGGACTGTTAAGCTCACTGCATGCTTTTAAAAATTAACTTGTTTCAATCAAGAGAAGTCCATCTTCTCTCTCACCCACACTCCTTTTAACTGAAAAAGAAAGCAAGAAGAAACGGTGGGAAGGAAGGAAAAGAAAGAAAGATGTATTATAAACATGTATAGCCCAGCAAAACAAAAAGCTTATTGAGTCCAGGGCCTTCTGTTTGGATGCTGTGCACACAGCACCTCCTGAATTACTTATGGATCTTCTCTTCCAATTTGGGGAGGCAGCATTGCCTGGTCCATTCCAATTTGGAGCAGGAGCTGGATACCTATTAGGAGTATGAGAACCAATACTGACTCCCCGCCTGATGGACTGTGTCAATTCAGCATTTATGTAGTACCTGCTGTATACCAGGCACTCTTCCAGGGGCTTCACCTAACAAAACATAAGGGAAGACAGTTTCATTTCTCAAGAACATGACATTTACACTTGTCATATATCTGGACTTAACTATTCAGCTGGGCTTTATTAAGACTTTTAAGTTACAAGGCAACCAGGATGTCAGTTCAAATCCAACCTCAGACACTTACTAGCTTTGTAATCCTGGGCAAGTCATTTATCCCAATTAGAGAGAGAGAAAGAGAGGGAGAGGGAGAGGGAAAGGGAGAGAGAGATACTTTAATTTGTGTCCATACATATTTATCAGCAAATTAGGGCTTGGTGGATCACTTGGCTCATAGTCTACAATCAATGATAACACTATTAGTGATATCACTTGTAAGCCATGGAAATGTGCCAGTTGGTGTCCCTCTGACCAGCTGTGGTAGAAGCAACATCCTTAAACCTATACTCATGCAAGTTGAGCTAATTTTCCCCCGTTAGCTCTTGTGACTAAATGCTCAGGCATTCTGGTCACTTAAATACAAATCAGGCATGAGAAGCGCCAGGGACACCCTAAAGCTTGACTGTTGGACCACAATGGGTAACTCAAGCCAGAAATCCACTTGTTTGAAGCAGTCTGCAGGGTCCTAAATGTCTATCCATGTTGAATAACTTTCTCTTTCCATCGCTAAATAAATCTACTTTTTGTTTGTTGTTGATTATTCTTTAGGTATTTCGTTCTGTTCCAGTATTGAGCCTAACCTGCTGGCAGAGTGAAAGATTGAGGCCCAGGTTGGGCATCAGCCTTGGGGCCCATTCTCCTCAGCCTCGTCACTGGTGATTTGGACAAAGGAATAGAAGGTTCCCATAAGATTTTCAGGCAATAGTTATTGACTGCTTTGGGAAACAGGAATATTCTTGAGCCTCACCGCCTGGGTCCTACAAACCCAGATTGAGACTCCCCAGAAAGAACACTCTGGAAGGCCTGTTTGTCAAGGGATAGATGATCAAGATGAAGGCCCCTTAGGCAACACTGGATAGAGCCTTCCCCTTCCTGGGACAGAGTTTCCTCATCTGCAAAATGATGAGCTTCTCTGAGATGGCTGCTAAGCTTCTGACCAACTCCAAAACTGATTGCAAAATGAGGGAAAAACTGACTAGTTGTGAATATATTTGGAAGAAGATGGGTCAATGTTAATTGCCAATTCTACCCTGAGTACTGATGTAACTGGAATTGAGCCAACCAGATATTGGTACATGTGATTGTGAGAGGGTAGGCCTCACAAAGAAGTGAGCCTCCTGAACTCAGTCAGTCAGCACTTAAACACCCTTGGGATTGGGATCCAATTCTTTTGACCAGATGGGCCAGTCACCTGTGCAGAAAATTCCCAGGACTCCTGCAGATGTTGGCAACATGTTTGTAACTTCTTGTCTCAAAGGTTTAGCTGAGGGCACAGAGAATTCCATGACAATCAAAAGAACTGACTTTTACAGAATCCTATCAGGTTAGCAAAGTACTTTACAGAGAGCACCTCATCTGCTCTTCATGACAAGCCTGGGAGGGAGGTGTTCCCATTTTACACATGGAAACAGAACCTTGCAGACCTTGGCAGGATTTAAAACCCAGGTCTTTTGACTGGCAGGCTGGCCACTGATTCTCAACATCAAGCTAGAGGCAGAAGTTCCTAGCTTTGGTTATTCTACTTTTATAAGAATTGAAATTTGAAAGGTCCCAGAGACAAAGAAATGATGATACGATGTGACGTGACATTATATATCATGTCATGATACACCATCGTTTATTCTGTCATACCATATGTCATATCACATGTCATATCATATCATGTCATGTCATACTGTACCAAATCGTACCATATATACCATACCATACCATACCATACCGTGCCATCTCATCCCATCCCATCCCATCCCATATCATATCATATCATGTCATATATGAGATGGCCAAATGCCCTGACGTTGTTTGCTCAACCTAGAGAAGAGGCAACTGTTTTAGTTACTCATTTCACAGATTTCATCAGTTTTCTATGTCAATTGGACTCCCAGCAAGAAGAAATGGGCTTAATGAAAGCCTGGTTTGGGTGTGGACTGGGCAGACCCGAATGGGGGCTATTGTAGCAATAGCACCTGCCAGACATCCTGAAACCTACGGAAAAGCAGGCTATCACTTGTGTTCATCCTTTGTGCCGAAGAAGACCATGTCATCAGAGAAATGATGACATGACTTGCACTTGACTTTATTTTGAGTGAGGGAGGGCTGCGCAGGTCACTGGCCTCACTTCTCCTCCAGAGACATCTGAATCCAGTGACCAGATCAGGATGACTAGAGATGATCCAGGATGAAGCAATTGGGGTTAAGTGACTTGCCCAAGGTCACATAGCTAGTGAGTGTCAAGTGTCTGAGGTGAGATTTGAACTCAGGTCGTCTTGAGTTAATTGACTTGCCCAGGGTTCCCCAGGTAGTAAGTGTTAGAAGTATGATTTGAACTCAGCCCTTCTTCCAGACTCCAAGTCCAGTGTTCTATCCACTGCATGACCTAGCTGCCCAATTCAATTATCTGTGACTCCTGCACTGGTGCTCTATCCACTGCATCACCTAGCTGCCCTCTTTCTTAGTTGATTAATGGACTGACTACAAAAGAATGTAGTATGTATTCTGACCACCATGTGGTGCTGTTCTCACACCATCAGCAGCCCTGACGTTTCCCAAATCTGCAGCACCCTCCCTGCCCCCTGGTGGATACTGAGCACCTTCCACAGCAATGCCTCAAAGGACAGTGCTGAATTTGGAGGCCACAAGACCAGAGTTCAAATTGAGCCTCAGACACTCCCCAGCCGTGTGGCCCTGGGCATTTGGTGCCTCACTTTTCTCATCTGTAAATCAAAGATAGTAAAAGCTCCCACGTCCTAGGGTTGTTGTGAGGAACAAATGAACTGAAACGGACAGGGCTTTGCAAGTCTGGACAAGCTGTATGGATGCTGCTTATGGGTCATTTCCAGTCTTGCAGGACTCATGAGGCACCTGCCAGATGGACAAGCCATCTAGGTGCTTGAAAATGAGAACGTAGAGAATGTTTCTGAATGATGAAAACTTGAGAAGAGACAATTGGCTCCAAGCTCCCATTTCACGTTTGGGAAATCTCCCACCTTGGAGGACTCGAGCTCCTTCAGGAGACTCAGGAAACTGGCTTGTTAGTTACCACATGATTTGTTCAAACACAGTAAAGTGTCTCTGTGAAAGCTGTCATGGTACTTTGCCCAGTGCTGTCTGTTCAACCCAGACCTCATCCTAGTTGTCAAATGGAGGAAGAAATAAAGGGCAAGATTCACCAAGAGAACTCACCTGGACCAGAGGAAATGAAGGAAGCACCAAGTCAGTTTCACAGGCTAAGGTTTTCTGGTCTGTCTTCCAGTTCCACCATACCCTGGCACTGTCTTTACCCCACAAACCCATCTTTACTGCTACTATTCTCCAGGATCTGTTCCAGGTCCCAAACTGGGCCACAGGTACAGCAACAAGGGAAGCTGCAACAAGCCACAGTTTATCAACATTAAGGAATCATGTAATGGGCCATCACACAAGTAGCATGGAAAGAGTATTTTGGAATATGCTAGAGCAGGAGTCTCTTCTACAGTAACAGAAGAAAACCAGCTGGCCCCTCCAGTCATTTCCAACCTTTTCATCTGTTTCCTCAGGAAGGTGTTATGAACCCCTGCTACAAATGGGGTCCATGACTGGTACTTAGTAAGCACCTGCTGTATACAGGGCTTCATGGTAGCTACAAGAGAGAAGGGAAAACTTAATCCCTTCCCCCAGGCAGTCTTAGAGTTAGAAAGGCCAACAATGTGATGAAGGAATATCTAGAAGAGCTCAGCAAATTCCTGATAGTAATAGCTAACATTTACAAAGCACTTTAAGGTTTGTAAAACACTTTAATGTTATTTATCCCTCCCAACAACCCAGAAAGGCAGATACTCTTCTATCTCCATTTAACAGATAGAGAAACTGAGAGTGAGGGGAGTTAATTGACTTGTCCAAGGTTCCACAGGTAGTAAGTGTTAGAAGTATGATTTGAACTCAGCCCTTCTTCCAGACTCCAAGTCCAGTGTTCTATCCACTGCATGACCTAGCAGCCCAATTCAATTATCTGTGTCTGCTGGGAGGGAATCCTCCTCAGGAATGGATGGCTCTGGACAGCCTCCAACACTGCCCCTTCCATCCCTGAGACTCTGTAACCCCATGTTATCAATTTACTCATTAAAGGCATTGTTCATTTACTGGCAAAATAACCACGAGGAAGAGTTTAATCAGAAGCCACAGCTTCTGGCAGCAGCCCATAAAACAAGATGAGCAGGTTGTCCGTCCCCTGCATGGGGGTCACTGCCCGTGATGGAGCTGTTGTTAAGGCTGGTGATGAAGACGCGTGGCCCATGCTTTATTGCTTTTCCATTGGCTCTCGGCGATTGCAGAGCCAATGTCTAATAAAGCATTTGCAGGCGCCCCACTTCTCCTCCCCATCATGAGCCTGCTTGCCACTCATGATTTGTGGGACAGAAGGCCTTTGTCTTTAACACCCTGAATAATTCTGGCATGACCCCACTCTAGCGTCTTGTCAGAAAGATCTCAGTCTCGCTCTGCTCGTCCCCAGACACAGGACAAACTCGTCATAAATCTGCAGCAGCTCAAGGCGCTCGGCTTCCTCAGGAGGGGGAGGCATCCTGTTCCTCACAACTGAACCACAGTGGGGGTGGGGCCAGACCACACCCAGCTTTATCCACTCAGGTCCAATGGACCTTTGCTTTGGAAAACAGATTGGATTTCAAGGGTAAATGGACAAAATAAGACATTAGGCCCCCAACAAATGGACTTATAGTGCTGTTTTGCAGCAGGAGAGGACTCCTACTATGAGAGGAAGTGGCTGATTAAATTTCCCAGCGGTCTCAGAATTAAGTCACTTGCAACTAAGAAAGTGGATATGTTGTAATTTCTAAGATGGCCTAGTGCCTCATTAAATGGGCCTGCTTTTTAAGGTGATTGAGAATGTCTTTGCTCCTGTTTATATATTTATTTGGTACTTGGTTGGGTAGGACGGCAAGTGAACTCAAGGCTGCCAGATGCAGAGGAGAAAGCACCAAATTGGGAGCTTTGGGACCTAGATTCAAATCCTTCCCCTGGCACTTAATAACCTTGTGACTCTAAGGATGTCTTTCACTTGCACTTTCTGACCCTGTTTCTTCTTCTGTGAAATGGTGTTATAAGCTTTGCATTCCTTACCTAACATTGTGAGGAAAGCCCTTTAAAAAAACATAGATCTTGCCGGTGATTGTGATGGGAATGGATGTGGAAGTCCATGATGCCTTTTAGGGCTAACAGTGCCACCCAGGTACCCTCCACAATCTTGCTGCCAAGTTAGCTGGACTGATTCCCCCAGGCTGGGCTCATTGGCATTAAGGACAGAACAGGTCCACCGGAGTATTTGTAGGTGGTGCCATGGGTAGACTTCAGAAAGAACCGCAGTGTGACCCTAAGTCAGTCACTGTAATTGTGTAAACCTTGTTTCCTCAATTGTGAAGTCAAAGAGTAAGAGCTGAGTTAGTGACTTCATGGGGTTGTGAGAGCCCAAGGATAAAGTGAGTGTAAAGAGCTAGGGTAACCCCTAAAGATCACAGGAATGTCAGGGGCTGTGTCTTGTTTCATATTTACAATAATATTAAAATAATAGGAGCTAGGCAACAGTGCATAGAGCACTGGGCCTGGAATCAGGAAGACCCAAATTCAAATTTAACTTCAGACATTTCAATCAATAAATCAATCAGTATTTATTAGGTACCTACTATGTGCTAGGTGCTGCGCTAAGCATGGGGATAAAAGATATCTCTGTCCTCGAGGAGCTTACAGTCTCATCAGGGAAACAATATTCAAACAAATATATACAAAACAAGGTAGATACAAGACAAACAGAAAATAAATAAGGATCCAAATAAAGAGGCATTGGGGAAGGCTTTCTAGAGGAGACAGGATTGTAGGTGAGACTTGAAGGGAGTCTGACCATAGAGACAAGGAGGAAGATCATCCAGGCTTGAGGCACAGTCAGAGAGAATGCCCTGAGCCTAGAAATGGAGGGGTTTGTTTGAGGAACAGCTGGGAAGCCACTATCACTGGATGAAAGAGTACATTTCAGGAGTAAGGTACAAGGACTGGAAAGGTAGGAGGAGGACATGTTAGGGAGGGCTTTGAATGCCAAAAAAAAGACTTCTGCATTTGCTTTGGAGGCAATAGGGAGCCATGGGAATAGACTGAGCAGGATTAAGGGGGAATGACAATGGTTGAATTTATTTTAAGAAAATCACTTTAGTGGCTGAGTGCAGGATGGATTGGAGTGGGGAGATATGTGAGTCAAGGAGACTTACCAGAAGACCCTGGGCAAGTGACTTCACCTGTTTGCCTCAGTTTCCTCATATGTAAAAGGGACAATAACAATGCCTAATCCCAGGATTGGTGAAATGAAATAATTGTAATGAAGTGAGATAATTGCACTTAGTGCCATGCCTTGCATATCTGTTGTTGTTATTCAGTTAGATCTGGCTCTTGGTGACCCCATTTGGGGTGTTCTTGGCAAAGATACTGGAGTGGTTTGCCATTCCTTCTCCAGCTAATTTTACAGATGAGGAAACTGAGGCAATCAGGATTAAGTAGCTTGCCCAAGGTCACCTGACTAAGAAGAGTCTGAGGTAGGATTTGAACTCAGATCCTCCTTTCTATCCACTATACCACCTGGCTGCCCTATATAAATTAGCTATCATTATTAAAACAGAACTGATCCCTTCAGGACAAGCAAGTTTGATCAATGGCCAGACTGGGGAAAGAAGTTTTGCAAGATATGTAGAATGTAAGGGAGAACAAACAAAGTGGAGAACCACTCAGAAGTGAGGTAGAAAATCCAGTGGAGAAACAATAGGATTCCAAGGAACCTTGGGAGGGGCCATCAGCACCATGGACAAGACAATTGAGAGCTTTGACAGTTGCAGGTGCTTCATCTCTTATGCTAGTGGTGTGAGGCAGCTGCACCCAACCCCTACCTAAACCCCTACCCAAGCTCGAGGGTTCCTAGGCTGAGACCACCTGCCTCTCTCTCCCTTTCCCAACAACGATCCTGCTTCTGGACTTTGGATCTCTCCATTAGGCCTTACTTTATTGGAAAACTATGCTGCTAAACTGAATCTGCCTGGTCCTCCCAGATCCTCAGTCCCCTCTGTTACTCTCTCAATCAGACCCTCTCAATGCAGGGCACAGCCATGGGCTCCAGGGCTTCTGTCTAAGAAAGGGGCCTTCTCCCTATTTCTCTCCATTTGCTTCTGGACTTCTCCATCATGCCTTACTCAGGACCTCCTTTGCCTCCCCTTCCTTTGTAGCTTCCTGCTGGGTGTTGGTCGGCAGAGATTCTCAGATCTACAGTTCCCATAATAGATGACCTCTCTCTTCTCTCTGCCTGCTACAGAACATCTCTATCTGGGCCTCAACCCTGCCATGTCTCCCGCCAAGCTCCTTGTCTGTTCCTTGCTGTGACTTCACACTTCCCCAAATGGTATCATCATTCATCATTTCTCCCAAGTCCAGGACAGGAGTGAGGGTGGGGGAGAGGAAAGGCATATATCTTTAATTCTTCCACTATTGCCAATACACAAGTCCTATCAACACCGCAATTCCTCACGTCTCCTTCTTTTCTTTGTTCCTTCAGGTGCCTAGTTAATGTCACACATTGCCACCTTCCTGAGCAACTGCAAAGTTTTCTAATTAATCCACATGCTTCTGTGTAATTGCTCATCTGCTCCCTCCTACTCTAATCCACTGTACCCAAGAACCCTTTAACTGTAGATATGGTTGTATCACCCCTGATCAAGACCACACAATTAATTTTTGATTGCCTGGGGAACAGAGTTCCAGTTCCTTATCCTGACATCCAAGCACCCCCTCCCCATGCCATGTTGTAATAAGTTTCATGTCTTTGGTCACGCTCTTCCCTATGCTCAGAATTCCTTCTTTCCTCCACCTATCGACTGAGTTTTTTGAAGACTAGATCTTCTCATCTTACCCAAAGCCTGAACCCTTACAGTTACAGAGGTCATTGACTGGTCTGGGAGCTTTAATCCACTCTGAGGTCAATTTCTCTAAGAAGTGTACTAAAGGAGAGAGGTGACTTATGAATCAGTCAGTCACCAAGTCTAGGGACCAATGATAATTAAGTGTCTCTAGCAAATATAACATATAATCAAAAACTCCTCTTTCATCCTACATTTTTTCAAAGCAGGGAATTCTGTAAAAGAGAATACATTTCTTTAATCATTTAAGTAGTGTTGGACAACAATCCCTTCATCAGGGCTCAAAGACCGTGGTGTTTGTTACTGGCCACATTTGCAGCAATTTGAAACAAAAGATGTGAGATTTGGGTCAGTGCCTTACAGCTGTCTAATATACTTGCATTCCTCATGATGCATTTCCATGAAAAAACCAAAAGTATTTCTTTCTTTTTCTTTCTTTTTTTTGTTTTATCATTTAAAAAATTTTTCATTTTTAACATATTTCATGTCACATAAAACAATTCCAACTTTTGGTTAGGTGATACTTCTTTTTAAAGCATTTACAATATAGATCACAAAAGAATTTTTATTAAAACATTAACCAACTGAGACACAAATAATATTTATGTATGCTAACTTCTCAAGTCCTTGACCTAATTGTTGCCACAGTATTACTAAGAATTAAAGGACCCTAACTTTTGTTGTTGGTCTAAAGTTCTAAGTCTAATAGCTTAATTTTAGACTTAACCTCAGATATTCCCCTACTAACAATTTATAATTTAATACATCTAGTATTAAGCTTACAAACTTTTTGACTATAGGAAATTGACACTAACAGTTGGGACATTGCAGGGAACCAACATCTCCCCAACTTCATGTCAGTTCCAGGTAGGAGTAGATTGTCAACTTGCATTCAGTCAGGCTTAAAGTCTGCTAGATGTCAGTGGGAAAACTGAGTCAGGAGAATCCTCCCTCAGTCCAGGCTGAACAGCTGCTCTCCCACCCTTTCCGTGAGATCACCTTTTCCAGCTCATACCAGCATCTCACAGGCTTAGTGGCATCATGGATTGGAGGCTCAGACCATCTTTCTTGCTATCCATACTTGGAGTTAGACTCAGAAGAACAGCCACTTAATAGTCCCATAGCATCTTAAAATTGCAAGTTCCAATAACCAGGTTTCAAATATGACTGTAATTTCACTTTGGTTAAGGAATATCTTTTGAGGCAAATCTTAAGGGGCCTACATGCCTTTCTATACATGTTCTTGTTCCTGATTAAATAGCAATCACAAAATCAGATTTACCATTAAAACCGTAACTTTTCCACCAATGCCAAATTTTATCTGAGGTTACCTGCCTCTAGAAAATTTAGACTAAAATTCTTTTCCCCAAACTAAAGATGTCTTTGATTTTTCTCAGTAATTAATTCAGTCAATTGTTTTAATACTAATTGCTTTTACATCACTTTGTAACATGTCATCTCTCCCCTCCCCTTGCTTCCTAATACCTTTCATTCTGATTACTCCTTCCCTCAATATACCCTCCCTTCTATCACACCCCACCCTTCCCTTATTCCCATCTTCTCTCTTTTCTTGTAGGGCAAGATAAATTTCTATACCCCATTCCCTGTATTTCTTCAAAGTATTTATTTCAAAGATGCAGGGAAACTAAGATGTGTCAAGATGCTTACGCCTCATCAAGCCCTTTGTAGTTTGTTGAAATGTTGCACAATAAACAGGTTGAGGAGACACAGATTGGCAATCAGGAACACTCAGAAATTATAGGGGACTTTCCAACCCTGAGTCAGAGGGAGGCTTGGGACAGAGTCCCTGCTAGTGGAAGAAAGTGAGTTTAGGAATAGCCTTTACCTTAGCCTAGGGGGATCCTGCCTGGCTTTCATTTGGTCGCTTGAGTGAGTAAATTATCTTATAGATTTAACTCTGACTAAAGAATTATCAACTTTCTCTCACCATGGAGAAATTTTCTAACCACTTTAGCTTAACAAACGGGATAAGAAGGACAACATACAGTCTAAAAAGTTGAAGCTTAGCCTCTAAGCTAAAAGACTAAAAGTCCCACTTTAAAGCATGGTTGGGGGAAGTTGTTGATGACAAAATACCCCATAGGCATAAAATATCACAGTACTCCTTATAGTAGCAAAGAACCAGAAATATAGTCGATATCCAATGATGGGGACTGGCAAAATAAATTGTGGTAGATGAATATAATGACATTACTATTCTATAAGAAATGATGAAATGACAGCTCCTGAGTGTTATGGATAAACCATTATGAACTGATGCAAAGAGAAGTAATCTGAACCTGGAAGACAATATTAAGGACAATAGAAACGTTGATGGAAATAATAACAATGAATCTGAAACTGATCTTTGCATAATTGAGGGAACAAGCTTGACTCCCATGTAGAGAAGAGAAAGCATTGCTCCTTTCCTCCCCATTGTGGGCAGAGAGAAGAGACTATGAGTGCTAAGTACTGCACACATGTCAGAAGCTGTCAATGCACTGATTCATTTTGCTAAGCAATTCCTCCCCCTCACCTTTAGTTTTTAGATCTTGTTCTAAGGGATGGTTATCTGGGTGGGGGAGGAGGAATGGAACTGAAAAGGATGGAAATACTTCAAAACACTTGTAAAGAAGAAAGATGGCAGAGAACACTCCTTCTCTGAAGATAAAGGTGAGGACTCCACCCGAAGGCCAGGAAAAGAGAGCAAAGTGAGAGAGAATAGAGGGAGCAGGTGCAAAGAAAGCACGGGGATGAGCTCATTGGAAGACCCTGGAAGCCTGAAAGTGTTGGAACATGTGCTTTGGCATTACATGTTCCATACATGTGTCCACACACCCACTATCCTCAGTATGTGTGGATTAGTGTGACCCAGGTTTAGGAGGCTAACTTATTTTATTAAATATCTTTACTTCGTACTAATGATGTCCATTGGCTCAATGGAAAAAAGAAATACGTTGATGCGGCCTCATGATATATGGTTTTGAGTTGATGTGGACCCTCCGAACAGCTTAAACCTGGGTTCCCTATTCTTGGGGTTGAGAAAGTGTGTGCCAAAGGGTGCTATGAGCACTGTCACACTTAAGTAGCTGGGTGGGTACATGATAGATCGCTGGTACTGGAGTGGAAAGATGTGAGTTCAGATCTGTCCTAAGACTATTTCTAGTTATGTGACCCTTGGCATATCACTTGACCTTCACCTGCCTCAGTTTCCTCCTCTGTAAAATGTGGATGATAATATCCCTTACCTTCCAAGGTGGTTGTGAAGATCAAATGAAATTCTATTTGTAAGCACTTAATAGCCCTCAAGATGCTTTATGAATGCTCGCTTTAAGCCTCCTAGTCCTCATGACCATCATCACATTAATAGTGGTACCTAACACTCGTAGGATTTTCATACCTTGAAACTTTTCAACTCATGATTTGTCCAGAAAAGGCAAGGTGACCGGCTCAGACACCCTCCCACATCCTGGAGCTGTCTGCACTATACCAGGTACACAGGGAGAACTGGAATCCAGGTGGCCATTTGACCCAGTTGTGACCTATGATCTCCCAAACCCTAGGTATCTCAGTTTTGATTTGTTAGAGACAGAGTTAAAGTCAGCACTGAGGTGTAGAATGTTCAGTGCCACTCCTGGACTTAAAAAGCCAAGTAAAAAGAGTCCATGTATTTGACCATCATTATATCAGAAACCTAAACCAGAGTTTTGTGGGTCTCAGCAAAGCCTGGCCCCTTAACCACCTCAACCGTTCTGTGGCCCACACCGTGCTTTTCAGTAAGTGGCACCATTTCCCTTCATTTCATAAATCCTTTATCTTGTCTCTTTCTCTGATTTCCTGAGTCTATCTCAGATGAAGAGAAGGGCATCCAGGATGGGCAGGGCCTCCAGTCCATGACACAGGAGGATTGCAGGTGGGCTGCTTAGAGAAGATGAAGGAAGGGCATGAAAGATGCTATTGGAAGGCTGCTGTGTAAGTGGGGCCTCAGACCCTAGAGAGGGAAGTCAGGAGTAGTGGGAGGAGGGGCATTACAGAGATCAAGTTAGGGATCTAACAAATCTAGGGACATGGCTGCCAACAATGAGTACCATCCCCAGAGGGAAAGAGGCTTCCTGGGAGGGTGCAGATGTCCCCTCTATGGAGACTTCCAAGGAGAGTCTGGATGACCACGTGGCCATAGTGAGGATGTCACGGTCCCTCCATGGCCCTTTCCCTCTCTGAAAAGCCATGATTCCTGTTTGAGGCTGTGGAGATGAGTATGATCTCAGTGCACACATCTGCACCACACATGTGTGACCACAAAGGCAGGAAACAGGAGATAAGCAGGCAGGATTAAGGACGTGAAAATAACCTCTTGTTCACTGTTACTTCCTGTGAAGACAGCTCATAACTGTGATGATGACTCTGCAGCTCATTGAACTGTCCTGTAGAACAAGGGTTTGGCATGGGCTTCACTTCCTGTTGTGAGCCTGAGAACATACAAGAGGGATTTGACTACAGGAAGAACTTGAGTTGAGGAGAATGGTTTTGGACATTTTATTCCAGTTGAAGATGCCATGATGGATTATCCACCCCTCCCCACTACTTGTGCCTAGCCTGACAGAGATTTCACTTGCTCCAGAAATGACTTTTCCACTGCAAAGTGACTCCAGTGTAGAAGGGGGCACAGTGGGCAAGCCTGTTTCTGCCACTGGACATGTGCCTGGGCATGAGCCCACTGATGCAGATGCAGCTGAAGCACATGAGGCTGCCTCAGGGCACCGTCTCTGGTGTTAATACTTTGGGCTGATGTGTTGACTCTCTCCCGATTTCTCATCTTCTGGGAGGAGGAAGAGATATGAAAGCAGAATGCATGTGTGCAGTACATGGGCCATCTGTCTCATGGCAACAGATCCTGGTTAACTATTGGGTGCCTTGGGAGTCAGGGCCAAAGCCTGCAAAGCCAGAGTCCATTTTTGACGACACTTCTGGACACATTGGCAGCATGGGCTTACCAGAGAAACGCCAGCTTTGGGGAATCAGGATCCTCTCATTGGGCTTCGTGGGGGGGCCCTCCCCTTGTCTTTACATATTGTCACCCAATTAGTATGGAAGCAGGTGGAGGGGCAGAGACTATCGTTGCTTCATCTTTGTACACCCTGCCCTTATCCCAGCAACTGCAACACAGGAAACTACTGATGAATATTCTTGACTGACTTATTGGTGCCCACTAGGCAGCATGGGCCTGACATGGCACTGCATAATGGCTCCTCAAGATGACCGACTGTGAGCCTCAGCACTATTCTTCAGCTGCTCATGCAAACCAGTTCCCCAGGCCCCAACAGATAAATCTCTAATGTGGGCACCAGTCTGTCACTGTGGACAGAAAAAACGTCCCTGCCCTGCTCACTCCCTTGGCCACAGCCTTCCCAGTAATTCACCAAGCATTCCACTTACAAGGTCTCTGTCTTCTTCTTGCCACAGGGTACCCCACTATCCCTTCCCTTTGGACTACCTGTCTGTCACCCTGAAGTCCCCTCACCACCAAATGTGCTTGCCCCAATCCCCAGAACAGGACTGACCACATTTTGGAGAGAGAGAAAAGAAAAGGAGGCCACATCGTTCTTTGATGAGACCATCTAAAAGGAAGATGGGAAAGATAGAGACAAGACATAATCCCTGCCAAATGGTAAGGAAAGGGCTTGACCAGAACCAAAGCTGGCTTAAGCAAGCATGACTTACTGTTATTCTCATGGAAGTGTTTAAGAATCAGCTCCTCTCATGTGAGTTGAGCCTCCATCTGGGGATGAAGTCGTCAGACTCCTCAAATCTGAGAGCAAGAAGGGATGTATGGGGTGATGAGGTCCAGAAAAACCCTGCCAGAAAACCCACTGAATTTCACGGTATTGAGGTGAGCCCACGTCTTTAGTCTGACCTGAAAGCTTGGCTCCTGACTTTGTCATTGAGGGTGTGAGCTCTGCCTTCCGGCTGGGTGTCAGCTGCCCACTTGGGACGCACCTCCTCGATCTGCCTGCATCCTGTCATATGTAGGAAAGGCAGTTTGCGATGGGGAAGAGAAGGGTCTGAGCCTGACCTCACCCATGGCAAATCACGTGGCTTTCTTGGGGCAGGGGTTAGGGAGAAGATACTAGGTCAGAATCAAGGAACTCGGAGGGAGCTTGCTGGGCCATGGGGTGTTCAATGGCATATGTGTGGAGGGGCTGCCACGTGTTGTGGTTTCCTTTCCAGGATCTGTGGAGCCCATGGCTCCCTGCTGGCCTTCTCCCGTGCGTCCATGAGTTCATGGACAGAAATGTCCTTCTCGGAGGTGAGAAGGGCCCCTGGAGCCATGCATCACATCTTGGGAGGATAATTTGCCTCACCCTTTGTCGCAGATTCATTCATTAGTGGCCTGGCCAATAGATCCGATCCGGGCTTTGAGCTGACTGCAACTTCTGATTTTGGAGCTGTGGTGGAGAGAGATGAGTCCCAACCCTCCTCTGCCAAGGTGCCTGCCTCGCAGGCGAGGGTGCCATCACTGATACCTCATTTGCTCTGACCTGCAGCCATACACCCTTCCTTCCTAGGGCCTTTATCAGTGTTGTGGATGACATATGCCTCAGCCCGGTCCTCATACCTCTGAGACACCGCCAAGGGCTTCTAGGCTTGCCGGCTGCATTGGCACCAGTGGGGCTGCGCCACCTCCAGGCGCTGTCCCCTCATCACTGTTCATCTCTTGGGGAGTCCCTGACTGGGCCACCAAGCTAAAAGAGCCCCTGCCCCTCACTCTGGCAGACAATAACAAAGCCATGCCTTTAGACAAATGTTTATTGAGAGCTTGATCTATGCCCTGGCATGAGGGGTGAGGAGGAGAGAAGTGTCACAATATGAATAATCATAAGATCAGAAGATTCTAGATATAGAGTTGGAAGGGATATGAGGGGTTATTGCTTCCATCTCCCTCACCCTTCCAGACGAAGAAACTAAGGCTGAGGGAGGCTGGGTGACTTGCATGCGATCACAGAGTTAATAACTTTGACGCAGGATTTGAACCCAGGTGCTCCCAGGCACTGAATTCTATTCTGTCCTCAAGCCAGTTGCACACACAAACACAAATATTGTAATGGGGGGTGGTCTGGTATATGCATGGACCGTATTCCTAGAGGAAATGGGGGAGATGTGTACTAATACATAAAGGAAGCAGCAGAGGCTGAGGAGTGTGCCTAGGTTCTGGAGCTGGCTGCAGGCAGCTCACCACCTTGTGGGCAAGAGCCTTTTATCACTTGGTTTCATGGATAGGACTGCTGGTATCAACAGACAGCTTTGGTTGTCTCTCCTTCAGAAGACTGTGGTGGAGCTTGATGACCAGTAGGGGACCAGGCAGCCAGGACAGAGCCTTGGGACCCAAGAACAGGGCCATCTTGGGCAGCTTCTGTGTTCTCTCACATTCTGGTCTCCAACTAGGGAGATCAAGTCACAGGAATCCAAGCTTGGTGTTCCAGTGCCAATGCCTAAGGAGCAACAAATAGTCTTTGTGGGTAACCTTTGGGCCCCCGGAGTTCTGGAAAGAATCACCCAGCAGTCACACTACAGCTGTCTGTAACGTGGTGCAAACAATGCTCTGTAGGAACTGAGCAAATTTGAGCCTGTTTTCCAGAGACTGAGCTTCTTTAAAGAGATCTTAGAGACGGATGAGTCCAGCTTCCTATGGCCTCCTTCTTTACCTTCCTGCCTCTAATCCCTCACCTCTCCCCAGAAGCTGACAGAGTACAATGTGGCTCTGACTTCCCCTGTTTCAGGAGCCCCAGTGGCTCCCTAGCGCCTACAGGATGAAATGCCCACCCCTCCCCCCAGAACTCAGGGTCCTTCCCCCTCTGACTCTGACCTGCCTTCACCCGTTAACTGCACCCTCCTTGTCTACACCATCCTGTTTCCCACATTTGCACCTTTGCCTTGGTGTCCTGCATCCCTGGAATGTATTCTCTTCTCACTTCTAGGTCTTAAAATCCTTTTTCCCCATCCCTACAAAGGCCTTTCCTGAGTCCCTACCCCAGTTGTTAGCACTGCCCTCCTAATTAATAGGTAATTACTTGGTATATATTTTTATTTACTTCTCTTGCTCCATGTTTTCTCCCAGGACAATGTAAAGTTGTCAGAGGCAGGGTTGGTTTCATCTTTGCACCTCCATTGACAAAAGGGTGCTTTATAAATGCCCTAGGATTGAGTGCCAGGCCTGGGTCACCAGGCTAGGGTGGAGGTGAAGGCTGAGTCTCAGACATAGTCAAGGGTCAGTGGGAGCAGGCATGTGAAGAAGAGTCACTGAGAGAGAGGAAGCCTGGAAAGGCATGCTGGATGCAGTGGTGGCCAGCCTTGGGGCCTCCTATGTCACTGAGGGTCTTTCTCTGAGCCTGTGTCCTTTCCAAGATTGGGCTAGGTGCAGAGTGTAGGAGGAGGCACCAGGGAAATGAACTGCTTGGAGCTTTGAGCTGCTCTCTGCTTTTTGGATTTTCTCTGCATTTGTCTTCCTTTTCTGCTTGTGCACTTGAGCTAATGAGGCTTGAGCAAAGGTGCCCAATGATGGAAATTAATTATCCATCAATAGATTTTTCATTTGCTCTTGGACCTAACTTGTTCCATCAGTTTTATGAAATCCAGGAACTGCTAGCTTGGCCTCCTCTCCCAGCTCAGTGGGCGTGAGACATGTGTGTGCCTGTCAGACAGCATGGAGAGATCTGTAAGTATTTGGAAGGGGAAGGGAGCTCCAAGGGTTCACTGACCCCTTCAGGTCTCTGGGGACTTGCTCCATCTTCTTAGGTCTCAGACTGAGTCAGTAGCCTCTCTGGGCCTGCCATTCTGACTGCTGGGCGTTGGGGAAGGGGGACCATTCTTTTCCCCAATATTCTTGTTTTTAGAAGGCTTTTGTGCTACTGATGTGGTTCGTAGTGCCAGAAAGAGAGTGTATTGCTCATTCTCCAAAGCCCTCAATAACATCAACAGTTCACATTTCTTTTCCTTTTTCGAGGCATTTGGATTAAGTGACTTGCCAAGGGTTACACAGCTAGTAAGTGTGTGAAGGTGGATTTGAACTCAGGTCCTCCTGACTCCAGGGCCAATGTTCTATACACTGTAGCACCACCTAGCTGGCCCAGCTCCTAGAGCAGCTCTGGCAGGCAGGAAGGGAAGGGATTGTTATTCTCATTTTAAGGATGAAGTAGTAAAGGTGAACCAGCTCTCTCTTCCTCAAGTTGAGGGCTTCAGGGAACAAAGATATAGTTTCCCATGTAGTTAAACTCAGCTTTACAAGGTTGACTTGTTGTTTAGAAACCTCTCACATGCACCAACATGGTCCAAGGACTTGTTCTTGTTTGGCTCTTTTGTATGTGAAGCAATATGCAGAACTGCTCCAAGGACCAGGAAGAAGGGAGGCTCCATTAGCCAACAATCAGTGAAGCCTCCGATGATCTTCACAGCAAAGCTGCCCACTGACAAGGTGCTCTGTCCCACCCCCGGCCTTACAGCATCTCACCTCCTTTGAAAAGGCAGGCTCCACCATCTGTCATGGTCATCTTCATTTCCTCTCTTCCAGACTCTCAAACCTCTCACTGTCCATTTCCCTCCTGAATCATCCCCTCTTACTGTCCATTTCCCTCTCTACCAGGGTGAAAACAAGATCAGAGCACCTGTGGAGGACACCAAAGATGAGACTGCAAGGACATACTTACTGAGGGATTACCTGGGCAATTCTTATGGGGCTTTGAAGTCCAAGGAAGGGAGAGGAAAAAGAAGCCCATGAAAGAGACCACAGAGAAACCATGTAGGAACAATAAGGGTGCTGAGACCCCAAGGAATGCACAAAAGGTCCAGGAAAGGAACCCACAGTTGTATAAGGACACAGAGTGACACTTCTCTGATGGAGCTGTATCTAATGAGATGATATTGGTTAGGGAAGTCACGCATTTGGGCTCAACAAATCAACTTCACAAATACAAGATGATGGAGGAGTGCTGTGGCTGTGGTTTGTTGAAACTTCTAGGGCAGGGGTCTTTCTGTGGCTCATGGATTCAATGTCCATTCACAGTGTGCCATAGGAATCTAGGAATCCAATGCAACTTTCAGTTGTACTGAGAGAGATGTCTAGGATTAGGGAGGGGAGAGTTTCACTGTTCTCACTACTGGGTGTTACCTCTAGTATTGTGTTCAGTGCTCTATTCCTGGAATATTTAGCACAAAGTCTTGAGTCCAGGATCATCCACAAGAGAGCAATTTCAAACCCATAGAGGGGGGAAAAAAAGCAAATGACTGAGGAGCATTTTTTGTCCAGGTCAGGATTTAGAGCTGGTTGTTGTAAGCACCAACAGGGTGGGATTTTTGTTGTTTCCTTTTTGGAGTTCAGTTTCCCAGGCTCAGGCTAAATTGTGAATATCTGAAGACTTAATCTCCTTTGAATCTCAGTAGTTCACAGCTGTGCTGAGTCACGTGTGTTGTGATGCCTTCCGACTCTGAGCCTATTGGTTGAAAATTATAGATACTGGAAGGTTGGTGTTTTGCTTTGGGGGTTTCACTTATGAGAAGGACCTTTTGATTCCCTGGATGGGACTCTAAGTAGACACTTCTTAAGAGATCCCCCCACTACTCAGGATGTCGTTGGTGCTTCCCCATCTGGTGGTGTATGTAGGTGGTTGTATTACTTTTTCAGACAGTTGCAGCCCTGTCTGTTTATCTTTGTGTTCATTTCTCTGCATGCATTTTCTCTGTATTTTCTCCGCATTCGGGGTGTTAGCCTTTCCCCTGAGCTAGTGAATGACTTATATATGTTAATTAAAGAAGGACTGTTGACCCTTTTGAAACTGTCTTTCTTTTATAAAGAAGATCTAAGAGCCTGTGCTAGTATGCTATCCTGGGGGTACCAGAGTGTTTGCTGTTACAGTTGGGCAGCCTGTTGAAACGGTCCCTTGGCACATAGGTCTGGGAGAGGGGCTCAAGATGGAGAGTGAGCTGAGTCCTGATATCGACAGGAGAGAGAGTGTATCATTGAGGAAAATGCATAGCTCTTTTGATGGTCTGAAGTGACTCCTTGACACAGTCCATTTTTTTTAATCACCCACATTCTCCCAACAATCTGACAATCTCTACAGAATCACAATGTGATTTCCCCATGATTTTCCCAGGGTCAGGCTCAATGTGACCAGACTTTGGCCACTGCTTGTGATGATCTGCACCCCAAAAATGGTGTAACATGTTTTATCAAGATATGTGTGACCAGAAAAGGAATGTTGTGGAAGGAAAAGATGGTAGATGAAGAGACTGGTATCCCCCACCCCCAGCTATGATGGCACCTAACGGTAATGGAGGGGCATATAGGAAGGTCTTTGTTCTATTGTGGAGATGCTCTGCAGAGGATTCATGGCAGGAGACTGAGAAGAATCCCTCAGGATGAGAAGGCATGAATGAGCTGGGATCTGGGGTAGGGGATGGAGTTCCCCATTGGTGAGAACACAGATAAACCACTTCAGCCATGTTGAGGTTGCTCCAACCTCCCTTCTAGCTCTGTACCTGATTTTGGCTTGTTTTCCAATTCTGTCGACATTTAGTATTTCATTAACTTATTTTTCAACTTTATCTATACCATTGATGGTTTTCTTCTCTGCTGAAGTGAGTGTATTATTAGTTGGGTCTTTAGATCCTTTCTGGCTTTTGTTAGTAGTATCTTTCTTGGCCAATTCCCCCCTTATTTTCTCCATATATACGTAACCCAAATCTCACCCATGGTGACTGGGCAAGGAATAGCCCTGAGTAGTAGTATACATAAGCAGAGGGAGATATGACTCACGGCTAATTGGAGAGAATGCTGAGTGTGATCCTGTAGCTGCTATAGAGAATTTATTTCATTTGATTACAGAGGTTCTTAGGAGAGAAGTATGGAGGAAGGATCTGCAGGGAGGCAGACAAGAGAGAAAGATACTGACTGCTGGACTGTAGCCCTCCAGAGCACATGCATGTACGGGAGCTACACCCATCATATTCTTGACATCTAGAAAATGAAACTAGAGACTACTGAGAGATGATCTCCCCTGAGTGGATTGGTTCTTCCTCCTTATTTGAGATCCCTTACTTGGGACATAAGGTGTGTTCAGGCAAGCCTAGCACCTCTGGGGTGAAGGTTGTTGTGGTGTCCACCTGTGGGTCCAGGAAGCTGTAGCATGCACAGTGGCCACACCACAGTAATGGTTTTGGCAGACAGGCTAAACCAAGTTGAGGGTAACCCGGAGTCTCAAACCCATTGGTGAAGTAGGGGGGTGTCTATACCAAGAATGCGAAGACTTCCCTTGGTAGAATGAAAGCATGAGAACAATTTGTTCCAGCAGCCATGAAGGCAGCTGAAGCAGGTTCTGTGGAGTGCTTAGAACTTGGTCAGATACAGAAGACATCAAGGTGTCCACTGCATCCCAGGCTATTGACAGTCATCTTGACTTCTGTCCTATCACTGGATTCTGATGATTCTGGAAGAGAGAATGAGGCCAACAACTTTGTGCAGCTCTGTCCCACTTAAAGTCATTTATACATGAATCAAAAGACATCACTTGTACCATTTTACCATTTTTATCTATCTCAAAGTCCTGTGGTGACAGTCCTTTGGTGATGAAACAGCAGGTATGGATACATTGGGAACTGTAGTCACAATCCTGTGCACAGGCGACCTAGACCATAGGGTCATCTTCTCACTGGAAGCAGCAGTGGGCCTGGCAACCCCCTGGGTATCTGAGCAACCCGTTAAGGATTACACTGCTCACCTCCTGGTGTGAGGAAGAGGCTACAAAAGGTGCTCTAAAACTTGCTTCACCCAACCCTAGCCTGATTACCACCATCAGTGGGGATCCCACGCAGAGGTCAAAACACATACAGAAACATCTGCAAAGCAAATTCCACTCACTATCAGTACATAGAATGTGTATGTACTTATCCATCCACAAAATCCAGTAGACCTGAAAGACGAACAGCTCTGGTTGCAAGAGAACTCAGCAGGTATCACATCCAAATGCATCCCTGAGTGAAACAAGGTTGGCAAATGAAGGCCAGCTTACTGAAGTCAGAGCTAGATACATGTTTTTGGAGTGACCACAGTGAATGGGAATGCCATGAAGCTGGTAGAAGTTTTGCAATCAAAACTAATCTAGTCAACAATCTTGTGTATCTTGCAAAAGGATTGAATGATAGGCCCATGACAATGTGATTGTCATTTTCAGGAAAGCACCATACCACCTTCATCAGTACTTATGCTCCCACCACGACAAATCCTGTGAGATCAAAGAAAAATTTTATGAAGAACTGGAAACCTTTATCTTCAAAGTGCTGAAAGGGGACAAGCTTATAATTCTGAGTGACTTGAATGCCACAGTAGGCTCAGACTAACAGAGTTGGCAGGAAGTCCTTGGGAGGAGTGGAGTTAGAAAGAAACAGCAATGGTCACTTACTAGTGAAGACTTATGAATCTCATGACCTTTTCATCACCAACACAATAAAACTTTGTGGATGCACCCTCGCAGCAAACATTGGCATTTAATAGACTATGTCACTGTAAAGAGAAGAGAGAGATGTGAGAGTGACAAAGGTGATAGATGGCACACAGTGCTGGACAGATCATAGACTTATCTTCTCTAAGATAAATATTTACATTTAATAAAAGTGGCAGCCACAAGGCAAGATAATTACCAAAAGACTTCATGTTAATAGACTAGAACACTGGTCCATATGTGAACAATTTGTTGCTAATTTGGAGGGAAAATTGAAGCAACACATAATTGGCAACGGTGGAGCAGAGGAGGAATGGGCGGCTTTCATAGATTTGGTGTTCAGCACTGCATTTACTCATAAGGGCTGAAACACTTGCAAAAGTCAGGAGAGCTCTTACAGGGCAAGCCCTCACATGGTGGTCAGAAGAAATGATACAAGGACACTCTCAAGGTCTCTCTGAAGAACTTTGGCATCAATTGTGAGACATGGGAAATGCCACTACAGGATTATCCGTCATGGTGTGCTCACATCAAAGAAGGCGCTGTGCTGTATGAGTTAAGCTGAATTGCAAAAGCTCAAAAGAGACATGAGATGTGCAAATTTAGAGCTATCCACTCCCAAAGTTCATATGGACTATTTGTGCCCGACCTGTGGGAGAGACATCTGAGCTTGTATTTGATCAACCACAGGGACCCACTGAGCTTTGACTCCAACATAGTGATGTCATTTCAGTCCTCTTTGAGTAAAAAGAACATGTTTTTGTCTTCTGCAAATGTTCTTCTCTGAATATTTTTGTGGGCCTTTTCTCCCTGACCCCAATGATTTCATGAGGGAATGAGCCTGGCAATCACTGTGCTAAATGAGAGAAATGAATGATTGGAATTTTGCCATTTTAAAAATCTTTCTGAGTTGTTTTCCCCAACATTCAGTGTGATTCTAAGTTCTGTAACCAGGGAAGGAGCTTGCTTGCTTTTCTCCAGTTTTTCTCTCCAACCTAGAATATCTCCATCTTTTCTTTCCTTTGCCAAGTAAGCGAATGGGATTTAAGAGAGAACTGAGAGCTCTTGAAGTTGACCCTTTGATTGTTTGCAATTCTAAGCAATTTCAGATGGTTCTTGGTGGTTTGTTTCTTGTTTTGAAAATTATCTAAACTCTTTGACCTTTTATCTTTTGGGAAATGGTTTCTAGTATATATACACAGACAAATACAGAGATACACACACATATATCCTATATATATATATATATATATATATATATATGTACATATATATGTAAATTTGTATGTGTGCATATAGATATACATATATGTATATATGCTATATTTCATTACATTTTTATATGTAGATATAAATATAGGTGTATGCATTGAAAATAAAGCAAGACTATCAGAACTCAGAAATCATTGATAAGGAATCCAAGACTCGGGAGTCCCACACCAAGCCTGGGGGGTAGGTCTCTATCTCCTTGGAAGTGATCCAGACCAGCTCACACAGTAGATGCATATGTTCTGAGAGGCCCTTAGAGGTGCCCACATGAGCCTTGGACATGAGCGGCTCGATTCTGCCCTGGGCCTTTGGTGTTTCCGGCAGCTGTTCTGTGGCCTCTCTACCCCTTATTATATTGAAGCATCTCTCTTGGCTTGTCACAAAGAATTAAAATCTATAATAAGAAAATTTAAGAGCTTCCCTGTAATTTGGCCCATCAGCCCCACACCCGCTATTAGCCAACAGCATCGCAGTATTAATCCAGTCATCTTCCTTTCGTCTCAATGAATTGTGATAAAAATGTCAAACAATTAGATTATATTGGCCGACGCTGCCGTGTTTGATGGAGTGTGGATGTAGGCCGCGTCCCTTGAATCACCCTGACAAAGCGAGCCTGGCACAATGCCTCCATAAATTTCCTTGGGGAAACTATTTAGGGTTTTATTGTCAGTCAAGCTGAGTTGGAGAATGCAAAACAAGCAACTTCTACCTAGGAAAGGTCAAGGTCGCCTCCCCCCCCACCAGGTGGGCAGGAAGAGCGACCTCCTCCATGATGGGGACAGACTCAGAGGAGGCTCTGGGGCAGTACGAGGGGCAGAGGGGGCCAGGCTTCTGTTTCTAGGGGGCTTCTAAGTTTGACAGGTGCCTTTCCCACATTAACCCAGTGATGCCCAGTGGCTCAAGTCCAAGCAAGGACTGGTTGGATCTTTCTGCCAAGAAAGGAAATCTCATGTGGTGTGTCCAAGGTTACCCCATTATCAAGTGTCAGAAGCAGGATTTGAACTCAGACCTTTCCTGATTCTATGCCCAGTGCCACCTTAGATCAACTCGGTAAGCTATTGTGCCAATTGCTGGTCAAGATGGAAATATGCTTTGCATGTCCTCACATGTAGAATGAATATCATATCTCTTGCCTTCTCAATAGGTAGAGGAGGGGCTGGAAGAAGGGAGAGAATTGGAAATCAAAATAAAAATTAAAAAAAAAGAATTGACATAAACAAATACATGCCATGACCAACACCTTCCCTCCCCCTTAGCCATTCACAGGGATGTCCAAGTCCTGGAACCCCATCACCTAGAACTGGGCTGTGGCAGAGTCATTCCAACAAACACTTATCAGGCACCCACTGAGTCACAAGGCAACAGAGATCTGACAACAGGCTGGAAGCAGGATATCCTGCAGCTCACAGATCAAGACCCCTACCAGGTTCAGTCATTCTAAGGAGCAGAAAGCCTTGACTGAGGAGACCAAGGCTGGCTCCCGGCATTCAACGGGATCCGAGTAATGCTTTAAAGAAAACTGGAGATTCTCAGTGATGGGGGTTGAGAAGTCAAGGGTGATGGGAGTGTTTAAAGTTGGGGAGCCTGGTAGAATGGGGTGCCCTTAGCAGAATAAGGAGGCCATGCCTGGAATAAGTGTGGGGAAATGGTCATGAATTCTGGCTTAGACACGTTGTGTTTAAGGTGCCAACAGGTCATCCAAAGGAAGGTGCTGGGTGGAATGATCAAAAGGCAGCCGATGACTCAGGACTGAAATCTTGGATAGATTTAGGATTGGAGGTAGGGGGTTCTTTTGCATGGAGATGATCTCTGAACCCCCAAGTGAAAGCATGGCGAGGGAAGCAGGGGTGAGGCCCCTCCTCATCAAGGTCTCCAGTAAGTGTTCAAAGGATATAGACCCCACAGTCACAGTGGCCCCATGAGGAGGGCTTTGGGTGGCAGTTTCCCATCCTCTTCCTTGGGGTTGCAGGGCACCCTGACTCCCTTTTCCACAGCTGAGGTCCAACCCAGCCACCTCCCTCATCAATCCTGTCTGCCTTGGTCTGTTGCTGAGCTCAGGCAGTTCAGAATCTATATTTACTCTGCAGCTTCAGGAACGATTTCAAGAGAATGATTTGTCCCCCTCAACTTTGCTGAATTGAATCCATCATTCAATGACTGAGGTCCTTGCTTTTCAAACAGTTCAATTACGCCACCCCCGCTTTCTTCTCAGCACATCTGGAAGCAAAGGCCAAAGTGCTACCATTGTCCTAAATGCTCCCAGATGCTGAGGGGCCAAAGTGGTGCCAGCTCAGCTTGGGCTTTCACCAGGAAAAAAGGAAGAGACAAAAAAAAAAAGAAAGGGAGATCTAGCAAAGGGTCTAGATGTATGGGAAATTGATTTCCCTGCTGGAAATGGGCTAATTAAACTGATTGTTTCTACCTTCATCATCGTCATACTAAAATGAGAGGACAGAAAGGTTAGCTCTGGCATGAAGTCATAGCGCACGTGTTAAAGAGAAGGAACATTAATTGCATACAAATGGCCCTGCTCCTCTGTTTCAGAGCGATGGGATAATGATTCTTTTTAATCATTTTTACAAGATGGAAAATCACAGGCTCCTCAAGGAAGATCATTAAGGAACACAATGGCTCACAGCAGTTGGAAATAGAGTTTTAATTATTGAATGAAAACCCAAATTCTCTACTACAGAGCCCACATAATATACATCCTGGCACTGTGGCCAGCCCCTTCTTCCTTCTTCTAGGTCAGGTGGATGGTATTCTGCAGATTCTCTGAGAGTGCTGGCCTGCACTACTGCCTCTTGCCTAGGCTGAGAAGGAGGGGATCATGGGGGACTGTGGGGACCATGGGGGACCATTGATACTGTGGGGGCCGTGGATATCATGGTGACTGTGGGGGCGGTGGATACTATGGGGACTCGGGACCAGGAGAAACTGTGGATATTGTGAGGACTGTGGGGGACCATGGGTACTGTGGGGACCATGGGCACACTGTGGGCACCGTGGGGACCATGGGGGACTGGGGCTGACTCCCACTGTGAGATATCTGTGACTGGAATGTCTGAGCCAGCCTACCCATCTCTGTCATCCACAGGGCACATTCTTGCAGAGAGTTTCTTGCTCACACTCTCATTTGGGAGTCACTTCTTTGGAATTGGGGCCATCAGAAGACATCTTTCCAGAATATCATGGGAAATCCCAACTCATTCTATCCAAACTTGATTTGTATTAACTCTCTCAATGTTGATCAAAGAGATCCATCCACATGTCCTTCATTTAGCTGCTAAAATCCTAGATCCTTGGAAGATAGGGCACTTCTCACGATTTAGGGCCCTGAGCTCACAAACAAGAAATAGGGCTGATGGTGATGATGACTGATGGGTCACTATTGAGTACTGACCACTGACCATTGAGGCCTGAACAATGATGTCTGACCACTGACTGCTAATGGCAGGTCACTGTTGGTCTCTAATGGGGTTTGGGCTCCCAGGACAACCTTAGTCCTACACTTGAGAATACTTGCCAAGGTCATTTATTACAAGCCCTCCTTGATGGACATTCCATGCTGGTCCCATTCCACCAGGACAGAACACCCTAAAGGACTATTCTTGCCCCTTGAATCCCACAAGTGACACTAGTGACCGATGAATCCAACCCACACTTTAATAAGAGACTCCTTTGCAAAGTGCCAGATGGATGGTCCCCCAATCTCACCCTGAGGACTTCCCAAGGCACCCAATTCTACATTTGTCTAGCTCTAATTATTCTAATTATTTTTACTGACTGCAGGTGCTCTAATACTTACATCTAATGCCAAACGAAGTCGAATTAATTTTCTATTTTCTTTAAAAAATTTTTTTGTTCCCCAATTGATAAATGGTCAAAGGTTACAAACATGCAATTTTCACAGGAAGAAATTAAAGATATCTATAATCATATGAAAAAATGATCTAAATCACTTTTGATTAGAGAGATGCAAATCAAAACAACTCTGAGATACCACATCAAACCTATTAGATTGGCAAACATGACAGAACAGGAAAGTGATAAATGTTGGAGATGTGGGAGAGTTGGAACACTAATTCATTGCTGGTGGAGCTGTGAGCTCATCCAGCCATTCTGGAGAGCGGTTTGGAACTATGCCCAAGGGGCTACAAAATGTGCATACCCTTTGACCCAGCAATATTGCTTCTAGGACTGTATCCCCAAGAAAACATTAAAATGGGAAAGGGTCCCACATGTACAAAAATATTTATAGCAGCACTCTTTGTAGTGGCCAAAAACTGGAAATCAAGGGGATGCCCATCATTTGGGGAATGGCTGAATAAATTATGGTATATGAATGCAATGGAGTAGTATTGCGCTATAAGAAATGATGAACAAGACTTCAGAGAGTCCTGGAAGGATTTATATGATCTGATGCTGAGCAAACCAGAGAGAGCAGAACCAGGAGAACTTCATGCACAGCAATGACCACAGTGTGCAAGAGTTTTTTCTGGTAGACTTGGAACTTCGTTAACAACACAAGAACTTAAAAAAAAAATTCCCAATGGTCTTTTAAGGCAAAATGCCTTCCACACTCGGAGAAAGAGCTATGGAATTCATTCGCAGAATGTAGTAGATCATTTGTGTGTGTGTGTATTATGTTTTGATTTGTTATATACTTTCTTCTATTTATTTTAGTTTGTTCTCACAGCATGACAATAGTGAAAACATATTCAATAGGAAAATATGTGTAGATCCTGTATAGAATTGTATGCCATCCTGGGGAAGGAGGGGGGTGGTGGGGGGTAGGTAGGGAGGAAAAAATCTAAGTTTTATGGCAGTAATTGTTGAACATTAAAAATTTAAAAAAATATGAAGAAAAAAGGTTTTTTTAGTCACTTAGCAAAGATCTGCTTTATTTCCCTCCCCACTGAAAAAAAAAGAAAAAAACCATGTAGTTTACTACAAAGGTAGTAAAAAATAACAAATTCCTGCATCAGTCATGTAAAAACTGTCTCTTCTGCGTTGAGTTTTCACCTATTAGGAGGTAGGCACATCATATTTCATCATCGGTTTTCTGGAATTATGGTTGATCATCATGCTAATTAAAGTTCTTCAGTCTTCCAAAGCTTTTTTTCATCAATTGTTGTCATTGGATAAATTGCTTTCCTGGGTCTGCTCACCTCATTCTGCATCAGTTCATGCAAGTCTTTCCTGGTTTCTCTGAAACCATCTCCTGTATCATTTTTTACACAAAATAGTATTCTATCATATTCACATATCGTGACTTGTTCAGTCATTTCCCCGCAGATGGATATCCCCTCAGGTTCCAATTTTTTTCCATCACAAAAAAAGAACTATAAATGTTTTGGTACATCCTTATGGTTTGTTTCATTCAGGTGTCTTTCTTCCTTTGATCTACTTTCCTCTTATTTCCCTTCCTCCCTTCCCCTTTTCTCCTCCTGTTTCCTTGTTCAGAGAAATGGAGTCTGTTCCCAGCTCTCTCTGTGTGGATTGTTCCCTCTTTTGGCTAGTTTGGATAAGAGTGAGGTGCAGGCATTTTCTGCTCCTCATACTCCCTGGGTTGCATTAAGTGTCACTTAACCACCCTGATTATGTGAGATCATTTCCCCTAAATTCCCTCTTCCTTTCTTCCCCTAAGGTATCACTCTTTCTTCTCAATTTTTTAAAGCTCAAAACAGAAAAAACCATTTCCAGGCCTTCTGTGGTGGTAGAGTCAGAGGGAACACAGGCCCGTCTCCCCACTTTATAAGCAAGCAAATTGTTTCTATTTGGTCCCCTGTAATGCTTGCCTGTCTTTCTCTTTTCATGTTTCACTTGATGCTGGTGTTTGCCTTTTAGTCTCTGGGCAGCTCTGGCCTTCTCATTATGGATGATTGGATTCCTGTCTTCATTAAGGGTCCAGTGTCCCACAGGACAAGGATCAGTTTTGTTGGGTTTATGAGCCCATAACCATTGACTTTGTGAATGAGGCATTATAATCTCTCTGCTTCTTGAGAGTAGTGCTTGCTAAGTCATGTGCGATCCTGACCATGGCAAACCCTGAAGATGCTGTGGGTTCCTTTCCAGACCACCACAATAAAGTGAATATTGTCAGAAAGTGAATCACATGAGTTTTTTGGTTTCCTAGTACTTTTAGAAGTTATATTTACACTATGGTGTAGTCTATTAAGCATGCAAGAGTATTATGTCCAAAAACACTTCATGTAGATACCTTAATTAAAAAATGCTTCATTGCTAAAAAATGCTGACCATCATCTGCACCTTCAGCAGGTTGGAATCTTTTTGCTGGTGTAGGATCTTGCTCCATGTCAATGCTTCTGACTGATCAGAGTGGGGGTTGCTGAGGGCTGGGGTGCCTGGAGCAATTTCTTAAAATAAGTAATCGCTTGGCTCTTCCTTTCACTCGAAACCTTAGAGGGTTTTGTAGGGTGTTCAACTGGCCTAATTTCAGTGCTGTGTGTCTCAGGGAATAGGGAGGCCAGGGTATGGGAGCTGATTATCCTGAGCTCTTAGGGTCTATGCTCACCACACATTTGGGGAGCCTGGTAGAAGTGCTCTAGGCAAGGGATATCTTCCCAGGAGAGGGGCTGTTGGGGACATCACAGTCCAGTCCTACCCCCTCAAGTAGGGTCCATTCCCTAAGTGGGGGCCTTACCTTAAGAGTCCCTGACCTATAGAGGACTTTCACATTCTCTCCAGGGGGCTCCCTCCTAGATTCTCAGTAGGGAATTATTTTTTAATTAGACAGTAAGACGGAACTGAAAATTCCTGCACAGTAAGGAAGCTCATTGTGAGAAGGTATTGGGGTCCCTGATGTACTTCTGTAGACATGTGAGCCTCTCCTCTCCAGTGAGAGCTGTGCCCTTGGGGAGATGGGCTAGTGTGGAGACTGGGAAATTGGTGATGGATGTATCACAAAAGGAACAAGCGGCAAGAAAGTTCTGGCTTGTACCCTGGCATCCACGGAGACTTCCAGAAAGCTGTTTGTCTCCCTTTGTCCCCCTGCCACTGCCCCCTCTCTCTTCTCCCTCCCAGCTGCCTTCAGTATGCTGATGCTGAAGCCATACCTGCCAGGTGGAAGGACATTAGGGAAAATGATGGTCCACAGGCTTCCCATTTTCAAAAAGGATGGGTCTCTTTTGTGCCATGGGCCTGCTGCTGCAGTCCTGGCCTCTTGTGGCACATTTCTGCCCTTTCCTCTTCCCTGGGGCAGCCTCACCCACAGCAAAAGCCTCAGCTCTGCGTGAAATAAATAAACAGCATATTTTAAAATGGCATGGAATAGAATTTCATCAGATCTTTCTTGGACAAAAACAGCCACAACAAAGCCCACCTCCTTCTCTAAATGTTTCAGCCTTTAATTCAGGGCAGCAGCTTAGTGAGAATGCTAGATGTCCCCTGGCTCCCTTCCCCTGGCCCTTCTCATCTGGTACCTCCTAACCTGACCCCTCTTACCTGGGCCCCCTCACCTGACCCTTCTTATCTGGGTCCCCTCACCTAGTACCCCCCTCACCTGATCCATCTTACCTGGGCCCTCTCACCTGACCCCTACTCCCTGAGTCCCTTCACCTGGGCCCCTTTCACCTAACCCCTCTTAACTGGGTCCCCTCACCTGGCCTTTCTCACCTGGTCTCCTTCAATTGTCTGCTGCAGTGGAAGGCATGATGCTAAAGGCAGGTATTTGAGGACACAGAGCTCTGCTCCTCCCTTCTGGGCAAACTGCCCTCCATGCCCAAAGACCTACTGAATTTCTGGATTCCATCTCCTGCAGTGGCCCCTTGCCCCCTTGCCCCCTCCTCTGGAACAGCTATCCAGCACTCAAATTATGGTATCCTATTATATCCCCAATAAATTCCAGGGGATTTTTTCCTCCTTACCTTTTTTTTTTAGGGTTACATAAATTTCCGCAAAGCAATTTTTTCCTGCTTGAATATATTATGGGATGCCATTTCTGTTATAAAAGCTAATTGATAATGTGATTTGTTATGTTGCAGAGACATAACTCAGAAAGTTATTTTAACGCTTCTACGCGTGGAGTCCTAGGGACTGTTTCATATTTCTTATATGAATGGCCACAGTTGGAGGTAAAAAATGGACCGTGGCTGTGGATGAAATATCTCCAGAAGCTTTTATTCTTGCTGCTTGGGCCCAGGCCAAGAGCCCTGAGCTCCACTCGTATTTTTGAGCTACTTCTCCGCCCAGTCATCAGCAAGCAGGTGCTGTTGGGGACTGGCCCCAGCCTCGGAAATGACCCCTGGGCTCCATCTGGGAGGCTCAGAGTCTGGTCCTGTCAAGGGAGACAGTGCCCCACACACAAAATGGACCAGGGAAAGTTCACCTTTCTTCTTCCTCCCTCTGCTGGGGGTTCACTTTCTGAGGTCACTGGCTGCTGGCTCTTCTTAGCTCCTTAGAAAATACTCTGATCCAGAATTATTTCTCCATAGCAAGTGGGACTTGATTTGGGATTTTACTGGAAGTAGAGACTTCCAGGTGAGGAAATTCCCCTCAGGCATGCATGTTATCGCTCCTCTGAGGCAGGAGAGTCTTAGAGAGTTGCCTCAGACAGTGGGAAGTTAAGGGAGTCATTTCTATGTATTGGGCCACACTGCCTCAAATCACTGTCTTAGCCTTGGCTAGAGAGCCTCTGGCCGCCTTTGGCAGAACCATCTTGCTCAGTTCCAGCCATTTCCGGGGCCAGATCCCAGGAAATGTCAGACCCTGACCCAGCTTCTCTCCACAAACTCACCTTGTGGGCTGAAGACACGGAATCACGAGAGGGGAAAATCAATTCGATTTACAAGGAGATAATGAGTCTGAGGAGGATTTATATCTCAGAAATATACTGAGTGCCTGGAAAATGACTTTTAAAAAATAATCAACTGAATCTCCTCCTCACCAAGAACCTTGCTTTTACTTTCTCCTCTCTCCTCCCTCCTTTCTGGAAATCAAACCATCTTTTTTAATGTACCCTCCAAGGCCCAGTTAAAATGCCACCTCCTTCAGGAATCTGTCCCTGACACCCCAACCCCCTCCCTTCTGTGGCTTCTCCCAGCACTTTCTACTTCGAGTGTGTCCTGGCTTCTACTTTATGCTGATTCATTCACTCAGTCACACATCCATTCATTCATCACATGTTTACTGAGGCAGCCAAGAGATGCAGTGGATAGGGCACTGGACCTGGAGTCAGGAAGACCTGAATTCAAATCTGGCCTCAGATACTTATTAGCTATGTGACTCTGGGCAAGTCACTTAAATGGCAGTTTCCTCATCTGTAAAATGGGGTTGATAACAGTACCTGCTCCTAGGATTGTTGTGAGATAATTGTGAAGTGTTTGGCACAGAGCAGACAATCTGTGATGACCCTTCAAGATTGTTATAATCATTCTTGGAATTAAGGGGATATTGTAATGGGTAGGATTTGGTACATCCCAAAGAGGAGACCCCCAAAGTGAGTCACATATCTCTGTAACTACACTGTCCAGGACAGGGATCCTCAGCACCTGGAGCCCCTTCTACATGAAGTCCCCCAGTAAAACCAGCCTAGGTTCCTTCCAGACATTTGGTGAGTCAGAACCCATTCCAAACCATTGCTAGGGAGCCCCTACTGGGGGCCAGAACAAGTGATAAACTAGTTCAAAACAAAAAGACATTTAGTCCAACATCATAACAAGTGGCATGACAAGAAAAGATTGCCTCATGTAGGCAGTGAGGACATTCTCCTGTACAGCAGACATGGCCAGTAGGAGAACACATCCAGGGTACACATATTTGTAGGGAGGACACGTCATTAGTGACCATGTGTGTCCAGGGCATGTGCCAATGGGCCATGATAATGTCATCAGGCTGCCCTCCTGGCCCACTCAGGGGCCCTCTGCTCCTGCTTTCATGCATCTCACAGGAGTCCTGGACTTGAGACTAACATGAGCTAAACTCAAGCAAAATTGCCAGCTTATCGTGACCAAAAGCAAATCATCCAATCTCTCTGACATGTTTCCTTATTTATAACATCTCCAGTCCTTTACCCAGGGCGGCTCCTATGCCTGAAATGCCCTCCTTCCTCCTCTCTAGTCCTGAGAATCCCTTGTGTTCCTTAAAGCTAGACTTATATGCCACCTTTCATGGTGAGTCTCTCCTAAACCCCTCTCCAGCTGATGGAAGGGCTAAACACTCTTATTTGATAGATGAGAAAGCAGGTTCAGATTCAGAAGTCACACAGCCCGGAATGACCAGTAACATGATTTGAGCACAGATCATCTTGATTTCGATCATTCAGTGCTACAGTTAATAAACTAACTGTATTTATTTTGTGTAGACATAGTGTCTAATGGGGACTGGCTAACATGCCCAGTCTTAATGAACTCATTTCAGTATCTCTGGCCTGAAGAGGAATTCCTGACCTGGTTTCATTCCTCACAGTGACTGGTGATTGGTTACATGTCTACAACAGAGGGCAGGCTCTTCTGAAAGTCCCTGGATAACCAGAACCTCCCCTTTGTGGAGAAGAGACCTCAAATCTGGAATGCAGACATTGGGACTTTGCTTTGAGTTTCCTCTTTTGTTCTACGGGCAGGTGGTAGCCATGACCTTGTGAGCCCTGACAGGTTGTGAAACCAGTCCAGATCCAGACTGGGTGCGCAGGGTGGTACCAATGCTGAGAAGAAGCAGGGTTAAGTCTGAGCCCATCTGCCCAGAGCAGGAGGTGCAGGGCAGTGCCTGTCCCAAAGTTTCTAGGGGCAATGGGGCGATTCTGTTCTTCATCTGTGATGTTCAAGTCCGTTGATTTTCATTGGTTCAATGGACCTGGAGCATTGATCAATGGCCATCCTGGGAGGGAGAGCTGGTAACACTGGGGACACCCACTGCCCCAGAAGTCCCTCTACAGCCCTGAGGGGTGCCTTGGTTGGCCTGGTCTGAGGTCAGAGTAGGGGTCCAAGCCTGAAGCCCAGACTTCAACCTAGATGTGGTTTCTATTGTCCAGTGCAGGTGAGGCAGGGCCCATATGCCCATTGCCCATCTAATCTTTTTGTGACAGGAGACAGTAAAAATGCAGAGTCCACCCTCCTTTCTTTCTGGCCTCTAGGGGGTGTGTGTTAGATAACGTTGGGAGGGTCATCAAGTTCTCAGCTTACTTCTCAAGTTATGTTGCCCGAGGCCCACTAGACACCACTTTTCATTGACTGACCTTGAGAAGCTATGTTGAGGATGGGGGGGTCAGCTCACTTTGGTCTCTCAGTCAGGGCTCTGGGGGCCTGCCAGATATCTGGAGCTCCTTCCTCACCCCTTTCCCACAACTAGGAACTGTTTGGGCCTGGAATTTTCTGGATCCAGACATTATTTTTCACTGATGCCTGATGATAGAATTATCCCATCAGGGACTAGAGAAATTCTGGTCCTGTTCATTTATCTCCATGCAGAAAAAGGTGTCATCTGTATCCTTCTGCCTCCTCCCACTCCAGCTCTCCTGAGCACCTGCTCCTGTCCATCCATCATTGTCTTCACTCATCCACTGCTGACTGATGGCCTCACCCCCCCCACCCCACCCCCAAACAGAGGATGATGGGCCTGTGGGGCTGACCCCACCTTGGAGAAGCCCCCTGCAGAGCTGATTTCACATTGGGTGCCTAAGGAGGAGCCCTGCAGGCGGCATTCTGTCCTGATGGGCCCCCCCGCAGAACTGAATCGATCCTGGCTTAGTGGGTGCAGTCCATTCTTTATGTTCACTGTTTGTATGTAAGAAAACTGTGCCCATCCCCTGTCTCTGCCCCACCCCCTTTTAGGGCAGATGGGCCCCTTCAGGAGAGGGCACTGACTGGCGGGCAGGTTTCTCCTGAAATACTGCGCATGAAACGAGGACCAGCTCCAGCACTCCTTGGGGGTGCTCACAGACTCTCTGCCTTTTTCTTTCCCAGTTTCCCAGATCTTCCCATATGTTGGGGCTAGTTTGGACCCCAAGTCAGCCCACGTGCCCGGTCGACACATTTCTAGCTCAAAGCGCTCCACCTGGTGGCGATGCTGGGCCTTTGGGCTGAGGCTGGCCGACCAACAGTGCTCCCATCCCCTACCCCCAACCAAAGCAGGAAGTCAGTAGAATTGGAACGAGGCTTTCGGAGACAGCCTGGGGACCAAGGACCGGCCCAGGTGTACTGCGGGAGTGAGGCCTAACAGCGCTACAGAAGCCCAAATGGCCGGCTGCACCTGCCCATCGCGAGGCCGCCAGCTCTCTCAGGAAGCATGCACATGTGGGCATGTATCCAAGTGTGAGCACGAGTGTCTGAGTGTGAACATGAGTGTGTGCAGGCGTCTGGGTGAGTATGAGTGTGTCTGAGGGTGTGCATGTGTATATAGGTTCATGTATATGTATGTATGCCTGAGCATCCGTTTATGTGTAGTGTATCCGAGTATGAGCGCGTGTGCATACGTGTGTGCAGGGGAGGTGATCTCCCTTCTAAGCCTCTCCCACTCTTGGCTAGTTGGCTCTCTGTGCCTGGACACTGGCGCCACCTGGTGGCCACTGTGAGCTCCGCACCGGAGATGCTGGAGGTAACCTCAGAGCCTGGTCCGGCCAGTGGAGCCTAGAACAGTCCCTCCGTCCCTGGGCATCCTGTTCTCCCATCCCTAGCTGAGGGAAGTGACAGGCTGAACTCGATCTGTACTGGGGCGGCTCAGGAAGACCCAGAGGCAGCTGCTACTGGGCTGGGGCGGGGGGGGGGGGGGGGAGGGGCAGGCCAGCAGGCACAGTGCAGTCCCCAAAGCCCTGAAAGAAGAGTGAGGGAATGAATGAATGAATGAATGAATGAACAAAGTGCTTCCAGAGGGCCAAGAGTAAAGGTAGGGTTGAGTTCATAGTGGTTTCTGAGTATGTATGTGTGTGTGTGTGTGTGTGTGTGTGTGTGTATGTGCGTTGGGGGGCGGAGGCAGGCTAGAAGAGGCCCAGGACTGCTTATGTGGGAGCCCTAGGGTGGGAGTGGGGGGGTGGGGAGGGGACTGGAAGGGAGAGAGTGACTCTCAGAGTGGAAGGGCCAGGTGGAATGTCTGAGCGGGCAGGGGCAATGGGGCTGGGGAAGGAGAGAGGGCACCTGTCCTGGGTGCTCCAACCTGGCCTCTCTAGGGGGCTTCACTTTCCTCATCGGTACAAGGAGGGCTCAAGAGCTGGGGTCAGAAAAGCCAAGGTTGCTGCCCAGCTCTGTCACTTATTCACAATGTGACCTTGGACAAGTCTTTTACCTCCCTGACCTCAGTTTCCCCTTCTGTAAAATGAGTGAGTCCCAGATCTCAGCCCTCAGTCCAAGGGAATAAAATGAAGGGTGATTTTCTTGTTTCACGGTTATAAATTGCATGATTTTGCAGTAAGGGTATCCTAGTGGAATTTGCTTCTTCTTAAAGGCAACCTGACTAAAGTGGGTGCAGAATGTTCAGATTGCAGAAGTTCCTTAAAAAGGAAACCATGTATGCAGACAGTGGAAGAATGTGCCTCAACAAAGAAGACTCTGAATGGGTCCTGGATGGCCATGGGTGAGCGGAGCACTTCTGCATGAGGGTCATGGCTTCTAAACTGAGGCACCCTGGAGGCAGGACAATTTGAGTTCAAATCCAACCTCAGACACTTAGTAGCTGTGTTACCCCAGGCTAGTCACTTCACCTTTGTCTGCCTCAGATTTTTCAACTATTACACAGGGACACTAATACAACCCTACTTTTTCAGTCTTCTCACACCTTACTCTTCACCCAACCTCTCCCTAGCCCTCATGTGCTCTCTGGTCTAGTGACATGGCCTCCTGGTTGTTGCACAAACAAGACGCTCGAACTCCAGGTTCTAAGCATTTTCTCTGTCTAACTCCCTCCTTGTGGCTTCCTTTAAGTCCCAAATCCCTTCCTAACCCATCTCAAGTCCAGTACCTTCCTTCAGTTATAACATATACATTATATATAACATGTTATAACTTTCTGCCTATGGCTTAATAAATGCATATTTATTTCTTCACAGGGTTGTTGTGAACATCAGTTGAGAGAACATTTGTAAAATGCTTAGCTGAGTGCAGGACACAAAATTGGTGCTTAATGTTTATTCTTTCCCTCTCTTATCCTCTCAGCTGAGACAATCGATCAACCAACAACCACTTAAGTATCTAAAATGTGCCAGAGACTGTGCTTGATGCTCAGAATCAAAAGAGTGCCAGTGCCTGCCCTGAAGGATTTACAGTTTCCGAGACTGGAGGGAAGGTGACAACACAGACATACATGAAAGTGTGAGTGTGTGTGTGTGTGTGTGTGTGTGTGTGTGGCAGGGCGGTGATCATGAAAGATTTCCTGGAGGGGGCAGCATTTGAGCTGAGCCTTAAAGTAAACAAAGGATTTTAACAAGCAAAGGTGAATGCCAAGGCAAAGTGGGAAGACTGGAAAGGTGAGAGAGGGCTAGTTCATGAAGGGCTAAGAATGCCAGAGTATTTTGTATTTGTTCTTGGAAGCAATAGAGGCCATTGGAATTTACTGAGCAGGGGGATGACACAGTAAGATCTGTGCTTTAGGAAAATAGCTTTGGAGGCTGAATGGAGCCACCATTCATGGATGGACAGGAATGGAGAGAGACTTGAGGCAGGCAGGCAGATCCATTTGAAGGCTATTGCAATATCCAACTGTAAGGTAATGAGTGTCTACACTGGGGTAGGAGCAATGTCAGAGAAGAAAAGATTAAATTGGAAATATGCTGCAGAGGTGAAATCCACAAGAGATGCTGTGGAGGTGAAATCTACAAGAGATGTTGCAGAGGTGAAAGTGACCAGAGATGTGTAGGTGAAATCAGCAAGAGATGTTACAGAGGTGAAATCAATAGGCTTTGTGGAAGTCTTGAATGGGGAAGTGGGCAGTGAGAGGGAGAGTGAGGAGTTTAGGTAGACAATGAGGCTCCAAGTCAAGGGGATTGTGACTATGGTGGGCCCCTTATGCCATCCATCAGGAATGAGACTTGTAAGAGAGGAGGAATTAGGGGAAAAGGGCCCATGGTCTGTTTTGGGCTTGAAGTGTTTGAGATGCTCTTGGGGCCTGGGTTTGAGATGTTCCATCAGCTATTGACATGGGACTGACTGGGTAGCTCTCTTCATGACCAGGATTTTGCCCATCAGTGACAATGGGGCCGTTTTATGTCCCACTAACATCTTTGTTTCAATCTTGTAAGCACTTTTTTCCTGTGAACTCATTTTCTCAGCTCTGCTACTGGCACCTGAGGCCTCAGATGCCATCTCCCCCTGGCACATTCATCCAGCCCATGGCCTTCTCCTCCTGGAGATGGCCCCATCTCCCCCTGGGAACTTCCTCCTAGGCTTCTGCTTTGGGGAGGGGCCCAGGCCTGCCCATCTGCTTTCCCTCACAGCTCTGCTCCTGACTTTCTGGTGTAGCAGGCCCCCTTCTGCTCCCAGCTTTTAAACTCCCTCTGGGTATTGTCTTCCTCCAGAAGAGGGTTAGTTTCTGAAGGGCAAGGGCTACCCCAGCGCTTAGCACAGCCTATAGCCCAGTTAGCACTTAGTGCATGCTTCCCTGCCTTTTCTCTGAGGAGGCCTGAACCGGGGAGCCAATGATGACAGCCCATCATGAATTTTGCTGCTCTCCATCACAACGAAGTAGAAGGAAAACAAATTTTATCCACACTTATCTTGCTGCTCTAACTGGTGACCATTTGCCTGCTTTACCTGGTAACTGTGCAGGCCCCTGGGAGTGATGGGTAGAAGCCAGGAATCTCCATTCCCAGGCACAGACACCCTTTCACCCAATACCATAGGAGATATGTTGTTCCCTTTCCACTTCCCTTCCCCCAGTTTGTAGGATGGCTCCTTTGGGTGTCTCCCTCTTGACTACCTCTCTTAAATCTGGTGAAGTATGTCCTTGCCTTCTTGGAGTCAGTCTTTCCATACAATCCAGACAGAAAGTGAACTTTGGCATCTGTCCCATCTTGCTTTTCTTTTCTTGGCTCAGTCAGGACCATCTAAGGGAGCAGATTTGAGCAGAACAGCCCCCAGGTCTTTTCCTCTGTCTGGGCACAAAGTTGGAGAGTCCCCAAGGCTGGGGCCAAGGTAGTTCCAACCTCACCCTGGACATAACTGGAAGCTCTGTATTTGTTACTACTAGTTAATCCTACTGAGCTTTGAGGTCTGCAGTGCTGTGACATGTATCATGACAGAGGGACCACTAAGGGGCGCCTCAGCACTGCACGATGCCGAGCCTGGCAACTTAAAGTCCTGGGTTCAAATTTGAATTGAGACCTTCCCTAGCTACACGAAAGAGGGAAAGTCATTTCACCTTTGTCTGTCAGATTTCTCTTCTGTAAAATGGGGGTAATCATAACCCTTACCTTGAAGGGTGATTGTGAGGATCCAATGAGGTATTTGGGGAGTGCTTATGCCAGAGTCTGTGTCTCAGGATCCATATTTATTCATGGAACAAGCCAGTGTGCTCACTCTCAACTTTTCTTGGCTTACCTATACCTTTCATTGACCTACATACAGATTTCCCTTCCAGTTCTCCCCGTTCTGGCTCTGGTGGCTGGCATCCCTGAAGCCTGGAAGGTCTCACATAGACTCCCTAGTGAGTGGCCTGAGGTCCTAAACACTGTCAACGGTGTTGGCACAAGATGCAAAGGGAGGGACCAATGGTCACTAGATTGACTTCTGGAGTTAGGAAGGTCCTCCCTGGTTTTCAAAGTCTCTCCTTTTCAAGCCTAGTGCCAAGTCTCCATGGAGATAGCACTCCCTTTCTTCCATGGTGGCTCAGCCACTTTTTGGTTCCTCAGATGGAATGGCCTTGCACATATCCCACCTGGGGGATGTTGATGTCCTGGAAGCAGAAACACTATTGGTCTTTCTCTCTGTCTCAGGCCTCTTACTTACTTGTGACTGTCAACGAAAGTTATCACTAGATCTTGAGCTCCTTGTGGGGCCAGGGACTGATTTTGCCCAGTGGAGGCGCTTAATGTTTATTAACTGATGATGGGCTGATGGACTGATGGACCACATGGCATGGATCACCCCAAGCATGACATAGCCTGTACCTGTGACTTTACATGGACTGTGGAGGTCTTGCCTGTGAAGGAGGTGCTCTCTGCTCTTTTGTGGCTCTGGCTGGTGCCATTCCTCTATCTCTAGCCATGCTGCAATAAGGAGACCAATGTTGGGCTGGTGTGCATGGTCTGGTGTCCAGCCCCAGGCAGTGGGGAGCCCAGCCTGGCAAGGACACCAACTTGGTTCCCCAGTGCCAAGAACAGTTGATGTGAGCATGGTTTGCATTTAGAGTCACAGCTTTAAAAACAATACACCAGGCCCATTTAACTTTTTATACTATGAATGGACACGGAATAAGAAAGACATTGTCCTGAGACAGAACGTCACAACAGGAGCTTTCAGTGACCCAACTAGCCTTTACTTATAGTGGTGCTCATAAACCCAGACTTCTTCCTGACTCGATTGGATGAAAAACATCAGAAAGTGAGGGGTGGATGGGGGAAAGAGGTGAGTTTCAGAAAGCTGGTGAGCTCAGGGGACAGAGACCTTCTGCTGGGCCTAGCAGACATGGCCTCTGCCCTGAACTCCCAGCTTCTAGGGCCTTGGGTCCCATCCCTCTGTTTTCCTCACAGGGACATCTTTACTCTGCAGCCCTCCCTCCTACCTCACCTGCTGTGACTGCCCAAAGCCTGATCATTGTAAAGGCCCTTTGATCCTCAGGCCCCAGAGTGCTCCTTGGGCCCCCAGCAATGCTGCTGGAACCACAGCAGAAAGTGGCCTGGTAGGTTTCAGGGCAGATCTGGGGCTCTTTGACTGTGTCAGCAAGGAGAAAGAAGAGGAGAATACTCCCAAGGGCTAGCACTGGAGCCAGATCCTGTGGGTAGCTTCTGGAAGCAAGAGCAGCTGGGCTAGAGGAGCAGTTGGCCAGAAGTGATTCCAAGAAGGAACAGCAGAAGACAGGGCAGCAGAGTTCCATTTCAGGAGGGGAGCACAGGCCCCCTTTCCAAAGGAAGGTGGTGGAGATGCAAGACGTTGATCTGGGGCCTGACTTCCAGCCATGGAGTCAAGGCAGGCTTAGACAATGAAGAGGTTTGGGAGTCCAAAAAGCACAAAATTGAAATTTGCCCAGGGTGGCATAGAAATGACTTTGTGGACAGGCTCTGAGGCATTCTGGTCTGAGACTTTTTCTCCAGAAGTTCTAGGAGAATCTCCTGTAAAAGGGGAAACAGGAAACAGGCTTCTGTTCAGTTCATAAGATAAGAGACTGCCTGTCCCTCCCACTGCCTGCTCTGAATTCTGATGGCCAGGTTCTGTGGATGATCCAAGGATCTCGGATGATCCAAAGTTCTTGGTCAGTGCCATGGTGACCAAAGGTCAGCCAGTCCTGCAGAGCGGGCACCCAAGACCAGAAGAGCAGAAGGGACATGTCCAACATGTCCCAGGGGAGAAATGGTCCAGACAGGATTTGAACTCTACATTGGGGACCATCATGGGATGCCTGTGCAAATGGACATGGGGGCATAGGACCCACAGCCCTGGGCTAAGACTCAAAGATGTGGGAACTGGCTCTGAAGGCCCTCAACCCTCAGAGTCTGAACTGGGTCCTTGTCTTTACAGGGAGAATGTTGGACCAGGTGCTTTCAGGGAGACCTTGCCATTCAACCAATCTATAGAGGGGATATTTAATTCATAAGAAAAGGAGGCTTGTCAAGGAGTCACCCACCCCCAGCTTCCTATTTACCAAATTCATTGATGGTGTTTAGGTTCATGGTGGCACTCACTCATCAAGTCCCATGAAGCCAATCGTCCCTTCTGATGTTCTACAAATGCTCTCAGGACCAACAAAGCTAGACTATTTTGTTTAATGGGAAATGATGACAAGGTGCAGAAACATGAGGAATGCCCCTACTCACCCTTCCTAATGACTTCGGTTAAGCCTGACTTCAGGAGATGGTAAATGGCTTTCCCACTTGGCTTTCCAATTTTTAGCAAGTCTAAAGAAGGATCAGTCACATGAAAGGTCAGTGAATGGGCTCAGAAGCCTTAGAGAGCCATGGAAAAGGCAAAGATGTGGACAGCTAGGTGCTCCCCTTATTCCCCCAGCCATTAAAGCAGCCTCCACTCACCCTCACACAGGACCTCCACCCTATTTGCATTGCAGTACAAATCTGTGGGCCATTGATTGCTCATCACACAACGAACTCCAATGAGGCTCAGCAAGATAGCAGTGTCCACTGGCTTGTGCAACAATAGCTGGGAAGGTCTGAAAAAATAACAACATCCATAAAAATACAGCTCAAAGCTAGGACAAAGCTGGGCTGCCACAGCAGGCAAAATTTCAGGCCTCCAATGCTGGCAAAATGCGAGTCTTGGCTATAGTCAAGCATCCTTCCCTGAAACCCTCCAGGAGACCACCTCACATTCTGCAAACATGGATGCTCAGGGCCCCACTGGCTGTGTCCCCAGGCTCGCCAGTGCTAACCAGTGTCTGAGAGGAGGTCACTGCTGAAATCTGCTATAGCCTTCCTGTAGCAGTCAGCAAGCCGCATTAAGTGCCTACTATGTGCCAGGCCTGGTGCTAAGTCTGGGAAATGAAAGAGGCTCACAGTGTAGTGATGAGGACAATGTGTAAACCATGTATATGCAAGACACATACAGGCAAATTTGGGACTGCCTTGGAGGGAAGATGCCACCAAAACTGGCCCTGGGAAGGTGTGGTGGATGAAGAGAGAAGGGAGAATTCCGGGGACACCCAGTGGAAGTATCTGGAGTCAGGAGGTAGAGCACATGATGGTGAAGGGGGAAGAGGAAGCCGTGTCTCTGGAGTGTAGAGCAGAGAAGATAGGGGGCATCTAGAGACTGAGGCAAGGCTCAAGGAGACAAACAGAGCAGCTCCCATCTAACTCCAAGGTGCTGGGGCACCAGGAGGAGGTTTTAGTAAGTGGGGGCAGGAGGCCAACCACATGACCTGTGTGAAGGTCTAGACAGGAAGCAGGAGGGTCTTCACCAGGGTGGGCTGCGGGAGTGCACACAAGGAAACGAGTGTGAGAATGACAAGATCTGACAACAGATCAGAAAAGAGGGGTGACAGGTCTTTGGGAGAAACGGAGGATGGTGGCCCCTGGAAGGCGATTGAGAAGATCAGAAGGGAGAGATGTAGGGGAAAGAGAATGACTTTAGCCTTGACCCCTTGAACTTGAGAGGCCTAGAGGACGTCCATGAGTCCAATAGACAATTGGAGACCCGAGACTGGAGGCTGGGAGAGAGGTTAGGGCTGGATCTGAGAAACAGGAATTGACCTATGGGGCCTGGGGGTGGGGGTGGTGCCACTTTGGAGAGTGTGTGTTCCACACTGCGCAGTCATCTACCATCACACTCATCTTATGATCCCACTCCACACACTCTCACAGCCTCCTCACGCACATTCTGGTCCCCTTCCACCTTTCCAGCATCCTTAGCTTCCCTCCAGATACCCTGTGCCAGCCTCCATGTGGGGCCTCCCTGATTGTTTTCCAGGCCCACAGTCCTCTTCCTCTTCACCCTACCTTCTGGGGCCTTTGGTTCCCCCTGGCATCTGTGGGGGTCCCCTCTCAGCCCTCAGATGGCCAGTGCCTTGGTCCTGCCCTGCCTCCCAGGGGGCCAGCATGTGCTCTGTGAGCCGTTGCATGTGTCTGCGGACACCCCTTTTGTCTCCCCTACCCGTGCAGGGGCGGCTGTCCCTGAGGATGAAGACTTGGGCCAGGGGTGTTCCTGCCTCACAGGAGATGATCAATACCTCTGAATTTCGTCGAACTTGGCCCGCCTCCGGGTGCTGTACACTGTATGTGTCAAGTTCAGGAGAATTATCATCTGACATTCTGAAAGACAGTGCAGACCCCCAGACTTTTCAGGGATATTTCTGAGGCCAGGCTAGCGTCTGCTTAAGGACATGGCCTGCATCCACCATGCCCTTCCTCTGGAGCCTCAGTGGGACTTCTCTGGACCTGACCCCAGGCTCTGGCTTATAAAATACCCCAGGCCTTGTCCACATGAAGCTTCTCCTCACGTGGGGAATGGGGACGGGGGGAGACAAAGACATGGAGGGAGGAGACTGGGACTGAGGTGTCTGAAACAAGTCTGGATAGGAAGGATGTTCTGCCTTGGGCAGGGTCTTAAATGCCTGATTCTATGTTCTCCACTGGAGGTCCCTGAGCAGGGGAATGGTATGATCAGCCCTGAGCTTAGGATGGTTGTTTTGGCAGTGGGATGGAGCATGGACCTGGAGGAGACCAGTGAGGACAGGTAAGTCCCAGCAAAGGCAGTGAAGGTCTCCACCAGGTGGTGACTGTGGCAGCAGAGAGAAGGGGTCAAGTGGGAGACATTTTGGAGGCAGAGCTTAGGAGACTCAGCGCTTGCTTGGATGGGGGAAAGGCCAGGGAGGCTCAACCTGGATGACTGGGAGGAGGGTTGGTGCCCTTGAGTGACCAATACAGGGTTGAGAGTCATGTGGCTCTCATGTCCAGGCAAATACAGCCTGACAGGCATTTATGAAGCACCCCTGTGTACAAAGGTCAGTGTTTGGCCTTTCGAGTCTCAGGAAGCTCCCAGACCTGGGTCTGTGGATTTTGGAGAGAGGTCTGGAAAAAACTGCTGAAGCCCCAGGGAAAAGTGGGGAGGAATGAGGGAAGAGAGCCAAGGACTGGCCCTTCAGAAGCCCCACAGTTGGGGGGCTGAGAGGAACTACTAGGGAAGACTGAGACAAGGATAGACTGACTCGGCAGGTCTGGAAAGCTGAGAGGGTGAGGCAGGAAGATGGGTGGGGGTGGGTGGGTGGCCAGTAGAAGCTAGTGGTGCCAATAGGTTAAGAGAGCAGCTTCAGCCTAATGGTGGGAATAGGAGCCTGGAACTAGTGAGGGGTATGGAAATGGAGACAGCCAGTGTAGACCAATGACTCTTAGGTGTTTGCCAGGGAAGGGGAGGAGACACACAGCCATGTCTTTTGGTTGTCTAGCTTCTGTGGTCTTCATTGCCTTAGGGCATGAGACAGAGGACTGTGAGACTTGAGCCCATCTCCTCAATTTGTTCTCCCTTCCCCACCTCTATTTCCTCCCCCATCTCCCTTCCCCACCTTAATCTCTTCTCCTCCCCTGTATCTCTCCTCCCGCACCTTACTCCCTCTTCTCTATCTAGATCCTCCCTTCTTTCTGTTGCATGGTCTTACCCCAGTTGCTGTCTCTCACCTTTCAGGTTCATGGTAATCAGACTATCTATAAGCACATGAGACAGCAAGTTCTCCATGCCATAGAAGAAGAACCCGCTGCAGTTGTTCAAACATTGCTCCCAGTCCGTTTGGCTGGAGGAAGAGGAGGAGGAGGAGGAAGAGGAGGAAAATGAGGGAGATGCCACCAGGCACCAGGACCCCCATCCCCATTGGAGGGTCTCTTAGATGGGGATGGGAACACAGCCTGCCAAGGTGAGCTTGATCCTTGGCAGAGGCCCATTGCTGACCACGTGGGACCTCAGGTTCCTCCTCTTTTGCGTGAAGGGTCCGGGTCTGGCTCAGGTGACCTCTCAAATCTCTTCTAGGGCCCTGAAACAAGCATCCCCAGTTCTCCTGGTCATAGCCCCCCACCACCATGGTTTTTTGGCTGTGTTGCTCTCAGTATGTCTCTGTTCACACAATATCTGGGGGGCTTTTGGCAGAGATATTTCTGAAGGAGGAAGGGAGGGACAAATATATGTGCCAGTTTCTTTGGGGCAGATTCTGATGTGCAGAGAAAAAGCTGTGCCTCAAGGACTCCTCTGCCATTTGGGTAGGTCGAACCAAGAGTCTGGGTTTGATGCTAATGGTCTGAAGTGTTCCATCCATGGAGGTCAGCCCCAGATGGCTACAACAACTCACACTACCAAAGCCATATTCTGTGGGGTGGGTGAGGAAGTGCCTAGAGCTGAACTCTAACTCACTGACGTGGGGTGAGGGATCCTTGAGGCTGACCCTCCCCCATGCACCCTCAGAGGGCTGTGTGGCCCCAAGGAGTGGGAATGGCCCCTTGTTTAGTAAGAGACCATGTGAGCAACTCCAGGAGACTGCTCCTTTTCTACTTCCTGCAGGTCAGGGCATCTCCCTTCCTATTAACGCTTCCCTGGATGAGCAGATTTCTGCCAGTGAGCAGATGGGCATTCAGGCTGCCTCCCCTCTTCAGGCAGGGCTGAGAGGTAAGCCCATGACCAGGTGCCAGGGCAGGAGCTGGGGATAGGACACCTCCTCCTTATGAAGGAATGTGGCCTTGCCCCTCTGCTCAGGTTTGACTTGGTTTGTTCAGCATTGAACCAATTCACCCCTCAGAAAAAAGCAAGGACATAGAGTATCCCAAGTTACAAACCTTGGAAAATTTTTACTTCCCAGAAATCCTGACCATCGAGCAGTGAAGGAGTCACGATATTTGTCCAGAACCTCATGTGCTTTGAAGATAGGAGTGATGGCCTCTGCAATGAGATTTTTATCATATGGAGACAAAACTCTTTTTTTTTAAAGGACATTTGAATTTTCATCTGACTTATAGAATCACTGCATTGCTGGCTTTCTAGTGAGGTGTCAAAGGGAATTTGAAAGGTGGGGTGGAGCAGAAGATCCTCACCTGTCTTGTGAAACTACTGACTGTTGGCCACTTTCACAGATCTCTGGTGCATGTGGTGTTGGATTCCCTTTGTGCAGAAGACAAAAGGGACATACCTATGACTTGGGAGCTTTCCTTTGGGCTCTTAGCTATGATTTAGAAGGCAACCCTAAGAAGAGACCTTGAAGGTCTAGGTCACACACTGAGGCCTAGAAAGGGGAAGATCACTTAGGCAGCAAGTGGAAGAGGAGGATTTGAACCTAGGCCCTCTGGCTCCAAGTCCAGGGCTCAGCCTGCCACCTTGGGCTGCCTTGGAGGACTCCTCAGATGAACATCTTACAGTGGGCCAGGATGTCTCCATTCTCCATTCTGGCTCTGAAAGACAACCCTGGCTTGGAGAGATCTCAAGTCACAGAGAAGTTTTTGCTTCTGAAGGGGCTTCCAAGCCCTAAGCTCTGTCTCCACAGACAGAGCCCAAGTTTCCTGTGCCTAAGGCCCAAGAGGAAGCTTAGGAGGCTAGCTAGGTGGCTCAGTGGATAGAGCACCAGGCCTGGGAGATTCATCTTCATGAGTTCAAATCCAGCCTCAGACGCTTACTAGCTATGTGGTGCTGGGCAAGTCACTTCCCCCTGTTTGCCTCAGTTTCCTCATCTGTAAAATAAGCTAGAGAAGAAAATGGCACACTCTTCCAGTATCTTTGCCAAGAAAACCCCACATGAGGCCACGAAGAGTCAGACAGACTGAAAAATGACCCAATGACAAAAGAGTCATTAGCCTTGGGCTGCCCAGCACTTTGCCTCTGGCCTTGCTAGTCGAAAGGTCACTTCAAGGTTTTAATCTCCCCTGCAGGGTCATCCATCTTCCTCTCTATCACTCAGTAGCACTGCCTGCATGAGAGAGCTAAGGACAGACTGTCCCGCATTCTCTCCTCACTGCCAACATCAATCACAGGCTACGGATAATTTTTCAAATGTTGATAAAACCTGTCAATCTCACCACCATTTATCAAGGACACATTGGTAAGACATGAAGCCTCTTTAATTTGTTTAATTGATGCCAAGTAATCACTCAAAGGATGATCCAAGGTCTTGTCAACATTTTTTAAAATGGGTAAGTAATATTCAAAAGCTAAGCCCACACTTTGGCTTCTTGACCTAGGTTTGGGATTGAGGAATTCACTCAGGCCGTGCCCACCTTCTGGTCTGAGCCTGTCCTGGCACTGGGACCCAGATTTATTCAGCTGGCTTAAGGTCCCTCTGTGGTCACTGCTTTGAGGCAGTTCCCCCATCCTGGGTGATGGGAATGGGACAGGGGCCCCCAGGATCAGCTCCAATATTACAAGGGGACACCTCAGGGTCCTCATCTTAGGGGAGCAATTGTAAAAAATCTCTCTCTCTCTCCTTTGTATCTAAATCTGTCTTTCTCTGTCTCCTGTCTGTCTCTTCTCAGTCTCAATCTCTCTGTTTCTCCCCTCTGAGTGTCTCTAGTCCTCTCAGTCTGTCTGTCTCACTCTGTCTCTGTCTCACTCTCATGCGTTCAAACCCTACATTTAATTTGGGAAATACTTATACTCAATAAGTAAGCATAAAAGAAATGAATTGATTGGTTTACCTTTGTTTGCTTTGGCTTCCTCAAATGGATCCACAACATCTGGGGTGTCCAGTTAAGGGGAATAGCAGTCATATGGGCAGATGTCTCTATGCAGGGGACAACACCTCAAAAGGATACATTTAAAATTGTTTGTTTCCACAGGCATACAGTTGGCTGGCATCACCCGGCTTGACTGAAATGATGAGAGAAAATTTGTCAGTTACTCCTGGTACCCCAGAACATTTATGAAATGCTTCCTGTATGCTGAGCCCCAGGAGAGCCCTTATGCAGGGCAAGTCACCAACTGGGGGCTAGAATAAGCTGAATTATCACCCACTAGACACATGTTCCTAGTTAACAACACTTGATTATGAAAATGAACTTGGCTGAATTCTCATTCTCAGGAGAGAACCAGAGAAACGAGTGTGTACAAGAGGCAATGATTCTGGATGGGTCCAATGATGGGTCCAAAGGGTTGACTATTCGTTCCCCTCAGAAGAAGAGATGTGAATGTGAGTTCCAGGCTAGATTCTGGCTGACTTGTCTACACAAAGGGGTGAAGTAGAGAGAGAAGACTGTGACTCTGCCCCCTAGTCTTAACCTATGTGCCTCCCTAAGGTTTCATTTCCAGCTGTCAGTGAGAGAGTGGAGGGGGTCTTAGGGCTTAAGAAAGTGGGCACTTCAAAGTGGTTGGGCCACCTTGAGTCCTTAGATATATGAAAACCAGTTGCTGACAAGTCATGGTTAAAACGATCGGGCACAGAGGATGCTTCCGCAGCCAGAGGAGTTGGTGACCCAGATGTTCAGTTCAGAGAAAAGAGAGGGTGTTGGGTATTGGGAGGACTCAGGCCCAGGTCAGAAAGCTCAGCCCTGGAGGCAGAGAATCTCCTCCAGAGCAGAGCCCTTTCTGGTCTTCTGCCTGCCTCACCACACTTGTGGTATGTCAGCCTTGCACCCTAAAAGCCTTTGAGTTAACCCTTTCACAAACAAGACCTCACCTCAAATTCCTGTCATGTTCTTCCAGGTCATATTCTAGCCCCACAGCCAACGGACCATTCCACAGTCTGTTCACCAGCACTTTGGAAAGCTCTGTCTGCCGGTGAGTCCCCTGGGGTGAGGCCCTAGTCTTTGGGACCCTCTCTCCTGTCTGGATGATGCCAGGACAAAGTGGCAGCAGCAGCTTCTCTGGACTCAGGAAAGCACTGAGAGCTCCTCTCTGAAGGCTCATTACCCGCTTCTCCCAGCCCCAGGAGCTCCTTGTTTCTCACCTTCTTGCCAAACTTTTTACTTTTCTGCTTGACCTCTCTGCTACCTCTACCTTCTTTCTTGGAAACTTCTGTAGAGGAAAGAAAAGAAAACAGTGAAAGACAATGTGATGCTCCTGAACGGTTGAATGAGGGATGGGGAGGGAGAAGGCCTGGCTTCTCTTCTTGGGGGGGGCCAGAAAGCTGCAGGCAGAGCCTGCAAAGACTGACCAAAAGCTGGCAGTCTCTGACTTCACCAGCCTTCAAAGGAGCCTCAGGGGTCATCCCTCTAGCCCACACTAGTCAGGAATCCCTAGTTAGGGGAACTCCCCTCCCCATCAGCCTCCCTGGAGGCAGACTGAGCCACTAAGGGACAAATCTACTGGTTAGGGAGGGTGTCATGATGTTGGGCTGCATCTGTGTCTCCTTATGCCCTCTGGGTCAGGCACATCAAGTCTGTTCTCTGGTCTATATGAAAAGCTGTCAAATGCTCCAGGACAGCTATCACCTCCTGCCCCAACTCCAGCAAGTGTCCTCCATAACAGGAGCGCTTTCAGTGACCTCACACTGGGATGGGCTGCTTCAGAAAAAGCCTCCTTGGAGGTTTCAGTCTGGTCCAGGGTAGACTAGATGACCACTGAATCAGCCTTCCCTGCTTCCAGACATCTGCTTGGTAAAGGAGAACATTCGACTATGATTTGCTCAGTTCCCTGAGTGCTCTCTCAGTCAGGGAGCCAGGGCTTTGAGTGCCACCTCTAACTGTGTGACCCAGGGCAAGGTTTCTTCCCCTTCTGCACCTCCATCATCTCATTTGGAGCTTAAGGGAGCTAGAGTCCTTTCCAGCTCTGAATCTATGAGCCTGAGATGGGTCAGAGTCAATCATTTTCCTCTGAAAATGCCGGGGACTTGGAGGTTATAATTATTTCCTCCCCCATGTGGTCATCCCATTGCTTCCCTTGGCAAATTAGCACAACAGAGAAGATTCTTCCTTCCTCATGGCAGGTCATACCTCCTTCCCAGCCCTAGCCCGAGTCCCAGATGGTCTCTTAAGAATTTAGTGGGGGGAGGCCAGGTTCCAGGGAATACCAACAGGGCCCTGCCTGTTGGGAATCCTGGCCACAGGGGAGCCAGGAGAATAGGTCACTAGGCCAGCCTCTACATCCCATTCAGCTGCAGACCTCCCCTAGGGGGACAGGTTGCCCCATGCCCCTTCAGGACACAGCTCAGTATTTCTTGCTTATGCCAAGCCCTAGTCAGCCATTTTTCTGCCCATTGATTCTGGTCAGTTATGGCTGCTGGAGCTGGTCCTGAGACCAGGGAACCAACAGACTTGTGCATTTGGACCACGTCAGCAAACAGGTTGGTCATGCTCCCCATCTTCCACACTGCTGGGGAGGGCAAAGAACTGGGAGCTTCCATTCTCCAAAGCCTCGGTCTTGTCTGGCATCTCCAATTCTTGTCATTCCTTGAGCAACCAGCGTCTCAGTCTCCCAACTTCCTCAATGAATTCATTTTATTGGGTTTCGGGGAGGTGTCCATTCTCCCTTTCCCCCTTCCCCTGGGTGCCTGACACCTGCCCTTTTCAGAGATCTCCTGGTGCATTTTTACTGTAATGAGGAGCAAGCATGACTCTATACAGGGGCAGCTAGATGGTTTAGTGGATAGAGCCCTGGGCCTGAAGTCAGGGAGATCTGAGTTCAAATTTGACTTCAAACCCTTACCAGCTGTGTGACCCCGGCAAGCCACACAACCTCTGTTTGCTCTTATCCCTTAGAGAAGGAAATGGCAACCCCCTCCCCAGCCCTGTATGTTAGCCAAGAAAACTTATGGACAGTATGGCATGCTTTGGTGCACAGGGTCATGATGAGTCAGCCAGGACAGAATCACAACAAAAATGACTACTCAGAGACAGAGACACACCAGAATATTTTCCAAGGCCACCAGTGCCCAACCCCTCATATTCTCCACTTCCCAGCACTCCATGTTCTTTTATTTTTTGACAGAAGGAAGGGGGGGCGCAGCTAAAAGGCAGCTTCTCATTGGAGAACATTCTGTAGTTGACCCAACTATTCACAGCAGATTTGACTGAGAGCCTTTCCAACCTTCTAAGTCACTGAGCAGAGTTTTGGTGAGATGGATACAAAAACTGCCGAGATGGATCTCCAGAGTGGGCAATTCCATCTGCTGGGCCCTTCTGGCATGTGGCTCGAGGCACTACTCTCAGCTAAGCAGAGCATTCAGTCGATGGATGCTGAGACATAACAGTAGGCTGCCATCATGGAGCCTCAGGAAGGGCATCACTTGAACCTTATTCTCATTGGAATTGGCTCAGAAAGGGAATAACATACACAATCAGGTGGGTTTAGGAATCTAACTTACCTTACAGGGAAAGAGGAGGAAAGGGAGTTGAAGAAAGGGGTGGGAGGCTGACAGAATAGAGGGCAGATTATGGGAGAGGTGGTCAGAAGCAAAACACTGATGAGGAGAGACAGGGTGACAGGAGAGAGAGAAGGAGAAACAAGAGATAAACTAGGATGGAGAGAAATACACAGTAATCATAGCTATGAATGTGAGTAGGATGCACTCTCCACTAAAGTGGAAGCAGATAGAAGAATAGATTAAAAATCAGAATCCTACAATATGTTGTTTACAAGAAACACACTTGAAGCTGAGAAACAGAGTAAAGATAAGGGGCTGGAACAGGATCTATTATGCTTCAGCTGAACAAAAAAAATGCAGGGGAAGAAATCCTGATCTCAGACAAAACAAAAGAAAAAGAAAAAATAGATCTCATTAAAAGATATGAGGAAAATGACATCTCCCTGAAAGCTATCATAAACAATAAAGTAATATCAATACTAAACATACATGCACTAAGTGGTATAGCATCCAAATTCTTAAAGGATAAGTTAAGTGAATTACAGGAGGGAATAGGCAGCAAAACTATACTACTAGGGGACCTCAACTTTCCCATCTCAGAACTAGAGAGAGCTAACCACAAAATAGACAAGAAAGAAGTTATAAGGAGATGAATAGAATTTTAGAAAAGTTAGATATGATAGACCTCTGGAGAAAACTGAATAGGTATAGAAAAGGATATACCTTTTACTCAGGGGTACATGGTACCTACACAAAAACTGACCATGTATTACCATATAAAAACCTAAAAGAAAAATGTAGAAAAATAGAAATATTAAATGTATCCACTTCAGATCATAATGCAATAAAAATTCCATTCAGTACAGGGTAGTGGAAAATAAATGAAAAATTATTGGAAAGTGAATAATTGAATCCTAAAGAATAAGTGGGTCAAAGAACACATCAATAATTTCATTAAAGAAAATGACAACGAGACAACATACCAAAATTCATGGGATGGAGCCAAGGTAGTACTTAGGGGGAAATTTATCTATCTAAATTCTTACATTAATAAAATAGAGAAAGAATAGATCAATGATTTGGGCATGCAGATTAAAAAATAAAAAAAGAGCAAATTTTAAAAATTCCCAATTAAGCAAAAAATCAGAAATCCTGAAAAGCAAAGGTGAGATTTATAAAATTGAAAATAAGAAAACTATTGAGCTAATTTATAAAAAATAGGAGCTAGTTTTATGGGAAAAAACCCCCAATAAGATAGATAAACCATTAGTTAATCTGATTAAGAAAAAGAAAAAAACCTAAATTTCCAGCATAAAAAATGAAAAGAGTAAATTCACCACCAGTGAAGAGGATATTACAGCAATCATTAGGAAATGTTTTTGCCCAACTATATGCCAAAAAATGGATAATCTAAGCAAAACTGATGAATATTTGCAAAAATATAAATTACTCGGATTAATAAAAGAGGAAATAGAACATTAAATCATCCCAGCTTAGAAAAAGACATTCAACAAGTCATCAATGAACTGTCTAAGAAAAAAGTCCCCACAGTCAGATTTCTCTTTAACCTGAGAGCTCTGAAATTTAGCTATAAAACTCCTGAGAGTTTTTATATTGGGAACTTTTTCAGGAGATGATCAATTGATTCCTTCAATTTCTATTTTACTCTCTGGTTCTAGAGTATCAGGGCAGTTTTCCTTGATAATTTTTTGAAAGATGATGTCTAGACTTTTTTGTTTTTTAAATCATGGTTTTCAAGTAGTCCAATAATTTTTAAATGATCTCTCCTGGATCTGTTTTCCAGATTAGTTGTTTTTCCAATGAGATATTTCACATTGTCTTCTATTTTTTTCTTTCTTTTGATTTATTTTATTGTCTCTTGATTTCTCATAGTCATCAGCTTCCATTTGCTCACTTCTAATTTTTAAGGAATTATTTTCTTCATTGAGTTTTTGTACCTCCTTTTCCATTTGATCAATTCTATTTTTTAATAAAATTTTTCTTCAGTGAATTTTTGTATCTCCTTTCCTATTTGCAATTCTGCTTTTTAAGGCATTCTTCTCCTCATTGACTTTTTGTACCTCTTTTACCATTTGGCCTAGTCTGTTTTGAAGGTGTTATTTTCCTCAGTATTTTTTGCATTTCTTTTTACCAAACTGTTGACTTATTTTTCATGATTTTCTTTCATTTCATTTCTTTTCCCATTTTTTCTTTTAACTCTCTTACTTGATTTTCAAAATTCTTTTTGAGCTCTTCCATGGCCTGAGACCAATTTTCATTTTTCTTGGAGGCTTTGGATGTAGGAGCTTTGACTTTGTTATCTTCTGAGTATGTCCTTTTTCATTCTTTTGATTTTATTATTTCTTGATGTCTTATTAAGTTATTAACTTCCCTTTGCCCAATTCTAATCTTAAGGGTAATCAATTAATATAATTAAAGGTAAGTTTTGGATCTCTCTTTTTTGAATTAATTGACTTTCTTTTCATAATTTTCTTGCATTATTTTTATTTCCACATTTTCCCTCTGTGTCTGTTATTTGATTTTTAAAGTCCTTTTAAAGTTATTCTAAGAATTCTTTTTAGGCTTCTAACTATTTTAGATTTTTTCTTTAAAGCTCTACAGCCAACTTTTTGGAGTTCATTGACTTCATCTGAGTCTGAACCCTAATCTTCTGTATCACCATAGTAACTATCTTTAGTGGCGATCTTCATCTGTTGTTTTATCACTTTTTAAACAGTCTATTTCTTGACTGTTAACTTTATGTTAGGATCAGGCTCTGCTTCTGGGCTGTGGGGGATAATGTCTCAGGATTCAAGTTTTTCATGCTATTGTTTTCTGAACTTTATCTAGGGGCCTTTGACTTCTTGGTTCTTCCAGTGTTCTATAGTCCAAGGTCAGTTGTGGTCACTGCTCTACCAGCTCACCCCTTGGCTTGTGAGTGATTTCAAGTATTTCTCTTCACACCTGAACTCAGGCCTGTCCCCTGCCTGATGCCCACTGCAAATGCTCTCTCTCCCTGTGGTCCCAGAATGCACCACCAGCTTCTGTTCTGCCACTGCTACAAACATCAAGTCAGCTTGCCTTTCTGCTCTGGACCCCAAACCAGGGACTCTGCTCTCCTGTGAGTGACTACAGTCTGTCCTCTCCATCCTGGTACTCAAGCAAGGCCCCAGCCCTTGTGCCACCACACTCACTGGTATGTGCTCACTCCTCCTTACCTGCACCCACAGCCTGGCACCTTAGGGAATCTTTCCTTGATCAGCTGCCACACTGTGGGTGGGGCTTCAGAGCCTGCCTCAGGGCTTGCCCTATTGTCAGGATTCTCAACCAGGCCACCACCATAGAAGTGGAGATCTTTCCTAAAAGTCCTGCCAAGTTGTCTTAGGCTGGATGAACTGCTTTACTCCAACTCTTAATTATTTCTGTCACTCTAAAATCCAGTTTGAGGTGTTATTTCAAGTTACTGGAGGGGAATTTGGGAGAGCTAGGTATTTCCTACTTTATCCACTTTCTTCCCACAATCCTCTAGCTTCATAGTTTTGCTCATCAGATGAGATCATATGTCACATCTGGCCCACATCAAATGGCAGTCACATAATCAGTGGCCCTCAGGGCAGGATTCCAGAGCTAGAGGCCTTTCTGTTGAACCTTGTGCCTCCTTTGCTTGAAGATCTCTCATGACAGAGGGTTCATCACCTTTTAGAGCAGCCTGTTCTACAATGGGGCAGTTTTCCTAGACTTGCATCATAAGATGTTCTTACTACTTCCCACCTTCTGCTCCTGGGGCTGCCTTTGGGGACTAGTCAGAACAAGGACCATTATGCTTCCAGCCCTGCTCAAGCTTGCTTTGACCCAGAAAATTGCTGGAAGGCACAGAAAAAGGAGGAGGCTCATGAGTGGACAGTGATGTCTCTGGTGGAACTGGAGCCCCTGTTTTAGTGACTCTAAGCCCCACTCTAAATATCCTAACTCACGATGCCTCCTCAAGTCCAGATCTCTGGCCTGTGGTTTCCAAAAATTCTTTTCCCTTTTCTGAAAACCTGGAAAACATTAGAGGTGGACAAGACCAACATTCTCTTTTGCCAGAGGATGAAACTGAGGCCCAGATGCACCCAGAGCATGGTGAAGTTGGACGCGGAAGGAGCTCGACTTCATCGTTTTACTCCTGATAAAAGGGAGGCTTGAAGGAGTGGGGCTGGATCTGGGATGTGGGGCTGGATCAGGGATGTGGGGCTAGAGAGTGATGGGATCTCTGCTTTGAGCACCAATGGGATGCCTAGTGCAGGGACCCCCACGAACCTGGTTCCTCTCTGTGGAGGCGATTGGCCAGCATCTGCAGAGAGAGTTCTCGAGACACAGAGCCGATGGCCCCATTTTCGAAGGCCGTCACCACCTCCAGAGGCAGCTCCAGGAGCAGCCGGTCCACTATGAGGATCAAATACTCTGCAAACTCCGCGGGAGGGACCTGCGGGTCTAAGAAGACAACGGCCAAGTCAGCGCCCCAAGCAGGGCCAGTGAGCAAGGCTGGAGCCTGGCAGAGCGTGAAGACCTGCTGTCTGCCTTGTGCTTGAGGCAGGCAGGGCTTGGAGAATAGCAAGAAACCACCCAGGGTGCTTCCCCAAACCATCCTCTTCCCCTGATGCTGCCACTGCTGCCACCACTGCTGCCGCCAACTTTGGGAAGGAAAACTAGGCAGTGGCAGAGGATAGAGGAGGCCAGACTGGAGTCTGGGAGAGCCATCTTTCTGAGTTCCAGTCTGACCTCAGATCTCAGTTCTGTGACCCATGGAAAGTTTCTTAACCCTGTTGGCCTCAGTTTAGTCATGTGTAAAACGAGCTGGAGAAGGAAATGGAGAACCACTCCAGGATCTGGACCAAGAAAACCCTAAATGAGGTTGTGAAGAGATGACTGACAAGTGATCAAAATCATCATCATCATCCTGCTCCTCCTCATCATCATCATTATCAGCACCAGTAGCAGCAGCAGCAGCCTGCATCCCTCAGATTGAGTTCACTGTCCAGGCCTAGATGAGCTTTCTTCCTGAGTTTCTATGACTTTTCAGGATGTGGGTGGTGGGAGACAGCCCAATCCTTCCCTCTGTTCCCTTCTTCCCCAGTCCTGGGACAGCCAGTTCACTCTCACCAGCCCCTGCACTCGACAGCCCACCCACCTAATAGTAGACTCCTGGAATTAAAGATAGAGAAGTGTGGTTCAAACATCATCCTTTAGGGATCTGTGCCACAACTTCCACTGCCTCAGTAGTCCCCACTCTTCTGCCTCATTTCTCATAGGCAAATGTAATATCTCCCCAATTCCATTTCCTCTAGTGGCCAATAAAACATCAAATCCTTAGGGACAGATGCTTCCTTGGGGGTGGATGGAAGAATTCTGTGGTTTCCCTCACCCCAATCGCTGGATCAATGGAGCTCAGTGTTTGGAATTCACTGGAGACTCTATTCCCAACACGTAAAACATTCACAAATGGAGGGTTCCTTTTGACTCACCCCGCTTCTTTTATGCTCTCTTTTCCCCAATGCATCTTGAGCATCAGATAGAAGGGTGTTGCCACTATCAGGGCTGGCATTTAAGGCCCCCAGAACAGCCAGCAGTGTACTCTGGAATTGACCATACCCTGGTCATGTTACCCACCTCCTTCAAATTCAGTCTCTGGTCAAGTAATGAAATAACCCTTTCCTCCTGTGCGCCCCAAAGCAGCAGATCCCATAACCGTGCAGAGGGGCGGGCCATTGTTTTCAGTCATGTCCTGACTAATAGCAGACTTAATGGGTGAGGCTTGGGAGGGGATGTGCCCATGGGGAATGGTCACAGGCTGCTGGACTTGGGTCTTTGGAGAAAGGGAGGGGGGAACTATATGACTGATTCAACTTCATCACTAAATAGTCCACTTTTAAAAAAGGATGTAAAATAAAACGGAAAACAGCTCAGACCTAGCCTGGGGGCAGAGCCATAGTTGCCAACACCCTCCAAAGGGGAGATGTTGCCTATGTTAGGTGACAAGCATCAGGGTAGACTTGACCTCCATCCATCTGGCCTGGCTGGACAGTGGCTCAGAGCCTGAGGGAGGATATCTATACAAGGACTGAGATTAGCCCCTGGGCATTAGAGGGCAGAGAGGAGCCAGCAAGCAGTCAGAACTTGGGTGAGAGGGCAGCATGACCGCCTGGCCACACACAGGTGAAAAGCTTCATCAGCCCACCCACTGCCTTCCTTACCTTGTGTTACTGGGGGAGACTTCTGTTCTTTTTCCTTCGCCTTTTTTACTCCTTCTTCTTTTTCCTTCACCTTTTTTACTCCTTCGCTCTGGTGTCTAGAATTCAAAGTACATTTTGATGTTTTAGACCAGAAAAACTTTCTACCAAAACCTCTCTCTAAAATACAACAAGTAGTTTGGCACCTACACCTTAAAGGATCATTGGATGCTGGAGCCAATGGATCATCTTCACTCCTTAGGCCCAGAATAGGAGGGGGGAATCATGCACTGTTGGGGTATTCAGGGGAGCCCTTCCTGAATTACCACATCACATCTCCCTTGGGAGGGAGGGAAGTGAAGGAGTAGGGTCTCTTTCTGTGTTTTATCTTTTCCTGGTTTGGCTTTAAGGACTGTTATCTGTCTCCTGAATGGATTTTGATCGGTGCTTTCCTTCTCTGTTTTTGAGCATCATTTGTGAAGAATGAGTATTCATTGTTCCTTGGAAAGGGGACAGAATTCAGGACCAGGAGGGTTTTTTCCCTTCTGTTGTTCCTTCAGTGGTATATCTGTTTCCTTTTCTGAGATCAGGAACAGAAGATCTCAGTCTGGTCTTCTGCCATTTTGGTTGCTTTATATTTGTGGAGTCCTCCTCTCCATCTTATGTGTTTTCAGTTGTGTTGCATAGGCTGAATACATTATGATAATTTTCTGTCTCTTGGCTTTGCTGTGTTTTCCCCTCTTTCATTTACTATTGTGTAGGTTTGATCTTCTGCCATCTTCTTTTTAATCCAATTAGCTAAAGCCTTATCCATTTTATTGGTCTTTTCAAAGAACCAGGGTTTTGTTTTATTTACCAGGTTAATGGCTTTATTTTTGTTTCCAGTTTATTTCACCTCAAAATTTTAATGTCTCCTCTTTTGAGCTTAATTTAGGTTTGCTTATTAGTTCACTTTCTAATTTTAAATGCATATTCACTTTGAAATGCATATTCATAACCCTAACCCTAAATCCTTCCCCACCCCTTTTGTTAATGCGTATTTTTAGGGATATGATACCTCTCCCAAGGACTGCTTTAACTACTTTCTATCAATTTGAGTATGTTGTTGCATCATCATCATTTTCATTCACAGTATTCTTTCTGTGATTTGCTCCTTGGCCTACTCATCACATAGGATTTCATATATTATACAACAGGATTATAGTATTTCATATATTATATTTGGATCTGTGTCTTTTTTTGTGGTCACTGAATTAATTACTATTTTTATTGAATTTTGGTATTTACCATTTCTGCTTTTTTACAGGTATTTGTAATAGCTAGGCACAGGCTCTGATACATGGTCAATCTTTGTAAAAGTTCCTTAAGTACTGAGAATATGAATATTCTTTTGCAGTCCTATTTAAAAGTGACCTTATCTTTTATCTCTAGCTTCTCTGGAAATTTGCTTAGCCCTATATTTTATTTTCTGTTTACATTTCTCTTAGACTTATCCGAAACTGACGGAGGGACATTGAAGTCTCCTGTCACTAATGTGTTACTATCTGTGCCTTTTTATAATTCAGTGTTTTCTTTATGAATTTGGATGTTAAGCCACCTAGAATATACACATTTTGCTACTGAAAATCATTTGTTGCCAATGGTTGCTGCCAGCATAATGTAGTTTACTTGTTTATCTCCTTAGTTTTTAAAAAAATATTTGTTTTTGCTTTATCAGATAGCATAATTATAACACCTGTTTTCTTTGGATTCATTTGATGCAATGTAAAATTTTTCCCCCTATCTTCTCACTTTTGTATGTATGTTTTGTATTTTTATTTTCAAATGGGTTTCTTCTAAGCCACAGATTGTGGGTTTTCCCCTCTTGTTCAATTAATCTCTCTCTTTTTTGGTTTTATTGGATTGTTTAATCCATTCACATTTTAAAATTGTGAGTTAGGTTTATGTTCTTCCATTTAACTCTAATATTGATTTTTTAAATGCTTCCTAGCTGTAATTTCTAATGGAACAATCATAGTCAATTACACACATGAACCAAAATCTGTTAGCCATATTCCAATCGCAGGACTGCAGATTGAATAATACAATGGCATCATCTAGTTCAATCCCTTCATTTTACAGCTTGGGAAACTGAAGGGGTGTGACCTGCTAAGGTCATATAGCTCATAAACATCAGAGGCTCTTGGATTCCGGAAGAAGGTTCTTCAGTGGGAACCTTTCCTTGGCTTCAAAAATGCTTCTATGAATATTTTAGCATACATAGGATGTTTCCTTCGGTCTTTGACTTCTTTAGGGTATATGCTTTCCACAGGGGCCAAAGGGTATGGTTAGAAATTTTAGTCACCTTTTCCACAAAAGTCCAAATTGTTTTTGAGAATGATTGGCCCAGCTTACAAGTCTACCAACATTGTACGAGCAGTGAGTTTTGAGAGAAGAGTTTCACAAGCATGGTGTGAAGGCAAACCAGACTTTGGGATACTACTACACGAAAAGAACGTCTTTGAGTTTTTCTTAGCCCTATGCTAAATAAAACATATGTGAAGGATGTTGGTGGTATTGAGATACCTTCTGGAAGCTTCTTGCAAGTCTCTTTGAGGGAACTTTTATCTATTTGTGAAGGCCAGTGCTCCCCATCTGGTACCTGATATCCCAGTGATGGATGGCTGTGTACACTGGCTTCAGATAGTCCTCCAGGGATTTTGAAATGCTGTTGAATTTCTGGATTAGCTTTTCCTCCTCTGTGGTCACTCGTGCTTCCTGTTTTGTTCAATATAATGTCATTTAATTGGTGTTTCCGGAAGGATTGTATCAAATCTTAATGGACTCTAGAATGCTAGGTGGAATGCTCTTATTGGTTCCTCTCATAACCAAGCCCACTCTGAAGCACTTCACACTGACCAGGGGAGTGGAGGGGAGGGAGAATGGGCCAGAGACAGCCTTCATTACAAGGTTGGTCAAAGTCTGGCTCCTCAGGCAGAGGTGGCTGGGGAAGCAGGACAGTCTGTCCTGGCTCCTTTATGTGTTTTTAATTAAAAAGAAAGGGGGGCTTTGAGAGCATCTACTGCACCCCAGCATTTTACAGATGAGGAAGCTGCATCCCACCTATCTAGGCATACATTAACAGACACACAAAGTGCCAGAGCCAGGGCTTAAAATTCAGATAGGAGCCTTGCTGGCTGTGGCGCTGAGGGTACCCATTCTGGGAAGAGCATCACAAGGCATGGTTCCTTTGAGGTTTACCCTCTCCTCATAGGATTGATGACTTGCAGCTTCATCTTATGGCCTCTATATGTCTTTTGGACTGTTAGGGCAAGTCCAATCCTGGGGGACTGGACTGGTGGGGACAGCTACTCTCCAGGACCCAGGCCAGTTTGCACATCTATTGCAGGGATGAACTGATCCTCCTGTGAACTATTCTTGAAGTGAATGAGGAGGCCAAGGTAGCTTGGCCTTGAAAAAGTAGACCCAAGAACATCAGCCCTTGAATAAAGGGTGCCCTTGGATGTAGGGTGTGGGGAGCTCTAGCCACTGGGCTTCTTAGTCCCCGAGGGGACCCTGAACAGGCTGACCCATTTCTTCTGTGTGGCCTTGGGATACTGCCACCACAGCACTGTTCTTCAGTCCCACCGCAGGCCCCAATTTCCCATGGCTTCCCTGATGTGGCCCCTGGAAGCCTAGACGTGAGGTTGCTTCCTGCTACACAGGCCCAAGGGCTGAGATACCAGCCTGGGCCAGGAACCTGCCAAGGCCCTGCAGGGAGGGGACCTGGTAGCGATGCTCCATGGCCACCCGCCTTAGCCCAAGGCCAAGGCCTGGATCCAGGGCCCTGGGAGTCAGAGAGGCATGAGACTGCCCCCCCCCTTTCTGAACTCTGTTCTCCACCTTCACCCAGCCCTTGGCCTCAGCCCTCCACGTTAGACCTCTTTCAGCTCCCTGTCTTCCCTGAAGAAGACCCAGCAGCCCAGGCCCAGGGGCAGTGGTGGACCTGAACCTTGCTCTCCAGGGCCATGTCAGCCCCTATCTGCTGCCCATTTGGCAGCACCAAAGCTACTGGGCTTCTCTTCCTGGTTCTGTCTATCCCATTGGGGATGAGACACTGACTTTTGTCTTCTCCTGCTCCACCAGAAATCTCTCTGTTCGGAGTTTGGGCCTCACCTGACACTGTCTACCCTTCTCCCAGGGTCCTCCTTCCCTCCACGGCCCCCCTTCTCCCAAGTCATCCGGAGCTGTTTTCCTTCCTAGCCCCTAGAGCCATTGTGCTGAGGAGGTCACCATTACCCATCACCATCTGACCTTCCCAATCCAGAATCCTGAGATTCTTCTACCCCCAGCTATGCTTTTAACCTTCTCCCTCCCTCCCTAGCCTGTGACCTCCACTCTGGCCTCTCCCAGGCCTGGAGAGGAGCAATTCCTCCTCTCCTTCTACTTGTCCACAGGCCCTGTGTCCGGACCTGAACTCTAGCCGGGACTTCTGCTCCCTTGCCAAGAGGTTAGGAACTGTAGTCTCCACAGGAGAAGGGATGGAAACGAGATGAAAAGGGTCCAGGGGAGGGAAGGGAAGAAGGAAGGGAGGAAGGGAAGGAGAGGCATGCTTGGCTTGGACAAGAAACAGCACCGGCAGGGCTGGGCAGAGGGGACCCATGAAGCCCTGAACCTCAATGGCTTGGAGGAGGAAGGGACTCATTTTACCAATGACAGTTCATCGGGGGAAGAACGAACGAGTTCCTCTTTAAAATCACTCAAGGAGCTCAGCAGTTGGGAAATGGTAGTAGGGTTCTTGTGGACACGGAAAACTTTGCACTGTCCTGCAGAGGAGAAAATGAAGGTGGCTCAGAGATGCCAGAGCTGCCCAGCCTAGCAGGTCACCAGGACAAGCCTCAGGAAGGCAAAGAGACAGGGTCAGTTCCTCCAGTGGTCCCAGACACCTTCCCAAGGATGGCAGGAAGAAGGACCTTCCTGGGAGCGCTGCGTCCACCCAGTCATCTCCAGCCTGGGACGAAAAGATAACCGAAGAGATCTCAGAAGCCACAGGAGCCTGCTCCTCATCACAACCCAGAGTACTTCCTGAGAGAAACACAACCTTTCTGCCCCCTATGGTGAGGGGGCTCCCAGGGCAGGGCCAGATGCTCGGGGCTGCTGGAGGAGAGAGAGATTAGCCACAGCAGGGTCATATGTGTGAGTGTGTATGCATGAGTGTGTTTGTGTGAATGTGTACTGTAAAAGTGCATATGTATGTACTGAGTGTGTATATGTGTGTGTATATTTTTGTGTATATGAGTGTGTATATAAGTATGTATGTATATGAGTGTGTGTATGGTATGATCATGAGTGTATATGTGTGTGAATATGTATATGCATATGAGTATGTTTACATGAGTGTGTATGAATGTGTTTTGTATGTTAATGTGTGAGTGTATGTGTATGAGTATGAGTATATGTGTGTGATTGTGTATATATGTATAAGTGTTTACATATGTGTATGAATGCATCTGTATTTGAGTGTACGTGTGTATGTGTGTATATATGTATGAGCATTTATGAGTGCATGTGTATTTGTGTGAGCATGTATGAGTGTATGTGTTGTATTAATGTGTATGTATGATTGTGTGAGTATATGTGTGTAAGTGTGTGATTGTGTATATGTGTATGTGTGTTTGCATAGATGCATGAGTGCACCTGTGTTTGCATGAATGTATGTGTATGAGTAGGTTTATTAGTGTGTATGAGTGTACATACAAGTGTGTATATGTGTATGTGAGAGTGTATTTGTGGATGAGTGTGAATGTGTGTGGAATGTACATGTTGGGTATGTGAGTATAAATGAGTATGAGTGAATGAGTATGTGTAATGAGAATGTATATGAGTGTAGGTAAGTGTGTGTATGAGTTTGTATATGAATATGGATATGTATATGTGTATGTATATGAGTGTATGTGTGTTTATATGAGTGTGAATACATGTGTATAGGAGTATGTGTTTGAGTGTATGAGTGTGTGTGAGTGTATGTATGAGTGTGTAAGTGTGTATGTGTGTGTATGTGTGTATAAGTGTGTGTGTGTGTGTGTGTGTGTGTGTTTGGAGATGGGGATGGTTTCCTTAGAGACAAGGATAGCACTTCTGCATTTACTTAAACTGAGAACCTGCTCCCTATCTTAAAGCGCATTGTCAGGACCCGGTGCCTCAGTGGTTGCCACCCAAACCAGTAGCCTCCTCCTTTGGCTTGTGCCTCGTTTACATTTGTCTGGAAGGGAGTTGAGTGCTGCTCCTTCTGTCCTCTCATTGACCTGGAGAGTCACAGGTCCTGAAAGGACCAGGAAGTGAGGCTCCAGTCTCTTACTTCCAGGGCCACACCCCTAAGCAGGCCACCATCACACATAGGGAAGGGGAAGAGATAGGAGGGGGTCCTTGGTACTGGCTGAGTGAATACTTGCAGGGGAGGGGATATAGCAGCTGGTCTCTGGGTGATGATGGTGGCCAAGATTTTGGCTCATTGAGGGCCCAAGGAGGGTGGCAAGCCCTGTTTCTAGAGCATGTTCCACTTAGGATCTCTTTGCCTCCCACCAACCAATCGGGGAGGGACACTTTATTATTAACACCTTTTGGAAAATGAGGAAGTTGAGGAAAGGAGCAGTGACTTGTCTTGAGTCACAAGTTGCTAAGTGTCCAGCTAGGGTCTTCCAACCTCCCTGCCCACTCTGCCATTGACTGAGTCCTCAGGGTCATCATTTGAGCCAAAACCACATGTGGCTAATTAAGCAAACCCCTTCCCACTGTCCCAAACATAGGGGTACCCTGAGGCTGTACAGGTGGATGTCTGGAATGGACTCAGATGGACTCTGCTCACTAGACAGTCCCTAGAATGGAGGCTTGTCTGAGGCCCAGGATGTGCTTGTCTAAGGTCACTCAGGTGACAAATGTTGGAGGCAGGATTCAAACCCAGGTCCTCTAACTACACTGATCTATGAAATCCCCACAACTGAGGGGTACCCTTCCTTGAGACAAGTGAGTAAAATGAACATACTCTGTAGAAGGGGAGGCCAACACAGGGAGGAACCAAGTAGATTGACCCATGAATGTCACCTGGTTAGGCAGATGGCCAGATGGCTGACTCTAGTGGGAGAAGCATGGTCCTCTGTACAGAGAAGTCAATTCACAAAGGGTGGATGGATGTAATCAGGAGCATGAAGGCTGGGGGTTGACCAGCCTTCATTAACATTCTGGGCTCTCTTTGCAGGGAACTGGTGCCAAGGGACAAGTGACATTGTAGTGTCTAGTGTTCTAAATCATCCCCTGGGCACACACTCACCACTGATCTGGATGATTTTTCCCTTGGGTCCAGGGCCAAATTTTGGCTTCTCGTACACCATGCCATACAGTGTCGACCTGTGGGAAGAAACATACAACTTCCAAGCCCTGCCACCATCTTGGAGGAGGGCCTGATGGGGCAGGATGAAGACAGTGCCCAAAGCTGTCAACTATAGGTACCCAGATATGTGTGTGCACATGTGTGAGTGCATGTATAAGTGTGTGCAGCAGCACTGAAGGGAAAAGGAGTGAGCCGGAGGGATCACCCTCAGGTCTTCAATGGCAACACTCTAAGCATCATCCAACCCAAGCTGCCTTGGAAGGTCAGAACATGAGACTCTGGGCAAGGGCCAAACATTCAGTCATTGCTCTTCTCTTCACACTTGGCCCATCATCAAGGAGAGTCAAGGACTGTGGCTCCCAGATCCACTTCCTCATGCCCATGATGTTCCCATGGGAACATCACCAGACTACCTTACCCCATTGCCAGCCATCCCAGACTCCAGCACAGGAGCCATTGTTGTGTCCTAGGGGCTTCCAGGATGCACCAGTTTGGGGGCCGTGTGGCTCACTCCAACAAGAGATGGAAGCTGACCAGACCCAACTCTGCTCTAGTGGCTCAGTCTACCTCAAAGTTACATTACATGATCCCTTCCTGTTAGATGATTCATGATGCCCTTATCCCTGCTGCTCCTCTCAAACCTAGCAAGCTCCCTCTCCTCCCACTGTCTCAGCTGAGAGCACCTGCTGTATGTCCCCTCCCCCTCCTCTTCCTCCTCCCACATCTGGCTAATGAGAGACAGAGCTGTCCACTGACACCTGTCCCTGTGCCCTCCACACTGGATTGAAAACCTCCACTGGTTCTGGAAATGTTCTCCCCAGTGACCCCTGCCACCCTCGTCCTTAGTGTGTGCCAACTGACCGCTCTGATTCCTTCTGCAGAGCTGAGTCGGAAAAACGAGTCGCTGAGATTTTTTTTGTTGGATTTTCTGATCAGGATGTTGTGGAATTTCCAGATCAATTCAGAGGAATTTCTCTGTTGAACATGTGAAAATCACCTCTCCTCTGCTCCCCCACACCTTATCACCCTGCTTCCTTTCTCTGTCCCATATACAGCTTGGGCTTAACAAAGGGAGTTTCTTCGTGACCTTTCTGCCCAGCAGAGTTGCCAGAAAGCAGGACTCAAATTTTCTGCATGTCTTTTCCAGAGAATTTCCTTGTGGATAGTCCTGCTCTGACACTCCCAGGCCATCCTCAGTAGGGGAGACATTTCCAGTTTTATAGCTAAGATGGAAGAGGATTGGGGTTGGGGAGCTAAGTCAGGTCCCCACAAGTCCCATGTTCTAAGTTCTGATAAAATATGAGGCCTGTGGTACATGATTCAGCAGAGGCCACGGCCCAAGTGTCCTACCTGTCTGCAGAGTGCTGGAGAATAATGAGCTGATAGCTTGGTGGGAGGTCATTCAGAATATTGAAATGCTGTTCTGTAATACAGAGGTTCTGCCAGGCCTGAGGAGGGAGAAATAAGCTGCTACTTGGCATAACCTCCCTTCTTCTTGTCTCTCCCTCCCCTCCAACTTCCTCAGCAAATGCCCTCAACCCTATCTCTTACCCTCCTCCTCCCCCCATCCACCTCACCCTCTATCATCCCCATCCTCCCTTGTTTCACCTCCATTCACTCATCTATCTTCTTCCCTGACTCCCCTGGTAACTCCGAGTCAAGTGACATCCCTCTTAGCCCCAGCCATCCTCCCCAGATTTCCTCTCTCCCCACCATGGTCCCCTAAGACTTGGTCTCATCAATTGTCCACTCAGGTGGGTGTCAATCTCCCTTTCTCTACTTGACTTTCCCCATCAGTCCCCAAATCATTAGGTTTTCTTAATCCTTTTCAAACCAAACAAGTCACCCTTGAGCTGGCTCCTCCCTCCCCCAACCTTGACACTCTTCCTGGGCTCTTAGGAAAACTCCCGGGAAAAGAAAAGGGGAGACAAAGCCTTTGGATGACACCTACTATGTGCCAGGTGCTTTACAAATACCTCATCAGAGCTCCACCACCACCCTGGGAGGTAGGTGTTATTCTAACCCCTACCTGATAGATGAGGAAACTGAGATAGACAAAGGTGAAATGACGTGCCCAGGGTCCCACAATATTGTGGTCGCTCAGTTGTGTCTGACTTTCCGTGACTCCATTTAGGTTTTTCTAGAGTGGTTTTCTGTATCCTTCTCCAGCTTATTTTAAGGATGAGGAAACTGAGGTAAACAGGGTTAAGTGACTAGCCCTGGGTCACACAACTAGAAAGCCCTTCAGGCTGGATTCGAGCTCAACTCTCTCTGCCATGTTGCCTTGTATGACTCACAAGCTCTATGGCACTGAAGCACCGCGGTCACTTAGTGTGCCTCTGCCTGGACCACAGGACCTCAGCCCTTCCCAAGTCACGGTAACACCTGTTTGATCATGACCAACAGTCTCACTTGCTCATCTCCCTCCTCCATGAGGCAATATTTGGAAAGAGAGTATCTGACAAGAGAATCTTGATAAAGCACTTAGCCCAGGGCCTGGCAGGCACACAGTAGGTCCTTAATAAGTGCTCCTTCCTTCCCCTTGGCACTCTGTGAAACTTTCCTGGTTAGTATTTCATGCTGTCCACTCTCCCTCCCGTCCTTTGACTCTGTCTACCTGGCTCTCTGATATCTTCTCCTCGAATACCTTCCCAAACTGATCTTCCCCTGTCCCTGCTTCTCTGGGTGCTCTTGGGGGCAGGGATTGAGTTCACTTGTGTGTATGTACATATGTATATATACACATACACTCATACACATATACACACATATTAGGCTCTGAATTTCCAGTACCTGGCATGCAAGAAGAACTTAACTGAAAACTCACCCATCCATCCCTGGGACCCTCCCTCTCTAGTCCCCAGGGATGTATGTGCTGGTAAATGTCTTAGCAACTGGCTCTCTGAAAACAGGACATTTTTACATTTAACTAATTAACTTAATTAAATGTGAACATTTTCTCCATTACGGTCATGAAAATCTTATCTGAACAAACTATCAAACCACCAAGCAAGCCTTGATATGGAGCTGATCTCCATGATGCCAAGGCTTGAACCATGCTGCACCCTGCCTAGTACTCAGAAGCTTGGGCATCCCAAAGTTCTGTCCTTGCCATCTTTTCTACTCCCTCTAGACTTACCAGAATTATAGAATCTCTGATTTGAGAGAGTCTGGAGGCCAACACTTGCTTGAACAATAATCTCCAGTCATACAAGAGCCAGGCTGGCCACTTGAGAGGGTGGGGGTGGAAATGTCAAGGTCACTGAGCGAGTGAGTGATGGGACAAGGGAGAGGAGGGAAAGGAGGAAGGAGGGGAGGTTTTGGTGCAAAAGTGGGGAGGGCTGCTATGGTGGTATAAGTGGACAATAAAAGAAAACCTTCAAGAGATGCTGGAGGGGGTGGGAAAAGGACCAAGTGACCAAAGGGTGGGCAGCTCAATGCCTAGTGGAGATGACAACATCTGTAGCCAGCACAGTGGGAATTGGTCAACGCCTCCAGGAGCCTTAGATGGCTCATGTGGGCACTCGAGGGAGGAGCAGAAGCTATGGAAGAAGAGACTTCAGGACTCACCCATTGAGGATCCTGGTTAACGGTCAGGTAAAGATTTTGTAAAGGAGGAAGTGGTGAATGGGAAAGCAGCAAGGGGTGCAGGGACTAGAGGAGGGTATGGCCAGAGAGAGGAATATAGGTGAATGAATTGCAGGGGAGGTGAGGCGAGATGTGGTGTGGAGGTGATGACACTAGGGAAGTGGAACAAGGGGATTTGTGAGGGCATCTCCATGGAAATGAAAATATGTCTTGCATATCATGCTCACCACTAAGACATGTGGATCTTTTTCAAGGGAAGCCTCATCTATCTATAAGGAGGAGCAGGGTGGAGGAACAGACAGGGTATATTGGGTTCAAATCCCACCTGACACTGGTTTTCAGTGACATGAACAAGACACTGAAGCTTGCTGAGAGGATGCTTCCTTCTCTGCAAAATGGGGTAATACCTATTGCTGGGTGGTTGGAGTGTTTGTAGGCTTTAGGAGTCATGTGTAAATGTCAGCTGTGATTACGCTAACTCATCTGCTGCTTTTAAAATGGATTTTTTGGATGAAAGTGTCAGACTTGACATTTATCTCTACTAAATTCCGCCTTATTAGATTGGATAGAATGTTCTGACTGACTGGGGTCTTTTGAGACCCTGACATTGTCACCTAAATAATTAATTACATGTCATGTGCAAATGCCATTGGGCCTATAGCCAAGTCACTGTTAAAAATGTTCCAAAACTTGGTGCCACACACACATCTCATGAGAATTTTAGGAGAGCCATCTCTCCAAGATACTCTTTTTGTCTATCAGATTTCATCTTGGGGCTCAAATCTGCCTCACACGAAACAGTTCCCATCTCCACAGGCAGCACAAGCAGCCATCCATACCACACCCCATGGTCACAGACTTTAAGGCATCATCGAGTCTGCTCTCTTTCTCAATTCCCATGACAGACATATCTGTGCTAAGTGTTCCAAACACAAAGACCAAGCAGAAGTAGGCCCTGCCCTCAAGGAACTCCTATTCTATATAGGAAGACAACATGTATATGGAATAACATGAAATAAATATACAAAGTCAAGACTTTTTTTTTTTTGGCAGGGGAAAGGCCTCATGTAGAAGCCATTGGAGAGCTGAGTCATGAAGGAGGGGATGGAATGGAGGAGGCTCCCAAGCCAATTGACTGTTGAGTCTGAGAGCCTAGAGCTCCACCTCTTGTCTCTACCCACCCACACATCTAACTGGGACCCAATATCTAGTCTCTACATTCACCCTGGCACACATTAATTAACCCACATTTCTCCCCCTGTTCACAATAATAAATAACACAGGATACGCTGTCAGGTGATTTGCCCAAATCTAGGCTAAATACCTCATAAGCAGAACCTACAATTTTGATAGCCTTGTTTTAAAACAGCAAACAAGGTGAGCCTTGAGGTGAACCTTTTCTTCAGGATGAAGCCTGGTTGGCACCTTGTGGTTGCTGCTTCTGTTTGGAGAAGCGCACTAACCATCTTTTGGACAACACGGCCCACAATTCTGTCAAGCACTTAAATGAATTCCATTGGTTGCTAATGTGCCACCAGTGCCAACATACTGGTTGGCAAACATTTATGAAAATCATCTTCATCCTCCTCCAGAGCTACACCATCTTCCATGAGACTCAATCCAGGCTCAGTAGTCATCCATGTCTGACCCTCCCTGCTGTGGTCCCTATAGAAGGGGTTCCTTTGGGCTGGTAGGCATTGGGGGCTTCTCTCACTAGCCCTCACTCTTCTTGCTTTGTGATGTCCTTCCCAAGGTTCCCAATGTTAGCAGCCAGATGACTGTGGATTAGTGTGGAGCTATCCCTCAAAGATAAAAACAAGTGATTCTGGCCAAGCTGAGAACCTGGCAAGAGCATGGGACCTCTGGGCATCCTGTCTTATTGAGACTGGACCTTCAGAATGTCCCCAAGGATGTCATGTGATCATGAGCTTATGTGCTCCTCAAACCACTGTGCCTGCATAGACAGGGACCAGACCTATTTTAGAGATGAGCTTGTCACAGTCCTAAGTGACACGTGGGAGATTCCCGCCTTGCTGTCTTGAAATATCAGAGCTGAATTTGCTCTCAATACCACCCTCCCTGCCTGCCTGCAGTTGGGGAGAGCAGCTTGGGCTCCCAGTGGCTCCCAGGGAAGGCTATGAAATTACCTTGGATATCTGCCAGAGCTTCTGCTCCACATTCTCAAAGAGGGTGGTGCCTGTCTTCCCTCGTTGCTGCAGCTTTTGGTGAAGTTGAAGCAGGGCTGCCAGTTGGGAGCTGCTAGTGTTGGTTGTAACTGAGCAAAGTAGTTTCCTCATCGCCAGTGATGCCGAGCAACTCTGGGAAATGGGATCCCCTGAGATCAAGCTGGCATGGGGGCCCATGCACCTGTCTCCCTCCACCCCAAGCTCCTCTTTAGGAGAAGCAGTCACAGACATGGAGACCCAGACAGGCATCGTGTTGGTGTCTGTGTCTAGCAGAGAGTGGACACCTGGGGGGTGGGGGTGGGAAAAGGGAGGCAACAGAAGGGCTTCAGACCCAGGCTGTGATGGGAGGCAGGGCTGCTCTGCACTACCCTGAGAAGAGCCCTGAATACTCAGTCTTAGGACCCAGGAATGAGCCCTGCACCTGCTACCTGGGGACCTCAGGAAAAACATTCTTCAAGCTTTGGTTAAGCACCTGACATAATCAAGGCCCTATCCCTGGTACTGGGAAACACTAAAACTTTCCTGCTTCCCAGGAGTCAACATTCTTGTGTACAGGAAAGCATAGAGAGATGGGAAGAGAGAGAATGGGTACACCCACCCCAGGCAGCAACAACCCTGGAGGTAAGGGATCTAAGCAGAGGCAGGTGTTCTAGGCATGGAAACAGCCTGCTTTGGGGGAAGAGCCCAGAGCATAATGAGCTGGATGAGCAGATCATCCAAGGGGACTCTTGGGGACCAAAGTAGGGAAAGGAGGGGTTGCCATGGAAGCTAAAGAGTTTGTCAATAGTTTGTCAATACACTATATTGTATTGTATTGTATCAGAGGAGTGGGCAGGATTGGAAGGAGGCACAGCAACCGATCCTGTCAGGAGTTTTTGCTTGCAGGAGTAGAGTCCTACAGCCCCTCCATAAGTTCTGGATGCAAATTAATCTCATTTACCAGCTTCCATAACTGCAAGTAGACAGGTGCATGGAAGGCCTGGGCCAGGCTTGGTAAAGGGCCACCTCACCTGGTAAAGGGCCAGGAACTGGCAGGTAGAAGGTTGATCCATGACACCAATGCTTTCTACCATCTCTTGACTGGCATTGGATGCAATACTGATCAAGTTGTTATTAAGACAGACTTGCAGGCACTGAAGGAGAACCTCAGAAGCTTGGGAGCGGAATTTCTGGGCCAATAGAAACCCCTTCTGAGAAGATGGGAGAGGGAGAGAGAGAGAAACAGAGAGAGAGAGAGAGAGAGAGAGAGAGAGAGCGTGGCAGGAGGGAGACAGAGAGACAAAGAGAGATAAAGGTTGAGAAAGAGAGAGACAGAGAAATACATAGAAACAGAGGGACAAAGGGGAGAGAGACAGAAAGTGAGACAGAGCAAGAGAGAGACACATAGAAGCAGACAGAGATAGAGAGCAAGAGAGAGAGAGAGACAGACAGAGACAGAGAGGGGGAGAGGGAGGGAGGTAGGAAGAGAAGTGGAAGGGAGAGAGAGGAGAGAGAGATGGAGAGAGAAAGAGAGGTCAGAGGAAAAGAGAGACACACAGAGAGGGACAGGGAGCAAGAGAGAGAGACTTTTTTCAATTAATAAGCATTTATTTTTTCTCCCTTCCACCTTCCCCTTTCCATTAAAGAGAAACAAACAAACAAAAAAACCCTTGTAACTAATGTTCACAGATAAGCAAAACAAATTCCCACAGTGGTCATGTCCAGAAATACATGTCTCATTCTACACCCCAAGTCCATCCCCTCTGTCATCATCATTCCTCTTTAAACAGGGATGATCATAAATTGGGGAGCCAATGAGCAAGTTCTGGTATAAGAATTGGATAGGGCACTATTGAGCTGTAAGAAATGATGACAGGATGGTTTCAGAAAAGTCTGGGAAGACTTGTCTGAACTGATGCCAAGTGAAGTTGGCAGACCCCTGAGAATGACAGATACCAGAACAACAGTACTGCAGAAAGGAGCTTCTCTGAAAGACTTGGGAACTCTGATCAGTATGATGGCAGCTCGACTGTCACCTGCCTCCTGATGAAGTGCTAACACCAATTACCTTTAGTTCTCTGGCTTTCTCAATCTGATCTTCGTTTTGGGAAATGCCCACAAAGTTTGGCTTTGATGTTAATTCAGCTTCAGTTTCCTCTTTGTCTGTCTCCAAAGATGTCATGGGTGTCATTTTAGCATCAAACTGTAAAAGAAGTTTGTAGGAATGACTGGGGCACTTTGGGATGTTAACTAGTTTTGTACTTGGTAAATGACTTTCCTTGGATGGCTCTCCAGCTGCCCCACCACCCCCATGAGCAGTGTGGAGACTAGTTGCATCGCAGCTTGCCTCTCTGGATGTTTATTAAATATCCCCTGAATTGCAGATCTTCAGAGCTGGAAGAGAACAAAGCAACCTTCTTGTCCAATTCATACCTCAAAAAGAATATCCATTATGACTAGAATCCTCCCAGAAGCTCAAGTCAAGATCAGTACCCCCTTTCCTATACTCTTTTCTTTATTCTTTCTTTGGACAAAGGGGACAAACCACATTTTGTCCAAAAGGACACCCACTATGTGCACACTTCTCTATTGTTCTTTGGATGGTGGTCTCTTCCAGGTTTCCCCAAAGTCTTTCTCTGTGTTGGTAGCATCTTGCATAGATGCTCAGCCAATCTTTTCTGTACTCACAATGCCCTTCATCTGCATATGATGGTATGAACTCCTGTGGTCCCCTCCTATATCACTGTTCTCATCTTGAGGATCAAGATGAGAACTTCCTGTCAGTCATTTTTGTTTTGTCCTTTTTAGTCTAAAGAGATTTTCCTAAGCAGAGAAACTAGGATGAGTCTGTGATTCACCCAACCTGGAGGCTCCTTCCAATGGCTCATGCTGCTACCCACCCAGGCCTGCTCTTCCTGGGTGACTCTTTTCCAGGAATAAGGAAGGAGGTGGCAGTTCTTCTAAACTCAGCCCTTGTCAGGTATTACCTATGGCAATGTGTTTAGTTTGGGGCACAACAGCATAAGAATAACATTGATAATCTGGAGGACTTTCAAAGGATGGCAGTCAAGTTGGTGAAGGTGCTTGAGTACCTGTCCTATGAGAATCATTGAAAGAAAATGGTGAATGGATGGTCACTTCATTCTTCCTGGAGAAGAACAGCCAAGATAAGTAGACGTGAGTGGGTGGGTAGCAATCTGAACAGCAGATAGAGTGCCAGGTCTGGAGTTAGGAAGACCTGAGTTCAAATCCAGCCTCAGACACTTCCCAGCTGTGTGACCCTTGGTGAGTCACTTAATCCTATTTGCCTCAGTTTCCTCTTCTATACAACAATTTGGAGAAGAAATGGCAAACCACTCCAGGATCTTTGCCAAGAAAACCCCAAAGGGGGTCAAGAAAAGTCAAACATGACTGAAAGCAACTGAACAACCACTCATCTGGCATGTAGCTGGTCTGTACATAGTAGTTTGCAGGTGGTCTCCTCCTGTAGATCCTAACGTCCTTGAGGGCTGGAACTGCCTTTTGCCTTTCTTTGCATCACAAGCACTTACACAGTGCCTGGGACATAGATGCTTAGTAAATGTTCACTGACTCACTGATTGATTTATTCTCCTTCCTCAAATCCTACTCATGAACAGATGTTTTCCAGCTGCTTATGCTAGGAAGGGTGTCCAGTGGGGCCACTGAGGTTGTCATTCAAGGGATTTTTAGATGATCTGATGAATGAATTGATGGGAGGAAGACATCTTGCTGGAAGTTTCCCATCAACTGTGAAAAGGGCAAGGTGTGGTCTGCTGTGGATCACCGCAGCTGAAAGCTTGCCTGCCCCCTCCTAATGCACGGGAAGATAATGCTGTAAACAAATATTATATAGTTGGGAAAATAGCTATATAGTGTGGCAGCTGGTGTTCTCAAGGTCCCCATCTCCCCTTCTCCAGTTTAGCTACAGTCCCTTGGCTCTCATTGGTGGTCTTCCCTACCAACCTCAGCTTCCTTAGAGGTCATAGTTCTCCCTGCACTTTTCTGACACTTTTCTCCCAGATCTGGGCCTATCTATTCTATTCTCTGGGGACCCTGTCTCAGAGGTTGATCTTCCAGCAGAGGTTCAGGAGAGGCCATGGAAACCTCACCCTGAATTGCACAGTATGGTTGCCTGTCATCCCCATCACTGAGACTCACTCAGAGAGCTCCCTGAATCCCTGAAGCACTGCCTTCGTCCTTGAGGGCAGATTGCTCTTCTACTCCAGAACAGTTTCCCTTCCTCCATTGTTGGTGATGGAGACTGAATTTATCTCATATTTTGGGGAACTAGCTCCACGATGAGCAAACTTCATTTCTACTCAATCAAGCCTTCACCTTCTCTGCCACTGGTGGTACTGGAGAGATGACAAGAGGACTAAGTAGTCAAGTACCTCACCCGGGCCACACAGCCAGTATATGTCAGAGGTGGAATGTAAACAAAGATATTCCTGGCTCTAAGGGTGTCTATATGAACACTCTGCAACTCCACCCCTCTCTTTATAATGTTGATATCGTTATCAAAGGAAAACACAAGGATCTTTCATCTCTGTGCTCCAAGGTTAAGGTGTAAGGAGATGATATATCTCATACCAAGAAGTTTTCATCCCAGTAATGAGCCAGATGAACAGGGTCATTCTGAAGAGCCAAAAGATGGAGGGTCTTCCCAGTGAAGTAAAAGAATTTTGCTTGAAGAATTTTGCATCCAAAGCAGAACTGGTGCATGCTTTCCAAGTGGGCCAGAGTTCTGTGGGCCACAGTCCGCTTCAAATTGAACCAATCCTATAAGAACCCCAAAGGTGTTAGATGAATCTGAATGCACGTCAGAGTGGGACCCTGCTCCCCACCTCCTCCTAGAAGCTCAGCATGGTCATGGGACCTGCTTTCTTTATGCATCACTTGAGAACTTGGCTACTGCCCTAGACTGGCCTAGTAAAACATCTGGATTTCCCTGTTTCCTACTGAATTTGAAATCTGAGGTATACAGCCTGGAGGTGACCTTGAGAACAAAGCATGAATACATCTCAACAAATATAGAAAGAACACAAAAAGGACATGCCGTCTCTGTGCCTCAGTCTCCCCCGCACTGTACTTCATAGCACTGGTCCTCATTCTTGAGGTCCTTATTTTTGTCACGTGACCACATCTATGGCTCTGCCCCATGACCAAGAAATGTTTGACTCTCCTGTCAAGCAAGGTGTAACAACATGCTTAAGTTCAATAAAAATTCTATGGCTTATCTTGAGGAAAGGGACAGTACCCATGAGAAATGGGCCACTGTGATCAGCAGAAGTCTAAATGTAGGTAGAGAGGGGTTAAGTGGGGCAGAGAAGTCAGAGGCTTTTTCTCTGCAGAACAGTCTCTGACACATTCTCAGATCCCTTTCTGTCTAGGATAGAGAAGAAATACCTCAAATGGCAGGGGAAGTTTTTTTTCCCCTTAAGATTTTGGCCTCCAAATTGGAGATGAAATCTAACCTACCTAATGGAATAAATTCAGCTTTATCAAGTGGATAAACACGAAAACCATTGTGTAAAATTAGTTCATTCCTTGAGAGGAGATGGGATAAAAATATGTTACAGACCAGGACTTAGAGCTGAAAGGAATCTAGAGACTCCACATGCTGAAACAACCCTGGAGAGCAGCTGCTCAGCCTCCCCATGCTGATTCCTAGGTCAAGAGAACTCAAGTCCTTGCTATCATTGGGGTGAATCACAGCTGGCCAAGAGTATCCCAGAAATGGAGAGCATTGGGAAAACTGGAAAAGCAGCAATGAAAACTTATATTCCCAAACCTCTAGGGTGGCTTTGTTTGTATCTAAACACAGCTAGGGGCCACCACAGGGCACAGAGCACTGGGCCTGAAGTCAGGAAGACCTGAGATCAAATCTAACCTCAGACCCTTCTTTGATGGATGACCCTGGGCAAGTCACTTCACTGTCTGCTTCAGTTTCCTCATCTGTAAAATAGGCACAATAATGGCACGTCCCTCCCAGGGTGATGGGCAGCCTATAGGAACCTTATATAGGCCCTACAGGGGCCTCTTAAGGTTTTGTGCCAATTACCCATTCCAATTTGGTGAAGTCGCTGGTATTCAACAAGTAGTCAGCCAGGATTTTTTCCCATGTCCCTTTTTTCATTTCTTCCTGCAGAGCTTTTTCCTGGTTATACTGAATTATCTCCAGAGAGATATCAGCCAGCTCTAACTTGACATTGGCCAGCTTCCTCATCAGGGGAGTGCTGATATTCTGGGTCTGCAGAAACAAAGACTTTAGTAAGCATAACAGGGCACCAAAATGTTCCTTAGCCCCAGGTCTGCCTCCCAGTGCTCCTCATCAATGGCACTTGTCCAGAGCTGTGTCTTCCCACTCTCCCTTCTCGGTAAGACCTTCATTATTCTGCTTCTTCCACTGACCAATCAGTTCAGCCATCAGGATCTCCATGTCCCCTGTGCCCTCAAGGAACTAACATTCTAGTGGGGAGACTTGTGTTTGTGCACATATGCACACACAGAGATACGTGTGGATTAGGTACAAAGGTCATAGGAAGTAATTTTTGGGGAAAGCCACCAGCCCCTGTGGAAACTAAGGTTTATGAGAGGCAAAGTTGATGAGGGCAATCTAGGCAGGGGGCATGGGAAGGAAAAGAGAACAGAAATGGAATGTCACATGTGAGGCTCTGAAGGGGGAATGATAAAAATGATAGGGAGCCCTATGGGAAGGAAACATAATCCTGGAAGTGGCAAGGAGTCATTGGTGCTTCTGGGACAGGGGAATGATGTGGCCACATCTGTGCCAAGTGGAGAAAGCCCTGAGTTAGAGGGGTGGTCAATGAGGAGGCCATTGCTGTGGTCAAGAGGAGATGAGCTGAGCTAGAGTGGGGATATACATACACTCATTCTCCAGTTGCATGGGTCTGGCCGTGTTATCCCTTCCTCAAGAAGCTTTGCATGGGTCTGGCCATGTTATCCCTTCCTCAAGAAGCTTCCCAGGCTCTCACTGCTTCTCAGATACCCTCCAATGCCCTTTCCTCTGGTGTGTATTTAGAGACCTTCACAAGCTTCCTGCAGTCTCCCTTTCCAAGCAATCACCCATGACTTCTCATGCATTCTGTACTCTAGGAAAACTGGAAATTCTATCTCTGCCTCCATGTCTTTGCTCAGGAAGCCCCTAATTCTTGAATACTTTCATTTCTGATCTTTCCTTTTTGGAATCCTCAGCTTCTTTCAAAGTTCAGCTTGAGTAGCACCTCCTTCAGGGGCCTTATCTGACTTCCCCCAACAGCTGGTCACTCCACCCCGCATCATCCTGCCTTCATTTTGTATATATCATCTGACCTGGGAATATGCTGCATCCCTCAGGTAGACTGTACTAGAAGAGATACTCTCTTACTTCTGTGTTTGTGTCACCAGCACATAGATAGGACTTGGCATGTGGTGGGTGCTTAATTAATATTTATTGGTTAATTGACTTCTTAAGAAATCTTTAGGTGATAAAATTATTAGTAGGTCTTACTTAGTCCTGGGGAACCACATTTGCCCATGTCTCCTGGATTGGAGCTAGTGGGCAAGAGTGTAAGAAAATCACCCAAAGTAGATTTGGGTCTTTTCTGATGAAAGGCGTACATAGAAAAGTTCTCACCATGCATCACTGACGGTCAGTTACGTGTGTCTGTGTCTTGCCTGCCCACAAGGGTGAGCAAGCAAAGACCAAGTTTTACCTAAGCACAGACTCTCCACTACTGCTGAAGCCAGCTCCCTGTACCCAGTGGGTGCTTATTCAGTGCCGCTTCAGCCCAATCATTTTGCCTCTGATGACAGCAGTTTCCTACAGCCATCTCTGGGAGAGGATGGCCATTAACTTCCCTGAGATTTTGATTTTTATCATGGAGCTGAGAGCTACAATGACTTGCCTGGGGCATGTCTTTTGACTCTTTGCCTTATACTCTTTATACAATTTTCCTCAAAAGGATGGGGGGGGGTGCTATGGATAGTGTAGACATATGTCTGATATTGACGGGAAGCAATCTGCTGTCAGGAAACCTCTCAGGGTGTGCACTGTCAAAGGGCCCTAGAAAGTGGGCACTGAAGGGTAGCTCCTACCTCATTAAGGGGCAGCAAGGACTGAATGTTGTCAAATATCTCTTCCAGATACATAATAGCTTTCTGGGTCAAGTTATAGGCTTCTAAATAATACATGACCTTCGCTTTTTCATCAGCCTCATATTTGGCAAATAACCTGTAAAAAAAAAGAAAGATAGGTAGCACCAGCTCTGAAGGCAAAAGCAGTACTATGCTCAATTACCCAGCCGACCTACTAAAACTCTGACAATGAGTCACATAATTGTTTTCTTCTTCAATCAATCTATGCATTGCATTTTAAAAATTATTCATCAATTTTATCTCAGTAATTAGTTTTGTTGGGATTTTATTGGGCAAAAGTTTCTGATAGTTTCTTTTATTTTCTCTTTAATTGTTGTGAATTCTTTTTCACTTTTTGATACAAATAATTTGGTTCTCCTTATCCTTTTTTAAAGGTGAGCTAACTTTATTTTATTAGATCTTTATAAGGCTCCAAATTTTATCAATGAATCAGTTTTTATTTTACTTTTACTTTTTGCTTTCAGTTTTGTTACACTATTCTTTGATGTTCAGAATTTCTACTTTGGTATTTAGTTGGGGGCTTTTTTGAGTTTTAATTGTGTGACCAATTCATTGATTTGTTCTTTCTCCTGTTGCTTTATGTTTTCAGAGATATGCATTTTGTTTCACAGATTGCTGTGAAATTGAAAATCTGTATCTTACTTTATTTTATATTGTTTATTAACTAAAATGTATTTAATCACTGGAAATCAACATTTGTGGATCAAAGACGTTGTAGAGGCCTCTGTGGTAATGTTTGTAAATGTTTAACTCCTTATTCTTAAGGGTTATAGCCTGACCATAAAGACTCAAAATGTGTAAGATTTTGCTCACCAAGGAAAGGGTGAGGGGAGGAAGATGAGTGAACCTGGTCATAGAATATTTGGCCACCATGAGATTTTCCACATCAGCCAACTCTCTCTTCTCTGAGTCACATCAAATGTAAACTCATCCTCTATCTCTGCATCAAATGGATCACATTTGTAGTTTAGACTGCATTATCAACCATACAAAAGAGCTATTCTGCCAGTCAGAAGGGTCCCTGGCTGCTGAGGAGCCTTGGATCCCATGTGCTGGAAATGACTACATTTGATAATGCTTGGAACCTTGTGCCTTTGTTTATCTTTCTTGCAGATTTTTATTATGACACTGCTTTGATTATATCCCATATGTTTTGACATATCATCTTTTTGTTGCTCTTTTCTTTCACAAAATGGAATATTGTTTCTATGAGTCATGCTGTTATTGAATAATTCTTTAGGATTAAACTACTGTCTTCAATTAGTTTTAATTTCTCATTCAGCTATTAAGGGGGAGGAGCCAAGATAGTGGAGTAGAAAGACACACATACCCTAGCTCTGAACCCACAGCCTATAAAATATCTATAAAGAAGAACTCCTAACAAATTCTGGAGCAGTGGAAACCACAGAACAACAGGGTGGAGGAGATTTCTGTTCCAGAGAGACCTGAAAAGCTGACACCAAAGGTCCGTCACGCACCGAACCTGGAGCAGAGCCCAGCCCTGCCTTGGCCATGTGGCACCAAGAGGAGCAGATCCAAGCAGGCTTCAGGGACAGAATCTCCAGTGGCTTAGAAGTTCCCTCCACTCACAGGTGCACAGGTCAGTGAGAGAGACTGTTTGGCTGGCCGAGAGGGGAGCGGGGTGTCTCCATAACTCAGGCCCCCTTGGGAGGCAGCAGCAGGGTAGGAAGCAGCAGAGGACAGGGGCTCCCAAAGCAGGCAGAAGCTCAGGTCCATTGTTGAAGGTCTCTGCATAAACCCCCTGAGGGAACTGAACCCTGTGAGGCGGCCCTGCCCCCACCTGAGTACCTGAACTTAATCTCACACTGAATAGGAGCCCTGCCCCCGTTGAAAGCCCTGAGGTAGGGGAGCAGCATTTGAATCTCAGACCCCAAGCACTAGCTGGGCAGATCTAGTCCAGGGGTGGAGAGGAATCTCAGAAGTCAAGTAACTGGCTGGAAAATGCTCAGAAAAGGGGAAAAAAAATAAGATCATAGAAGGTTACTTTTTTGGTGAACAGATATTTCCTCCTTTCCTTTCTGATGAGGAAGAACAATGCTTACCATCAGATATAGAAGTCAAGGCCTCTGTATCCTAGACATCCAAAATAAATATTCAATGGGCTCAGGCCATGGAAGAGCTCAAAAAAGATTTTGAAAATCAAGTTAGAGAGGTGGAGGAAAAACTGGGAAGAGAAATGAGAGAGATGCAAAAGCATGAAAAACTGGTCAATACCTTGCTAAAGGAGGTATTGACCCGTTTTTCATGCTTGCTAAAGGAGACCCAAAAAAATGCTGAAGAAAATAACACCTTGAAAAATAGGCTAACTCAATTGGCAAAAGAGGTTCAAAAAGTCAATGAGGAGAAGAATGCTTTCAAAAGCAGAATTAGCCAAATGGAAAAGGAGGTTCAAAAGCTCACTGAAGAAAATAGTTCTTTCAAAATTAGAATGGAACAGATGGAGGCTAATGACTTTCTGAGAAACCAAGAAA
>CM053769.1:459259869-459305363 GCA_028658325.1 Potorous gilbertii | reverse complement strand
CAAATGGGGAGAAAATTTGGAACCCAAAATTTTGTGAAAATGAATGTAAAAAGTTAAATAAATTTATTAAATAAAAAATTTCTCATTCAGAGGTTCTTGTAAATATTGTTACTGTTGCAGTGTGATTAGCAAATTATGTGTTAATATCATGTGATTGGTTAAATTATGTTTTTCATTTTGTAGGATACGATATCAGTATTTTAAAGGTGCTTATGAATGCCTAAGATGTATGTAAACTCTGGATTGCACATGTAAAACCTATATCAGATTGCTCAACCATCTCAGGCAAAGGGGAAGAGAAAGAAGGGATAGAATTTAAAACTCAAAATTTAAAAAAATGAAAAATTTTTACATGTAATTGGGGGAAGGATAAAATATTATTTAAAAAAGATGTATGCTTTTTCCAATTCTGTTCATCAATTTTCAGAGAGCTATCTCCTCTATTTTTTCTGAAGTTCTATTTAAGTTCCTATCTTTTTAATTTTTTTACATTTTTCTAGCTTTGTGACAGGTACATTCAGGTCCTCTGCTTTTACAGTTTTACTACCTTTCTTCCTGCAATTTAACTTACTTTTCCTTTAATTATTTAGATGTGATTCTATTTAGAGTATAAATATTAAATATCTACATTTGTTTATTATCTATGGAGCCTTTCATCATAAGTAGTTTCCCTGCTTTTTCTCTTTTCATAATGTCCATATGTACCATAGCCTTATCAGAAATCATGATTGCTGTTTTTAGTTCACTTGAAATTATGTGTTCTGCACCATCCCATAATTTTAGACCTATGTGAATCTTTATGTTTCAAGAGTGTTTCTTTTAAACAACACATTGTTGGATCCAACTTTCTAATCCATTCTTCTATCCTTTCCTGTTTTATGGGTGAGTTCATCCTATTTGCATTAACATCCAAAGATTAGTCATTGTATATTTCCTTCTATCCTTTTCCCTTGTACTTTTCTTCCATCTACTTCTTTATACATAAAATGGAAGAAAAGGAAGCGTTTGCCTATTGCTTGGGACTGATTAATGAAATGGTCTGTTTGTGTTGTTACCCCTCTTGTCTTCTCTTTGCAGTAACAGAATTTTATTCTTACTTTCTTTTAGCCCTCCCTTCACATCTCCCACTCTGATGCTGGAGTTTATTTTGCTTATAATTAACCCTTTACTTTCCATGCTCTCCCTCATAACCCCCATCTCCTTGTTTCAGTCTGTTTCCCTATTAAGTTAAGCATACCTATCGTATGTTCTTTGCATATGCGTGTGTTTAACTTTCCTCCCTTTATCTGGTTCAGATGAAAGTGAAGTTAATTGCATGCCCACTTCTCCCACCCCTTTCTTAATAAATATTCTTCAAATCATATACCACTAATTTGTGAGATGGTGAGTTCCTTCTCTTGTCTACTTCTTTCCTTTCTATTTCAGTCCCCTATGCCTCCCATTTCCATCTTTTCCTAAAATCATTAAAACAGAATAAAAACATCCCAGGTCCTTATCTCATCTTATTTAGATTTCTCTATAATCCTGGAAGACATTAGAATTCAGAGGGAAAAAAACACATTTGTTTCTTTTCCTAGTAACATGTGAACAATTCATCCCTAAACATTCCCTTCCAAATGATCAAATGTGTATGCCTTTGTTTCTCTTGACTCCTGCATTTCCAGGTCAAAGTGTCTCCTCAATTCTGACCTTTTCATCAGTGATGCTTTAGAATTTTCCATTGAATATAAAGCACCTCCCCCCACAGTATTCTTCTCAGTTTTGCCACGTGGCTTATTCTTGATTTTAAGCCTTTATCTGCTATTCTTTGCAATATCATATTATCACATGTTCTTTTTTCCCTTTATGGTGGTAGCTACCAAGTCTTCTGTGATACTGATAGTGGCCCCTTGGTTTTTTAAACTTTCTTTTTGTCAGCTTATCATATTGTTTCTTTCCTCTGGAAGTTCAGATTTTGGTTATGACATGACTGCGTACTTTAACTTTTTTTTTTCCGGAAGTGACCGATGGGTCATTTACATCTTCTCTTAGTCCTCTGGTTCTAAGAGACCCAGTTTTCATTTATGATATCTTGAGCTATTGTAGTTAAACTGTTGCTGCTGCTTCTCCTTCTTCCTCTCCTTCTCTTCCATTTTTTTCTCCTCCCCCTCCTCCTCTTGTGTCATTGAGTTGTTTTTAGTTTGGTATTATTTGGTATAATTTTCAATTCATATGGTTATTGGTTAAATTTTATCACCTTCTGTCTTAAGGTATTAATTCTTATTGTCACTATTTCCTCTTTATTTGTTTCTCATTTCATTTCTTCCAACTCTTGTGGTCCTTATAACCAGGGCAATTTTTCTCTGAGGTTCAAATTGAATTGTTGTGAAACTATTCTCTTCTAGGTTTACTCCTAGAGTGTCTCTCAGTTCAAGATATATCTCTTCATTGTGTTTAGTGTTTTCTTCTGTTTACTCATATCTCTAGCCTAGGTTTCTAGTATGGTATAGTACTAGCTTGTACTTGGGTCAACTCTATTCTTGTACTCAAATGGTGTTGGCTAAGCCTAGGTCCCACTCTCTGAAGGATTTGTCTGTCCTTCTCCTCTAATGTGTTTCTGGTCCAGGCTTCTGCTGTGGCTGTGGTTCCAGAACCACTCTCTGCTGGTTGCTGCCTTGGGTGGGGGACTGGGCTCCTTCACACAGAACCTTCCACCTCCCCTGGTCTGTCTGTATTCAGAGCTTCCACAGGATTCTTCAACTCTTTTCTCTGTCCTGAACTGGATGGAAGAGTTTTCTGCTTGTTTTTTTTATCATCTTTTTCCTTCTAGCACATTTTTAGATCTTTACTAAGTTATTTGTGGGGTATCTGAATCCCTCTTCCCATAATTTTCCCTTCTCAGGCACTCACTCATAGTGATTTCAGGAGGGAGTTGACATAAACAACGTTGTACTCATTCAGCAAATGAATGAATGAATGAATGAAAAAGCATTGGCTAAGTGCTTCCTCTGTTCCACACACTATTCTAAGTGCTAGGCACACAAACATAAAGATGAGCAGTTTCAACTTTCAAGGGGTTCAGAGTTACACATCAGACTTCAAGGTCCCATTGTCCTTATACTGTCCCAGCAGAGAGGACAGCATCATCCTTACCATCATTTCCACAGATAACATCACAAGCACTCTAAACATGGCGCCATTTGGTGGGGCCAAAGATGTTGATGGAAGAAACTTTGTGTTCAGGTCTTCTGTAGCTGTGTCTGCAGGCTGTTGTGGAGCATTGCTTTCCAGGGGGATGGGTTTGGGGCCAGGGGTCTGGGGAGGTACCCTTATTCCTAGGGCTCTTGGCCTCCCTTCTCTATTAGGGATTATTGGCTCTAGCGATGGGAAGATGGCAGGCCTTTTCTCCCCAAAGTTTGCCCTCTTAGTTACTCCTGAGTAGGGGTGGGATTAGGCTGAAAGCAGGATATGGGAGGCACTGTTATTCACAGGAAGGAAGGAAATAAGCAGGTAATTACTATTTGCCAGGAACCATGCTAAGCACTTTTTTTTTTTTTTACAAATATTATAATACAGATATTGACTTGCCCAGGATCACACAGCTAGGAAGTATCTGAGGTCTTCCTGATTCCAGGCCTAAAGCTCTATTCATGGCTACCACCTAGCTGGTGAAGGTCACACAGTGAATAAACACAAGGTCACGCAGTAAATAAACGCAAGAGCAGAACTCAGTTTCATTTGGAATCACAGAATGGAACAACCAGATTTGGAATTAATTGGGTCCTTTTGCAATAGGTCCCATCAGAACATTCATTTTAAATCTATTTCATGGAAAAGTTCATTTGACTAGATTGACTGGGCAAAGAGTAGAAATCTGCTTAATAACTCACTTAAGTCTTATGAGCCCTTCTAAGATCTCAGACCATCCCTGTGCTTTTGAATGCATGTCTGTCTAGTTATTACAGTAGGAGCCATATTTGCAATGACCACTGTGCATGGCACCAGGGAGAATATAGAAAAAAAGGGTAGTGAGGAGAGAAAGGCAGGGGCAGGGGACCTAGAAGACCAGGCAAGGTGTCATACCCAACTCAGGCTAAGGGGCAGGAAAAGTTCAAGGTGACTCCAACATTCAAGGCTAAGGGGACCCAGGGGACCAGAAAGAGAACAGCAATGTTGTTGATAGCAGTGAGATGTTGGGAGAGGGGGGCTAGAAATGGCAGAGAAGGGAAAATGCTGTCCTCAAATTGGTGACTTTGGCTAGCCAAAGGGCTGAATAACTGAAAAAGAATGAGTAGAATAGGAAGCCTGGAGGCCCAAGGTCCTGGCTTGGGAGACAGACATGGTCAGAAGGTGAGAGGAGGCACGGCCCATGCAAGGCAACAGCAAGCTGGCCCAAACCTTGGATCACATTGAAACCAGTGTGGTTTTGCATGCTTCCAAGGGGATGATCTTCTTTCCAACATACACACACACACACGCATACACACATACACATGCATGCACGCACGTGCACACGTGACCCCACAAAAAACTCACCTCTTGATCTTGGCAGACTGGAGGATTAGATCCACACAATGGTCTTTATAACCACCGTCAAGAAAGCTTTTCTCAATTTTTACCAGCCTGTAATTGATAGCCTCTAACAAGTATGAAAAGTCCAAAGGATCATCTCCAGTTGAGTCCAAGACAATGTTCAGCTGAATTTCTGCACTCCTGCAGAGGAAGAAACAAAAACAAAAACTAACTCAAACCTTACAAAATTCTCTTTTGAGTCTTCTTGAAACACTAACTTATTGTGCTATAACAAAAGGTTTTAAAACTTTTATGCCAAAAAAAATCCCCAGTTTGTCTTCCCCATAGCAATTGTGTCCTTTTAAATGGCCAGGTGACCAGTCATGGAGCTGGTCATTTTTACTAAAATAATCATCTTCAATTTTTTTCATCTTAAAAAGGTGAATCATTTTATAAGGGCTAAAATGTTCCATTTCTTGTTTATACCAGGATGAAATGTGCAAAAGGGTACATTTAATAAAAGAAACTCTTCCAAAGCATCATTACTCATCCACAGTCTTGAAAAGAAAACCTGCTAAACTTGAAAGTTCATTGTAAAATTGGCAAATGTGAGGAATGGTTGTTATTCATCTATTTCCATTCCATTCCACAGGTATTCACTAAGCTTCAACTTCTAAATGAAGAAGAGATTTTGAGTGCCATTAGGATTCTTTCATGTGGGAAAGCACCTGCTACTGATTCTATTCCAGTTGAGATTTACAAGATAGGGGGACTATTGCTCATACAAAAGCTGACTGATATTTTCCAGGTTATATGGCAAAAGGAAGTTATCTCCCAGGAGTTCAAGGATGCCTCCATTGTCCCTCTCTATAAAGGTAAAGGGAAGAGATTGTCCTGTGCTAATCACAGGGGAGGTCTCCCTCTTAGTCATTTCTGACAAGACTCTTGCTAGAGTCCTCCTTAATAGGATGATCCTTCACCTAGAAGATGGTCACATATCTGAGAGCCAGCATGGCTTCAGAAGGGATCTAAGAATAGCTGTTTGCTGCCAGACTATTCCAGGAGAAATGCCAGGAGCAGAACAGAGGTCTGTATACAATGTTTGTAGATCTCACCAAGGCCTTTGACACTATTAGTTGTGAGGGTTTATGGAAAATTATGTCAAAATTTGGTTGCTCAGAGAACTTCATCAGCATTGTATGTCAAGTTCATGATGGCGTGTTTGCCTGGGTTTTGGATAATGGACAACGCTCTCATGCCTTCTCAGTCACCAGTGGAATGAAACAGAGCTGTGTGCTTGCTCCCATGCTTTTTAGCATGATATTTTCAGCCATGTTGTTAAATGCTTTCAATGAGGATGAACACAGAATCAAGGTCAACTACCATACTGATGATAAGTTCTTCAATTTGAAAAGGCTACAAGCCAAGACCAAAGTGGGGGGAGTGTTGATTCATGATTTTCTCTTTGCAGATTGTGCACTCAATGCAGCCTCTGAAGCTGAGATGCAACAAAATATGGATCAATTCTCTGCTGCCTGTGCTAATTTTGGCCTAATAATTAACAGCAAGAAAACTCAGGTGCTCCATCAGCCACTACCACAACATCCATAACGGAGCCATCAGTTACAACAAATGAAGTTTTGAATGCTGTGGATAAGTTACACTTTTCAGGAATGTACATACTGACAGTAAGGTTGATACATGGTTTGTCAGAGCTAGTTCAGTGTTTGGGAGGTTCTGAAGAAAAGTTTGGGAGAGAAGAGGTATTAGACTGACTACAAAACTGAAGGTCTACGGACCTCATTGTTATATGCCTGTGAAACACGGACAGTCTACCAGTGCCATGCCAGGAAACTGAATGGCTTCCATTCGGACTGTCTTAGGAAGATTCGGAGGATCACCTGGCAGAATAAGGTACCAGACGCTGAGGTCCTTGGTCAAACTAAACTGCCAAGAATTCAAACTTCAGAGAGTTCAACTCTGATGGGCTGGTCACGTTGTTTAAATGCAGAATGTATGCTTGCCAAAAAGACTAATTTATGGAGAATTTGCATGGGTGGGGAAATCCCATAGTGGTCAGGAGAAGTGATACAAGGACACTCTCAAGGTCTCTCTCAAGAGCTTTGCGTGTGCTACAGGACCACTCAATGTGGCATGCCCACATCAGAAAGGGGGCTGTGTTCTATGAGCAAAGCAGAATTGAGACAGCACAAAGTAAATGTAGGATGCACAAATTTGGAGTATCCACCCTAAATGTTCACATGGACTATCTGTGCCCAACTTGTGGTAGAGCATTCCAAGCTTGTACTGGAATATATCAATAGGAGCTTTGTTGGGCAAATTATGGGAAGAAACAACAGGTACACAAGTAAATAAGTAGAGGACAGAGAATAAAATAATTTCCTGCAGGAAAGAGGATTCATGAGTGAGGGCATCAGCAAAGGTTTTGTGAGGACTAAGGGCCTGAGAAGGGCTTGGAGGGGAGCTAAGATGGGCCAGTACTCAGGCCACTGGATCCAAAGTCCATGTGTGTGGTGGCTGCATGACCCTAATTGATAAAATATGATGAGGAATAGCTCTTCCACCATTGCCAAAGAGCTGCTCTTTTTTTGGTTTTGTTTGTGCAAGACAGTGTGGTGCTGTGGAAATAACACTGCCTCTGGCAGGAGAGGCCCTGAGTTCAAATCTTGCCTTGAGAGCCCGGGATAATTCCAATCCTTCTCAGCCCCAGGCTGTCTGTCTACAAAGTAAGAGGTTGGGCAGGAAGCTTCTGAAATTCCTTGGGGTTCTAAATAGACCAAGCACTAAACAAGCATTCAAATATTTACTGTGGGGCAGGCACTGAGTTAAATGCAGTCCCCAAACCTACAATAGGTTTTTGAGCTAGATTCAATCACGAAACATTTATGAAGCACCTACTATATACCATGAATTGCCCTAAATCCTGGGGAAACAGAGAGACAAAAAACAGTCCCTATCCTCAAAGAGTTCACAGACTAATGTGGGAGATAATGAGCAAACAAACATGTACAAACAAGCTCTATGTGAATAGATAGGAGATTATTAAGGCACTAAAATTAAGAGGGGGTGAGGTGGGGAAAGTTTCCTGGAGAAGGTGGGGTCAAGAGGCAAAGATAAGGAGGAAGACAGTTCCAGCCATGGGGGCAGTCAGAGAATGTCAGGAGACAAGACACAGAGTCTCTGGTTCATGGGGTATCCAGGCCAGAATCACTGGATCCAAGAGGACTTTGAGAGGAGAAAAGGGTAAGAAGCCTGAAAAGGGAGGAGGAAACAGTCATGAAGGGCTTTGGATTCCAAGCAGAAAATTTTCTATTTCCTCCTGTAGGTGATAGGGAGTCACTGGGGTTTATTGAGGGAGGGGGGGTAGGGTGACCTCCATCTTATGAAAATCACTTTAATGGCTGAATTGGAAGATGAATTGGAGTGGGGAAGAGACTGGAAGCAGGAAGACAGTCCCATCCCTATTGCAATAGTCCAGGTGTGAGGTGATAAAGGCAGATATCAAGGTGGGGGCAGAGCCAATGGAGAGAAAGGGAGGTACTGAGAAAATATTTGAGAAGTGAAATCACCAGGCCTTTGCAACAGATTGGAGAGGAGAGGTGAGAGAGGGCACGGAGAGGAAGATAATACCTGGCTTTGAGTCTGGGGGACTAGAAGGATGATGGTGCCTTCCACAGTCATAGGAAAGTATTGAAGGGAAAAGATTTAGTGGGAAAGAGGAAGTGCATTTTGGACACGTTATGTTTAAGATGTCTACTAGACATCTAATTTGAGGTGTCTGAAAGACAACTGGAGATGTGACATTGCAGGCCAGGAGAGAGGCTAGGTCTGGAAAGTTGATTTGAGCATAGAGCTGATGAAATAAGATAGAGGGAGAAGAGAAGAGGGCCTAGGACTGAAAGCTGAGGGACACTATGGTTAGAGGGAATCATCTAGATGAGAATCCAGCAAAGGAGACAGAAGAGTGGTCAGAGAGGTGGAAGGAGAAGGAGGAGAGAGGAATGTCCTGAAAATCTATAGAGAAGACACCATTGAGGAGAATACAGTGACCCACAGTGTCAAAGGCTGCAGAGAGGTCGAGGAGGAGGAGGATGGAGAAAAGTCATTAAGAGATCACTGATCACTTTGGGTGAAATGATGAGGTCAGAAGGTCAACTGTAAGAGGTAAAGAAGAGATTGCAAAGAGAGAGAGCAGAGGCACTTATTGGAGATACCTCTTTCAGGGAGTTTTTGTAGAATATACAGAAGAGATATAGGATGATAGTAGAGATGGAAGTAAGGGATTTGAGGATGGAGGAGACATGATATATCTGCAGGAAGCAGGTAATGAGTCACTACAGAGAGATAAGTGAAACAGAGCAGCACCCTGTTGGAGGAGACAGTATGGAATGTACTCACTTGAGCAAGTAGTAGAGTTAGCTTTGATAAAAAGGACAGTCACCTCATCATGTGAGATGGGGGTGGAGAAGGGGCAGAAGGCATCAGAAAGAAGATGAGGAAGAATGGAAAAGAGGTAGTTTCCAGTGAAGAGCCTCAGCTTTTCCTTCTCTCACTTTTTCTTTTATATCTTTCTCCTGCTTTATTTCCTTCTCTCTCTTTAATTATTCTGTTTTTTTCAGTTATTGTGTATAGATTTTTGGTGCTGTGATGGATTTGGATCTGAATAAATGTTTTGGTTCTGCCTTCTATGTGGAAAGTCTGTGGTATTTCTTGATTTGGAATTGTGTCGTGATATTCATGGCTGCCATGGGTGCTGTGAATATTGAATTGGCACTACAGACCCATCTCCAGAATTTCTCTCCTGATGGTTCAGACTACTCTGGCTCTCCTCGATCAGCCACCAGTGGCTCAGTCTGATCTCCCCCACCCCAACCTTCTGGAGCATCAGTAAAGGCCCCCTCTTCCATCAGGCTGGTCCCAATACCCCAGTGCCTAGTGCCACCCCCTCAGAATTGCCTTGTCTAGCCTTGGTCCATGGCTAGTTCATCCATACTATGTGAGACTCCTATTGTTTCTCCCTATAGACTTGTAAGCTCCTTGAGGACAAGCAGTGTTTTATTTATGCTTGTTATCCCCAGCAGCTAGCCCACAGAAGGAGGAGGGGAAGAAGGAAAGGAGGAGGAAGAGGAGGGTATGTCAGCCTTCCTCCAGAGCTGTCTCTCTCCTTGATTGACAAAAGACTTGTCCACACTCAATGCTTTCCCCACAGCAATTGAAAGGCTGGAACAATGGGGAATTTGGTCTTCCCCAAGTGAACAGAAAGTTGTCTGCTTCACTCTGTTCATGGGAAGTCAGGAGGGTCCTGTTCTGTCCTGAGGCCTCACTCAGTGACCTCATCAGGTCCTGCCATGGGTTCCATGATCCCTTCTGTACAGATGGTTCCCAGTTAGACAATCCAGTCCCAGGTTATCCTGAACTCCAGAGTCCTGTGTTTTTTCAGTTGGGGCCCTTTCAAATTAGATGTCCTCGAGCTATCTCAAATCTACCAATGTCCAAAGTTGAACTAGTTATCTTTTGGTCCAAACCCATGTGTATTTCAAATGTCCTGATCTTATGGATGGTTCCATTATCATTCCTCATTCACACAATTCTATTTCAAGCTCATGTGGCATTTCCAAAGACACAAGACCTTTCCTGAGACCCTGGGTAGTGAGGAGCATGAATTTCTCTCTCTCAAAGTTCTTGTTCAGTCTTTTCAGTGGTATCTGATTCTCTGTGACCCATGTGGGGATTTCTTGTCAAAGACACTGGTATGGTTTGCCATTTCTTTCTCCAGTTCATTTTTACAGATGAGGAAACTAAGGCAAACAGGATGAAGTGAATCAGCCCAGGGTTACCCAGCTAAGAAGTGTCTGGAGCCAGAATTGATTCTAACTCCAGACCAGACACATGGTGCCACCTAACTGTTATTCCCCTAACGTCTCAAAGTTATTTTATATTTATTTGTCTATACTTTGTAGTTCTATATGGATACTTTGTATCCTTCTAATAAAATGAAGAGTAGTTTCATTTTTTTGTTTTATACCCCCCAGGACAGAGTTGGGCCTTCCAGGATTCATATACAGCAGTACTTAAAAGTATTTTCTGAATTGAATGGAATTCAGTTCAAGTGGTGATGCCCCCAATTGCAAGACCAAGCTCCCAGCTTTTGATCTTGAAGCACTAAGACCTTCACCTTTCCTTCTCTCTCCCACATGGAATTGTCTTTTAACTATTGGGCTTCCAAGAGGCAGACTTGGAAACCATCTGTACAAGGGTGATCTTTGAGTTCCAGCCCCATGGGGACTGATGGAATCCCAAGGGAGACAGTCAAGTAGAGGGAAGAGAGACCGAGTCCCGAGGGGGTGAATGGGAAGATGGCCATACAAAAAAGGAAAGGTAAATCGAGCAGAGAAAGTGGGAGAAAAGCCAAGAGAGCTTTGGTGGAAACAACATAGGGAAACAACCAGGAAAGAGTGATCAGTAGCATCTAAAGATATAGAGAGAGTCCACAGGAGGGCTGAGAAATCCCCCGGGGACCCATCACAAGAGTGCTTCTGGAATCCCCAACTCCAAATGGCAGAATTAGAAGGTACAACTCAAGAGGGTGAGAAGTGAGTTGGAGGTGAAGAAATGGAGTGTGGAGGTGCCAGAGACATTGCTAGGATTGGGATGGTAGAAAGGAGAAGAGAACTCAACAAGGGCTAGAGGGAATGGCAGGACTTGGTAATGACAGGGGCAGCTCAACCATGTTTGGAGGTAGTGCCAAAGCTCATAGGTCAGGAGAAACTGAAGATGAGGGAGGGAGAGAGAGAGAGAGAGAGAGAGAGAGAGAGAGAGAGAGAGGAGAGAGAGACAGAGAGAGGAGAGAGACAGAGACAGAGGGAGAAGAGGGAGACACAGAGAGTGAGAGAGAGACAAAGAGACAGAGAGATGGAGACAGACACAGATAGAGACAGAGAGAGAAGAGAGAGTGAGAGAGAGAAAAAGAGAGAGGGAGAGAGAGAGAGAAAGAGAGAGGGAGAGAGGGAGAGAAAGAGAGAGGGAGAGAGGGAGAGAGAAAGACAGAGAGAGAGAGAGAGACAGAGAGACAGAGAGAGAGTGAGAGAGACAGACACAGATAGAGACAGAGAGAGAAGAGAGAGTGAGAGAGAGAGAGAAAGAGAGGGAGAGAGAGAGAGAAAGAGAGACAGAGACAGACAGACAGAGAGCAGGACTGTTTCAGAGTCAAAGGAACCAGAAAGAAGTTCTGGCAGATTTCCCTCTCATTATTATCAGAAGTTTACATGTTATCTGTTTATCTGCTGAACACCAAAATTCTGCCCAGTTTTCACATCTTGACAAAGAGAATACAAGATATTGTCTCTTCACAGCATTCCTGGGGAAAAGTTACCTGGCTTCCAGACACGTGGCTAAAAACTTCAGGATGGACTTCCTGTTGGGTCTTTCTTGGACCAGAGAGAGGAAAACATCGATCGTCTTCTGGATAATGTTAGGAATCTGGGGAACAATATGACAGTTTGGGTTCATCTCTGAACCTGAAGCAGCTGGAAAAAGGCTAGAGGGAAGGCATTTGACCCAGCAAAGAGTAGGTCTGAGAGTGAGCAAAGCGGGAGCAAAGGCAAGAGGGAACAAGGGAGGAGGACTCAGATGAGGAGGGAGCAGGAGGAGGACCCAGGTGAGGAGGCAGCAGGGGAAGACCGAGGTGAGGAGGGAGCAGGTTTCAGGAGCTCCAGGCCAGCATCAGCAGCTGTCTGCCCTGAAGGGGGTGGGCAGAGGGGCTGGAGGGTTTCTGGATGATTTCTTACTAGAGATTCTCTTCCTCTTTCTTGTGCCAAGAGGGTCTCGATCAGTGCTACTGTTGAATAATACCAGAATTCTTCACCTCCTCCCAGGACCTGGGCCTTCTCAATCATTTTCTTGGCCTGTTCATATTTTAGTTCTTTCTTTGCAAGTTCAGCTAGAAGACACAGGCTCCTTGCCTCTGCACATGCATCTCCAAGTTCCTGAAAAAGAGATATGTAGTCATGTAGACAGGTATAGGAAGGTCAGAGGCCTACACACACACACACACACACACACACACACACACACACACACACTCATTTTGGTTGCTGAAAGTCTGCCCTCTGTTGTGAGCTATTCCCAGCAGAAGACTTCCTTACTAATTTGCCAAGGAATTCTATTCTGGCCTTTCCCAGAGAAGGAGATGCTCTAGCCTCCCTGGGTTTCTTGAGTCCTCTCAGTACTGTAGCATAGAGACCCGCTCAGCTGGCTTTCCAGGTTTTCTGTCAGGAGTTGCTGTCTGCATGGACCCTGACTCTGGAGAAGTCTGGTGTTTCAAGGATCATTTCAGGCCACAGTGAAAGAGAATATTTCACCCAAGGGTGGTTGAAGATGTAAAAAAAGACAAGATCTCACAAGTGGTCACTGCCTGAAAGCCAAATGAATCTTCAGAAATAAATCTCACAAGTTGTGGCATCACTGCGATGTCATTGACCCTTTTTGAAAATGAAGGACCAACAACCACAACACCCACCACCACCTTGGGAGGGATCTGGTGGCTCGAGGGACCAGGAGGAATTCTAAAACATGCCCCGTGGTCATATCAGCTTTCTGAACAGTGATGAGATTGGTAAAAAAAAAAAAAATTACAACCAATTGAGCCAATCACAGCTGCTAAGCCTTGTTATGAACACAGAAGGCTGGTCTTGGGACAGGCAAGATGAAGGCCAACATCCTGAAGACTGGACACAAAGGTTATTTTTACTGAGGGACCTCACTTTTTTATTCCTAGCTTTAGCAAAACCCTTGTCAGAAGCAGTGCCCTCAGGGAGTGAAAGCTCCACCCAAATCAATGTTTGGGAATTTTAAAATTTCTGTTGATCTGTAAGCCTTGTCCTCCTTAAAGGAGTTATGAATTCTGACAAATAAACTGACATCCTGAGAAGAAAATTTACTCCCAAATTACACAAATTCTGAAGGGAGGTGAAATATGAACGTATGACCCGACATCGTGCCAGGTAGAGGGATTTACGCAAGAGACAGAGATCCTTTGGACACCCCAGTAAAAACCCACAGACTGGCCAGTGGAAAACAGGCTGGTTTTTATTTGATGATAGAGCTGGATGTTGATAAAAGTGAGGTTTCTTGATGAAGACTTGAGGGTCAGGGGCCACCCTGTTACTTTGTCCCAAGTTATTCCCACACTATGGCAGGGTCTGTTGCTGCCACTGCTGTTGTTGCTGTTACTTCTCAATGAATGGAGGGAGGAAGGAAGGCGTGGGCAGCTTGGAAGCATTTTCTTTGGGTACTGGTCACTTTGCCATGAATGGTTAGACTTTCTAGTCATCAATCCAAGACAACAAGCATTTCTTTTTTTTTTTCTAATTGAGTTATAATTTATTTAGTTTCTGTAATTCTCATAATATTCATTAGTTATATAATTCATCCTATAAATCACAAAATTGTTTCCAAATATTTCTAGTCCTTGTAGAACTTTTCATTTTAAAAAATTTAATTTTAGTTTTCAGCATTCACTTCTATAAGAGTTCTAAATTTTCTTCCCCTTCACTCCCTCCTCCCTCCCTCCCCAGGACAGCATGCAATCTGATATAGGCTATATATGTGCAATGGTATTAAACATATTTCCATTTGAGTCATGGACAACAAGCATTTCTTAAGAGCCTACCATGTGCTAGGAACTGGGCTAAGCTCTGGAGTTACAAAAGCAAAACCATTCCCTGCTTTATGGAGTTCACAGGTTAAAAAGAGAATCACCAGGCAGACAACTAGGTATAAACAAGGCATAGACAGGTTAAATCAGCGGTGATCACCAGAAAGGGTCTCAGCATTCATGGGGAACAGGCTTCTTGAAGCAGATGGGGTTTAAGATGTGTCTTGAAATAAATTAGGAGAGCCAGGCAGAGATGAGAATGGAGTATGTATTTGCCATGGAGTATGACCAGGGAAAATGCATGGAACTCACCTCTGTGGAGGATCTTTTTGTATGAGGATTGGCAAAGAGACCAATGCCACTGGAATCCAGAAAATATGGAGGTCAATAAAGCATGAGAAGATCAGAAAGGAAATAAATAACCTTTAAACACCAAACAAAAGACTCAGAATTTGATGCTGGAGGGAGCTATGGGGTTAGTGTAGGAGACCTGGTCAGACCCGAACTTTAGGAAGATCAATTTGATAACTGTGGGTAGAGCCTTGAGGCAGAAGATGGCTCCCACCCTCAAACACTTACTAACTGTGTGACTCTGGGCAACTCATTTCATGCTGTTTGTCTCAGTTTCCTCATCTGTAAAACTGAGGTGGAGAAGGAAATGGCAAATCACTCCAGCATCTCTGCTCAGAAAACCCCAACTGGGGCCATGAAAAGTTGGACATGACTAAACAACCCCAAGTTAAAGTGAGGACATGATGAGGCCTGCAGCAGGGTAGGGGCAGTGTCAGAGAAGGAAATGTAAAGGTACAAAGGACTTGGAAATCTGAAAGTGTGACTTGGGAGTGAGGAGCTGAAAGGAACACCCAAGTTTCCAGCTTGGGTGATTGGGAGGAGGGTGGTACCTCCATGGTAATTAGAATGGCAGGAGGAGAATAGGGTTCAGCTTTACACATATTGAGTTTAATTTGTGCAGGACATTCAGCTCCAGATGTCTGAAAGGCAACTGGAGATGGGAAATGCAGGTAAGAAGAGAGTTTGGGGCAGGAAGGGTAGATCTGAGAATCGTCAACACTCTCTATCGGGGTCATGAAGTCCATGGAAGCTGAGATCACCAGTGTAGCAGGATAGAGGGAGAAGAGAAGATGTTTCATGTTAGAGTTCCAGGAACATCCATAGTTAATGGGTGTGACCTGGAAGAGGATTAAAAGAGATGGAAAAGAAGTGTTCAGAGAGGCAGGAGGAGAACCAGGAGAAAGCACAAACCAATAGAGAAGAGAGTATGAAAGAGGAAAAGGTGATGAACAGTGTCAAAAGGCTGCATTGAAGAATGAGGACTGAGAAAAAGACCATCGGATTGGATAACCAAGAGACCACTGGCCACATTGGAAAGAGCTGTTTCAAGATCAGATTGGAAGTCAGACTACAGAGAACTCAGAGTAAGAGGAAAGGAAGTCAAGGAATCAAATGACAATATCCACTTCTCACTTGTCCTAAGCACTGAGGAAATCAAGGCTGGACTCATCCTATGCCTCTGATCCACAATCTCATGTGAGAAATTTCTCCCGCAAATCACGGAGAAGAGCACTCTGAAAAACTTTCCTTTTAAGTATTAACAATGAACTGGAGAGATCTGTGCCCCACCTACGACCTTCTCTCCCAGAGGATTGCCCAAAAGTTGTGTGACTCACCCGAAAAGCAACCTGGGCTTCGGCAAGGAGCAGCCATGCAGGCTGATAGTAATCCATCTCAAGAAGGACTTCAGCCTTGTACATCCACAGGTATGGGAAGGAAATACCCTGGAGTCCTTTTCTTGTCTGCTCATTGATCTCTAAAACCTGTAACACAACAGAACTATTGATCCTGGGGAGTAGCTGCTGTAATTACCCTGGTCTTACAGATGAGGAAATAGAGAGAAGCAGAGGTTAAGTGACATGCCCAGGGGCACCTAGTTAGTGAATGTTTGAAGTTGTATTTGAACTCAGGTCTTCCTGACTTTGATATATCCACTATACCTCCTAGCTGCCTCCAACCAGAAACACCAGGGAAAGGACCCAAGCAAAAATGAAATATGACAAAAACAGGCAGGGCTTGGCACCAAAGGTAGCATGTGCTGAAGCCCCAGCTTGACCCATCCTAGTTAACTAAGCAAAAGAAGACCTTAGTTTGTGAAAGATAACCTCCATTTTTCATCAATAGTTCCCTAAACACAAAGGAATCCTGCAAGAGGATCTTGTAAAAAAAAATTATGTGTGAGTATATACATATACATATACACACTCATGCATGTATGTATGTGTGTGTGTGTGTGTGTGTGTGTGTGTGTGTGTGTGTGTGTGTCTGAACCCTTGGGAACTAGTGCTGAGTCTGAGTTCAAATCTGTTCTGACACTTTCTTCTCTCTCCCACTTCCCCTCTTTCTGTCTCTGCCTCTCTCCTTTTTCTCTGTTTCCCTCTTCTCTCTGTCTCTTTCTCCCACCCTCCCCTCCTTTTCTCTCTCTTTCTCTCCTCCCTCCCCTCTCTCCTTTCTCTTCTTTCCTTTCTCTCTGTCTCTTTCCCTCTTCTCTCCTTTCTCTTTCTCCCCACTCCCGCCTCTCCTCCCTCCCTCCTCTCTCACTCTCTTCCTCTCTCTCTCCCACACTACCACAACAATGACACAGTTGTAGTCTTGTCTTCCTGCCCTGATCCCTTATCCTTCCACAACTTGCTTTCCCAAAGACCATGGCAAGCACGCCACTGTTAACAGCTTTTCAACCCCTACTGGATAGCATTCCTACTCTTCAGTCTGATGATCAAGCCTCCTCCCTCCCCCTCCACCATCCATTCCACTCCTTCCAATCTGCCTCCTGCTCATGTCTCCAGCTTTTCCTTCTGCTGCTTTTCCTCTGGCCAACTGGGCATATCAATTCCTTTCACTCCTGTCCATCTACTTGACTCCTCCCCAACTCTCACAGTTGACTCAACTTAAGGGACACCTTCTGGACGAAGACTCCCCATATCAAAGCCTTGCTTCAGATCAAAGTGCTGTCTCCCTCCTTTGCAATACAACAGCAGAGATTCCCTGTAGCTCCAGAGCATAATTCTTCTGCTTGCATTGTTCATTAGAGGTTTATTCATGTCTCATGTCTCCCCAAGACCAAGGCTAAGCCTATGACTCGCCCAGCTTTGTGCTGGGCATAAGTGCACATGCCCCTTGGCACTACCTGGTAGCAGACCACTATCCTGGGTGCTGGAGGAGATAACAGCTTGGATCTCATGTGAGGCCTGCCCTCAAGGACTTTGTCTTCTAGTGGAGGGGGTTTGGGACAAAATCCCAACACAGATGACCATAGATTACAGAGGGGCTCAGCGTCAGTCAGAGAACAGAGCATTGCCCCTGGGCGAAGGAATGGGGAGGACAGAGATAGGCAAAATTCCATGGATGATCCTGCATAGCCTAGTACAAATAAACCAAGTAAAATCTGGGGAATGGACAAGTCTCTGAGAGAAGAGGGCCCCCCAACCCCCATGACCTTTTCCTTGGCCTCCAGAACGATAGGCACAGGCATGCTCGGTTTCACTGGCCTGTTTTCATCATTTGCCACTTCTTTCAGAAATTCACTCCTTTTCTCTTTCCTTGATCTCACTTCATTTCTACAGCTAATGAGAACACAAATTTAAAACAGTGTCGGAGATACCAGAATTATAAGAATTAAAACCTGTGCCAAGGGCACTGTCATGAAAAATAAAAACCATTGTCATTCCCATCAGGTTCTGTCCATTCATTCTCCAATATGAGCACCCCACTGACTCAGTTTTTCCAATGGCAAAGCATTCTGGGAGGATGAGAGAATTGGTGACTCTTCAAATAAGCTTCATTTCCCTTAACACATGAAGAACTAGACTGTCCACTTTGCAGAAGGGAAGACTGAGGTGTAGGAGAAAGAGAGATTTGTATGTGTCAGAACTAGGGCTCAAACCTAGATCCTAGCCCTTTTCATTTTTTCAAAATAATTTGATGTTTTTCAATCAATAAGAATTTACCTTCTCTCCATCCTTTCCCCCTTGATTGAGAATGAAAACAAAAGAAAATCCCTGTTATAAATATGTGGAGCCCAGCAAAATAGATTCCCAAATTGGCCATTTTCCCATAATACTGTTGCTTCATTCTGTCCTCTGAGCCCTTCACTCCATGGCGATGTGAGGAGAAGGTTTCAGCATTAGTGCTCTGGAGTTGTGACTGATCCCTCTGGTGATCACAGCTCCTAATCCTTTTAGTTGTTCATCTTTACAATACTGTTGTCACTGTGTCAATAGCACACTTACATTCCCCTCTGCATCAGTTCATATAAGTCTTTTCAGGTTTCTCTGTCTCTTTCTAATTTCTTACATCACAGAGATTGTTCAGCTATTCCTCAATTGATTGGTCACCACTCAGATTTCTTTTCTTTGCCTCCTCAAGAAAAGCTATTTTAAGATTTCTTGAAGGGCATGTGGCCCCCAGGCTGACCTACTCTGTTGCCCCTCCTTCCAAACTTGACTGGAAATATCCCAGGTGCCACACTTACCTGGCTTGCTCCAGCTCATTGATGTAGACCCCTCCCACAATTTCCTCATGATAGGCTGCTGCTTCTGACAACCGCAACTCGGAGCAGGCCAGAGCCAGCCTGTGGACATAAGGGTCACTGTGAGCACTGATCAAGGATAGGCTGAGGGCTGGTCCCACCCAACAGAGCCCTGCCTCTACCCAGAAGAGACTGTTCTGGGGATCCAGGGGGCAAGGAGCCTAGGCAGGGCTTCAGCCCAGACCTCAGATATCATGGTCAATATAGTGAGGGAAGGGACTTAGAGGAAGGAGGAGTGCAGAGGAGCAGTTGGGAAGCTCTACATTTAGAACAGTGTGAATGGGCAAGTCCCTTCTTCTCCCCAGACTTCAGTGCCCTTGTTTGTAAAATGGGCTCAAAGGCCTTGTGACATTGCCAGAGAAAATCAGCCTTAATGTGTTTCAAGTGGCAAACACATCTCCCGTCCTGATACTGGAATGGCTCATTGTCAGCTTCCCTGAGAGGTACATGTCCAGTGCTCCGTAGGCCCCACCCTCCCAGGAGGCTCAGGCACATCCATGTTCTGCCCTCCAGAGGGGCCAGAAAGGGCAAGCAGTGGCCTTGGAGATGTCTCTCCAGGTCTCTACAGCAGAGATGGCTCCTTCAGCCTTGGGAAGCCAGCTCATGGAGCCTTCATGTGCCTGACTTACACCAAGCACCTTTGCAGATCACTACTGTGACCTGAGTTGACCTGTCTGTCTCTTCTAGAAAACCTAGCACTGGGGGTGGAGAAGCCTCAGCTCTTAAGTAAATCTGTTTTGTGCTGCCCTAAAGTATTTCTAATTTAACCCCTTGGGAAAAGGAGACAGGGACCACTAGGGGGCACCATAGTGCACAGAGTGCAGGTGCAGAGTCAGGAGCTCTCAATTTTCTGAGTTCAAATTTGGTCTCAGACTCTTGCTCAGACCTAGCTGTGTGACCTTGGGCAAGTCAGTTCACTCTGCCTCAGTTTCTTCATACATAAAATGATCTGAACAGGAAAATGGCAAATCACTCCACTCTGTGCCAAGAAAACTCCAAATGAGATCTTGGAGAGCACTCGGTGAGAACAAGGAAGACAATTATAACAGGAGATGGGCTGCACAGACCTGAGGTGGTAGAGGTCCGAGACAGTTTTACTTTCTATAATCAGGTCAGAGATCACCACAGCAAACTGGAGGATGGGAAGGGTGAGGTGGATGAGGTAAAGTGAGTTCAGTGCCTTCACTAACTGGTCCAGGTAGTACAGGCTGAAATTCTGGGTGGACACAAAGTACAAGACCAGGGGTCAGAGGGAAACCTAGGAGGTTTCAAGGGTGGGGGCAGGGACTGAAAGCTACTTCACACTTAGGAAGGAAGGGAGGGGAGGAGGGAAGGAGAGTGTGGGTTTTTCTCTTCTCCCTCCTCATCCAAAAGAACAGCAGTACAGAAAGCAGGGCTCCCAGGAGGCCCAAATCTCCCTCCCTCCTGTACTGAAAAACAACTTCTTGCTCACACATACACACAGAAAGATGTCTCCAGCAACACCCTTCTGCCACTCTCACTTCTCATACAAGCACCACATCCATATCTTAGGCATAGGATCAGCCACTTGGAGAAGGACATAAATATCCACCAAGTCAGATTGACACAAAAGATCACTCACAGGCTTCAGGATTGTGTTTCTATTGATGGTAGAGTTGCTGGCATCCTGGATAAAGAGGGCGATTACCTCCTTGTGGCAGTGGTAGAATGCCCACTCTTCCACACTGGCAGGCAAAGCTTCCATTGGCTTATTGGCCATTATCAACTGGACCTGCCAAGAGTGGAGATCAATATTAACTCCATGATAGAGTGATAGTTTCTCCATACCCCAGGCATCAATTCTCACAAGGTTTCATGAATCCCAAAATAGTCACTCACTTAATAAAGCAACCTTGTGAGCATAGTAGGGCTTATCAGAAGAATTCAATGCATCTCCCTCTCCCCAACCATCTGATCACAAGGATTAGAAGAGGACCCTCTCTCCAGGTTTTCTCAAAGATGGTTGACAACAGTCAAGAGCAACAGACTTTTATCTTCTCCCTCTATAGTCTCTAAGGGTGAACTTTGTTAAGTGTTTCACTGCTTTTGGAAAGCATTAATGTATTTTATCTCCACTGGACTGCCAGAAAAAGGCAAGAAGGTAGGTGTGTGTGTGTGTGTGAGGGGGAATGGCAGAAATTCCTTCCTCCACCCCCACAAAGCAAGGATGACTTGCAGCAGAAGAGCATGATGGTGGGAATACTTGCCCAAGAGTCTGCATAGAATCCCTAGACCTCACAATCCTGTCTACCTTCCTCTGCCTTTGTTCCCATGTTTAAGGATGGACTAGCAATTAGTGAGATGGAGAAATGGACATTTTCAGCCAAAGGAACTCCTGCTTGGGTAATCCTGAGATTGGCAGTTCCTCAGGATGACAGTTGGGCATGCTTCTCAGAGAAGAGGACATAGACAGGTGAGGCTTCAGGGGGCAGCAGAGTCATACCCTGCTCCCTTCCTCTTTGGGCTACCCCTTGGGAGATAATTGGGAGTATGCATGCAACATGGAGCAGGAGGGGGGGGGGACATTAAGGGGCTTTCCTCCTGACTTGCCAGAAAAACTGTGAGAAAACTACTAGAAGTGTGCCACCTGGAAGAAACAAGCCTTCCCCACATGGGTCTGGGCTTCATGATCCACCACTGTACTCCCCAAAGATGGGCCACCTTCCAAGAGAAATCCACTCACCCTTGACAGCTCCTTTTGCTTGTCTTTATCTTTGTCCTTCCCTTTCTCCTTCTTCCCCTCCTTGCCTTTCTCTTTCTTCTCCTCTTTCCCTTTCTCCTTCTTCTCCTCCTTGCTTTTCTCCTTCTTCTCCTCCTTGCCTTTCTCCTTCTTGTCCTCCTTCACTTTCTCCTTTTTGTCCTCCTTGCCTTTTTCCTTTTTCTCCTCCTCCTTGATCTTTTCTTTTTCCCTTTTAAGGGATTGGGACTGTACACTTGGTTCTTCTGGGTTTTCTTGGAAGGTTAGAAGAACATTCCCCACTGTTTGTAAGGAGACCTGGACAAGAGAATAGAAACTGAAATCCCAGCCTGTTAGCAGTGAACATCCTCACAGTGAACATCTCCTCCCATTCCCCATCGACTCAGAGAGGGCTGCCCAACTACTCCAGGGATGCCTGGTGATACTTTTTCTCCAAAGGCAAATGGGCCTTTTATGAAATAAGAACAGTGGCATTGATGGAGTCCATTGCCATATTACAAGGACACCATGAAGAAAGAAATCTCGCCTCTTTTGCTGAGAGTTGCCCTTTGATCTTCCTTCTTACCCCGCCCATCTCATCCCCCACAAGACTTTGGAGGGCCAGCTTCTTGGAGCACCCTGTGCTACAGTGATACCTCTTCTCACACCCAGAAAGGAGACCTTGACTTGGATGTGTACAGAGAATGAGGAATAAGACCAAGGGGTTTTGGTAGGGAAGCACTTCCCCCTTGAAAAGCTTTTTCCTTTTCATGGGACATGTTACATACTACTGGACATGAGTCCAGAGTGCCATCAATACCAGTGGCTGTGAGACTAGGAGAAGGGAAGGAATGTAAGGAACAAATGAGAGCAGGCCCTTACAAGAGACTGGATGGGCACATGGCTAATGCAAGGATCCAGGCTCTGGGAGCTGAGTAGCTGGGAGTTGAAGAGGATGACAGTGTTACAGAAGGAAGTAAACCTGGTGGGTTTAACAAGGAATAGGACAGAGAGCTTGACCTTCATTCCTGGTAAAGCCCTGAAATATACTGTAATGGGACAGTGAGTAACTGCATAGAAAGGGAAGCAGAGATCCCAAAAAGCAGTTGTATTTCTTAAAGCATCTTTCTTTTCAGTGGATTTTTGTGCCTCTTTTTCCATTTGGCCAATTCTACTTTTTAAGATACTCAGAAGGGACTGTTGCAGATAAAGGACATCCCCGTAAGTGTGTGGTTTGTCCTCTGTTCTTAAACTAGATCATGACATCAGGGAGATGATGACATGATTCGCAATTGACTTTGATTTGAGTGAGGTGGGGCTATGCAAAGTCACTAACCTCACTTTTTCCTCCAGAGTCATCTGGGCCCAATGACCAGACATCTATCAGGATGACTGTAGATGGCCCAGGATGCAGTGGGAGACATTGGACCTTTTAAGCTAAGGTCTTTTCTTGTTCTCACTTTGAGCTAGGCAACACCCATTCAGTGAATAGGCCTCTTTAAGTGAGTCAAGGGATGGCCCCTGTAGTAAGAAAATCAAACTGGGAGGGGAAGACCCTCAGGGTTGCTGGTCAAAAGAGAAGCAGTTATCATTTAGATTCACTCTGAGCCAGGAGGATCCAAAAATAAACATTAAGTAGTGTTTGGGCAGGGACCTAGTACTGTCCAATACATGAGATCTAGAGTAAATTGGGTTTAAGGCTCAAATCAATGAAGGATAAACCACAACCTGTGAGTAGTCCAGTTGTCTAAATGACAACCCAGATGGCCAGTTCCAGCTGGGCAATTCAACTTATCCGCTCCTCTCCTCTCCTCTCCTTTCCTCCCCTCCCTTTGCAATATTTAGCAAAGTATTTCATAGTTTTTCACACAACTCTTGAAATGGTTGTGAGATGAGGGTTAGACATTAGTAAAAATCAGACAGATTTGGAATTGGCTAAATGACTGGACCCAACAGATACTTATTGATCTCTAGCTGTTTAATACTATTCTCACAGACTTAGAGAAAAGCATGGATGGCCTGATCATAATATAAGAAAAGATAAAGATGGGAGAGATGGCTAATCCCTTGGATGACAGTCAGGACACAAAAGATTCATGATGACCTTGAACACTGGCCTGAATGTCAAATGGTGACATGTAATAAGGATAAATGTAAATTTTACATTGAGTAACAAAGATCAACTTCAGGAATATCACATGGGAGAGGTATAGCTAAAGAATGGCTTACTGGGGGAAAGGTGTTGAAGTATTATGTGAAAGAGGGATCAGTTTGTTTCAATTTGGCCCCAAAGAGCATTCTCAGGAGCAATGAGGGGAAGCTGCAAAGAGGTCAGTTGGGGCTGGATAACAGGGAAAATTTGTTTGAGCATGTAAGTCCAAGTAAAGTGGGATTTTTTTGCTGTTTTCTATCTGGTTTCTTTCAGTTTCCCAGGCTCACTGAAAACATCCGAGGGATTGATCTCCCTTGAACCCTGATATTTCATACCTGCACTGAGTCATGTAGATTTTGTGCCTACTGACTGAGCCAATCAGAGATTGAGTCTTTGTTATATATATTGGGAGGTTGGCATTTTGTTTTGGGGGTTTGCTTATGAGAAAGACCTATTGATTGCCTGGACAGAACTCTAGGTAGCCATTTGTTAAGAGCCCCCTGACTACTCAGAGATTTGTGCTCTGTCATCCAGGTGTTGATATGTATGTGGTTGTATTACTTTGTTCAGATAGCAAGATCCCTGTCTATTGAATCTTTGTGCCTATTTCTCTGTTTGTATTTTCTCCACATTCAAGGTGCTGACCTTTCCCCTGAATTAGTGAATATAATTAAAGTAAGATTGCTGACCCCTTTAAAAGTTGTCTTTCCTTTAGCAAAGTAGATCAAAGAACCTGTGCTAGCAGGCTATTCTGGGTATGCTACAGTGCTTGCTACTACATTTGGCATAGCTGGTAGGATCTGTGCAGATTAAAGGGGGTTTTGTGGGACTGGGAGAATTATCTGCTGTTTCTCAGTTGTGGTGCCTATGGTTCTGTGGAGCCCCAGGAGCAGCAGTGGTCTGAGGGGAAACAAGTGAGTAGCAGTGATGGGAGCAGTTCCTCAGGTGTCCAGAGCAGGACTCCTGGGAGCTAACATCTCCTTCTCAGTGGAGCACTGGCTGTGAAAGTATAACATACTTATGGGAGGTGAGGATGGCCCCAGTCAAGGCTCAGGTGGAGTAGCTCCACCCCAGACTGTGAAGTGTATTGTATTCAGAACCCAGAGTAGGAAAGATAAAAACTTTACAGCAAGGCAGGAGCACTGAGGGTGCTTTCCTGCCATGTTCCCCTGTGATGGTTTGGTACCCAGAGAGTGGAGTTGTTTACAGTGAAATGGGAGGAAGTACTATAATGCCCAGGAACCACACTTTTGGCTTTGTTGCCCAGACACCTCTGAGGACTTGGAAAGAGTGGGTGGTGGGGGGAGGTTGGAGCAGTGTAAAGATAGGGACTTGGCTTATTAGAGTCTACATCTGAGAGTACCAGGAGGAAGTCAGTAATAGCAGCATGGGAAGAAGGACACATTCTCAAGAGGGGTTTTACTTTGACAATTTTGTTTTTGAAATAAGGGAGGAGGAGCTGGTTACTCACTCCCCAAAGATTTTGTGTAGAGTGTTAAATTATGTTACATACTTTTGTGTTTGTTTAAGGCCTTGTGGTCACCCTGGTAATGAGTTGTTATGTTGCTATGTATTTTGTAAATGTGAAGCTCATGACATGTTTATTTTGTGGGAATTATGTTGCGCTTATTTAGATGTTAATGACTATCCAGATACAAGTTGGCCCTAAAGTCCCATCAGCCTGCGTAATGGACATGAAAGATCTTGGGCCCCCCCACTTTTGATCATGACTTTTTGGTAGTCCAATACTTTTTAAATGATAACTCTTCAATCTATTTTCCAGGTTGGTTATTCTTCTGATGGGATATTTCACCATTTCTTTTTTTTTATTTAATTGACTTTGTTTTATAGCTTCTTGGTGTTTCATGGAGTCATTAGTTTCCCCCCTTGGCCAATTCTAATTTTTAAGGAGTTATTTTCTTCAGCAACCTTTTATAGTTCTTTTCCTATTTGGCCAATTATGCTTTTGAAGCCACTCTCCTCTTCACTGGATTTTGTGTCTCTCTTTAACATTTAGCCCTTGTGTTTTAAAATGTCATTTTCTTCAGAATTTTTTTTTTGGCCCTTTTCACAAGTTGTTGATTCTCTTCTCATAATTTTCTTGTCTCACTCTCACTTTTCCCTATTTTCTCCCTCTACAGCTCTCATTTTTAAAAAATGGAGCTCTTCTGGAAATTCTTTTGGGGCCTGTGACTAATAAACATTTTTCTTTGAGGTTCTGCATGTAGCTGTTTTAACTTTGTTATCTTCCTCTGCATTTGTGTCTTGATCTTTCCTGTCATCATAGTGACTTCTTATGGTCAGTTTTTTGGGGGGTTTACCAGTCTATTTCTTGACTTTTAACTTTATGTTAAAGTTGAGTTCTGCTCCTGGGGGTGGCACTATCCCAAGCTTCAGGGTTTTCATGTTGCTATTTTGAGAGTAGCTCTGGGGGCTCTGTAGGTATTTGGTTCTTCCAAGGTGGTATGATCTAATGAGAGGTGTAGTCATTGCTTTTCTGCCATGTGCTCTGCTGTCTAGTCAGGAAGGGATTTTGTTCCCCTATAGCCACCAGTGTTAGTATTCCTCCTGGCCCTGGAACTGTGACTAGGTCCCCCACTCTTTTGTAGCTATGATTGCAATTGCTGCTCTCTATCTTGGAATTGAGACCAGGGACCTTACTCCCCTGAAAGCGACCACAAGCATTTCTCCCACCATGGAATGATGACCAGGGCCCTGTGCCACAAGTGCTATCTTTTGCACGTTTTGGTCCTGGAATCATAATCTGGAACTGCATATAAGCAATGCAACAGGGTCCTGGAACCAGGACCAGTAAAATGTCCCCTGAAATCTCCTAGTGATCAATTGTCCCACCTTCCTTTCTCTCCCCCACCATGGACTCCCACAGTTGCTGCTGCATCCACTGAAGCCATCCCCAAGACTATATTGCCTGAACTACAGTCCTTGGGTCCACCACTACACTGGTGAGGTAAGCCTTTCCTGCTGACCTTGTAAGTTGACTGAGGCTAGAAAATTGTTTCACCCTTACCTTGTGTTGGGTCTGCCACTACACAATTTGATTTGTAGCATTGTTCTAAAGTTGTTTGGAGGGGAATTTGGGAGAGCTTGGCTTAATGCTTCTCTACTCTGCTATCTTGACTCCTGGAACCTAAGCAGACTTTCGTTGACTCAAAGCAAGTCAATTATTTGAAAAGCAGTTATTCATCAATTAACTAATTAGCATTTTTTAAAAATTAAAACAATGTTACAGGACGGTGCTGTGCTAACCAAAGCAAAGGATGTGAATGTGTGACCTAGAAGAGGGCAAGGAGTTTAATAATGAGCAGACTGAGTTTGAAGTCCAACTTTCTGGTCATTGATAGTTGAGAAGTTCTTAGAAGAGACGGTAGAAATTGACATCTCTAGAGATCTGCACAGGATGTGGGCTGTCTCAGACCAACCAGGACAGTCCCACAGGTCAGTCAGTCTCTCAAGCCTCAGGATTCAGGCCCTGCCCTCATTCTCCTAAAGATGTGATGTCATAGTTTAGACTTCTGTGTATCAACAATGGCAGCCCCTACCAGAAGAGGGCACCGCCCCATGGAGGTTTGGATTCTTACCTCCCAAATGCGCATGATGTATCTGTAGGCCATCAAACAATTCTCCTCAAATTGGGAAGACCCGGGGCCTGCCACTAGTGCCTTGAGAGTATGGGCATAGGCCAGTGTCTCCAGCTGCCTCACACTGGTTAAGGTCTCCAAGGTCACCTTTGGAGCTGCCTCAGAAGACTCTTGCAACAGTCCCTCTTGGCTTGAAGATGCTTTCTCTACAAAACAAAAGCAAACCCCATGTTTAACAAATACCATTTCACAGAACTTTTCCAAAATGAAACAAACTGAATCTCAGAGAGGACAGTGCACAGCTTCAATTAAAGGAGAAGTCAGGGTAGATGGAGAGGAAATGAAGTCCTCACTTAATCTTCTGCCCTGTTCTCCCCCCACCTCTTCCTCTCCTGGTCTTCGATCTAGTGCACAGAGCTTTTTGGCAGTGAGCTCATCATCATTCAGGCACAAGTGTTTCAGTCCTAGTGGCCAACACTAGCATGGTAGCTGGGGCTGCAGTAGATGTCCAGGTCAGGCAGCCCATTTTACAGCCTCAGATGCCTCTCCACAAACATATAAAGTACTCATACCATAAGTAAGATTAACTTGAAATGTGAATGCAAGAAGTCAAATTGGACCTCCTCAGCATCTCTGGGACATAGCAGGAGGAGACAAAGAACCAGATGACAGATCTGAAAAAGAATGCCCTATGCCTGAAAAGAGAACAAGAAAAGCACAGTGGCATGGGGGCCACTGGGGAAGGGGAAAACAAAATAGCATCACATACACATGGAAGGAAATTCAGAAGATACAGGGGAGAGGCATGATGGTGAAGACTTGGGTGAGCATCCACAGAGACAGAGACTGAAGCAAAATTTTCCTCAAAATAAACCACAGATAACTTGGTCAGAAAGAGGAAAGAGGTCAGGAGGAGTTTCAGGAAAGTGACTGCTAGCCTGAGCTGGTACAATAGAGAGAGAGGACTTCAATTATCCAGAAACTGGTAAGCACTCTCCCCCAGTCCCAAAGAAGATAACTTCCTCCTTCAAAGGTGGAGGAACCAGCAAATCCCAATTCTATGCTGGATCTTACACTTGCTAACAAGAAGAAGCTTATTGTGAGGGTATAATTGATGAGAATCTGTAAGAATTTTGACAGGGAGGAAATCCAGTCATGGCCACACATGTACTCTCAATTTTTAGAAAATAAAGTCACAGAATCATTGGATTGAAGAGTTAGAAGGATGAACATTTTGGTCTAGTTCTACTGATTCCACACAAACAGCAGTAGCAACAAATGACACCCCCCGCCTCAAAACAAAAAAATCCTTCCACAATATGAATGAGTGATCATTTTCCCATTTCTGGAATACCTCCATGGCGGGGAACCAGAGGGGAACCTCTGACTTCCCAATACAGTCCTTTCCATTTCAGGAGAGCCCAAATTCTTAGGGAGTTTTTCCTTAAAAGGAAGTTTCATGATGTTTGGAGAAAATGTAGGTAAGATCACATAGACTAAAGAAAATTCTAAAAGGGAAGAGTGCCCAGGAGAGTTGAGAAATGCTCAAGAATGAAATTCTATACAAGTCATTCCCCAGTTGATAAATTGTCAAAGGATATGAATAGGGAGTTTTGGAGGAAGAAATTAAAGCTATCTATAAGTCATTAAAAAATGCTCTAAATCACTATTGATTAGAGAGATGTAAAACAAAACAACTCTGAGGTACCACATCAGACCTACCAGATTGACTAACATGACAAAACAGGAAGATGATTAATATTGGAGAAGATGTGGGAGAGTTGGAACACTAATTCATTGTTGGTGGATCTGTGAGCTAATCCAACCATTCTGGAGAGCAATTTGAACTATGTCCAAAGGGCTACAAAGATGTGCACACCCTTTGACCCAGCAATATCGCTTGTATGACTGAATCCCAAAGAAATCATAAAAATGGGTAAGAGTCCCAAGTGTACAAAAATATTTATAGCAGATCTCTTTGTTGTGGCCAAGAACTAGAAATGGACGGAATGTCCATCAATTGGTGAATGGCTGAACAAGTTGTGGTATATGAATGTAATGGAATACTATTGTGCTTTAAGAAATGACAAAGAGGAAGACTTCAGAGAGGCCTGGAAAGACTTATATGAACTGATACTGAGTGAAAGGAGCAGAACCAGGAGATCGTTATACACAGTAACAACCACAGCGTGTGAGGCATTTTTCTGGTAGACTTAGCCCTTCACAGAAATGCAAGGACCTAAAACATTCCCAAACAACTCGAGGCAAAATCACATCCAGAGAAAGAACTATGGAATTGGAATGCAGAATTAAGCAGAATATTTTCTCTTGTGTTATATTTTGTTTTGTTTGGGTTTTTCTCATGGTTTCTCCCATTCATTTTAATTCTTCCATGCAACATGACTGATATGAAGGTGTGTTTAATAGGAATGTATGTGTGGAGCCCATATGGGATTGCCTGACATCTCAGGGAGGAAGGGAGTAGGGAGGGAGAGAAAATTTAATCACTTATGGAAGTGATTATAGAAAACTGACAACAACAACAAAAATCAATAACAAAAAAGAAAGAAATTCTAAAGATTCAAAGAGAAACTAGTTAGATAAACACTAAAAGGGAAAGGAACCTGGAGATTGATGTGGATGCACAGGGGCCCTCCAGCCAGCTCAGATTTTAAAAAGACATTCCAGGAAGATGGAGGTACATGCAGGAAACAGAGGGTAAATTCATAGTCTAAGTCCTGCGCAAACAGGATCAGGTATGCTATAGTTTGTAGGAAGCCTAAGTACAAAGGGGAGGGTCTTGAGATGACACTGGGTCAGGATGAGAGTGAGGGGTTCTCTAGGTAGATGTTGGAGTGACTTCCATGATACCTATGCTTATTTTCTCTGCCAAGGAGAATCTTCGTTTGAATAAAAAAAAAGAGAACAGAAAGGGACCACAGGGCTGGATACACTCAAGGTCTGGAGTGGAGTGCATGAGTTGATGACGCTCAGGATAAAGATAGAGACTTTTGTTACTCTCCATGAGTCCAAGGCACTTGACTCTGGCAAGCTGTATCTTTGGTTAGAAAAAGGTCACTAGCCAGGGTGCTGAAGGATGAGTCGTGACCTATATGTTTTGAAAAGAGAAGATGCTTTCTAGTCTGTCTTCTGTTCCCATCAGACCCTCTTCCTCTCACTGGAGAACTTCCTCTTCCTAACCTCAGCTTAGATCATGTCACTCCCTACTCAGTAAATCTCAGTGGCTTCCTATTCCTTCTAGAATCAAATATAAAAAATCCTCTGCTTGGTGTTCAAAGCCCTTCACCTCCTCCTCCATTTCCAGGCTTCTTACTCCTGACTCCGTCTCCTTCCTTGTCTCTCCTCCCTTCATCTGTATCCTCCCCTCTCCTTCCCTACTGTCCCTTCTTCTCCCCTCTCCCTTTCCTACTTCTCCCTTTCTGTCCCTCTGTCTCTGTCTTTCCTCTCTCCCTCTCCCACTATTCCCATGCCTTCAAACTCTGGAACTTCCTTCAGTGTTTGGCTCAAACATCCCCATCTCCAGAAAGCCTTCCCAGATCCCTCCCTGGTCTTACTGTTTTGATTTTTTGTAGTTTGTCTTTATCTCCTTTCTCTGTTCCCTGATCGATAGGATGGAAGCTCATTGAGGTTAGGGACTGTTTCAATCCTGATTCTACATAATCCCATGATAAACTCCTAGCTCTTGAGCACTCTCCCACTCCCAGGAGGCCTCTCCCTCTGACTGGAGAGGGTGAAGGAGTAGATGAGAGAGCTCCTCCCAGATCCTTCGCTTTTTAAGGAGGGCACTGACAGAATTCACTTCACCATTTCCCACCTGGCTACTTTGCTACTCCTTATTCTGTAGGATGAAATCAAATCTGAAAACTTGTGCTCTCTGCCCCTCTCCCTTTACCTTCTTTCTATGTGTTGTCTCTCCTACTAGAGGGCAGCTAGGTGGTGCCACAGTGGATACTGTCCAGTCTGGAGTCAGGAAGACTCCTCCTGAGTTCAAATCTGGCCTCAGACACTTATTAGTTGTATGACCCTGGGCAAGTCACTTCACCCCATTTGCCTCAGTTCCCTTATCTGTAAAATGAACTGGAGAAGGAAATGGCAAACCACTCCAGTATCTCTGCCAAGAAAACTTTGAATGAGATCACAGTCACACACCACTAAGGTGATAACAACTACTCTCCCATTATTAGATTGTGCACTCTTTGAGGGGAGCACATTTTTCTGATTCTTGTATCCCCAGTGCTAAATGCCATGCTTGGCACATAGAAGGTGCTTAATCTGTGTTTCTTGGTTCTGAATCAGGCTTGCAGATCAGCTAACGGTTTTCAATGGGGCAGGGCCTATGGGGGGTTTCTAGAGAAGGGTGGAGCCCCCAGCTAGGGAACAGGTACCACTAGCAGCATCCTCCTTTGCATCAGTATCCTCCATTGGGATCGGTGAAATGCCCATCTCCTCCATCAAGCTGTTTTGTGTCTTCATGCCGAGGAGGAGGTCAACAGCCCAATTCAGGTGGAAGAAGATGTTGTTAATAGGAAACTGATTGTAATACAGCCACTCCGAGAACTCCAACAGGTAATCAATCTTCTTCCAGGTGCTCTCGGGTTTCTTGGGGGAAAGAAACAATGAAATCTCAAGGAGTGGATAGACCTATTAAGGCAGTTTTGAATAAGTGAGAAACCAAGATGAGGCTTTCGGAAGACACCATGAAAGCTTGGCCTGTTGCAGACATTAATAAATGCTCATAGAGTTGTTGCTGAAATGAATGGAATTTTCCAAAGGAAATAAATGAAGGCTGGTGCCTGGAGGCACTCAACAAACCACCAGGGATGTTGCTCACTGTTCTGACTCAAGAGCCCTGGACTTTAGTGTATTTTTTGTTAGAAAATCAGTTCTATAACCAGAATAGTCAGCAGAAAAACATTTATTCAGCTCCTGTCTACTGTGTGCCAGGCACTGTTCTAAGCACACATCAACAAAGGCAAAATTAACTTTTGTCTATTGGGGAATAAAAGACCAAAACAAGCAAACAGGTCATCTTAGGAAGCAAAAACATGCCTCCCCCATAATTTCCTTCCCTTCCACCTCAAACTCCAGTGGGGTACAGTGTGCAATGTCTCCCAGACTTGCTTGCCCCCCATACTGACTCTTCTCTGACCCTAGGCTATCCCAGGACTTGTGTGTGGGGGAAGGGGATTCTGCTTTTTCTTCCCCCCTTCAACTTGGCTGCTTAGCTGTTCACAGTAGGTGATCTTGGGTGAGATGAGGGTTAACAAGTCCATTCCTTCCAAAGAGTAACTAGAAGAGCCCATCTGCCCCCACCTTAACGCATGATAGTCTCAGGACCCTGTCATTGCCTAAGGACTTCTGGGCCCTGCTCCCCACTCCACCACTGCTCCCTTGGGCCTCCCTGACTTTGCCACCTACACTGTAGCCGAATCAAAATTTCTACCCAATTAGAGCATGAGACCCTTGAGAACAGTTGCATCCAACTTTTCCTATTTGTATCCTGGGGGCTTACACAAGCACACAGGAAGCGCAGAATACGTTCGTGCTTTTTCATTCATCTACTCATTTATTAAGGGCTTACTGTATACCAAGCACTGTGAAAAGTATTCTCTATCTATCCACAGGTAGGTCATAAGGACTCCAGGATCCATACTGTGTGCACTGTGGTGCCCCCTAGTTGCCCCATCTAGCCATGTATATGCTATTGTCTTTCTATGCTCCCTACCCCTATCCAGGCATCCAGTGGCCACTGGTAGGGATACCACATTTGGGTCTGTTTCTCCACACTCCATCTGTTTAATTCCCCATTGAAAGTGTCAGGGAGGAAACACAGGAAGAGCAGGCTCCTTAGGAAACACCATTGCACACACATATAAGGGATCTGAATGGTGTGCTCAGGACAAGGCACAAGGCATAAGGCACACACTCAAGATGAGATCTGAGCTCTTACATGTTGTATCCCCTCCTCACATATAGCCCATGCCCTTGCCCTGCACTCTGATACCATATCACTTGTGGGGCGGTCTCTGCTTTTGGCAGCCAGGCCCAAGAATGGCAAATATGACTTGGCTTAGTGCTTAGTCAGACCACCAGGAAAAGAGGAAGAGAAAAGGAAAGCATTTATTAAGCAACTACTATGTACCAGAGGGCAGCAGTGGATAGAACATTGGGCCCCAGTCAAGAAGACCTGAGTTCAAATCTGACCCAAGACACTTACTGTGTTGACCCTAGGCAAGTCACTTTACTCTGTTTGCCTCAGTTTCCACATTTGTATAATGAGCTGGAGAAGGAAATGGCAAGCCATTCCTGTATCTTTGCCAAAAAGATCCTCAAAATGCAAATGGGATCATGGAGAGTCGGAGACAATTGAAATAACTCAACAACACTTCTATTACCATCTCAATTTTACAGATCAGGAAACTGAGCAGAGATGAAATGACTTGTCCAGGGCCACAGATTTTGAGTCTCTGAGGCTGTATTTGAACCCAGGTCTTTCTGACTCCAGTCTCAGCATCCTATCTACCATGCTACCTACCTGCCTGGTCTTAATAGAAGGGAATATATTTTCAAAAAATAAAAGAAAATATAAATTGGTCAATTACTTATTAAACCTAAATGGAAAAAAAATACTAAGCCATGCCAACTGGGGGGAATGGCATGCTTCGAGCTGTCCTTTCTCTTTGGTGGTGCTCCCTGCTGGCAGTGGACTCCTTCCTCTGGCACTAGCAGCTTCTCCTTGATGCCCCACCTCCTGCAACCTGTGTTCCCTCCCCCAACCCATCCCTACCACTGCTCTCACAAACAACCATCCTAAGAGGCTTAGTCCCTCGGAGCCCTGTTTGCCAACCCTCAGCAGCAGCCTTCCCCTGGAACGGAGATGGGCTCAGGGCTCCTGGACCACTTACCTACAACTTGAGAGAACACAAGATGATTCCCCTTGCTTTACAAATGAGGAGGGATCCTCAGGTTCCCAGTTTGGCTGATCTGCTCTCCATAACCCAAATCCTAGCATGAAGGACATTGTCTGCTGACTAGTACTATGTCCTTCCACCCCCTCAAGGTACCAAGAACACACCTGCAATGCATGGATGGCATTGTAGTAGCAATAGAGACTTCCCAGGAGGTCCTTGGAGCTGAAGGCCAGAGTGTGCCACATATGGGACAAGTAGTCCTCACTGGTGTCTTTGAACTTCTGAATCTCCATCAAGAAGTTCTGGCCCAGTTTTGCCTTCACCATTACCATGTGTTTGAAAATTAAACTGTAAAAGAAATCAAAGGTGGGGGACCAGGGTAAGTTGGAGGTGCCATCGGAGACCCACCCAGTGCTGGGATAAAGCAACGATGGACAAAGGGAAAACTGAGTCTCAGAAAGGTTTTATTGCCTGCCTGCTCACCCAGCTGGGATGGAGAGCTTATAGGACATCTAGGAACCGTGAGTGCTACAAGAGCGATGTCATTGGTGGGGAAGTAGAGGCCCTGTCGGCTGCAGTGCTATGTCCATATGCGACCCTCCTCCTTTTCCCTCTGTGCCCACCCAGGTGGTACCCTCAGGACTGCGGGTCTATACCAAGCTCAGAGCATATGCCTATGGATGCACTTACAGTCGGTGCCCGGTGCGGGGCAGCACTTGTAGAGCTTCCTCCAAAGCCCGGAGTCCACCCTGCAGGTCATTCTGGTCAACGTACATGTGGTACAAGAGCCCATACAGAGCTGTTTTCAGAGTGATATCATCTTCAGTACCTGTGGGGTGGAGCCAACATTGCTGTTACCTATTGACTTCTCTTTCTACTGGCCACATATATGAGTATTTAAAAAGAGACATTTCCCAACTACATTTTGCATTTCAGGTTGAAATCTTCAACAATCCTTAGGAAGAAGAGGTCTTACTGATGCAAAAGCAGTCTGATAGTTGACTGAAGGCCTGCACTTGGGACAGTTGAAGATGGTAAAGGTTGTCTTTTCAGACATCATCACCATAACGTCACGGGTGAAGTAAAGACACCTATGCGAAGCCCTGTCTGGTATTTATGAATCATAAGGTTTGTGTGGCTCAATTGATTTGTTTCCATTGTCAGCTGTAATGAATGAAAAATTTTAAAGTTTCTTAATGGTAATACGAGTCTTTGAGCTGATAGTGAATATTCCTAATATTTAAGAAGATCCGATCAACATCAGTGTCTTCTGTGAACTTGGAGCAATGTGGCTAGTTGCCTGTTTTCTGTTTTAATTTTTAGATTCCTAAGGGTACCCTTTGATTCCTGAATCTCATTTAGAGTTTTCTAAACATGGAGACCAATACAATAGTAATCACTAGGGAATAAGATTGGTATTGAGGTGGGTGTGGGGTTTATTATTAGATTGTTTTCCCTATTGGGTTGTATTGTTATAATTTCATCAATCTTACTGCATTAGCATTTCCTATGACTCTTTTTCTTCTGAGGAATGTCCACCAAAATGTCCATTCCTTCTTTGTCATTACAGTTGCCAGGAATTGTCCCTGATGTCTTTATTCCTTTCTTTTGGATACATTGCTTTGGTTTTTGAAATTCCTTTCTTTTGTCTCTTTTAACTTCAAGTCAAGACTTGTTAATGGACTTCTCCCTCTTATGCAGTTAAGAAAGATACTAGGTTTCCTTGACCACTGATGTGTCTGGGTGTGTTTTAATAGGTGACTATGTGAAGTCTTTCTAGCTCTCCAATCCAACTGGGCTTTCTAATCATATGTAGAATCGGATGTTGGGTTGTTTCCATTTTTTTGTCAATGAATATCCAGGTGCCTCAGTTAGCCAGCCAAGATCTTCTAGGGCTTAGAGGAAAGGATGTCTCAGTACACTTCTTACCATCTGAGACTGGCACCTTCCCTGAGATCCATGATTTCTGGTTCTGGGACACTGAAGTCAGAAAGGAGTGTGAACTACACAGGACTACTGTAAGCATTGGGTCACACACTTCTCTCTTTCTGTCCACCTCCATCAAAATCTTCACAAAGGGAGAAGTATCCATGAGGGTAGCACCACCTATTTCAAATCCCTTGTGACAATGGGGGGTGTCAGCTTCATACTCCCTCCATATTGAGTCAGTGATGGCATGGGCAATGAGGAGAAATAGCCACATTCCTTATTCATTCTGGTTGACCAAATGGGCACATGCCATGGAACCTTAAATTTGGCTAATTCCAGCAACTGCACTCAGGGGTCAATAGCTGAAAAACAGGATGTAGGTGCCATGATCTGAGCCCAATATGCTACTAAACAACAAGACGCCGAGAAACATATTTGCCATCCCTCAAACAAGGCATCACTGCCCAATTGGTTGACTAGGCATAGAGTTCTCGCAATCTATTCCTGGCCTCAGGGTGGGACCTGGTTTGCCCAAGGCAGTCTTGGAGTCTTTGACCATGGAGTATAGATGACCACATCAGCTTCTCTATTGATTTTTGATCAGTTTCAGTCAATTATAAGAAAGGAAGAAGGAGAAGGAATTGGTTAGTTGTTGTCCTTCTTTGAAGAGGACCAAAATGACATCACCATGACAAAGTGAAATTTCAGTGAGTCTGACTGTGGCTGATCAGACCAATATGAACTCGGAATGCTCTAACACAGATTGGGCACAGATAGTCCGTGTGATTATTTGGGGTAGATACACCAAATTAATGCAAACTACGTTTATTTTGTGCTGTCTCAATTCTGCTTTGCTCAAAGAGCAGAGCACCTTTCTGATATAGGCACGCCATGCCGAGCAGTCCTGTGCCAGTGTCTCCCATGTTGCACAGTCAAATCCAAAGTTCGTGAGAGAGACCTTGAGTGTCCTTGTATCACTTCTTCTGACCACTATATGATCACCTGCACCATGTGAGTTCTCCATTCAATAGTCCTTTTGGCAAACATATATTTTGCATTTGAACAATGTGGTCAGCCCATCAGAGTTGAACTCTCTGAAGCATAGCTTGAATGCTTGCCAGTTCAGCTCAGCAAGGACTTCAGTGTCTGGTACCTTATCCTACCAGGTGATCCTCAGAACCTTCCTAAGACAGTTCAGATGGAAGCAATTCAGTTTCTGGCATTTTGCTGGTAGACTGTCCATGTTTGACATATTACAATGAGGTCAGCACAACAGCTCTGTAGACCTTCAGTTTGGTAATCAATCTAATACATCTTCTCTCCCAAACTTTTCTTCAGAATCCCCCAAACACTAAGCTAGCTCTGGCAACGTGTGTGTCAACCTCATTGTCAATGTGTACATCCCTGGAAAGTACACTCCCAAGGTAAGTGAACTTATCCACAGCATCCAAGATTTCTCCATTTGTTGTAACCGATTGTTCTAGTTATGGATGGTGTGGTGGTGGCTGATGGAGCACCTGTGTTTTCTTGCTGTTAATTATTAGGCCAAAATTAGCACAGGCAGCAGAGAATTGATCCACACTTTGCTGCATTTCAGCTTCAGAGGCTGCATTGAATGCACAATCATCTGCAAACAGAAAATCATGCATCAACACTCCCCCCACTTTGGTCTTGGCTTGTAGCCTTTTCAAATTGAAGACCTTATCATCAGTATGGTAGTTGACTTTGATTCTGTGTTCATCCTCATTGAAAGCATTTGACAACATAGATGAAAACATCATGCTAAAAAGCATGGGAGCAAGCACACAGCCCTGTTTCACTCCACTGGTAACTGGAAAGGCACAAGAGTATTGTCCACTATCCAGAACCCAGACAAACATGCCATTGTGAAATTGATGTACAATATTGATGAATTTCTCTGGGCAACCAAATTTTGACATAATTTTCCATAAGCCCTCATGACTAACAGTGTCAAAGGCCTTGGTGAGATCTACAAACATTGAGTACAGACCTCTGTTCTGCTCCTGGTGTTTCTCTTTGAGCTGTCGGGCACCAAACACCGTATCAATGGTTTCTCAACCCTGTCTGAAGCCATGCTGGCTCTCAGGTATATGACCATCTTCCAGGTGAAGGATCAGCCTATAAAGGAGGACTCTAGCAAGGATTTTGCCAGCAATGGCTAAGAGAGAGGACCTCCTGTGACTGTCGCAGGACAATCTATTCCATTTACCTTTATAGAGATGGACATTGGAGGCATCCTTGAACTCCTGGGGGATAACCTCCTCTTGCCATATAACCTGGAATATTTAGGTGAGCTTTCATATGAGCAATGGCCCCCCTACCTTGTATATGTCAGCTGGAATAGAATCAGCACCAGATGCTTTGCCACGTGAAAGGAGTCTAATGGCATTCAAAACCTCCTCTTCAGCTGGAAGTTCAGCTAAGGAGGGATTGACTTTAATCTGAGGTAAACAGACAATGACCTCAGCATTGATTGATGATGGTCTGTTGAGAACACTATGGAAGTGTTTAACCCGTCTCTCTAGGATTATGTCCTTATCACTAATCAATGTAGCTCTATCAGCACTGACTAGTTGTGATGCACCATAGGTTTTTGGTCCATAAATAGTTTTCAGGGAATCATAAAAGTGCTTTGGATTGTTACTATCAGCATAAAACTGAATTTCATCTATCTTCTTACTGAGCCAGGAATCCTGCATCTCTCTAAGCTTTGCTTTTTTTGTTACTAATGTGTTAAATTTAATACATACTTTTCAGAAAAAAATTCTGTCCCATAATATAATATAATATATAATATAATGCAACATAAGGTAACATAATGTAATATAACATAGCATAATGTAACATAACATAAAGTAATGTAACATAATATAATTAATATAATATATACATAAAATCATTTTTTTATTCTTCTTTATATACCAAAATACAAACATTTCTTGACAATTGTTGTTTATTTTTTAAAAAATTAAGAAGAGATTGAAAAATTTGGTGGTAATTAATCAACCTCTGTTCTACCCCCTTATAAATAGCCCTCATTCTTTATTAAAAATTTATTTAAGTTTTCAACAGTCATTTCCACAAAATTTTGATTTCCAAATTTTGTCCCCATCTCTCCCCTTCCTCCAACCCAAAACGCCAAGCATTCTAATTACCCCTATCGCCAATATGCCCTCCCTTCTAACACCCCTCCCTTCCCTTATCCCCTTCTTCTCTTTTGTCCTGTAGAGCAAGATAAATTTCTATACCCCATTACCTGTATTTCTTATTTCCTAATTGTATGCAAGAACAATAATGAACAGTTGTTCCTAAAACTTTGATTTCCAACTTCTCTTCCTCCCTCCCTCCCCACCCATCCCCATTGGGAAGGCAAGCAATTCAATATAGGCCATATCTGTGTAGTTTTGCAAATGACTTCTGTAATAGTTGTATTGTGTAAGACTAACTGTATTTCCCTCCATCCTATCCTGCCCCGCATTGCTTCTATTCTCTCTTTTGACCTTGTGCCTCCCCAAGAGTGTTGACTTCTAATTGCTCCCTGCTCCCATTGCCCTCCTTTCCATCATTCTCCCCACCCTATTTATCCCCTTATCCCCCACTTTCCTATATTGTAAGATAGGTTTTCATACCAAAATGAGTGTGTATTTTATTCCTTCCTTGAGTCGAATGTGATGAGAGTAAGCTTCATGTTTTTTCTCTCACCTCCCCCCTTTTTCCCTCCACTGAAAAGTCTTTCACTTGCCTCTTTTATGAGAGAATTTTCCCCATTCCATTTTTCCCTTTCTCCTCTCAATATATTCCTCTCTCATCCCTTAGTTTCATTTTTAAAGATATGATCCCACCCTATTCAACTCACCCTGTACTCTCTGTCTCTCTGTCTCTGTCTGTGTGTGCGTGTGTGTATGTGTGTGTGTGTGTGTGCAATTCCACCAACTACCCAGATACTGAAAAAAGTTTCAAGAGTTACAAATATTGTCTTTCCATATAGGAATGTAAACAGTTCAACTTTAGTAAGTCCCTTATGACTTCTCTTTGCTGTTTATCTTTTCATGTTTCTCTTGATTCTTGTGTTTGAAAGTCAAATTTTCTATTTAGCTCTGGTCTTTTCATCAAGAATGCTTGAAAGTCCTCTATTTCATTGAAAGACCATATTTTCCCCTGAAGTATTATACTCAGTTTTGCTGGGTAGGTAATTCTTGGCTTTAGTCCTAGTTCCTTTGACTTCTGGAATATCATATTCCATGCCCTTTGATCACTTAACATAGAAACTGCCAGATCCTGTGTTATCCTGATTGTATTTCCACAGTACTGAAATTGTTTCTTTCTGGATGCTTCCAATATTTTCTCCTTGACCTGGGAACTCTCGAATTTGACTACAATGTTCCTAGGAGTTTCTCTTTTTGGATCTCTTTTAGGAGGTGATCTGCGAATTCTTTCAATATTTGTTTTGCCCCCTGGTTCTAGAATATCAGGGCAGTTTTCCTTGATAATTTAATGAAAGATGATGTCTAGGCTCTTCTTTTGATCATGGTTTTCAGGTAGTCCCATAGTTTTTAAATTATCTCTCCTGGATCTATTTTCCAGGTCAGTTGTTTATCCAATGAGATATTTCACATTATCTTCCATTTCTTCATTCTTTTGGTTTTGTTTGTAATTTCTTGGTTTCTCATAAAGCCATTAGCTTCCATCTGCTCCATTCTAATTTTGAAAGAACTATTTTCTTCAGTGAGCTTCTGAACCTCCTTTTCCATTTGACTAATTCTGCTTTTAAAAATATTCTGCTCCTCATTGACTTTTTGGACCTCTTTTGCCAATTGAGTTAGCCATTTTTAAAGGTGTTATTTTATTCAGCATTTTTTGGGTCTTCTTTAGCAAGCTGTTGGCTCACTTTTAATGATATTTTTGCAATGCTTTCATTTCTCTTCCCAATTTTTCCTCCACCTCTCTTACTTGTGTTTCAAAATTCTTTTTGAACTCTTCCATGACCTGGGACCACTGCATCTTTATTTTGGAGGCTTTGGATGCAGAAACCTTGACTTTTATGTCTTCCCCTGATGGCAAACATTGTTCTTCCTCTTCAGAAAGGATGGGAGAGGATTCCTGTTCACCAAGAAAATAACCTTCTATAGTCTTTTTTTCCCCTTTTTTGAGTGCTTTCCCAACCAGCTACTTGACTTTTGGGTCCTTTGTCAAGAGTAGGATATACTCTGGGGACTTGTAAGTTCTCAGTTCCTCCAAGGTGGCACAATCAAAGGAGAGGAGTTTACTTTTCACAGGCCTCCAGCTCTGTTATGCCCCACCATGCTCAGGGCTGAGGTTCAGATCAGCTGCTCAATTCCCCAGTGGCTTTAAGCTGAACCACTCCAACAATGGACCCCAGCTGCTGCTGACACCACCACTACCATCACCTAGGGCCAGGGCTAGGGGAGGACCCTGGTCCCTTCTTGCTCTGGTTGCCTTAGCCCTCTCACTCATCTTTGGTACCTCTGGGTTAAGGGATCTGTGAACTACTGCTGCTGCCACTGGGGATTAAACCTGCTGCCATCCTGTTCCTCCCCATGCTACATGACCAAGGATGGGCTGGGCTCTGCTCTGCTCTGACCTTTCCTATTGGCCTTCCAGGTCACCCTGGACTGAAAATCTCCTTCATTCCACTGTTCTGTGGCTTCTGCTGCTCTAGAATTTGTTGAGTCTTTCTTTACAGATATTTTATGGGCTGTGGCTGTACTTTGCTTTTGGTGGAATTCAGTGCTGCTTTCTTAGAGGCAGATGAATTATCCTGTTGGTAAATCCTGTGGAGTTTTTGTTTTCCATTTAGCAGCTTCTGAATTTCCTCATTATTTTCATCAAACCCATCTTGGTTCTGACTCAGATGAGCAAATGCAGTGCTGTACACCAAATCAATGAAAGATGCCCACTCCTTTTCTGCTCCACTGTTGCCAACTGTGTGTTAGCTCAACTTTCCCTCCAAGTCAGCAACAAACAGATCATGCTCAGAGAAGAGCTCTAATTTATTAACATTAATTTTTCTGGTAGTCATTTTGCCTTGGGCGTGGCACTTTTGATGAATGTAAATATTCAGCTTGTAAAGGAAAAGTCTATGATCAGTCCAGCACTCTGTACCACACATTGCCTTTGTCACTCTCACATATTGTCTGTCTCTTCTTCTTACAATCATATAGTAAGAAAGCAGGGAGAAGGAGAAGGAATAAGCATTTATCAAGCACCTGCTATGTGCCAGGCACTGGGCTGTGCTCTGTAAATGATTCTATGTGATATAAATATTATCTAAGTAAAGTTCTTGAGGACAGGTCTGTTTTAGTTTTGACTTTATGTCACCAGTGTCCAGCACCAAGTAAGTGCTTGATAAATGTTCTGTTAAGTGGAGTAGGGAAGGGGGACTTTTCTACTTCTGTGACCCTCTGTTTCTTGAACCCTAGACTTCTGTTTGCATTTGATCATTCAACAGACCTATTCCTCTGCTTTTAAACCAGTTCTGGAATGTTTTCCCATCCCTGGAGCTCCTTTCTTGTCATTAGACATAGCAGTCTGTCCTTCAGGACTGGTATACATCCACCTTCCTCCTTACCCCATCCCCTGCCTCCTTCAAAGGTCTACTCTGGGGCCAGTGACCACATCCAACCTTTGTTGACTTGGGCCCCATCTGAAGTGATGTGATCATGGGGCAGCCTCATTATTAATGTGTCAGTGGGTGGGGGGCTTATTCAGGCTTGTCTTCCAGATGCCAGAGTCCAGCACAGTGCCAAGGACACTGGGGCTGCTTCTCAGACTTTCTGTTGGTTTGATTTCATAGATACTTTTTAACAAACAGGACAAGTTTCCCTCGATCCCTTTTCTTTCCATAATTTCTTGATTTTTCTAACCCTTTATTCTTTCATGTGTATTTTCTTATCCCTTTGTCCTAGCAAGTGTGCCATTGCTATCAATGCACTTCAATTTCTAGATCAATTTGGGAAATATTGTCACCTTTCCCACATTAACTCTTTGAGCATGTTATCAGTTATTTAGTTAGTCAATATCAGAAAGTGGGACTACATCCACAAAGTTAAGGATATGCCTTCCCTTGCAGGGGGGTGGGGTTGGGCTGAAGAGCACAGATAAGAGTAATAATAAACATTTATACAGCAATTACTATATGTCAGATGAAGGGAGCGAGGTGGCTCAGAGCACCGGGCCTGGTATAAGAAAGAACTGAATTAAAATCTGACCTCAGACATTCACTAGCTTTGTTACCTTGGGCAAGTCACTTTACCTCTGTTAATCCACTGGAAAAGGAAATAGCAAAGCACTCCAGGATCTTTACCAAGAAAAACACATAGATAGCAGTGGCATTCTACTGTTCCCAGGATCATGGAGAGTTGGACTTGACTGACTGATTGAACAATAACTCCACCAATGTACCTGACAGTGTGCTAAGTGCTTTACAATTATAATCTCACTGGATCTTCATGACAACCCTGAGAGGTAGGAGCCATTATTATGCCCCTTTCACAGATGGGAAAATGGAGGCAGGCAGTAATGAGGTGACTTGCCCAGGGTCATACAGATAGGAAATGTCTGAAGCTGGAATTAAGCCCAGGACTTCCTGATTCCAGGACCGGCACTCTGTACACTTCACTACTTCGATGAGTATAGTCCACAGAAAATTGAGGAGGGAGAGAAGACGAGCACCTGGAGGATCAGGAAAAGCTTCAAGAAAAATGGACCTAGCTCCTGGGCCAAGACCTGGCTGGTAGAGCAAAGGTTGCATGGGCGATAGCCTGGGAAAAGACATGGAGGTGAGAGATGGGAACAGGTTGATAAGAATACAATATGAGTGGAGGGAAGTTGTATGTGGTGAGATGGGAAAGAAAGACTGAAGCCCTCCTGGACAAGGCTGAGCAGGTCGTATTTTAACTTCAAGATGACAGAAGGCCATGAGGAATCCAAGCAAAAACTGAGTGATAGCCTAGTGGAGAGGCCATGAGGGACTAAGCAGAGAAGGCTCAAATCTCTGTCTGAATTAATGATCTCAAAGTTCTGATGCTTCCAAAAGTGGTTCAAATATCCTACCTCCTCCTCCCCTACTGCCCCGAGTCATACATATGTCTACCTATCTGTTCACATGGAGATACATACACAGACATCTATACATACTACATACCTACACAAACATGTACAGACATCTACACACACTACACACTTACACATGTACACAGACATCTACACACTACACACATGCACACACATGTAAACATTAGCTTTCTGCAAACCTGCTTGGAAGTGACCATCGGTATTTCCACTGTACTGAAGGTCCATGCTGGGCCACTGGTGCAGAATCAAGGTCCTTTCGCTACACTACAATGAACAAAAGGACAGTTGGTGCTATGCTCATCCTCTGCCAATAACCATCCTCTCTGATTCTCTCTGACGCTCTATATGAACAGAGACATAGCACTGGGCTGGGAAGAATGGAGAGATCGCAGAACCAACAAAGTCCTCAAGAAACCCTTCAGGGACTCCATAGATGGGCACTTACAAGGCCCAAAGACCCTGGGCAGAGGCATAGTCTAGATTTAGGGTTAGACCTCATCCCTTACCTTGGATGGCAGGGCCCAATGACCAGGGACTTAGGACCCGAGGTGCCTGGCCAGAACTTTCTCTTCATTCCACTTCTCACTCACCACGGAAGTTGATGCTCCTGCCTCTGCCCAAGTCCTGGTGCTCCTCTGCGCCAGTTAGACAATCCCTTCTTTACCCTATCTTCATCTCAAAACCTCTCCCTTTTCATCCCCTTTCTCCTGAGCCCCCAAGATACATTGCACCTCACATCAAGGCCAGCAGACCTCACCTCCCAGAGCTCACCTCAGTGGGTTTTATAACTAAATTGATTGTGAGACATAGGAGACCCTGGCACAGGACCACCCAGGCACGGCATGTCCTCATCGGAGAAGGGGCTATGCTCTATGAGCAAAAAAGAACTAAAGTATCTCAAAGGAAATGTGAGAAGTGCAAATGTAGAGAATCTGTCCCAAATGCTGTGCCCACCCTGTGGCAGAGCCTTCCGAGCTGGTGTTGGTCTGATCAACCACACACAACACAGGGATGTCATCTTGGTCCTCTTCAAGAAGGAAGGACAAGAATCCACCAGCCCAGGCTCATTTGGGCTTTCTCCCTCACTCCCCACGTGGAAGCTAAACCCCTTGAGGGCAGGGACTTCTTTTTTGGTCTCTGTATCGCTGGTGCTCAGCAAAATATCTGCAAACAGGTGGCCCTCATTATATGTAAGGAATTGAAATGAATTGAGAGAAGAGAATTTGGGGTGGGGGAATAAAATGAGCCCATGCGCGAAGGCCAGAGGGAACAGTGGCGCCACAGGGGTCAGCAGCGCCACAG
>CM053769.1:459154853-459259769 GCA_028658325.1 Potorous gilbertii | reverse complement strand
AGTGGACAGCAGCGCCAGAGTAGACAGCAGCGCCAGAGTGGACAGCAGCGCCACAGGGGACAGCAGCGCCAGAGTGGACAGCAGCGCCAGAGTGGACAGCAGCGCCAGAGTAGAGAGCAGCGCCAGAGTGGACAGCAGCGCCACAGGGGACAGCAGCGCCACAGGGGACAGCAGCGCCCCAGTGGACAGCAGCGCCACAGGGGACAGCAGCGCCAGAGTGGACAGCAGCGCCACAGGGGACAGCAGCGCCAGAGTGGACAGCAGCGCCACAGGGGACAGCAGCGCCACAGGGGACAGCAGCGCCAGAGTGGACAGCAGCGCCACAGGGGAGAGCAGCGTCACAGTGGACAGCAGCGCCACAGGGGACAGCAGCGTCCCAGTGGACTGCAGGACTTGGACTTGGCGCTGCAGTCCATGAGGGGCCCGGAATCAGGGAATGACGGCAACAGGGGAGACTTGGGGGTACCCGCAGCTGTGCGCCTCCCACTGACTCCCCGTCTCTACAGCAGGCCCAGCAGAACTACTTGGGCAGACTACCTGAAATAAAAGAGGACTCAACGAATTCTACAGTGAGCAGAGCCACTGGGGGAATTCGGACCCGGCTCAGGGGAAGGCTGCCCCAAAGACTCTTGAGTCTTCTGTGCCTGAGCCCAGGGGCAGCTGAGGACTGGTTTCAGAGACCGCCTGACTCTGGCTGGTTGAGCCTGGGCCAGGCTGTAGTCTAAAACTCAATTTCCTCACTTGGAGAACTGTAGAGACGATGCTTCCGGGAAAGGGGGGGTCTGAAAACGGGGGCTGTCCCCAGCTGCAGCTGCGGATCCCGCCCCCTGGGACTGGCCCCGCCCTCCTGGGGGCCCGGCTCCCTCCTGGGTCCTAGCACCCACCTTTTCTTTGTTTTCAGTTTTGCCGATGGTCTTGAGGATAAGCTGGATGGATTGTTTCAGCTTCTTCCGGCAGAAGGAAGAGCTGAAGAACGGGAAGCAGGTGTTCCAGTAATGGCGGGCTGATTGCATCACCAAGGTGTGGTTTCCTGCCAAGCCCGCATACCTGGGGAAGGATTTGGGGCCCTCAGGCAGGGTACAAGAAACACTGGCGCCCAGAGACCCCGCCCAATCACCTACATTTTCACTGGCCCGGGCTGTACTCCTAGGACTTCTGTGACCTGGTCTATTCAGACCCCAAGCCCACATGAGAACAGTCTTGGAGCCAGAAACTCTGTCCAACTGCCTCATTTAACAGATACAGAAACTGAGAGTTCAAAATGTGAAGTGACTTCTGAAATGGGTCATGTTATAGGATCTGAACCCCAGATTCTCTGACTCCAAGGCCAGAGCCCTCTGTACTATCCAGCCTGCTGCCTTTGCCCTCCATACAGGAAGTCAACGGCCTCAAAAGCTACTTGGGTGCAGATTTCCTGGCATCCTTTAGTCCTCAATTTCCCAAATCACTCTCCCATTATCCCTTTACTGATTACCAAGGAGGGGGCCTGTCCCTGGGGCTGGCATCCCAGCTAAGGAGTACTGAGGAAGGCCCAGCTATGTGGCTTAGATCCCAGGAACAGAAGGGGGTCTCTGTTCCAACTTCTAGTCCAGTCTCAAGCCCCCATTGGAATAACCAGGGCAGGAATCCTTGACCAAAGCAGGGCCAACAACTGTCCCCTATGCCACATCCCATCCTCTACTCCCAGACCACATCCCCCACCCCCATTCCCCTCCTCTCTCCCCAGATCCTATGGCCCCCTTCCACCATCTGCCCTGTACCCCAAGACCCAGTCTCAGACAACGATGGTTTCTTTTTCATGCCAAGGGCTTGCACAGTCCACCTCTTACCTTTTGACCTTTCACTTCCTAAAGCCTGAAAGACAATCCCTTTAACTACAGATTCCTGAGTCTACCTGTGCCTGCTGCTCTGGTGGCCCCTACCTGATGCTGCCCAGAAAGGCCTTGGCTGCCTGCTGGCGTAATTGCTTCCTGCCGGCTAAGTTCTCCATAATACTTTTCCCTTGAGTACACAGCAAAGCACTCAGTAATTCAGCTCGAAACAAATTATCATTTCTGGAGAGAGAAGCAATGGGTCACCATGTTAGCAAGCAGGAACCACTTCTCACAGGTCACCTTCCTGATGGTAGAGCCACAGGAGCTCTGGCCCTGGCTATCAGATAAGTGCCACTTCTAACTTCTGGTTTGTTCCTTGACCCCTGTGATGGGCAGTGGAGCCAGGGTCATGGAGGAGATCTCGCTGCCTACTCTATGGGCCATAAGGTATAGAGAGAAAATCCTTCCGGCCTCTTTCAAGTCTGCTTTGTGTTGGGGAGCCCAGAGGAAAGGGATGATGTGGGCAGCATCCCCCAAACGGGTGGGGCCTGGCTGCTTGTGGAAAGGGCACCAATCACACCAATCACCACATCCTCCAGTTACAGGAGATACACATGAACACTGAGCAGGAGTTCTTGGTGATACACAGCCTTTGTTGAAGGCCCACCTCTATGGGCAGTGTCCTCATTGAGTAGATGGCAGAGAGCATCGTTCCCCTGATCTCTTGTTACAATGCACTTCACTTGTTACAAAGGCAGGGGAAGCAGGCAGTTGGCAACAGTGAGGCAAATACGTGTATACATACATAGACAGACATACACAGGTGCACACACAGTCACACAGAGATACATCTGTGCACATGCACAGGCACACATACACAGATGCACAGACACACACAGATACACAGATGCACAGACTCAAACAAACCCCTGTAGTTTCTCCGTTTGAACAGATCTGGCTTATCAGAGATCTGGAAAAGAATCTGTCCAAGATGTGAAAATCCCCTTTTCTGGGGAGCTTCACAGAGAGGCCAAAATGAGACAAGCAGACTCCAGGTTGGTCAGCAGGCTTGGTGGAGACCATGGGAGCCAGAGAGCATCTCTGTTCTGTTGAAAATGAGCTTGGATTCTGGCCCCCACAAAAATATTTCAAAAATAAAAACATGAAAGTTGAAGAAAGCCACTTAATTCTTCCTGTTTGGCAGAAACAATCATGGTGGTACCTAGAGCCTTGGAGTGATTCTATGCAATCCAGTGCTGAATCAGTCTGAGTGTCTCCATTTTAAAACCTTGTTTCAGTGTTTAAGTCAGGCGGTCAGGTGGCATAGTAGATAGAGTGCCAGGCCTGAAGTCAGAAAGAGCTGAGTTCAGATCTAGCTCCAGACACTGACCAGCTGTGTGATTCTGGGCAAGTCACTTTACCCTGTTTGCTTCAGTTTCCTCATCTTTCAAATGAGCTGGGATGCCCATTATCACCACTATTAATCGACATTGTGCTAGAAATGTTAGCTAGAACAGTAAGAAAAGAAAGAAATTGAAGGAATCAATACAAAGAGGAAACAAAGCTATCACTCTTTGCAGATGATAAGATGGTAGGTATACTTAGAGAATCTACTAAAAATCTAATTGAAATAATAAGCAATTTTTATAATTAACAAAATTGCAAGATATAAAATTAATCCACATAGATCATCGGCATTTCTATATATTGCCAACAAAGTCCAGCAGTAAGAGATAGAGAAATTCTATTTAAAATGAGTATAGACAATATAAAATATGCCGCAGTCTACATGCCAAAACAAACCCAGGAACACAATTACAAAACATCTCACACAGAGTAAGTTAGATCTAAACAACTGGGAAAAATATTAATTGTTCATGGGTAGGCTGAGTCAATACAATAAAAATGTCAATTCTACCTAAATTAATCTGCTTATTCAGTTCCCCAACAAGCTACCAAAAATTATTTTATAGAACTAGAAAAATATTAACAAAATTCATCTTTAAGAACAAGTCAAGAATATCAAATGAATCAATGGGGAGAAAATGTCAAGGAAGGTAGCCTACCAGTGCCAGATCTCAAACTGTATTATAAAGCAGTAATCATCAAAATAATCTGATACTGGATAAGAAATAGAGTAGTAAATCAGTGAAATACAATAGAGACATAAAGCAAGGAATAAATTACCCCAGCAACCTAACGTTTGACAAACCCAAGACACCAGCTTCTGAGATAAGAACTCACTACTGCAAAAACTTCTGGGAAAACTGTAGTGCACTTTGGCAGAAACTGGGTATAGATCAACATCTCACAGAATATACTAAGATAAGGTCAAAATGGGTACGTGATTTGGACATTAAGGGTGAAACCATAGGAGAGCATGGAATGGTTTACCTGTTGGAGCTACGGATAAGGAAAGAATTTAGGACCAAATAAGATATAAAGAGCATTATAAAATACAAAATAGATCATTTTGATTATACAAAATTTTAAAGTTTTTACACAAACAGAACCAATGCTACTAAAATTTCTACTATGCTAAAATGCTAAAAGTAGTAGTAGCTAAAAATGCTACTACTTTCCTTAAAAGGAAAGAAAAACTGGGGGGAAATTTTTATAGCAAATATCCCTGATAAAGGACTAATTTCTCAAATATATAGAGAACCAAGACAAAATTATAGGAATAAAAGCCACTTCTCAATTCATAAATGGCCAAAGGATATGGGCAGTTTTTAGATCAAGAAATCAAAGCTATTTATAGTCATATGAAAAAGTGCTCTAAATCACTATTGATTAGACAAATGCAAATTAAAACAACTCTGAGGAAAAGGATAGATGTTGGAAGGGATGTGGTTGAAAACTGGGCCACTAATGCTTCATTTGGTGGAGTTGTGGACTGATCCAACTATTCTGGAGAGCAATTTGGAACTATGCCCAAAGGACTATAAAACTGTGCAAACCCTTTGATCCAGCGATATCACTGATAGATCTGTGTCCCAAAGACATAAAAAGTAGGGTGGTGTTGAAGAACCTATTCGCACAAAAAATGGAAATTCATGATTTTATATTGAATTCTATGTTCTACTGTGTACATGTAAATCTTTTTTGTCATTTTGTTTTTAAGTTTAAAGTGAACAAAATATTTTAAAAATGATTTTCTTAAAAATTCCCTCTTAATCAGCAAACTAGTTTAAAAACTGCCAAGTGGGCATCACCAATTAGGGGATGACAGGTTGCTAGAGAAGTAGGGAGTCCCCAGTCAGGGACTGCCAACCTTCTGGCAAAGAGAAGTCTGGGGCCTGAGAGATAGTTGGGCTGCCTTTGCTGGTGCAGGGCACTGAGGCCAAAGCACAAGGGCCAGCACTGAGCTCTTGGGGGCAGGACTCAGAGCCACTGACTTACTGATCTGAACACTTGACATCCCGTTGGTTCTCAAAGAATTTCTCGCCCTTGCTCTGGACTTTCTTCGACAAAGCCATCACAATTTCATGATCACGCAACATATAAGCAAAATGTGCCAGTCGGACCAGGGACTGGATTTCCATGAGGGGATCTGTCCACGTGCACTCTGAGGCCATCTTCAGTACCTACAAGCACAAAAGAAATACACTGGACTATGGCACCTGAGTGATGAAAAGGGCAGTCTTTCCATACACTCCCCTTCATCTTGTACAAATCTAGTGAACATTCTCACCACCATTAGCAGGTACCACTGGCCAATGGTCACTGCTGGTGATTGCAGGCATTGACCTGTGGACTCATTAGCTGAGAAATGTTCCAAACTGACTCCCATATTTTAATCAAATGTGTAAATAAAACACTATTTGCAAAAAGGATTTGGGCCAATCCATGGAGTGTCAGGATTTTTCAAATGAAGGATATGAGTTAAAGGAAAATCTTCCAAGAGAAAAGCAATTGGTATTCGCTTATGGAGGCTGGGGGAGTCCCTTCAGTCTTTCAGCTTGCATATGAATGTGGCCACTAGCTCCCCTGATGCACATAGCAGCCCCTCCACAGCTGACCTGGAGTCTTTCCCAAACCACTTGCTCTCATGAGTCAGTGTCCTCTCCACTCCTCTAGAAGGTGTCAGAGGAAGACTGAAGGAGAGCAAGGGTACCTTGATGTGAGCAGGGTGGCCCATTTCTGAAAGTCCCAAAGACAAGGCCTGAAAATCTAGGGGACATCTAGCTCGGAAAGCCCTGTTCCTCCAGCAGCCTGGCTCGGCTAGCAGAGCCCAGCTGTGGGCTCTGAGGGCTTTTGCCTGCTCTGTGTGGTCTCACAGAGAGATGGTGACAAGAAAAGGCCTGCTCAGGAGCCTCCAGCCACCATGGGCCCAGAGGTCACCTTCCTCTTTACCAGCATTCCTGGAGTTGTTAAAGAAGGATGCCTTCTAGATGCACCCTATCTGCGCCCCCCAACCCTCCCTCATTCCCCACAAGAGAATGGGAGATTCCTGAAGTGAAGGAGACAAAGGGAAAGTCTTGGGGAAGGATACCCTGTAGACCCATACCATATGTGTCCCTGAACCCTCCCAGGCCCCCTCAAGGGATGGTAAGGTACCTGGGATAAGGTGGGCAGGTTGAAGTCCATGAGGCCCAGCCCATTACAAGAGTACATCTCCAAGGCAACCAGCACCTTGGTCATGCGCACCTCACTTTCATTTAGGCTCTGAGTAAGAAGAAGCATCATATGCTGGTCAGGAGCAGTGGCTGCTGGGAAGTCCAGGTTGTCCCAAGAGTGTGCTTGGGCAGAGTAAAGATGAGTGTGTGGGCACTGAAGGCTTAGAACTAATGTTTCTATACCAAGTAGCCTCAATGGCTTAATCCTTAGGCAGAAATTATGCAACCAACTGTCCCAAGAGAGCAGCAGCAGAGTGTGGAGGTCAAATGTGGGAGCGGCACATCCCACAAATCCATCCCAACAAGAACTGGTCAGCTGCTCACCTTGTGCCAAAGCTAGTCCCAGGACTAGGAGCATGAAGTCACTCAAACAGTTCTTGCCTTCAAGGAGCTTCCATTCCACAGCTCTACCAGCACAACCATGATCCAGGCCTGGGAGGTGAGGATCAGCCTACCTAGGCAGTGGCCAAGCCAGGAATACCAAGGGATTCACAGGACCCTGGACCTTGACTACAGACTTTGCTTCCTGACACAATGGAATTGAGGGCTGGGGTGGGAGGTATTTCAGGGAAGCATTCTCCCAAAGCAGGAAACAAGCACCCTACAATTACTAACTAAAAGGAATCCTCCTTTGGAGAGCCTTCCCCACCTTGCTCTCTATACCCCCACCATTCAGCATCTCTACTTCTCCTGTCTGTCATTGTTCCTGCTCATGAACACCCCTCACTTCATCATCCCTGCCCTCTTTATCCCCTCATTCATGCTCACACTTCCTTTATCACTCTCCCTTTCTCATCTCCTCATCCATGCCCACTCTCCCTTCCATCACTGGGTCACCCTACCCCCTCTATCATTCACAGCCCCCCACATCTGGTGCCCCTTCATCTTGTTGTTTCTGCTCACAGATGACCCACCATCACCTTTCATTCACCTCATCCTCGATGTTCACTCCCCCTCCCCATCACTGGGCAACCCTACCTTCTTACCTCCTCATCCGTGCCTAGTTTGTGGCCGATTTGCTGCTGAGTCAGTTGCTTGGCTTTCACCCAGGTGGCAATGAGTTGCTGCCGGATGCCAATGGGCACTATCTCTTCAGGCAAATTTCCATTGGTTAGAGTGAGACCAAAATCACAAACCTAAGACCCAAGATCATGGAATGTAGGAAGAATGACTTTCTAAAGAAGTCCCAACATTTCCCACCAATAATTTTGCTACAGAAAGTCTTGGGATCAGATTATAAATCTCAGGAGGTGGGGTGGAGGGGGGAGGCTGGGCATGACAGAGATTGTCTAGCTGACTCTTACTGTGCAGATAAGGCACCTGAGGCCTCATTTGCTGACTTCAAACCCAGAACTTTCCCTGCTCTCTTTTATTTCCTAAACAGCAGAAGTGAAGGAGAATCTTTCCTTAGTGCTCTCATGACTTCCAGGTTAGCACTGCTCCCGATCCCCCTGCTCCCTCAGGGAATAAGATCTAGAAGAGAAGGTTCCTTTGTCACTTCTCCACCTTCTGAAGGATGAAAACATTACCAAGGCCACAACGAGAGAGGAGACAAGAGAGAGTGAGAGAGAGACAGAAAAAGAGAATCACAGAGACACAGAGACAGAGATAGCACCAGAGACAGAGAGACAGAAAGAGAAGGTAGAGATAGATACACAGAGAGAGACAAGGAGAGAAGACAGAGAGAAAAAGAGACAGAGAGAATGAGAGAGAAACAGAGAGAGGGAGAGAGAGGGGGGGGAGGGAGGGAGAGAGAGAGAGGGGGGGGACAGAGAGAGAGGGAGAGAGAAGGAGGAGGAGCAGAGAGTACACCATGATGCTTTGGTGCCCAGATGGTAGCTTGTTTCCCAAACTTCTCAATGTTTTGCTCTTTCTGACCAAGTGGTTTCTAGTTTACTCCTTCCTTTGACCTTTACCCAAAGACATGGCAAGAGTTCCTCTTCAGGTTCCTGGGCTTCCTCTTGCATCCTTAAAATATAATGCCACCCTTACCCCTCCTTTACCTAGATAGCCTAGGTTCTTTCAAACATGACATGCCCACCCAGAGTTAACTTGTTGAGTCTCACCCAACAGATGCCCTGGGATGCCCACAAGGTCACTGGCATGATGTCCATGTAATTCCAAAGTCCCTCTGGACTTGACCCTTGTGACACACCTGGAGTTCTGGGTTCAACCCTGGATATTTGTAGGCTGGAGAGTCAATAGAAAGCAACCAGAAAGGTGAAGGATTTTCAGGTCATGTCATGTGAAAGTTGTAGACTTATTATCCAAATAAGGAGAGGAGAGAAGCCTGGGAGAGCCCTGGGAGATGCCCCAGTCTGTTTGGCAAAGTCGTGGGAAAGAAGAATCAGCTACGTTCTGTTTGGTCAGAGAAGGTGAAAGACAGATTGATGCAAGGGGAGGAAGAGCAGTCTGAAGCTCAGAGGTGCTGAAGTCCCCAAAAATGGAGGTCTTCAACCAGAGGCTGGAAAACTATTGTCAGGTATTTTGTGCAGTCATAGGTTGGCCTCCCTGGCTTCTCAAGTTTCTTCTAAATGTGAAATTCTGTGCAGTCAGGAGGGGCTTCCCAGAAGTGGTAACAACTGCATTGAGTTTTATGAGAAGAAAAGGATTTCAAGAGGCAGAGGTAGAAAGGGAAGATGCCAGAAGGTAGTCTGCTAGGATGGACAGTGTACACTGGATGGAGGAGAAGGGAAGTGAAGCAGAATTTATTTAGCACCTACCAAGCATTGCACAAATATCATCTTCCTTGGTCCTCCCAACAACCCTGGGAGGTAGGTATTATGATCTCCTTTACAAATGGGGTAACTGAGGCAGACAGGGATTAAGCAACTTGTCCAGGGTCACCCAGCTAATAAGTGTCTGAGGCCATGTTTGAACTCAGGATTCTCTGACTTCAGACCAAGTGGTCTAGGCATTAGAGTGGCATCTAAGCACCTAGGGGTCTGACTTAACTGTGGGATCCTGGCCCACACTTCTCACTCTCAACCTCGGTTTCTTTGTCCATAAATGAAGTAATTTATGTACAGCACCTTGTAAACCTTAAAGTCAGTCAGTCAATACACACTTCTTATGCACTTATTAAACCCTATAACATAGCCATATGTAAAGGGTACATACCATGTAGACAAAACCAGTAGGAGTGAGAGATGGGGTAGGAAAGGTCTCCTGCTGAAGTGCAGCTGGAGACGAATCTTGAAAGAAGACAGGAAAACAAGGGGGAGGGGAAGAGGATGGAGATGAGGGTGGAGCATTGTGTTCAAGGAAGAGTAACGATGTAGTTGCATCATAGACTGAAGTCAGTTATTCATATCCAAGGCATGAGCTGTGCCTGTGCAAAGGCATGGTGGCAGGAGATTGGATATCAAGGGTGGCCACCAGCTTTGAGGCCTGGCTGACCAGAATATAGAATCAATGATACACAGCAAGCCTGAGAAGGAAGAGGGAGCCTTGGAGCATGGTCAGACTCTGCCTTTGCAGGGGAGAGGATAGAAGCAGGGGAACCAATTAAGGCTATCCCCACAGGTCAGACAAGGGGTGATAACATAAAATTTGGGTGTTGGCCCTCAGGAAAGACAGACAGAGACTAAAGGAGGTTTGAGGGTAGAGCGTTCACAACTCCCAACTGACTGATGTGATCAGGGTGTCAAGGATGCCTTTGAGGTCAGGAGTCTGGGTAGCAGAAGTAGCCTATGCAGAAGTGGGGACACTGAGGGTAGAGGTCCAGGAGAAAGAAAGAGACTCCTTTGCGGTATGCTGAGTTTTAGATGTTGATGGGGAGAGGAGCCAAGATGGCAGAGTAAAGGCAGGAACTCATCTGAGCTCTTACAAATTCCTCTCCAAATACCATTGAAATAATGCACCGAAGTGAATTCTGGAGCACGATAACTTAGGAGGTTGAGAGGAAAGGTCTATGCCACTGAGATGGCAGCTGGGCCTGGAGCCAGCACAAGGCAGGCTATACAAGCCAGCAGCTGGTTTTGGAGGTGGCTGCACCTGAAGCTCCAGGAGCTTCTGTCCACAGACAGTGAGGGGTCCCATGACTGGTCAGAAGAAGATTAAAGGGGACCCTTTGCTGGCACAGGGTACAGGACCCTGCTGCATGGCCCATCTACAGTACTGGGTCACAGACCCAGGGCAAAGAGAAGCAATAGTACCCTAAGCACAGCAGAGGAGCAGGGGTCTGGTTACAGTTCGAGGGTGGAGGAGAGTGTTGTGGTCACTTACAGGGGAGCAGAGGCCCTGGTCTCAGTGCCAAAGCAGAGAGGACAGCAAGGTCAAGGGGCATTTCTAAGCTCTGTTGGCCAAAGGGCAGCAGGGGTCCTGTTCATGGCTCTCAAGCATAGAAGAGTGCTTGTGGAGGCCAGGAGAGCACTGACCACACCTCTCCGAGATCATACCATCTTGGAAACACCAAAACTGACAGATCTCCAGAGATAGCTCTGAACACAGCAGCATGAAAAACCTGAAGCTTGAGACAGTGCACCTTCACCCCAGAAGGAGAGCCCAACTTTAACATAAATTGAAATGTCAAGAAATAGGCTGGAAAATGAGCAAAGAACAAAGACAGAATCTTATCATAACAAGTTACTATGGAGATGGAGAAGATCAAGACACAAACTCAGAAAACAATGAATCAAAACAGTTGTACGAAAAGCTTCAAAGAAAATTCTGAATTGGACACAAGCCCCAAAAGAACTCTTAAAAGTAATTGAAAAAGGATTTTAAAAAATCAAACAAGAGGGGTGAGGAAAAATTGGGAAAGAAAATGAGAGTGATGCAAAAAAACATGAAAAGAGAGTCAACAACATGGTAAAACAGACACAAAAAAATACTGAAGCAAAAAAAAAGCATCTTCAAAAACAGAAGTGGCCAAATGGAAAAAGTGGGAGAAAATTCACTGAAGAACTAAAAAGTATAGTTAATAGAATGAAAAAGAGGTACAAAATCTTGCTGAAGAAAATGGAGACATCCCTGAACTTCTGGGGGAATAACCTCTTGCCATATAATTGAGAAAATTTCAATCAGCTTTTATATGAGCAGTGAACCCATCCTCCCCGTTTGTAAATCTCAGCTGTAATAGAATCGGAAACAGGTTCTTTGCCACATGAGAGGAGTCTAATGGCACTCAGAACCTCTTTTTCAGTTGGAAGTTTAACTAGAAATGGATTGACTTCAATCTGAGGTAAATAACCAATGGTTTCAACATTGATTGATGATGGTCTGTTGAGAATTCTATGGAAATGTTCAGTCTGTCTCTCCAGGACCGTGTCCTTATCACTAATCAATGTGGCTCCATCATCACTGATGCGCATTAGATCTTTGGCTCATACACAGCCTTCAGGACATAATAAAAGCACTTTAGATTGTCACTACCAGCATAAAACTAAATTTCATCTGCCTTTTTACTGAGCCAAGAATCTTGAATCTCTCTAAGCTTCACTTGTATTTTACTTTTGATGCAGTTAAATGTTACCTCCTTAAAGATGGATGAACAATTGTTCATCTGGTAAACCCTGTGGAGTTCTTGTTTTTCATTTATCACTTTCTGGATTTCCCCATCGTTTTTGTTGGACTGATCTTGACGTTTGTGAGTCTTCTGACTCATGAGTAAAAGAAGTGCTGTACGCTAAATCTCGGGAAACTGCCCACTCCTTTTCTTCAAGAATTACAAGCTTGTCCTCTTTCAGTGCATTGATGAAGGTCTCCAGGTTTGCATAAAATTTTTCCTTTGACCTCCTCAGGGTTCATCATGGTGGGAGCATTGGTGGCATGGGGCTTTCCTCTAAGGGGTAACCACCTTGGCATGAGCTCGTCTCTCACTCTTCTTGGTGGTAATACAAGCTTGTTGACTAGATTGGATTTGATTGAGAAACTTGTGCCAGCTTCACAGTGCTCCCCTTCATTGTGGCCACTCCAGGGAAACTTGTATCCAGCCCTGACTTCAGTATGCTGGCCTCCATTTGCCAGCCTTGCTTCACTTAGGGCTGCATTTGGATGCAAAACTTGCTGAGCTCTCTTACAGTAAGAGCTGTTCATCTTTCAAGGTCTCCTGGATTTCTTGCTATCCATAAGTATATGTACATTCTATGTACCAATGGTGAGTGGAATCAAATTTGCAAAAATTTGGCACTTTTTTGTGTATTTTAATCAGAGTATGATACCCACCTGCTACAGTAAGCAGGCCAGGGTTAGGTTAGGTAAAGCATACAGTGCAGTCCTTAATAAGGGTTGTTCAGACACCTGGGGGGTTACCAAATCCCTATGACTCCTCAGTCCAGTCCCTGGGCTGCCTGTGTGCAGGGTTGTGACCACAGCTTCTAGCATCTCCATACCTGCTACTTTGCCACTTGCCTGCTGCCCTAGGACATCGAGGTAGGTAAAAAATTGGTAAAATTACATGGGTATCTTTTGACTCACATATAAATTGGATTTAAGTGAGATAGAGTTATGTGAAGTCATCAGCCCCACTCTCTCTTCCAGAGTCCAAAAGTCGGGATGACTGGTGATGACTTGGGATGCAGTGGATGACCTTGGCATCTTCAGTGTCTCACTAAGCTCCAAGCACTCCACAGCACCTGCTTCAGCTGCCTTCATGGTTGTTGGAAGAAACTGCTCTCATCTGCCCATTCCTCTGGAGCAAGTCTTCACATACTTGGGTTAGATACCCCCTTAACTCAGCAACAGGTCTGAGACCTCTTACTTATCCTCAACCTGGTTTACCTCATCCAGCAAAATTGTTTATGGGGACATGGCTGCTTTGAATTCTACTGTTTCTTGGAGCCCCAGGTGAGAACTGGGTGGCAGGTGAACTGGGTGGCAATGGTAGAAATCAGCCTTCACACCAGAGGTACTAGTCTTCCATGAACATCCCATACACCCTGGCCTAACAATACCAGATCTCAAGTTGTATTATGAAGTGGCAATCATCAAAACAATCTGGTACTGGCTTATAACTAGAGGGGTGGATCAGTAGAATAGATTAAGCATACAAGGTAAATGACCATAGTAACCTATTGTTTGATAAATGCAAAGATTCAAGCTTTTGGGAAAAGAAATCACTATTTGATAAAAACTGCTGGGAAAACTGGAAAGCAGTTTGGCAGAAACTAGGTATAGACCATCATTTTACATCACAGACCAAGGAAAGGTACAAGATTTAGACATAAAGTGTGACACTAAAAGCAAATCAGGGGAGCATGGAATAATCAAGGAAGAATTTACAACAAAACAAGTGACAGAGTATTGTGGGAGGTAAAATGGTTGGTTTTGATTATATTAAATTTAAAAACAATAGTTTTGCACAAACAAAAGGAGTCAGGGAAGGAAGCAGGAAACTATGGGGAAATTTATATCAAGTATCTCTGATAAGGTTCTCATTTCTCAAACAGTTAGAGAACCAAGTCAAATCTATAAGAAAATGAGTCATTATCCAATTGATACATGGTTGAAGTATAAGGACAGGAAGTTTTCAGACAAAGAAATCAAAGCTATCTATATTCTATGGAAAAAAATAATGTTCCAAGTCATTATAGTTTAGAGAAATTCAAATGGTAACAACTCTGAGGTATCGCTTCACACCTATCAGACTGGCTAATACGGCAGAAAAGGAAAATGATATATGTTGGAAGGGCTGAAGAAAAACTGGGACACAAATGCATTGTTGGTAGAGTTGTGAACTGATCTAACCATTCTGGAGAGCAATTTGTAACTATGTCCAAGAGGCTATAAAACTGTGCACACCCTTTGACCCAACAACACACCATTAAGTCTGAATCTCAAAAAAAAATTTTTAAAAAGGAAAACGACTCATATGCACAAAAATATTTACAACACCTCTTTTTGTGATGGCAAATAATTGGAAACTGAGGGAATTTCCATCAATTAGGGAATGGCTAGAACAAGTTGTAGTATAAAATTGTGATGGAATACCATTGTGCTATGAGAAAGGATGAGCAGGATGCTTTCAGAAAAACCTGGGAAGACTTATATGAACTGATGTAATGTGAATTAAGCAGAACCAGGAGAACACTGTACACAGAAATATTGTAAGATGATCAAGTGTGAATGACTCAGCAATTCTGAGGGATACAATAATTCAAGACAATCCCCCAAAGACCTCATGATGAAAAATGCTATCCACCTCAAAAAAAAGAAGTGGTGGGGTCTGAATGCAGATTGAATCAGTTTTCAAACTTCTGGGGGTGGTGGCGGTCTTCACCTTCTTCCTCTTCTCCCTCTTCCCCCTCCTTCCCCTTGTCCTATTCTTCTTCCTATTTTGAGTGCCCATGGTGTGTGTATCTATCTGTGTGTGTGCTGGGGGGTTGGGAGTTGAATGATGATTCAGCCACAGAGACTGACTGAGTCAGACCGGCCAGAGAAGTAGTACCACAATGCTGAGGCAGTTGGGTCTTGAGTGAGCAAGGGGTCAAGCCCAGAGGTAGAGGAGAGACAGAAAACCATTCAAGAGTGTCAGTGACCTTGAGTGTGGCCACACTCATGGCCATGGTGGCAGAAGGGAGTGGAGGTGACAAAGAGGAAGCCCCCAGAGCTTGTGACCCAATTCTGGCAGACAAGGGAAGGAGAGGTGGACATCTCAGCTCACACTGTTGAGGGGCAGTTTTTACAGGCTGGGGAAACGTTGGACAAATCTGTCCACAGAAGGAACTCGGTGGGAGGGAGCCACACCAACCCAGTAATGAGCTGAGAGAACACAAAAGGAGACTCAAACAAGGTCTCCATGACCTGGGGTGTCAGAAAGGCTGCCTCTTCCTCAGAAGTTGCAGCAGAGAATAAAGGCACTGGATCCAAAGAGTAGCCCAGGCTCAGTCCAGCATGGCCCTGGTACCCAAGGGAGCCTTCCTGAAGACCCCTAGTGCCTTAGGTTTGATGCAGCATGGCCAATGGGTGGACCTGCTCCTCCTCCCCCATCCCTACCTCAATAGCGACTTTGACTTCAGACATGGCATTCCACTCCAGTGGGGCAATGTGCGTCTGGGTGGACTTCAAAAACCTGCGACCCCGATCTGATGTATGTGAGGGAATCCAGGGAAGGATGAGTCCCCGAGCCAGGGCATTGCACAGTAACACCAACGTGATGGTGTCCCTGGAAGTATCGACACAAAAAGTCCTGAGTCCCAGCAGGGAGATTACGACCAGAGTGGGGGCCCAGAGCATGGTGGTGGGGGACCAGCTCCCTCTCCCCTTTTCATTCCCACTCCTCCCTCCTGGTCCCTCATGCAGCTCTCCTCAGCACAACAGGCCCACAGGTTTCCAGGCCCACAGACCCTCATGATCCAGGTTCTCTGGAGGCAACTTTGAGACACAGTATCTGAAGTGTCTCTTCTCTTGATGTTTAGTGAAAGTTCTTTATTTTTTTGTTGAAAATACAGGTTAAATGATTTGCCTAGGGTCTGAATGTCTAAGTCAGGAATGGGGAACATGTGGCCCTGAGGCCACATGTGGCCCCCTAGGTCCTTGGGTGCAGGCTTTTGACTGAGTCCAAGTTTTACAGAAGAAATTTTTTATTCAGGGGATTTGTTCCGTGAAGTTTAGATTCAGTTAAAGGATTGAACTTGAGGGTCTAGAGGGCCACATGTAACCTCGGGCCGCAGGTTGCCCACCCCTGATCTAAGTGTCTAAAGCCACATTTAAACTCAGGTCCTCCTGACTCCTGAGAGGACATTATCCACTGAGTGACCTAGCTGGAAGTTATTTCACACAAGCATAGGACACCTTCAAGTAAGTGGAGGTGGATGACACTTGCTATGAAAGTGTTAGGTTAGGGCAGAGGGGACGAGCCAAGCCCTTGCCCCTGCTACTCCTGTGTGACCAGGACCCAGGTCTCAGTTTCCTCATCTGTCATAGGAGGAGGGATGGACAAGATGGTGTCTGGTATCCCTTTCCAGTGTAGATAGAGTTAGAAGGGACTTCTGAAAATCCTCATGTAACAGACGGGGAAATTGAGGCCCCCCACCAGGGTCTTCCAGGGAAGGTTCCAAAGGATAACCTCCGACCCCTCCCATTGTGCCACACTGCCTCTGTCTCTTTCACAGAGCCAGAGCCCAAACAGCCTGATTATGGCCATGAATGGGGGGAGATTGAAAGCATGGGGGCTTCTCTTCCTTCCCAGCCTGCTCATCCTCCTATCCTCCATCAGACAGTGAGCTTCTCGAGGGCAGGGCCTGTATACAGTAGGTGTGCAATAAATGCTTGGGGACTTGCCCTATACTGTGTAAAAGTTCCATTTGTATTCTGGGCTCCCAGGGCCTCAGTTCTTTAGGGGAGGCACCTTCCCCATTTCCCATCACAGACACATTTTCTTTCTTGAAATTTCCCAGTCCCTATGTAATTCCCTGCCCTTCCCTCTAAACTGAGCCCTCACCAAGCTGGCCGGGATCAGGGATGGAAGACGGGGGACCTCACCCGTTGTGGCCCGTGATTCTCATGATGTTGAGCAGGGCCTGAAGCAGGTCCACCAGCTCCCTCTGCCGGCCTGCGGCGATGAGGTGATGGTTGTGGTTGAGGACATACACGACCGTGTTGTGGACCAGCCATGCCTCGTTGATCTCCTGTCCGATCTCGGCTGATCGCAGCCAATTCCGCATAGCGTACTGAGACAGGTTCTCAATCCAGGAACTGGAATGTAAGAGGGGCCCAGGACCTTCAGAATAACCCCAGAGAGGGTTTTAGAAGCCCCAGAGGAGAGGGGGAAAGGTGAGTCTGAGCCAGCCTCCCCCCATCAATGGTCCAAGACCAGAGAGGTCTGCAAGGGCATCCAGGACAGGGGTAGGGCAGGAGGTCCAGGAGGCTCCACTTCTGTCCTGGGCCAGGGAGGTCCAGGAGGATGTCTGGGAGGGCACTTCTGATGACCACATAGTTCTGGAGCTCTGGGCCCCCAAAAGAAAAGAATGATGCCTATACCACTACTGCTTGTAGTCATATAGACTAAAGCAGAATAAAGCATGAAAGGTCTCTGCTCTTCCCAGAAGCAGGCTGTCGGGTGCAGAGAGCTCTAGGTTTGAAGGTACAAAGCCTGGGTTCAAATTCTGGCTCTGCTATTTTCTAGTTCTCCCCCTCTCTGGGTCTCAGTTTCCTCATATATGAACTAGATATTCTGAGGTCCTGTCAAGTTCTCAGTCAATGATCTTATTAGCCCAGGATACTTTCATGTAGCTACCTGTGTGAATGCCCTCTCTGCTATTCCAGGTGATAGCAGAACAAGGAAGGAAGAAGGAGAGGAAATAAGGAAGGAAGGAAGGAAAGAGGGAGGAAAGGAGGGAGGGGAAGGAGGGAGGAAGGAACAATTTATTAAGTGCTTAACCCTGAGCTAAGTTCTTACAAAACAAGGAGGAGCCCGCCCTCTAAGGAGAGGTGAATGGAGGTGTGGGGGACCCAGGTCAGGCCTGAAGGAGCTGACACCAAGCTTTCTGGGGTGAGGGGGGACACCCTTGCCCAATGAATCCTGGGAGGACCTGAGGGGTGTCTTTGGGGGTGGAGGCTCCTCCTACTGCTCAGCTCAGCACAATCCTAGCATCTGTTTTTCAATGTACAAGATCAGTAAGGCAAGAGAATAAGGGAGCTATCTGGCTGCCCTGAATGAATTCATTACCTGACCCTGAGGGGCACCATTCTCCAGTCCTGAAAGAACTGCCCACCTGGCTGAGTCATCTTCAGTGGCAAGGGTAAGGTGACAGGAAGTAGTTGATTGGAAAAGGGTAGCAAGCCTAAAGTGGAAGTCCCCAGGGATCTGAGCTCTGCTCTCTGTTTTTTATGTTTTTATCAGTTATTTGTATAAAGGCCATCAGATTGCAGAGGCACTGAGGTGGGAAGGACAGCTCTCTCAGGGTGGATGAAAGTCAAAATCCAAAGGGATCTTGACAGGTCAGAGGACTGAGCTGTCTATTAAATGTAACATCTTTCACTTGGGCTTAAACATCAGCTTGTCTAGTAAAGATGGGGGCACTGGAGTAGGCAGGGGGATATGGCTGCTGATAAAACTCATGGGGTTGTGGGGTCCAGCTTTCAAGAACAAGGAGGTGAAAATGCACTGTCCTGTCCCTTCCTCTTCTAGATTGTTAGGTTCAGGAAGGGAAGAGCCTTGACTTTTGCCATGGCAAGGCCAGATCCCACTGGTTTAGCACAGCCCAGAGGGCGGAACCGGAAGTCATTGTGGTGAGTGGGGTTAGGCCGATTCACAGTGAGAACTGCCCCCAATGGGGAGTGCCTGGAGAGGATCCCCCCAAAGGTCACTGAGCAGAGGTCAGGAGACCACTCATCAGGGACATCAGGGCAGGGTAAAATTTGATTGGTTTGACAGCTTGAGGTTTGACTACCTTTTCTAAGACTGTGACTGAGAGTGCTGGGAGGGCCCAACAGTCATCTGGGCAGCTGAGGCCCAGAGACTCACAAAACCAAGAAGGGGAACAAGAGAAACCCACAGCTACAGGCTTCCATGGAAGGTGGAAGTCTGATCTCTGCACTCCTCAGAGCGGCAAGAAAATGCTAACGGACATGCCCCGGCCACCAGAAACAAAGAGACTGGGGCAGAGAGGCAGTGTGGCCAAAGGGGCAAAGAGCAAGCCTCCAAATCAGAAAGACTTGCAACCTCCAAGGTCTTGCAACCTCTATTCTTGAAACTTTCAAAATTCTGCATTGAGATGTGCACTGGCGGAGGCAGTTCACTCCCCTGGGAGTTCCTCCCAATGCCAACAGTTGTGATCTAGGGGCCACAGAAGATGGTGCTCTAGGTGGGAGGGAGCCACCAGCTGCTCCTGGCCCTGACTCATCAACTTCAGCAGCAGCAGTAGTAAGGAGGCAGAGGGATTGGCCAGCCCTGGGAGCCAGAGGAGGAGTCAAGATTCTGAGGGGTACTTGCCCCTTAGCCCATGGCAGGGGGTTGGGATAGGTGAAGCCCCTACTAAGCTCCTGCTATGACCCATAGTCTCCTTCCCTTTGAGTCTGTTTACCCTGGCCATGAATCCATCAGGGTCAGAATGGAGGGGGAGAATGAGCCCAAGGGGCTGAGGGTGGGGGAGAGACCTGTAGGTGAGCCACTCAGCATCCTCCTCTGGGGGAACGGCGATGTTACCAGTGTGGTGTTGGATTGAGGTTTCTGGGGGGATGGGTCGATCATTCAACTTGATGCCCTCTGACTGAAGGAAGTGGATGATGGCCTACAAGTGTTCATAAAGGAGGGGTCAGTGAGTGAGGCCAGACTCAGGAGTGACTTTCCTTAAGCTCAAGGGGCTAAAGACCTGGCATCGCCACTAGACCACAAAATTGGCCACGTAGCCCCATTTCCCTTGAATAGCAAGGCCTGTGGGCCCAGATGGCCCATTGCATGGAGTGGTTATTGCACTTCTGCTACTGATGCGGGGAGGGGTTGGGGAACCATCACCTCCTCCCTGCCCTTCCAGGTTATAAGGATGCTGGACTATAACTGAAGCCCCTGGGACTTTCCTAGTGTGGTGGCAGGGTGTGTGTGTGTGTGTGTGTGTGTGTGTGTGTGTGTGCGCACGGGCGCATGCGCATGCGCACGCGTGTGGGTGTGGGTGTGTGTGTAAGAGAAAGGGAGAGAATATGAGAGTGATAGTGTATTTAAGAGTGCATATGAGAGTGTAAGCATGTGAGTGTGCATGTATGAGTGTGTGACTATGCACACAAGCACATGTGAGCACTTGTGACGGCATTCGAGAGAGCCACTGTGAGTACATAGGTTCAGGATGTCCCATGAGTCTCAAGCAGGTTTGGAACTGTGGGCAGCTAGCTCTCTCATGGTCACCGGTAGATCTCAGTACCCTCCCCCCAACCCCCAGGAGCAGTGTCCTCACTGACCTCAGCGTTGATGAAGCCCACTTCAGCAAAGGTGCGCTGGATGTCCACCGCCACGATATGGGGGCTTAGGATCATCTCTGAAGAGCTCGGGACATCCAGGACAACCTCAGTTCCTACCTTCTTCCTCCTTCCTGGTCCTAGAACAAGTCAATGGTTCTATTCACCATGCTCAGGTCTTCATCTAGAGCATACACACAACCTAGCTCCGGGGTTCTGGGAAGGAGAGATGCCTCAACCCTCCTTCCTTGGATCCTCAGGGCCACCCAGGAACACTCTGAGGCCTGAGATCAGATCTGAGCCTCAGTTTTCTCTTCTCTACCATGGGGTTAAAAATGGCTGCCCTGAAGACCCCCATAAAGGGGGTACCATAAGAAGCCCATGAAAACCAGTTATTCTGGTCAAAGTCTCCATGGTAGAAGCTGTCTTGGCCCCCCACAATCTAGCCCCAATATTGTTTTCTGTCATTATAAGATGAAACCTGCCTCCACTGCAGGCTGCTCTGGCCACAATGGCAGGGCTTAGCACTAGGAAGATCCGAGTTCAAATCCTGCCTCAGACACTGGGCAGCTGAGTGATCCTGAACAAGTCACTAAGCTTCCTATGCTTCTATTTACTCAATTGTCAAATGGGGGTAATAATAGCACCCCCAGGGGTGTAATGAGTGAGGGTCCCATGGAATAATCATTATAAAGCATGTAGCACGATGCCTGCACGCAGTAGGTGCTTAATAAAATAAATGCTTGTTTCCCTGTTTCTTTCCTGAACCTGCCTCACACACTCCAGCCTTGGAGCCTATGAGGGTTCTGTCTTCCATCCTGAGTACCCTCTCATTTCCTCACCATTTCAGGGGAGGGGAGCAAGGGACTGCAGAGGACTGTGTGTATGTGTGTGTGTATGTGTGTGTGTACAGGTGTGAGAGGGTCTGTGTTATAGGTATGAAGTCTGCGTGTATGCACATGTGAGAGTGTGTGTGTGCGCACAGATATGAAGGGTATGTGTAGGTGTGGGGGTGGTCATCTATGTGAAGGTTATCTCTGAGGGGGGTGTGCACATTGTGGGGGCATGTGCATTATGTGAGGGTATTGTGCACAGATGTGTGAATGTGCTGGTGCATACATTCATGTAAAGGGATGTACTATGTGAAGTGCATGCACATTATGAGGGTGTCTGTACTCACTGCACGGGGACTGGGGGAGCGGGGAGTGAACAGGCTGGGCCGAGCAGCTGACTCACCTTTCCTGACCCGGGACATCTTCTTGGCCATGACATCATAGAGGAGGCAGAACCGGCAGGCGGTCCGGCACACGTCCCACACGCCTTGCTTCCGGGCCACCTTGGCTAAATCGGCCCAGATGTAGATCCTGGACCCAGAAGCCCAAATGAGTGAAAGGCCTTTTGGGGCTGAGCGGGAGCTGCCTCCTCGGAAGCCCCACCCCGCTCCCTCTCCTTCTGAGGTGACCTGGCTAGCGGACCTTGGGGCCTCTAATCTCCTGCCTCAGGTAATCTTAGCACCTCAGACTCAGTTTCCTCATCTGAAGGGCTGTAGTGAGCAGCCACCGAGATGAGGTCTGGAAAGCGCTTTGCAGCCCAGCACCCTCGAGTGTGAGACTAGAGGCCAGGGATCTGCGAGGGGATGGCGTTTGTCCGAACTCATACGCAAAGGGAAGAGCCTGGATGGGGACTTTCCCCCAAACGAGCGCCAGGCTTCTTCCCGGGGCGTCCCCCGTGGCCCTTGGGTGGCCCCAGGTGAGCCTGGGGGCAGGTGCCACAAAGCAGCTGCCCCAGTGACCGGAGACTCTGGGAGACCTTGACCTTGAGGAAAGGAGGCTGCGAACTGAGAACTCGGGCTGGGTGTGCCCCCCCATCTCCCTTCTGCTGCCTCCACCTGCGGCCCTGAGGGGTGGGGCGCTCACCTCTCCTCCCGGTTGTCTTGTTTCAGCCGCTTCAGGTGTCCATCGGCTTTGTCTATGCTGGACGTGTGATGGCGGGCCTTGGCACAGAGGAAGCTGATGGGCCTTCTGCTCTTACCGGCCGACACTGAGAATGGGGAGAGAACTCAAGACCCTGAGAGGCTGCGGAGGCTGCGGCCTCTCCTCCCGAGGGCGGCCTCTGCAACTGGAGCCTCGCCGCCAGCCAGGACTTCGTGCAGTAGCAGCCGTTTGGGAGCGGCCAGAGGCCCTATCTCCCCCCCTCCACTCCCTGCCCGAGTCTCAGGGCAGCGGGGCCAAGGATGAGCCCCGACCTTGGCTAAAGTGAATGACCAGCCAGGAGACCGGAGGCTGCGGAGGAGGCAGCACTTCTAAGCCGCTAGCCACCCTCCCAATTCTCGGGGGTCCCTATGGCCGGGGTACTTGGATTATAAAATGTGATAGCATTTTGGAAGATGGGACCACCTGACCCGCGGCCCCAGAGTAGGACAACCCATAAATGAGTTGGGGGAATACCTTGGCAATGCTCTCTCCCTCCCTCTTCTTCTCCTCCCTCCCTCCACCTCTCTCCTCTCTCATAGTCTGTCTTTCCTCTCTGTCTCTGTCTCTTTGTCTGTCTCCTTTTTCCTCTTTCCCTTTATCTCTCTTCTCTCTCCCCTTTGTCTCTTCTTTCTCTCTACTCCATCTCTATCTTTGTCTTTCTCCTTTGTCTCTCAGTCTCTTCATGTTGAAAATGGGTGACAGTCTCCTCTAAGGTCAGGTGAGGAACTGAGGCCATGGGGGGAGGGGCTGAAAGTGCCTCCAGAGAACTCAGTGGTCAGAGCCCTAAGGGGCAGTTAACTACCTTTGGCCTCATTCTCGCCATCCAGAACAATTTGAAACGCGTAGGGGGCCAACGCGAGGCCCACGTTCACCAGCAGGGCCCGTTTTTTCCTCACGCTGTCTTTGGGTTTTGCTTTTTTCGCCTGAGATAAAGAAGTGACACCAATGAGGGTGGCAATGACCATGCACGGTCCCCATTTGTTTTCCTTCTGAAGAAGACAGGAAAGAACAAAGAAATCACCCGAATGCTGGCTGGGCGCAGGCTGCAGAGCATGGATTCTCGCCCTCCCCCCTTAACTCTGATGGGCACCAGAACAGAACCCTGGGCTTCCGCAGGCCCTGGTAGGCCTGGGGATGCCTGAGCTTCCTACTCACTTGAATGGTCTGCGGTACCAGGCTTCCAGAACTCCTTTCTAGCCTGGGGAGAGGGCACACTCTCTTCAGGAAGTGAGGGAGTCCTCACTAGCCACAGGTGCACAGCCACCTCACATTTAAAGCAGAACCAGCAATACTTTCTAGAAAAGAAACTAGACCTTTCCAGGATCCGGGACAAACAGGAAATGGATGGTGTTGACGCTGAGGGCAGGCACAGTAAGGAGACAACTCTCGTCATAGCTTCCTGCCCACAGAAGGCACTGGTTTTTAGCCTGAAAGTCAAGTGTACCCAAGTGCATGGGCAGAAAGTGAGCTATTGAAAATCGTCCGGGCCCCTTGTGATAAGCAGCCTGTGTTTTGGGTGACTCAGTATCTTCATTAAGTAGACAGACCTTTGGCAGATGGAACAGCAGTTGTTTTATTTCAAAAACAACTGTGCTTATAACCCCCAGGTAGGACAGAAACCCGATGTTACAACACAGGCTTTTCTTTCCTTTTTTTTTTTTAAGGTACTACATTATAAACTGGTCTTTGGCAGATTTTACAGCGTGGTGTTTTATGGCTTTCGCATACCATGATGTTAGATATCGTACTGAACCAGCTCAGTGCCTAGTCCAATGGCCTCATCACCTCAGTCTCCATCCTCAAGCCCCCTGCGGATCACCCTCCTCTCCTGGATCCTCTTCTGTCTCTCTTGGCTTTTGTGACATTCCTCTTTCCTGGTTCTCCTCCTCCCTCTCTGACTGATCCTTCTCAGTCTCCTTTGCTGGATCCTTCTCCAGGTCATGCCCTCTAATCATGGATGTCCCCGAGATTCTGTCCTGGGCCTTCTGCTCTTCTTCCTCTAAACTACTTCACCTGGTCATTTCATCAGCTCTCCTGGGTGCAATGATGATCTCTGTGCAAATGACTGTCAGAGCTATCTGTCCAGCCCTAATCTGAATCTTGATGTCCAGTGTCATATCTCCAGCTACCTCTTAGGCATCTCAGAGTGGAGGTCCAGTAGCATCTTAAATGCAATCTGTCCAAATCTTCTGTATTACTTTCTAGACCAACATACTTCTCCCAGGACCTCAGACTTACAGCCTAGGAAGCATCCTGGATTCCTCAGTCTCTCTCATCCTCCATCCAAGCTGTTACCAAGGCCTGATCTCTACCTTTGTACCATCTAGGCAATTCGACCCCTTTTCTCATGATCTGGTGGCCACCCTGGTGCAGATCCTCATCCCCTCAACTCTAGAGTAACTACTGGGCAGGGGTGGGGATTTGGGGGGAGTCCACATGTCTTTATTCTCTCTCCACTCAGTTCATCTTCCATTCATCTGTCTAATTGAGTATGTCACACTCACCTGTATTCAATCAACTTCAAAGCCCCCTGATAACCTCCAGGATCCAATATGAAATCTTCAGATAGCCATCCATAGAACCTAATACCTTAATGCCTCCCTTCCTCTCCAGGCCTCTTACATATTACGAGGCAGACATGTGACTCCAATCTGTGCTGACACCAAATCTTGGTCTGTGGATTCCAGCTATTTTCCCTGCCCATCTCCATGCCTGAAACACTCTCCTTCCTCATCTCCACTTCCTAGCTTCCTTGGCAGCCCTTGAGTCCTAGCTAATGTCCCACCACTAAGCCTTTCCTGTTCCTCCTTCCTTCAGGGCTTACATCTAGAGATGATCCCTAATTTCTTCTGTCCATACCTCCTTTGTAAATGGTTGTTTGGGTCATCTCTCCATCAGACTGTTAGCTGCCTGAGGGCAGGGAGCGTAGTCTGGTTTTTTTTGTGTCTCAAGCACTTAGCACAGTGACTGGCATACAGTAGGTGCTAACTAAATGCTAGTTGCCACCTTTCCATTTGTCTTTGGGGGCAAAGTCCTGAGGTAGGGAAGTGAAGGGAGAATTTTGCCACAAGTGATGAGGAGACTCTCAAGAATCCTGGGCATCCTTGGCCCAACCCCATTTTAGAGAGAAGGAACAGGAGCATGTCTTCCTCCTCCCCCTAGACCCATGAGGAAGTATAGTCCCCAGTCCCAGAGAGTGAGATCAGCTCAGCAGCTGAGCTCCAGCCACCTATTTACTTACCCATGAGGTGCCTGAGTCTCAGTTTCCTTTTCTGGAAAGAGGGGCTGGGCTTGGCAGTCTCTTATGTCCCTCCCCTCAGCTGTAGATCAAGGGTGCAAAGGAACTGCTTTTCCAGACTTTGGAGTCTGGACCTTCCAATGAAACTTCATTCAAGATTCCTACAAAGACCTCCACTGCATGAACTCTCATCCCAGGGAATCGTTGGGGAGTGATCGACTCACTGCCTCCCGTAGAGAATCTCAAAGCTGAAAGGGCCCCCTAGGCCTCACTTGGACAAGTGTCTCAGTGATCCTCATCTCTGCAGCACTCTCACCTCCAGACTAAATTTGCCTCTCTGAGACTTCTCCTCCCTGCTCCTGGTTTTTCACTGGACCCAAGAGAACAAAACTGACTCTTTCAATACTTGGGCAGAGCCCTCCCACCAACTCACCCACCCAAAGCCCAGAGCTTTCTCCAGGCATCCCTATAATTGATTTTCACCAGGCACAAACTCCAGGCCCTTTCCCATGATGCTTGCCCTTTTCCAGATGCTCCCTGGTCCATCCATGGCCTTCCTCAGATATCATGCCTAGAATGGAACCGATCCTTCAGAGGAGGCCTGAGTCAATGGGAGACCATGAGAACCTCCAACTCTGACACTGAGAATCCAAATATCACCAAAGAGATGTGTAAGTTACTGTTCCCCTTGACTCCACTGAGAGCAGGGATTTTCTGCACTTTCTGTTTGCATTGCTAGCACTTAGCACCTCTTAATAAAGGACTTTTCATTCATTGATTCAACTGACTACTGAACACACATTCTTTTTTCATGTGATCTACTGTTTAGTTGGGGCAGTTAGGTGGTGCAGTGGATAGAGCGCTGTGCCTAGAGTCAGGAAAACACATCTTCCTGAGTTCAAACTAGCTGTATGACCCTGGGCAAGTCACTTCACCCTATTTACCTCAGTTTCCTCAACTGTCAAATGAGCTGGAGAAGGAAATGGAAAATTACTCCAGTGTCTCCACCAAGAAAACCTCCCATGGGGCATGAAGAAACATGACAGAAATGACTGAACAATAACAAGCTAGGGTCTTTGGCTGGGGGGCAGTGAATGAGCATCTCTAGACAGATGACTCCCAGATATAAATCTCCAGCCCTTAGCTCCCATCCCTACATCATGAACTGGACATCCTGTAGGCATCTCATATTCAACATGTCCATCCATTCTCTTTTCCCCCCAAACCATCTCATCTTTTCCCAACTTCCCCCTTCTTCTTGAGGGTATCACCATCCTCCCAGGCTTGGAATGTGGGCATCATCCTTGACTCAATTTCTCTTACCACCCCTGTAACCAACCAAATCTTAACTATTTTAATTTCTTTCACTACAACATCTCTCACATATATATATGCATGTGTGTATGCATACACACATGCATACATGTGTGTATATATATATATATGTATGTATATATTGTTTTCTCCTCTGATTCTCCCATGGCTCTGATTCACACCTCCATTCCCTCATACCTAGGCCACTATAATTGCCCAATGGTCGATCTGTGTGATTCATTCCACCCCAAACCATCTTCAGTTCCAATGCCAAAGCAGTTTCCTAAAAGCACATCCTCTTGAAGGCGTTCATCACCCGACCTTGTACAACATACACTCTCTTTTCTCATTGTGTCTCCTCCCTCTTCCTCACAAACAATTTTCCATCTTCCATCTATGCCTCTGCATCAGCTAGGTCTTTGGCCTCAGCTCCTCCCCAGATTCCCAGTCTCCACCTTTCCCTGACTCCACAAATACCAAATCTGCTTTCTCTCTGTTCTGTGTGCATATCCTACCCATATACACCCTGTCTCCCTTGTTAGAACGGCAGCTCACTAAGGTGGTTCTTTTGAAGCTCAGTACTTAGCAGAAGGCCTGTGGCACATAGTAGGTGCTTAATAAATGCTTACTGACTGATTGGTGCATAATTGACTTGCATTGAAATCTCGATCCAATACAATGGCCAGACCTTATCTCTGTCTAGTTTGTTTGCCCTATCCTTTGAACTCATGGGAAAGTGTCTTTGGAATCCAAATTTAGTCCACATTTAGTCCAAATCTTCTCTGGTATCCTGAAGCTTTCATCCAACATGGTGGCTCTCCCTCTTGTAGTGAATTGGGTCCCATACCATCAAGACATGGATACACCTGTCACCTAGCCCAGTGTCCAGGACAAGTATCCTGCTCATTTGTGGGAAACTTTGGAAACAACCTTCTCCATTGCAGATGGTAAATAGAAGAGCAGGGAATGAATGGATGGATGGATGGATTATGGAGAATGATGGATGAGAGTCCCTTCAGTGACTGCTTTCAACATCTTTTTAGATGCCACAATAGCTCACATCTATGGCACCTGAAGGTCTGCAAGGTGGCTTCTACATGGTATGTCCCCAGTGTAGTAGATCACACAGGTGATTGCTATTAGCTTCATTATGCCAATGAGAGAACTTGACCAGCTTGATCATGGTCCCAAAGACAGTCCACATCATGGACTAGGATATAGAATATAGTCCTATGACTTGCCCGACCCTGCTCCCTTCCCCACAAACTACCCCCCTACCTGTTCAATGGCCATGATGGCTTTGTCTTCCATGCGCTTGGGTACCTGGTACAACATAGCGCGCAGATGGAGCCGATTGTACGCCATCTTGAGATGTTCTTCGTATTCCCCCAGGTAATCAAGATGCATAGCCTTCTGGAGGTGCTCCATGGCCACCTCCAGCCTATCCTCATCCTCCTCGATGTGGGAGATTTCAATGTGAACTTGGCAGCGCATCATGGTCATTAAGCTAGCAAAGGAAATGAGAAGTCTTTGTCCAGTCTGGTCTGTCTCTAAAGCACCCCGGAGACAACTTTGTTTCAGACCTTGCCCTGGGCTTCTGCCAGTGCCTGGGGCCCTCCCCAAAGTGGGTTACATGTTGTGCAGGGACATTCTCTTCTCAGGCCTCCTCTGGTCTCCCTCACTTACCTGCCCCTGTTGTTACTTTGCAGGCTCCCTGAGGGCAGGGACTGAGCACACAGTACCCTGCACATAGTAGGTGCTTCATAAATATTGACTGTGATCCAGCCAAAGGAAACTCAGCACTGGGGGCACAGGGACAAAAGTGGAGGCACTCTCTCCATTCCATAGGGAGAAACATACATACACACAAAGTTTACACAAAAGTACAAACTCTGAGAAGGAGATATCGGTAACTGAGGTGATTGGCTGATGGAGGAGATGGTGCTTGAGCTAAAGGCTGACATTTATGCAGCACTTACATCAAAAATTATTATCTCATCTGAACTTCACAACAACCCTGACTGAATTAGGATTATACCCTGTTCATACAGAGGAATAAATGGGGCAAACAGGGTTAGTGACTTGCCCAGGGTCACACTGCTGGTAAGTGTCTGAAGCTGGATTTGAACTCTGATCTTCCTGACTCCAGGCCCCTGTACCACCTGACTGTCTGAGCTTTAGCAGAAGATTAAGAACATTCTGAAATGAAAGAGTCACTCAGTGTTAAGAGAGCAGAATATCTATCGAAGTCTTCTGAGAAACTGGACCGAAAAACTCTCATGTGGGTGGATGGAGTGAAGTTGGGTGACCTGCAGCAGCCTCTGGGACCCTTAGGGGGGTTCTGTGATGTTGTAAAGACATGTTACAGAGTATGGATTGGGAAGGAGAATGAGAAAGGCCACACACACACATACAAACACATGCTCATATATACATGCACACTCACACATAATACATATGTATACAGTCCACATAAACATGCACACAATATATACATACAATCCAGTACACACATTCGCACTATACAATTGACAGCAACATATGTACACACATGTACATTCATTTACATATACATGCCATATATGCACATGCTCACACATTCTCACAATACATACAACATGTATGCACAATGCCTACATACAGACATGCATGTTGTATGTGCATGCATGCACATGTGCCCATTCACACTCACACATTCTCACAATACACACACTAATAGACATGTACTGTGACTCAGTGGGTAGAGATCTAGACCTGGCATCAGGAAGACATGAATTCAAATCTGGCCTCAGACAATCACTCCCTGTGGAACCCTGGGCAGGTCCCTTTACACGGGTCTGCCTCAGTTTCCTCATCTGTAGAATGGGAATAATGAGCTTAAGTGTTTCATCAGCTTTAATATGTTGTTGCTATTGTTATCATTCTTGTTACCAAGGATGCCTAGAACTGGGTGACACAGACCAACACCCTCCTCAGAGGACGCAGACTCTGTAGAGAACCAGAAGGAGCAGGACACATGGGCTCTTACTCAAGTATGGGTCTCTGGGGAGAGAGTGCCCTGGATCAGGGAAAGTGGAGAGGGCTCTTGGAAGCATGGGGCTGAGGGGTTGGGGGCTGGGCGTGTGGATCAGGCTAAGGGGGGAATGAACGCTTGGACCAGCCCTAACTGGGTGACTTGGAAGCTCTGGCACTGGGAGGATGGAGCTGGGGAGTATCTGCAAGGAAACTCAGGCAGGGGTCCAAAGGATGAAGTCAAGTCATGGCCCCAAGAATAGACCCAGAGACCTCAGCCACTACAGACTCACTGCTTCCACTCTAATCCCTAGGAGGTTTCTGTGACAATGAGCAACACAGGTGCCCAGACTGGCTCCTGCCCACCTGCAGCTGCATTGTGAAACTCCACCACTAGGTGTCTCCCATGTACATGCTAATCCTCTACTAGCGCCATGAGAGACACCTGGGCTCAAACTGAACCTGTGGGCCATGCTAGCACAAAGAAAGTCCTATAGAGAGTGCCTGTCAGGAGCAGGATTCTTAACCTTGTATCCTGAACAGAAGTCCTCAGCCTTCTCCATGGGCTTCTAACTCTAACACTGGGCAGCCTAGGAAGTTGATGGACCCTCCCCCTCAAGAAGAAGGCTTTGCAATAAGTAAATAAACATTCAGTTTCAGTTAGAGGTGAGTGGAGTGGATACCCATTTTCCCCATTCAGGTTCATCTCTCCATAGGAGACTCCAGATTAGGAACTCCCTATGGAGAGGATGAGGTGTCCTCATTATTCATTTGGAGCTGTCACTGTCCCATCTTCACTGATGCCCCAAGGCTTTCTCAGGAGACACCTAGAAACGGTCTATCTAGGTACAGCTAAGAGGTGGGGAGAGACCCTGGGAAGTTCATTCACCAATACAAACAATCCAGCTTGGACCGTGCTGGTCAACAAGCAGGACCTAGAACTGACTCATGGAAACTCATGCCATGCTTTTAACAACCTACAGCCATGACCCCAAAGAAGGACCATGCTGATGTACTTCACAAGCTCTTTCACAAGGTGTGGTACGCTCTCTAAAACTCAGGGTTTGGGATATAGAAAAATGTGGGGTTCTTTCTTCCTTTCTTCATTCTTGGTTATAAGAAGTGACTTTTGGGGAGGTGATTTGGGGCTCCTACACTGGGAAGAGTAGGTGATATAAAAATAAAAGCTCAGTAAGAGTTATTTTAAAAGCCCCAGGAGCTTCGGTGTACAAGACCACATTTTTAGCAGGGCTCTCCTTGCAGGGATGCTGTGTAGTTGTGCACAGTCTCCCAAGAAGGCGTGCTGTGAGAGCGCCAGGGTTAATGCAGACTCACAGTGGATCCACACGCACTAACATTTCTGAGGGTAACGAGCACGCGGCATTTGAGGGGCATCACTGATGGAAAATTGGAAAAGGCGAGGTGCAAGGGCTGTATAAAACTGTGTGTAACCTGCCAGAACCGACACCAAGGCCCCCCAGTCCCTGGGTTGTTAGACACTGCTGTGGGGAGAGAGATGAGAATCCCACAGGTGGAGAACACAAGGGTTCCAGCGGCATCACGGGACAGCCCAGTCTCACGGCGTCAGTGTACGCTCTCTAAGGGGCTATCTCTAGTCCCTGGCAGCCTACTAGGGCGCTGTACGCGTGGTATCCCTTCTGGTCGTTGCCGCGCTCTTACAATGTCTGGGAGGCAGGAAATCCTGCAGCCTTCAGGCTGCACACAGAAATGATAGGTACACGCTGAAACCACCCAGGCCCCTGTAGCCAACCTTGGCTCCGAAGGTCACACCCTGGGGCGGAGCCGTTCCCCGGCCTCTCGGCAGGGAGTAGATAGCGGGAGACTCTCCCCATGAAGCTGCTGGAGCGCGTCGCTCACCTGTCGATCTTCTCCAGGATCTCGGCCACCTGGATCAAGGGCTTGAGCAGGTGACCGCGCAGGTTGTGCTGTAGCAGAGGTAGGCACAGGTTCCACAGGGTGGCGCACACCACCTGGATTACGTTGGGGTTTTTCAGGCGGCTGGCCCGAAGCAAGGCCAAGCTCAGCCGCTTGATCATGGTCAACTGGGTCTGCACCAACCAAGAGAAGACCAGATGAGAGCCCGGTGCGGATGTGCGCGCCGAAACGTACTTAGCAAAATCAGTACAAAATTTTAGTCATGCCCACCCTCACGGGGAAGCTTCTCCCCAGATTTTTCTGGTCCTCCGCATTTTTCTTAAAGACACTTCCACTGAGCTACTGAGATAAAAGTAGGCGACGAAACTAAGGCAGCACCAAGTTAAGGGGTACTGCCAGGGCCTGAGGCAGGCCAGACTCCAGTCCCCTGAATGGTGATGTGGAGGAGATCCTGGCTCTCATCTACAAACCTTCTCTCATTTCCGACTTTCCTCACTTCCATCCCTTTGGCTTTATCTAGCCCTGAACTCCTCCCTCTACTCAGGATGGTTTCATTGTCATAACCCCCAGGGGATCCTTTCTCCCCTCCCTTTATTTATGGATTGCCTTTCTCCATTACAACATCAGCTTCTTGCTAAGGGCTGTCTCCTTCGCTTTTATCTGTCACTCCTGCATTTAGCACCTGGTCCTGCACTCTGGAGGCTTGACAATCCAAATCTCTCTGTCTCTGTGTCAGTCTCTCTATATCTTCTCAGCTCCCAGATGCTGAAACCCATGGACTCATTTTTATTCTCTGCTCCCTGTGGGGGACCCCCCCCCAGCCCTCCCTCATCTCTATCAGCCCCTAGAGTCCTCTGACTCATGTGGCCATGGATGTGAAGAGGGGGATCTGCACCAGTATTGGGGGAACCCAGCAAATGTTTATTAATACCCACTATAGGAAGGGGCTGGATGGAAATGACCCCCAATCCCCTGCTGAGGGCTGAGGCCCCATAGGGTGCACACAGGCCAAACACAAGGTCATCAGTGAGGACCTCAGACTGGCTTGGAATCAAGAAGGCTCCACGGGCTCAGGAGGCAAGGCTGACCAAGGAAGGGACCTGAAATTGGGCAAGGTCATGGATCTAGGTCCTCCAGTGCAGCCCTTGGACTGAACCCAAACTTCCCAGAACAAATCCCCTCATCAAAGTCAATCAAAGGGCCACACCCGAGGACCTAGAGGGCCACGTGTGATCTTAAGGCTGCAGGTTCTCCACCCCTGACTTAAAGCTCAGCATCCCTAGTTCCATCAACCATCCTTTTCAGGTGGGCTCTCCAGGTCCTTTCTGGTCACTCTCCATTGGAGGGTGTAATGGTGGTGGGAAGTGGGGAGCCCAACGTAGTAGGGGGAGAACACAATCTAACAGCTGGGGGTGGGGAGCACAGTGTAATGGGGGCAGCAGGAGGGAGTACAGACTAACAGATGACGGTGGGGGGCCCTCAGTTCAACTGAGACACAGCCTTGCTCACAACTCATTTGCTCTATCCTTCTCTTCATTTTTGTTCTTAGTGGGAGTGAGCACCTGGGCACAGCCTTCTCTGCCTCATCCTCACCCTGGTAGTGTGGTTCAGTGAACTCACTGGAGGGTCTCCCTGTGTGAGCCAGCCCCTCTCTCCTGAGGCCTCAGTTTCCCCATCAGCAGACAGAGAGGGATGGGGAGGCACCTTCCTCTGCTACCATCCTCTGACCTATGCACTATGTGCTCAGTGAATGGGCTCCTACTCTTGGGGTGCAGGCTCACCTCAACAGCACTGCGCGTATATGCCTTGACCTTGCTGTCAATCTTTAGGATTTCCAGTTCATACTCCAGGCACTCCATCTCAATCATTCTCCCAGGATCCTGAGGATCAGAAGGGTGTCAGTGGCAGCCCAACCTGGCAGCTGCCCTTCGAGGACAGGGGGGTTGCTAGGGAGCTTACTGCTGAGAGTTGACCAAGGGAACAGAAATGTAATGAGTCACATGGAAAACCTTGTGACACTCTAAAAAGTTCCTGGATGTTTCATTTTCCTTCCCCGTTGTCTCCTTGTCCACACAGAGTCTCTGAGGAGCTTTGCCAACTACTGATTCATTTCCTGAATTACTTTCCAATCACTGGCCTAAAATATGTGGGTGTCTCTGTGTATCAAGGTCATCTCATCTATGAGAGGCATGAGATGCCCCAGGTGCCTCATGAGTGGTTCTGGGAAGAAATCCTGTGGGTCTGGACAGCATGACTTAGCTATAAACATCAAGGCTTCATGGACCCAAACCTTCTCTCCTTGTTGCCCCAAACCCTGTACCAGGTTCCCTCAGTATCATTCCCTTCTCTGGTCTCCATTCCTCATCTCTCTCCAGTGTCCTCACCTCACTTCTCCTCACTTGGGCTGGTCCATCCATGCGCACACACACAGTACACTGGGAAAAGTGGTAGTGGTGCTCAAATCAAGGGCTCATACTGGGCATCAAGGCAAGTCTGTTTCTTGGGCTGCCCAGGATCCCCAGGAGGCCCTTGACCACAGAGCAGCCACAGCATCTGGCTGAGGCATGACCAATCACAGGCCATCAAGTGTCGTTGAGGCATTAGGTTGTGTCTGACTCGTCATAGTCCCATGAACCACAATACACCAGAACCTTCTGTCCTCCATGATCTTCCAGAGTCAGTCCAAGGTCATGTTCATTGTTTCCATGACACCATCTAACTATCTAATCCCTCTGCTGTCCTCTTTTCCTTTTACCTGTAATATTTCCTGATTTCAAGTTCTTTTCTAGTGAGTCCTGTCTTCTCATTATGTGGCCAAAGTATTTAAGCTGCAGCTTCAGTATTTGACCTTCCAGTGAATAATCTGAATTAATATCTTTAGGTATTGACTGATTTGACCTCCTCGCAGTCCAAGGAACTCTCCAAAGTCTTCTCCAGCATCACAATTTGAAAGTGTCAATTCTTTGGCACTCAGTTTTCCTTATAGTCCAGCTCTCACAGCCCTATGTTGTTACTGAGGAAACTGTAGCTTTGACTATATGGACTTTTTTCAGCAAAGTGATGTCTCTGCCTCTTAGTACACTGTTCAGATTTGCTAAAGCTTTCCTTCCAGGGAAGCATCTTTTAATTTCATGTCTGCAGCCACCATCTACATTGATCTTGGAGCCCAATATAAAATCTAACACTGCTTCCTTTTCTTCTCCCCCTGTTTGCCAAGAAATGATGGGACTAATAGCCAAGAGCTTGGTTTTTCTGATGTTAATTAAGCTCCAGGACAGCTTTTACACTCTCCTTTTTCACTCCCATCGAGAGACTTCCTAATTCCTCTTCACTTTCTGCCATCAGAGAAGTATCATCTGCACATCCGAGATTGTTGATATTTCTCCCAGCAAATTTCATTCTGGTTTTTGATTCACCCAGCCTGGCATTTCACATGATATACTCTCCATGTAAGCTAAATAAATGAGATGAAAATGTAAAGCCTTGTTCACTCCTTCCCCAATGTTAAACCAATAGTTTGTTCCATGTTCACTTCTAACTGTTGCTTCTTGGACTCAAATCAGGTTCCTCAGCAAATAGATAAGATGATCTGATGCTCCTGTCTTTTTGAAGACTTGCCACATTCTGTTGTGATCCATACAAAGGCTTTAGTGTAGTCAATGAAGCAGAAGTAAATGTTGGCAGTTTGATCTCTAGTCCCTCTTCCTCTTGGAAACTAGCCTGCTCTTCTAGAAATTCTGAGATCACATGTTGCTGAAGCTGCAATGTCAGAATCTTAAGCAGAACCTTGCTAGCATGTGAAATGAGTGCAGTTTTTCAGTAATTTGAAGATTCTTTGGCATTGCCCTTCTTTAAGATTAGGACATGAACTCTTCTTTTTCAATCAGTGACCATTACTGGGTTTTCCCAATTTGCTGGCATATCGAGTGCAGCACTTTTTAACACCATCATCTTTTAAAGTTTTAAATAACTCATCTCCACTAGCTTTATTGTTAGTCATACTTCCTAAGGCCCACTCCATTTTGTTCTCCTGAATGTCTAGATCTGAATCACTAAACACACCATTAACATCAGTGATGTTAAAATCTTTCTTGGTTAGTTCTTTTTTGCATTTTTTGCTGTCTCTTCCTAATTTCTTATGTTTCTGTTAAATCCTGACTATTTTTGTTTTTTCTAACATGCCCATTTTTGCATGAAACTTTCCCTTGATATATTTAATTTTCTTGAAAACATCTTTTCCCCCTTTCCATTGTTTTCTTCTATTTCTTTGCCCTGTTCATTTTTTAAACATGTCTTCTCTCTCTTGGCTAGTCTCTGCAATTCTGCATTCCGTGGGGTCCATCCATCAGATGCCATGTTGCTTCCTTGCTCTTCTTTTTCTCGGGGATATTTTTTATTGCTGCCTCCTGCACAATATTTCGAACCTCTACCCATAATCCTTTGGGCTCTCTCTCTGCCAGATCTAACCCTACATCTAGGCATCCCTTCCACTTCAATTTCACGAGTGATGTTATTTAAGTCACACCCATATGGTTTTATGGTTTCCCTCTTTTTTCAATGTAAATCTGAATTTTACAAAAAGAATGGGTCATGGTCTCTTAGAAGAGAAGATCCAGGACCATCCAGGACATCTTCCCCCACCCCAACCCCAATTCCATCTCTAAGTGACCAAAGACAACTTATGTCCCCTCTCTGGGCCTCATTGTAAGAAATGAAGGTGAGATACCTACCCAACTCAGAGCATTATTGAAATCAAAGTCTCATGTCTCAGGGAACTGAGTCCTCAACTTGTAGTCAGAAAGACCTGGGTTCAAATTCTGCCTGTGACATATGAGCCTGGGTGATTTACTGAACACAGTGAGTCTCTGTTTCCTCAAATGTAACATAAGCAGGGAGCTCCCCTGAGTACAGTGCCTTATTTGAAAGAAATTCCATGTTGGGTCAATAACACTTGGTTGAATCCATCCATCCATAAATTATTGGGAAGGTGGGCAGTGCCTGACCTGCACACCACCTGAATCAGTGAAGTCATTGCCAAGAGACTTGGTTATGTCCTCAGGAACTAGTGAAAAAGAGAGAGGTTCTCTCAGAACTAAAGAGAGATTCCAAGGGTCTGCAGAGCCGGCAGGAGGCATACAGTCAAGGGGAGGGGGGAAGGAGAAGACAGTGATGGAGGAGGAGGTGCTCTGGGACCCCAGGTACTCCGCCCAGGCACACTGACCTCCAGGAGACCAGAAGGAGTCTGGAGAAAGGTCTGCTTATCTGCCCCATCTTTACATACAATGAGACAGTTGCCTATTCAATTACTGCTGGTCAAGTGGAATCAACCAGAGGCCAGGAGACAGAAATGGAATGGCTGCAGAGAACCAAGAGATTTCACAAATTTCTGATGTGGGGTCACCTTGAGTGCCACAACTTTTCATCTGTTATCAACTCTCTTGAGCCACAGAGGCAGGAACCACGTGGTCATGCTCATTGTGCCCCACCATAGCTTATGATGAGCTAGTTATTAAGCACATAAAATGGAGGCACAAACCCCTGTATCTCCTCACATTCCCAGAAGGAGCTAACAAGATGCTCCCCAGAAGAATCTCTTGGGACATGGGCCCTGATTGTCATGAAAGCAGAGGCCAGAGCTGGCCTGGGGCAATCTTTGTCTTCTCTACCCCTCCTCACTGGGCCCTGCCACTCTCACCCTCACTTCCCCAGCCTATGTCCAGTCTACCTCTTTCATGCTCAGCAGGTCTGCACCCTCTGAACACCAAGCATTGGGCTAGGCACAAGGGGAGCTCCAGAGATCTGATGAGATGCACAGTTATGTACAGTGGGGCCCCCAGGAGAGCAAGCAGAAGCTCTCTTGACCTGGCCTGAGGGAGAGGCCTTTGGGACACTTACTGCCATGCAAGGTCCAGCCCTCCCTCCTTAGCCTTTCTATCTGCTCTGATTTCCTCTTCTCGGAATTTCCACATCCCTTAGAGACCATTGAACACAGCCGAACACTAGCTAATTACTTAATTCTGTGTGGGTTGTGGGATTTCTTCCCTCCTTCCTGCTCCCCCTGTCACTCAACCCACTGTGGATTAAGGATGAGGTGGGGAGGACTTGAGGATAGGGGCTACTCCTTCCATTTCTTATTCTCATCAATTCAACACGCATTAAACACTACCAGTCTATGAGGAACTGTAGGGATGCAGAAATGAGGGCAGGCTCTGTTACTTTTAACTGAGAGGCCAGTGGATGAAGAAATCTGGAAAAGGTTCCATGGGGCTCTAGGGGCCAGAGAGCCAACCCCTGAAGGAAGCCAGGGATACACAGTGAATGGGTGTGGGGATGGTGGTCGTGGCATGGGAGCAGGTCCTGGCAGCTGGAAGAATGGGAGGGAGACGAGGACTGAGATGACCACCTGTGTGAATCCTGTTGGAGAGTTTTCAGTGCCCTGCTGCAGAGGGGACAGGGGAGCAGGGGAGTGATGTGGTCAGACCTGTGCCTTAGGAAGCTTGTGGCAGCTGTGTGAATTAGGAGGAGTGGGGCAGGGGGGGTGGGAAGGGTGTCTGAACTTGGGTAAAGGGGAGGATCATGTTAATAACACCCAGTCTGTGATCTCCCTGGGGTAGGGAACTCCCAGGTAGGGAAACTCCCTCTGCCAATGCAGTCAGCACCTCCATATTAGTCTCAGTGACCTTGACCTGTCCAGAGTCATAAAGGTCAGAGTGACACTTGAACCCAGGTCTTCTTGGCTCCCAGATTAGCTCTTTCTCCTTTGACATACCTCTGCCTCTTACTCCTAACAACAGGCATGTCTCCCTTACAGGCATTCCCTCATTCCATTTTCCCAGCAGCCCTTGCTGTGTGGTAGGTGTTTATTATCACACTGAGACTCCCATATGTTTAACGACTGTCTCTTTAGGGTCAGAAGGGGCTCAGTTTGGGGTCCTCCTGTCTCAAACTTGATGGGCTCTGGAAGGTTCTGAGAGGAGCCATGGCCCATGGCCATCACTTGGATTCAGGGCATACTGGGGACAGCAGTGGCCCCCACTTCCTGACCTGCCACCCACCTCGACCAATCCAGATACTCACTGTATGTTTCATGGCTTTCAGGTCTTTGATGCAGTCGCTGGAAATTTCGAGGCATTTCAAGCTCAATGAGAAACGGGATAATTCTAAGAGCAGCAGGATTCTGGCAGGGGAGGGGAAGGAGACCCTTGAACTCTGCATTGAAAGCTGGGCTGTGCTCCTGGGGGGGGGCTCCTGATCTCAGGGGACTCAAAGAGGAATTCGTCCCCCCTTCCCTCTCCTTGAGGGATCCACATGGGGCAGGGCCCAGATCCTCCCTGGTTGTTTCTGGGCCACCTCTGGGTCATCCCTTCCTTTCCTGCCCCCCCCAGTAGTGTTTTCATGCTAATGAAGGCCCAAGGAGATCCACACCCCTCTCTCCCAGCTCCTAGCCTGAGTAAGGATGCTGAATGCTGCCAGGTGGGGAAGCAGGTCTTTGCTGTTGGCAATTCAGAGATACCACAAAGGCCCGGGAGAGGGGGGGGCAGATGCCCAACTGGACCCCACCTCCCAGCCACATAGGCAGATGAGGTTGGCTCTGTCCCCACTGGACAGGGGGAGTGACCACACACTGGAGCGGCTAGGGAGGGTCTACACACTCTATGGGGGAAAATCTTTTTCTGTAAAGGTGCACTTCCCCTTAGGAAGGATTCTTGTGCCCAAGGCAGGTTCTGGCCCAGGCTCAGCCAAACCCTCACCATCCAGGACACTCACTTTTCATCCTGGACAGATTCTTGATCCTGATACTGCTGGAGGAGATCATAGGCCTCCTTCAGGTAAATGTTGGCCTCCTGCAGGGGCAATTTCTTGTTCACCTGCCTGAACAAGATGATTCAATGAGGAATCTGGGCAGCAGGACCCTGGCTCCCCAACCCCTTCTAGTTGCCCCTGTTTGTGTCATCCCCAAAGCCAGAAGAAAAGCCTCCAGTCTTGGTTTGAGTCAAGGCTACAACAATGTGGAGGGACTTGGCCTTCAGACCAGAGAAGCCTTAATGACTGCAGCACAGAGAATGAGGCTGGGCCTCCTCCCTCTGATAGCCAGAGCCACCGTCTGGGTGTCTCTTCTCTATTCCTTCAACAAGAGGTGGGACAGCAAGGAGGAGGCCTGACTCTTGACGCCAAGGCTAGAAGCAAGCTTCCAGACTTCAGCACAGCCAGTCAGCCTTCCCAGTAATGATGGACCTCAGCTTCTCCAACCGCTGCCCCTGAAATGAGTCATCTCCTTTGGGAGAGAGGGAGAAGGTGGAGAAGGAGACAGAGAGAGAAAGAGAGAGAGACAGAGACAGAGATGGAGAGAGAGGAGGGAAGGGAGAGAAAGGAGGGAAAGAGAGAGAAAGAAGAAAGAGGACGAGGGAGGAATAGGGAGAGAAAGGTGAAAAAAGAGGGATATGTAGCAGCAGCAGAAATTGTAAGGGTTAATAGTTACACAGCATTTTCTATGGGCCAGGCACCGGAATGAATTGAGGATTAGTGTTCTCACAACCACCCTGAGAGGGAGGTGCCGTTGTTATCCCATTTTACAGGTGAGAAAACTGAGGCAAACAGAAGTGAAGTGACTTGCCCACAGTTCCACAACTAATAAGTGTCTGAGTTCAAATTTGAACTCCCGTCTCCCTAAGTCCAAGTCAGGGCTCTATGCCCAGTGGTGCCCCATTGCTTCTCAGATGACTAACAGGGAGCAGTGGGTAATGAGAGTGCAAGCTGGACCAACCTTCAGCACCAATGAAACCTGTTCACAATCTCAGGCAGCCCCCAAGGACTTCCCAGGCCTCTCTCTCATTGTGGTTTCAAAAAATTTTCAGTTTTAGAGGATTTGGGGAGGAGAAGGTTGCTAGTCTGCTACTTACGATTTTAAGGTGTTAATATTAAAAAGGATGGACAGGCTGATGGAGTCTTTAATTTCTTCTTTCATTATCTCCTCATCCATGAGATTGTGTTGCACCTAACATGGAAACAAGCACAAGTATCAGAGTAGGAAAATGCCCCCCCAGGTCCCTCCCTCTGCTCCCTGGCCCTGCCCTCTGCTCCCCAGGACCCTCCTCGTGCTCCCCAGGTCTTCCTGATTGCTCAGGGACACTTGGCAGCCACACCTTGGAGTCCACCCACATTGGAGCTAGCCCAAGCCCACGTCCCTGGACATCCAGGTCAAAGGGCAGGGTCGTGGAAGGCACAGCAGCCAGGGTGGGCCCTGCTCCACCTCCTACCCTGGACAGCTCCTTGCCCAGCTCAAGGTGCCTTACCCTAAAGACCACACAGAGTCCCCTTTGACACAGGACTCAGCTCAGTCCCTGGGATATAAATGGGGAGCAGCAGCCAGCAGACCTAGGGCTAGGGACCCTGCTGCCTTGGCCTATCCATGGGAACTGCTCACAGAGGTTGTCCTGGACCCCTTGCTGGGGTAGTGACCAGTCCATTTCACTACCCCTCACTGTCATGCTGCCCTCACTCTACGCTCACACCTGTTGTTTGGTTTGGTCTGACTCTTTGGGACCCTATTTGGGGCTTTCTTGGCAAAGATTCCAGAGAGGTTTGTCATTTCCTTTTCCAGCTCATTGTACAGATTAGGAAACTGAGGCACACAGGGTAAAGTGACTTGCCCAGGATCATACAGCTAGTAAGTGTCTGAGATCAAATTTGAACTCAGGTCTTCCTGACTCCAGGCTTGGTGCTATATCCACTGACCCAGAATCTTAGGCACTGCCTGGAGGATCCCACCTAGAGTTAGAGACTCCCAGAGCTGTCCAGTGGCATTCAGTAAGGTGGGAGGAGGGGGCAATCTCCAATTTGAGACAACTCTCATCTCGGAAGTTTTCCCTGATATCAAGATCCAACTTGCCTCCTTTGCTATCTCCCTAGTTCTGACCTCTGGACAAAACAAGGCTGGCCCTCCTTCCTAGGAACAACTCAACTTGTACTGGACATCTCTATGGCCTCCTCACTCTCTAGCTGATCCTCAATATATGACCCCCACAATCCCACCCATGACCTCCCCTTCATTGCACCTCTCTTCAGGGTCCCAGGCTGGTCTGTACCACCAAACCACACTAACCCAGAATCTACTTTTTTCTCTGTTGTTTGTTTTTTTAAACAGTGTTACTGATGTTTTGTTTTTCTATCATGTATACTTCCAATGTGCTTCTCCCCCTTTTCCCTCTAGAAAGGTAACAAACAATAAAAGGAGGGGCAGAGAAAAACAATTTAGCCAAACTAGCCAATACCTTGAAAAAAAAAACATTATCTGCAAAGTTCTGCACCATGGTCCCCCGCCTCTGCAAAAATGATCTTTCTCACAACAAGTCTTTGGGTCTCAGTTCAGTTCTTTTTTCCCAGCTCTCAGAATCCACTTCTTAATGGTCCTCTCTTCCCTCTTCCTCCCACTGCCAACCAGGTATGTGCTGAGCAGAGGTGGAATTGGAGATAGCAATGCCCATCTCCTCCTCAGTCCTCCAGTTCCTGGTATCTATATCCATTCACCTCCTTTCTAACTGGGTTGAACTTGAGGCAACTAGATGGTGCTTTGGATAGAATGTTGGGTCTAGAGTCAGAGAGATGTGACTTCAAATCCAGCCTCAGATACTTACTAGCTGTGTGACCATTCAACCTCTGTTTGCCTTAGTTTCCTCAGCTGTAAACTGGGAATAACAGAAGCACCTCCCAGGGTTGTTCTGAGGATCAACCGGAATAATATTTGCCAAAAGCCATTACCACAATAGCTGGTATACAGTAGGTGCTATATAAATGTTGATTTTTATTATTAACTTGACTATAAAATGCTGTAAGAAGAGGTCATATCAAAGGTCAGACTCAGAAGGACTTCCCCTGGAGATTGCTTCCTTTTAAATGCCTCAAGGGATGCTCCCAGAGCTCCTGAATTCACTAACTTCTATACTTCAAAAACACAATGACAATCGGAATGGACTTTTCAAGGTCCCCTCACCATGATGGAAAAGATCCGTTGGTATCTGTGTGGGGCGTTAGTCTTAATAAACGGGGCGGCGCTCATACAGAATTTCTCAGCAGCCTCCATTTTGTCAGCCTCCAGATAACATTCCAAGAGTTCTCTGCAAAAAGAAAACACCAAGGACTCGATCTGGAGTTCTCCCAGTTATAGAGTCAGGCCACTCACTACCTGCCCCTAAAAGCCCTAAGATACTCACCCATAGGTACCATGCTCTGCCCCACCCCAGACAAAAGAAATCATAAAAGGAAAGGGACCTTGCGGTCTTAACACAGCACCACTGCTACCTGGCACACAGTGAATGCTTAATAAATGATTGTTGACTGGAATTCCCTTAACTGAGAGGTGGAACCTCTCACTGTTTTAATTTGCATTTCTTCCTATTAACGATTTGGAACAAGTTTTCAAATGGTTGCAGTCTGCTTGTTTGTCCTTTTTTGGAAGGTGCTTGTTCATCTCTTTTATCATTTATGGAAGAATAATGATGATAATTATAGCTAACATCTATATATATTATATTTATATATATTTATAATATATACATTTATATATCACCTACTGTGCCTTACAATTACTACACTGATCATAGTAGCCCTGGGAGTTCAGTGCTATCATTATCCCCTTTTATAGAAGAGTAAACTGAGGCAAACACATTAAGTGACTTGCCTAGAGTTATACACCTAGTAAGTGGCTGAAGCTGAACTTGAACCCGGGTCTTCTTGACTCTAGTCTTGGCACACTATCCACTGTACCACCTAGCTGCCCTGAATTGTATCAATTCCCTATTTCTCTTGAATACAAGCCTTTTATCAGAGAAACTTGTCACGAAGATTTTCCCCAGTTTTGTTTTGTTTTTCTAATTTTGATTGAGTTTACTGTTGGTGCCAAAGCTTTGAAAGTTTATGTAGTGCAAACATTCTCCTGAATCTCATATGCTCATTTATTTCCCTTCCAACAAGGGCTACTCCCTAACTCTTTCTTCTTTTTTCAAATTTGATTCTGCCTCAATCTTTAATCTTTGGCATCTAACCTCAGAATAATTCTGCCTCTCACCCATGTCCAACTCTAATCCTAACCCTAACGGCATATCCCAAACAAAGCTCATCAGTTTGAGACTCTCTTCCTTTGTCCTGTGCACATCTAGCTTTTGTGGTAGGAGATACTGGTGGAACCCTCATTGCTGCCAACAGACTCCTGATTTCCCAAGGTGTCTTTGTCAAGTGAGGAGCTAGAATCTTACCACTTACTGAAAACTCCATGTCATTGGTCAGGTGCTCTGGCTTCTAACTTATCCTTATTTGTTTCAGGGATCATTTTGTCTATGAAAAGTTGTAGTACTGGAGGCAGATCTAGCACTTCAAAACCCACTCCCACCCTGTCCTTCCCCCTTTAGTCACTATTTTCTTTGAAAATTTGGATTTTTTTGTTCATTCAGAAGAATTGCATTGCTATTTTGTCAAGTAATCTTTTGAGAATTCAATTGGTAGGATATTAAATCTGTAATTAATGTAGGTAGTCTTTCTGTTTTATTACATTAGCACTGTTTAACAATATGCAATCAATACCTACTTATTTAAAACTTCTCTAATTCCCGAACCCTAGAAAATCTACTAAAAATTAGTTGAAATAATTAACAATTTTAGCAAAGTTGCAGGATATAAATAAACCCACACAAATCATCATTCTTTTCTGTAAACTAGCCCTCCCCCCCAAAAAAAAGACCCAGCAGGAAGAAATACAAAGAGAAATTCCATTCAAAATAAACGCAAACAATATAAAATGCTTGAGACTCTACTTGCCAGGACAAACCCAGGGACTATAGGAACACAATTAGAAAACACAAATTAGAACACACAAATACAGATCTAAACCATTGGAAAAATTATTAATTGCTCATGGGTAGGTTGAGTCAATGTAATAAAAATGACAATACTACCTAAATTAATATATTTATTCAATGACATGCCCATCAAACTACCAAAGAATTATTTTACAAAGCCAAAAGAACAAACATCAAGAATATCAAAGGAATCAATGGGAAAAAAAGGGAAGCAAGGCAGTATAGTAGTACCAGATCTCCAACTCTATTACAAAGTAGTCATCAAAAGAATATGCACTAAGAAATAGAGGGGCATAGATCAGGTACACAATAATACACAGTAGTAAATGACCATAGTAATTTAGTGTTTTATAAATCCAAAACCCCAAGCATTTGGAACAAGAATTCACTATTTGACAAAAACTTCTGGAAAAACTAGAAAGCATTTTGGCAGAAAGTAGGCATACCAAAATCTCATACTATGTAACAAAGTAAGGTCAAAATGGATAAATGATTTAGATACAAATGGCAATATAAGAAGTCAATCAGGGGACCATGGAAAACTCTGCCTGTCAGATCTATGGATAAGAGAAGAGTTCATGACCAAACAAGAGACAGAGGAGATTACAGGATAAATGATTTTGAATACACAAAAACAAAGCTAATGCAGCCAAAATTAGAAGAAAAACAAGAAACTGGAGAAAAACATTTCATCAAATTTCTCTGAAAAAGACCTCATTTCTCAAATACATAGAGAACAGAACTAAATCTATAAAAATAAGAAACATTCCCCAGTTGATAGTCAAATGCAAATAGACAATTTTCAGAAAAAGAAATCAAGGCTATCGAGTCACAGAAAAAAATGCTCTAAATCATTATTAGAGAAATGCAAATGAAAACAATTCTCAAGTGCCCCCTTCACATCTCTCAGATTTCCTAATATGACAGAAATGGAAAATGACAAATGTTGGAGGAGGCAGGAAAACTGGGGCACTAATGCACTGATGGTGCAGTTATGACTTACTCCAACCATTCTGGAGAACAATGTGGAATCATATCCAAAGGGCATCAAATTGTGCATAGCCTTTGACCCAGAAATATCACTACTAGGACTATATCCCAAAGACATCAAAGAAAATGGAAAAGAACCTACATGTACAAAAACATTTATAGCAGCAGTTCTTTTTACTATGGCCAAGAATTGTAAATTGAGGGGATGTCCATCAGTTGGGGAATGACTGAACAATCTGTGGTATGTAACCATGATGGGATACTATTATCTATAAGAAATGATGAGCAGGGTCCTTTCAGAAAACCTAGAAAGATTTAACATGAACTAATACAAAGTGAAGTGAACAGAATCAGGGAAGTATGGTACACAGTACAATTGTACAATTTTGTACAATGATCAACTGTGAAAGACATCTATTCTCAGCATTAAAATTCCAAAGGACCCATGATGAAAAATGCTGTCTACTTCCAGAGAGAGTTGATAAGCTCTGAAAGCAGATTGAAGAATACTTTTTTAACTTTATTTTTATTGTTTCATTTTGTTTGTGCATTCCTTTGCAAAACAGGTAATCTGGAAATATGTTTGGCACGATCTCACATATATAATCAAAATCAGATTCCTTGCCTTCTCAAGGAGGAGAGGGAGGTGGGAGAGAGGAAGAGAATCTGAAACTCAAAAAAAAAAGTGTTAATTTTTTTTACATGTAATTGTGAAATCTCTAACAAAAGAAAACTAAAAAGCTTCTGTAATCTCTGTAAAGAATGTAATTGTATTTACATGATTCCTGGATGTGCCTTGGGGACAGACCCACAGGTGTTTTATATGTTCCACACTCTGAAGTGAATTTCCATGCAGTTCTTTTTCCAATTCTCTTCCTACTGACTTTTGATGGTAACAAAAGAAAAGGTTGAAGTCTGCTAACTGGGATGAAATTACTGTAGAAATCATTTTTGTTGAATCTCTACAAGGATCATTGTGTTTTATCTCTGAATCTGCTTCTTCTCTCAAAGACTTTTATCTTGTATAATTGCAATAACTATCCTACCTAAAAACAGATTAAAAGATAACAGTGATAACAACAGATAGCCTGGCTTTGCTTACCACTGGGAAGGCCATTGGCATTTCCCTATTACTGATAAGATGGGATCTTAGTTTAAATTGCAAATAATAGAGGATCTCATGAATGGTTTTAAGATATGAGTTCTTTTTCTTTCAGCATCCTTTGTATAATCGTGTGATTTCTAAATTATTTTTTGTGATTAATGAAGTCTGTTACTTTTATAGTTGTTTTTTATATTGAAGAAAGTTTGCATTATATCCCTAGTATAAATCCGACCTAGTCATGGTTGATTATTTTTGTGATATGTTGCTAATATTTTATTCACTATTTTGGCCCCAGTGTTTGAGATATTGGTTTGTAGTTTTCTTTGTCTGCTTAAGGAACCCTATAGTTTTATTGAAGAAGTTTAGTGGATGTCTTCTTTCTGTTTATGTAAACAGAATACTTAATATGGGAGTTAAAGTTTGCATGTTTGATAGACTACATTTGTGAATCCAACTGATTCTATCCCTTTTTTTTTGAGACGTGATTGATGGCTTGTTTGATTTTTCTAAAATTGGATTACTATAGTTAAAATCTCTATTGTTCTAGGCATTTTGTATTTTCATAAATATTCACGTTTTATATTGACAGTTTTATTGTCCCAGCATTGGGGAATTTTTTTTTTTTTGTATAGTAATTTCCTTTTTTTCTCTCTTATCAGTTGTGAAATTTCCATTTTCATTAGAATGGTAATTTGCTTTCTCTCTCTTTTTAAAATCAAATTAGTTGAGTTGATCTAATTTTGTTTCAAAAAAGAGCTTCGAGCTTTATTTAGAAATTGAATTTGTTTATTCTTTGATTTTCAGAATTTCCGTTTTGGGGTTTAGTTTTTAGTTGTTCTTTTCTATTTCATTATGCTTTTTTGTTGCAATCTCACTTCAGTGGCTTGTTCTTTCTTTGTTGGGAAAAGTGTTTCGAGAATAAATGTTCCACTAGGGACTGCATTGGCTGCACTCCAAAAGTATGAGGTTGTTTGTCTCATTGTTGTGTTTTGTGAAATTATCTATTGTTATGACTGTTCTTTAACCCTGTCCCCCAGTTGTTTAGGACTGCTGAGCCTACATTCAAGTTTGGATTCTTTCTTCTTTGTGGATGAACATTTTGAGTGTGTGGTCATCCAAAAGGATGGATTTGATATCCTTTCTACATTTGGTCAGTGCCTTATAGCTTGGTCATCATCATCTAGGATAGCTACATGGTCCAGAGGATGGAATACAGAGCCTGGAGTCAGGAAGACCTGAGTTCAAATAAGTCACTTATTGGCTGTAGGACCCTGAGCAAGTCATTTCACTGTTTGTCCCAGTTTCCTCATCTGTAAAATGAACTGGAGAAGGAGATGACAAACCTCTCCCAAGAAGGAGTCATGAAGAGTTAAACAGGACTGAACAGGTTGGTCAGTTTTCCAAAGCGGGTCATGGACAACTGAGCCTGTGTAGACTTCAGTTCCAATTCAATACTGAACAGGATTGTGTCATATCTGAGTTTCCCCAAATTCTCTTCAGGTACTTAATTTGGTTAGTTTGTGTCAGATTTTCTAGTTTTGAGAGGAGACACTGGGATCCCTAGCCTACTTCTCTCCATAATTCACTCCTCTTTTCCTTTAAGTAATCAGAGATTGAGTGATGCACGCATATTAAGTCAACAATGGATTGATATCAATGGATAGAGCAAACTTGATTATGGAACTCAAGCTTTTGGAAAATATAAAAATATAACAACAAATGCTCCAAGTAACTAGTAACTAGAGAAATGCAAATTGAAACAACTCTGAAGTTTCACCTCACATCTGTCAGATTGGCAAAGATGATAGAAAAAGATAACCATAAATATTGGAGAAGATGCAGGAAAGTAGGCCCACTAACATATATATATATATATATATATATATATATATATAATATTATTATATTATAATACTATATATAATATATGTATATACATACATACATGCGTATGTATGTATGTATGTATACACACACTGCTGATGGTGCTGGGTATTGGTTTGGCCAGTCTAGAAAGGTCGTTTGCATCTAAAGCATTGTTCCCCTTTGGCCCAGCTCTACTGGGACCAGGCTTATTATACCCTAAAGAGATCAGAAAAAAGCCTATATGGACAAAAGCACATAGCAGCTTTTTTTGTAGAGATCCCAAAAGGGATGTCCATTTATGGAGAAATAGCCAAATAAACTATGGCATATTCTTGTATTGCAATATTATTGTGCCTTAAGAAACAAACAAAAACCAAAACCAGGCTATGTAGAAACCTGGGGAGACTTGTGTGAACAGAGGGAGGGGGCAGAGCCAGAATCTTCACTACAGTAACCCCCAACAATGAAAAATTTGAGTTCTCTGATCCATGCAATGACTTACCATGGTCAAAGGGACATATGTCTGTTCACTGCATATATTTGCACAAAGATCTGGTTTTTGTTCTCTTCTCCCTCCCCTTCCTTGGGAGGTAGGTCAAGAGAGGGGAAGGAAGGAGGGAAGGAAGTGAGGAAGGTAAGAAGGAAGGGAGGAAGGGGAAGGAAGGAGGGAGAAGAGGAGGTAAAGGGGAAGGAGAGAGGGAAGGGATGGAAGAGAGAGAGGAAGGGGGAGGGAAGGAAGGAAGGAGGGAGGGAATAGGGGAAGGAAGGAAAGGAGAGAAGGGAGGGAAGGGAGGAAGGAAGGAGGAGAGAAAGGGGAAAGGGAAAAGCAGGACGGGCCTTTGAGGCATCACATTTAAACATTTGCAGAAGAGAAGGAAGGCCAGAGAGGAGCCCAGTCAAGAGCTTTTCTTCAAAAGAAAGTCAAGCTGTCCCCACAAGAGCCCCTACATTTCCTGTGAAATCCTTCTCTTCTCTTCTATGATATCTATAAAATGCCATTTCACTTGGAGTTTCTTAATTAAGCTCCAAATAAATAGGACTTTTCCCAAGGAGCTGAGGCCATCTATAAGGCCCTGTCCAGGCAGCAAGGCTGGCAGTTCTCCCCAGGGATGTCCTGAGAGACCTGGGGTCTTCACAGACCTCCAGGAAAATACCCTCTCCCCTACGTGAGCAGGCCCCCTGGGAAGGAAATCCATGGGATGGGAAGAGGAGGATCAGGTACGACCTTCACTGGAGAGGGTGAGCCCCCATCCAGGAGGCCACAAGAACCTCCAAAGATGTGGAGAAACCATGGGCTTTATTACCATGATGTCAAAGACACTACTGAGAAAAACTTAGAGCTGGCCCTGGATTCAAATCCCACCTCAGACACGTACTATACATACTAGCTGTGTGACTCTGAGGGACATCATCATTTCCCATGACTGCATCAGTGATGCCTCTGTCCAGGTGACACCCAGATGGAGATACCCAGCCCCTGGCTCTTTCCTTGCTCCAGGTTGGCATCATCACCAGCCTCATGGGCACATTGAACTAGAAATCCCATTGACCACTCCAAAAGAAAACTTGTTGTCTCTGCCCAACCTCCCTTTCCAACTTCCTGATTACTGAAGAGGGTACTACATCATTGATACCCTGGGCTCACAAACCTCAGGGTTAGCCTTCACTTCTGTCTCCTAGACAGTACACTTTATGCATGTGAGTGTGGGTACACATGAGTACACACACATATGTATAGACCCCAAACTCGTACTTGTTTAAGTATACATAAATAACATATATATTGTATATTTACACATCCTGTGTATATAATTGGCCCTAGTGTGTTGATTCCCCAGGAAGACTGTAAGCTCCTAGGGACATGCTTGCCTCTGTATGTTCCCCCCTCTGCCCACAGACCCTGCCCAGAATGACCCAGGCTCTTCACCTGACTACAGAATACTCCATCCTATCTGCCGCCTCAGAACAGGGCACCTCCCCCTACTCACATCATGAGCTCAGCCTGCCAGTCTTTGTCTTCCTCATTGATCTGCTGCAGCACGTTGACAATGTGCGCCAGGCTTGGGATCAAATACTGACGATGGCCGGGTTTGAGGAAGGCCCTTGCCATCTTCCAGTACAGGACAGATGCATTGTAGACCAGAAAATAATACCTGGAGAGCCAAGAGACCTTCAGTCACCTTCATCACCCCCACCCCAAGACTGGCTCTGGGTCCCCCCAATCCAAGGCTGGCTCTGGGTTCCCCCCACCAAGAGGCCTACAATTGGCCCCAAAGGTACTGCTGATCACAAAAGCTCCAGTGTGCCTCACTAATCCACCCTGGGAAACTGGTCCCATCAGATTGCGAGTGACCAGAGACAGATGGCTGCGAAGACTGCCTGCCATCCAGCTTGGGTCCCTAAGGGCCCCCTCCCTCTTCTCACCTGGGATCTTCACTCCCAAACCTGACAGCCTTCAGGAACTGAGTCACACTCTTCTCAAATTCATCCTGAAATCTCACAAACAATTGGGGAATTATTAGCAACATTAGTGACCTGCCCAAAGTGACTATGAGCTCAGCAGCGTTTCCCAATCCCCCTAGCTCCCAGGTCCAACCTTCTTCCTAGGCCCCCTGGTCCCAGCCTTCAAAGGGCCCTGAGTTCTACGTTAAAGTCAGACCAAAGCTGGAGCCACAAGGCTCCTTGTGAGTCTGACCTGGCACTGCCAGAATGACCCTAGTGGGTTACCACAGTCCCCATTGACCTGGCCATGTATTGGACTGTTCAGACCTCCTCCCCGCCTGGTCCCCGCCTCATCCCTGAACTTTTCCCCAGAGTTCATGGAGGCCAGCCCCTCCCCAAGCAGGACCACAGTCCAGGGGCCTGGGCTGAGCCTGAAATTTTAAGCCATAACTTGACAAGACCACTCATCTGATACCCTCATTTTGTGGTGAGGAGGGGGAAGGGAAGTGGCTGGTGTTGTAGAGCTACCAGGGGTGAAGACTGGGACTGGAGCCTGAGGGTCCTCACTGCTGCTCAGACTTCCTGCAACTGAGGTGGGTTGGGAAGAGGACTGGTCCAGATTCAGGACTCTCTGTCCAGCCCACCCCAAACCCCCACAAGACTGGGTTAAAGGTTCCAAGTGAGGAACCCTTGTCAGGGATTGGGGAGAGAAGTGGCCTGGGTGGTGTTCATCTCCCACCAGTGGCCTTGGGGGAGGGGTTCAGGATGCCAAGGTCATCCAGCCTCCTTGCCCTTCAAGACTCCACGAGCAAGGGCTGGTGATGGGTGGTGCCCCAGTCCTCACCAGTTTTTCCATTGATTCTGGCCTGTATAGCTGGGCCTGGCACAGGTATGCTCTGCCCCTGAACTGGCTGGAGGGAGGCATCCCCTTGAAGTACAGATTCACACAGCTTTCTGTGATGTCAGGAAGTTTCATCTGAGGGAAGGCCAGAAAGGTCAAGTGTACAGAAATCTGGTCAGCCCTTTACCAGTTCTTACTGATCTGTCTGGAAAATGAGGGAGTGTGGTGCAGGGGCCAGCACACTGGGCCTGCTTCATACCCCTGCTGTTGGACCCTAGGGACCAGTCAACCACCTGTCTGAGCCTCTGCAAAATGGGGAGGATAACAGCTCCCTCTTCCTCCTTTCACCCAGGGCTGGGGAATGTCTTGAACAGATAGAAACAGCTTCACATATTAGGGAGATCAGGCCTCCTCATGATCTGAGTTCCACCAAAGGAAGGGTCAATGCTTCTGCTGTGGGTTGGGGGCCTCCCCTCCCAGAGGGGCTCTCTGAGAGCTCCTAAAGGGGACAGGTGTGGACCTACCTGCAGGGCTTGCTCTGCACACACAATGGCCAGCTCCAGGCTGAAGCTCTCCGTCTTGTCCAGGGGGCACTGGCCCTCACAGGCCACCTTAATCATCTGGTAAGCCTTCTGAAGGGCCTCAACATCTGTAGTCAGAAAGACAGGCCCCAGAGTATGTAGCCCTCGGGGCACACCCTATGCCCAGCCTGTGCTATCAGGGAGGTGTGCTTACTGGCAATCTGGTGTGCCACACCCTCCCCAGCACTGCAGGTCCTTCCTCTTTCTCCTCACCCCCAGATCTCCCTGTATGATGGAGCTGCAACAGCTGATGCTGGCCCGGCATGCCTCTGATGACCTGGCAGAAGCTGGAGCAGTTGGTGGCAATAGGGCTGTGGAAACAGGGGGGTGAGCTAGGGGAGAGGAGAGGCAGCCAGTGCCAACCTTTGCCCATGGTACCTCTGCTTGGGGCAGGGGAGAAATGGGGAATTGGGTGAAACCTCTCCCCCAGGGACCCAGGAGCACTAGGTGTCTGCTGCTACTAGGGTCTTTCTCTGTGAATTTCTCTGTCCTTGCATGTTTGTTTGCGCCCCCCTGGGGGAAATCCTGGGTTGAATGGCAAGTGGTCTTAGGCAGAGGCTGTGGCCTTTAACATTGTGGGTAAATGAAAGCACAAATGAGGAAGGACTCATCCCAAACACAGGTTTCAGACCCAAGGTTCGGGGCAGGAATCCTGTGGTCTGGCTTGCCCAGCAAGCCATGGCAGCACCCAGACACTTAGCATGCTCATGCCTGGAAAGAATGGGGAGTGGCTTTGATTGGCCCCCAGCTCATTTCTAACATCCTCCAAAGCCCTGCCTTCCATAGTGGGCCTCACTCTGCAGACTCAGGGAGAGCTCAATGCCAGCCTTCTGGGCCTTCATCTCCAGGCCTGGGCTGCCCTCTACTGATAAGGCAGCTTCTGTCTCTTACCAGGGCTTTCTCCAGGCCAAGAAAGGCCCTCCCACCCCAGAGTACCACCCTCTCTCTTCCTGTGGAAGGGAGGTAGGCCTCCTAGCATCTCACAGGACATAAGACCATGCCATATGTCAGGATGCCGAGGCTTGGCAGAGGGTGGGCCTGGACCACTCTCCTCTGCCAGGTCTGACTGCTCGATGCTGAGATTCCAACCCCTTCTACTCAGCCCATCCAAGTGATCTGGAACTCCCACTAGCTTGTCTGCAAACCCCATTCCCCCTCTTCTTCTTGGCCTTGCTACTCACTCAGACCTAGGGCCAAGCTCCACCAGCACTATAATCAAGACCTGACTGCCCTTTCCTGATTTCCAGTGTCTCATGTTCTCCAGCTCACTAGCTGAGGATGGGAGTGGGATCCATGCTCTCCTTCCACCACCTCCCTAATCAACATTTTCTTCACACCAAAGGGGCCCTTTGGCCCCCAGAACATTCTCTGTCTCATCTCCCTCTTGAGTTCCTGGGGCCTCAGAGCCAACTCACTCCCTGCATGGCTCACACAGTCCTGGGTACCCAGTCAGGAAATCCTCCTGCACCACTTGGAAAGACAAGGAGTTGAAATCTAATTGAAATTGCTTTGGTTGAAACCAAATCACAACTCATAAGTTTCATAACTGAGCAGACAGACTCCCATCATCTCAGGTCTCTGAGCAAAAAGCTTTTTACCACAAGAGGGAGGTCTGGAGAGCAAGAATGTCCAAAAGGCCTCCTGGGTGATCACACTGGTCACCAAAGAAACTAGCTCTGGCTTCCTCCTTTGGTGGACAGCACAGCCCTCCCTCGGGCCTCCAGGAGGACACCCTCAGGGACCAATGCATAGAGTCCTAGGCTGGGAGTCAGGGAAGACCTGAGTTCAAATGCTGCGTCTTAGTTACCGACTGTGTGACCCTGGACAAGTTAGTTAACCTCTCAGTTTCTTCATATGCAAAGTGAGTATAATCCTGATACCTCAGGGGATTGTCCAGAGGATTAAATGGGCCAGAACAGGGTAAGTACTTTGTAGACCTGATACTGCCTAAGACAGAGATGCAGGTTTTATCAGTCTAAAGTGGCAGTAACTGTAAAATGCTTAGACTAGTGCCTGGCGCAGAGCAAATGCCGTATATTATTATTGCCCACATATACACAGAACTGTGCATATAAGCCTTTGTCTCTGTCTCTGTCACTGTCTCTGCCCCTGCCTCTGTCTCTCTCTGTGTCTCTGTCTCTATAGTTCTCACAGCTGAGGAATGTCCAGTGTGAGTGCGCACCACAGAAATCGCTCATCACCGCAAATGGGCTACTGATAGTTTTGCTAATTGTCTACACTTAAAACGCGGGGGAATGTTAATGATGCTGACCCAGCTTCCATATCTGACCTGGGTGCAGTTTTTCTTGGCGAGCTGAACTTGTGTCAGCCCATCACAGCACAGAGTGAGCCTGTAGTAATGTATATGTAGACACCATCATTCTGGCCCACTGAGAACCTCCCCTTCTCCCCCCACACGCGCACTCGCGGCTGCTCTCCCTACGTGAAAGTCCATCTCACAGAATCTCTTTTTCTTCCTAAGTTTTCTCAACCTCATAGTTAGCTCTCCATCCGCTCCATAGTTGCCCCCCCTACTCCCATGTGTGCCTGGCCTTCCCCCCTCCCCGCCCTCATTCCCCCCTCTGCCCTCGCCTCTGCCTTCACCTTATGCCATTTCCCCTATGCCCACGCCCCTTACCTCCGCGCTGCTCCGCGTCGAACAGAAGCTGCCTTATGATTAGGTCCATTCTGCTACCTCCAAGGGCGGACCTGCGGGAACGGAGGGCGGACGGTAGCCCCGCTGGGGGTCACCAACTGACGGACCCGCTTCCTCCGAGCAGAGCAACTAACGCCCTAGGCCCCGCGGCCCCAGTCAGGGTTCGAGCGCGCCTCACATCCCGCCTCGGGATTAGTGGCCTATAGAGGGCGGGGCCTGGCCAGTGGAGGTCTTGGGGCTCCCTTCTACCCCCAGGACCCCAAACCTGTCCTCCAGGCCACCCGCACCTCCACCCCCGAGGCAACTGGTTACCTGAAGTGGCGACAGTGGGGTCTGAGGTCCTGGTCCGAGGGAACCGGCTCTAGCAACAGCGGCAAGCAGCTGCAGCAGAAGTATCCGCAGGACAGGCAGCGTCCTTCCGTGTCCTGGCAACCGAGAAGAGGTGTGAGGGTGGGCGGGTCTGCGGAAAGCCCAACCCCTACTCCGAGTTTCTTCCTCCCCCTCCCCTGTAGACTGAAGGATCTCCAGTGAGCCCAGCTGCTCGGGAGCTTTTTCTACTCCATCGCCACATTAAAACCGGGAAACAGTCCATGAGGCTCGCAGGGTCAGAATGGCCGGAGCCGAGTCAGGCAAAAGGGAACAATGGATGGTTGTGCTGGACATTCCTCGTAGGCCTTCATACTCCAGCCTAACACAGGAAGGAACAGCTGGGACACGGTGGAGTCAAGAAGGCTTCAGACTCTTTCTAGCTGGATGACCCTGGGCTAGGTGCTTGAGTTCTCAGAATATCTCTCAAAGCAAATCTTAACAAGCATTTATGAAACACCTACTGTGTGCTATTATACGCCAGAGGAGAGTCCTAGCTCTCCAGGATCTCACAGTCTCATGGGGGAAAGACAAATAACTTGGTACCAAGAATCTCTAGATGAGATAGAAGAGAGAGAATCCCGGAGGGATGGTCCCAAGGGGATGCCCTGACATTAAGAGGATAGGAAAGACTTCTTGGAGAAGGTAGGATTTTAGCTGGGACTTAGGAAGTAATAGAAGCTAAGGGGCTGACACGAGAAAGCAGAGCATTCCAGGCATGGGGAACAGCCAGAGCAAATGCCTGGAGTCAGGAGATAGAGAGTCTCATTCATGGACTATCTAGGGGGTCAGTATCAACGGGATGAAGAGTATCTGGTGATGAAGAGGGTTTAAGAAGATTGGAAAGGTATGAAGGGACTTGAATGCCAAACAGAGAATGTTGTATCTGTTCTGTAGGTCATAGGGAGTCACTGGAGTTTACTGAGCAGGGAGTAATATAGTTGAACCTGAGTTTTAGGAACATCACTTTAGTGGCTGAACTGAGGGTGGATTAGAGCAGGGAGAGGGGAATTGGAGGCAGACAGACAGTCCCACCTGAAAGCTATCACAAAAGTCCAAACATGAAGTGATAAGGATCTGTACCAGGGTAGGGGTGTTATCAGAGGAGAGAAGGGAGTATATTTGACAGATGCTGCAGGGGTGAAATAGATAAGAGGTGAAATGGACAAGAAATGGGACAGAGGTGAAATTGGTTAGAGATGCTGCAGAGGCGAAATGGACAAGAGATCAGAGATGCTGCAGAGGTGAAAGGGACAAGCAGGCCTTGGCAACAATTTGGGTATGAGGGGTGAGGAGTCCAGGACAGTCCTAGGGGGACACTCATCAAGTTTGGGGACTAGGAAGAAGGCAGTGTGTCCTCAGTAGGAAAAGAGAAGGTAGGAAGAGGCTTCAAGTGATACATGAATTTCTCTGTATGATGAAAGGAGCCCCTACTGGGCAAGTGCCCTGTGCTGAAGCATCTGTATTGGTCCCAAACACAGCAATCATTCAATCAACCCATATGGTTAAGTGCCTATTCTGTGCCAGGCACTGTTATTGTGATCAGCCCTGCAGATACAAAAGCAAAAAGGAAATGGTAGGTCTCCTCAAGGACCATCCATTCCATGGAGCATACAATCTGAATGAATAGTTGCTTGAAGCATTTATTAATCACTTATTAAAACCCTGAGGATACAAACAAAGAAGTCAGGTGATTGTTGTTCTCTAGGGTCTCCCACTCTAATGGCAGAGATTGTACAGAGGGGAAATCTCAGTTGCAAATCCAATGGAAAGGTCCTAAGGTCCTTAAAGATGGCAATGCTTCTTTCATGTCATTTCCATAATGAAATGGTATAAGCTTTTGATGCTGAAACACTGGACAGGGCCAAGGACTTTGGTGAAAACAACTTTCCTTTCTTGATCTACAGGAGTCATCCCCAGGTTTCATCTTCTCAGGGCTGGCTTCTTATGAGGATGGTCAAGGACCTTGGACTGGAAACCTGCCTTTGCCCAAGGCCTTGGGCTTCAGATCTTGGACTGTCTCCATCAGAGCCAGAGGGGAGATGATGGTCAAGGTGGTGGTGGGGTGTGATCTGCCCTGCCTGGTATAGGCTGTTGTCTCATCCCTTGTGGGCTTTGCTTGTGTTCCTTCAGCACCTCACTCATCAAGAAGGGCCAATTGGATCAGCTGACAGCTTCAGATTGCTGAAGGGTCTCCCTTGAGACAATGCATGTGCTTTTAGATCCCACTGAGAGAATAGAGCCCAGCTGTTCATTAAATTAATTACTTAACTGCTTCCCTTATTAATTATGAAATGACACAATATCTATAAAGTGCTTAGCAAACCTGAAAGCACCATATAATTGCTAACTGATAGTAATTAATAATAAAAATAATTTGTTCACCTGATCATTGTCATTCATTCATTAATTCCTTCACTTACCCATTCATTTTCTCCCACCAGTCACTTAATCATTCCTCATCTATTCATTCTTTCACTCATCTCATCTTTCCTTAATTCATTCAGTTAACTCTCATTTGTAACATTAACTCGTATCATTCCCTCACTCCACAAATGTCCAGTACTGACTCTCTGCAAGCCTGAGCTTGGGCAGCCCTGGGGCTGAGTTCTGGGCTGAGACTGTCCTTGGGACTTCCTTGGCTCAACTTTGGACTGAAGTCATTTCCTACTACAGATTGTTGTTCATCTTTCTTGAAGAGGAATGATGATATCACCAGGGTGATGTCTGGAATTGCCAGTGAATTAGATTTAAGTGAGGCTTCAGAGAGGGACTGAAAAGAAGCCAAAGGAGTTGGGGGAGGGCGACTTCCTTCTAGACAGGCTGGGAGGGGCTCAAAGGCCCTTCCTCTGAGGAGCTCAGCTGGCCCACAGGCCTTGGTCCCACCAGTTGAAGGAGGCTCTTGGTCCAAAGTCAGCAGCATGTGCTGAGCCCAGTGACATCATCTGAGTCCTTGATGAATAATGGATCCCTCCCTTCCCGGCTCTGTATGACCTTGCCCTGATCTGGCCTAGTAAATCTCACTTTGCTGTCATTGACACAGAATGTGGAGGCCTCATAGCTTTCTAGCCTTGAACTTGAGTTGCCAGGGCCAGCCTGCAACCTATAAAGGCCCTGGGACAAGCAATCCACAAGCCTGGATTGGGCTCAACTACTATCTCCTTTTCTCACCTGGCCTTTTCCTCCTATTTTTTCTGTTCCTTTCAGTCACCCATGCACCCCATTTTATTTTGCTTCCCTGCCCTCTTCCCCTCCAAGACATCAGGCTAGAAAACCCTTCTTCCCAAATACCAGGGATTCTATCTTTGCATCTCTGTGGCTCCACATAGAGGGTACTTAATAAGTGTATGTCTGTCCCTTCCCACCAGGTGATGGCTGACATCTGGATGGATACTCCTTACATCCCAACTGCCTTTGGATGCTCCCACTTCTGGCTTTGTCCAGCCCCAGCCCCTGGACTTGTCCCTCTGATCTCTTAACAACCCCTCCTTTCTGCCCAGTTTTCAGGGCCCAGTCAGCCTTCTTGCTTGTTTCCTCCCTCCTCTGAAGACTGTGGAGCACAAAGAGGGGACCACCCAGCAGAGCCTGGGCCTGTGGGACATCTCCCACTGTTCTCTTCATTTCATGGGACACATTAATTCTAAAAAGTGGTTTGGGCATCTCATTTTTATAAGAGAAAAAGAAAAAAGAGAGAAGATTGTGAAATAGTTCATTTAAAATTACCCTACAGTCTGAAGAAGCAAGGAAAAATAACCTGCCTTATTTATGTTTGTAATGTTTAACCTGCATCAAGGAAAACAGGAAATGATAACAGGCTGTCTGGACTCAACTGGGGCAGCTAGGTGGTGCCACAGTGCATAGATATCTGGCCTCAGTCACTTCCTAGCTGTGTGATCCAGGGTAGGTCATTTCCCATTTGCCTCAATTTTCTCATCGGTAAAATGAGCTAGAGAAGGAAATGATAAACCACTCCACTATCTCTGCCAAGAAAACCCCAAATAGGGTCACAGAGTCAGACATGACTGAAAACAACTCAGCAATAAGTCTGAACTCAAGTTAGGAAGACCTGAGTTCAAATCCTGCCTCAGACACTTATTAGATGACCGTGGCAAGTTACTTCATCTCTTTTGAACTCAACTCTGATCTGTACAACAAAGGCTGGGCAAACGCATTCAGTGAAATAGTCCATGAAGGGGAAAAGCATGTGCAGCCACTTCCCTGGCAGCTCAGAGCCTAGATCTTTCATTAAGGCAGGGCCTCACCTTCCTAGTCATTAACTGTAACTTGACTTGCTCTTATAGGAGACTTGGTTGGTTCTTGAGGTCTTAACCACAATAGGATTTTCCTTCAAAATGACAATTTTGCTTCCAGGCCCTAAGATTCTTTGAGGGCTAGATGGTTAAGATGGGGCCATTAAGGTTATTTCTTGAACTTTGATCACCAAGGACAAACAAAGACAGCACACCTGTCTCAGGCCTCTATCTTAGAGTTAGAAAGCCCTCCTCCTCCTCCTCCTCCTCCTCCTCCTCCTCCTTCTCTCTTTCTCCCCATCTCCCTTCCCTTTCCTCTCCTATTCTCTCTCTTTCTGTCTCTCCCTCCTTTCTCTCTCTTTCCCTCCCTTTCTCTACTCGCTCTTCTCTCTCTCATATGTGTATGTATGCATGTGTGCATATATATGCCATCATAAAAGAGGTGAGTGTATGTGTTTATGTAGGCATATGTGCAAGTGCATAAGGCATAAAGAAGCTACCTGAACACTAGGCCTTGAGCTAGACTCTGCTTTCTCTTGTTTTGAGCCTTAAAGAATTCTCTAGGAAATGTTAAAGGCTAAAGGGGTTTCCTCCTGAGATTGTTTTGAAACAATAAATTAACTCTTTGAGTCTCTCAGAGAGTAGGACAGCATCAGTGTTCAGCACAGTCTTTGAGCTCTGAACCCCTGAGCCTGTTACACTGACAGCTTCCCAAGAAGGGACCCACTGCATTGTACATGGAAGGAAATTCAGCATGATGGATGGACAATATTTGCTTTGGTCACTATTGGGCAACACAAGCATTTCCTCCTTTTTCTTGTGTTAAAGATGGATCTTGGGCATAACAACCCAGGATGGGAGTCTAGCATTATTGAGTGAGTGAGAGCTGCAGAGCCCCAGGTATCTGCAATGGCTGCTCTTGAGACTATCAGCTCACAGATTAAGTGTCTAAGTCACCTACTTGAACTTCTGGGAGCCAAAATGGCATAGGGATCAGTAAATGCTCTCTCCCTCTCCCCTTGTTGGCCTTGAAAGAATCATAAAATATTTCCTCAGAAAATTCCTGGATCAGTGGGATCAGCAGAAAGGGCAAACAGTCTTGTAGCACCTGGGGTTAGGAAAATTGCTAAGGAATCCTCTTGCTGTGGCAGAAGGGGAAGAGTGCAGGGCCAGAGCTGTCCCCAACAGCCTCACCTCAGTGAATTGAGAGGAGATTCGGAGCCCCAGGGGGGTGGAGCCTCACAACCACCAACACCAAGACCCCAGGCGTGCCGCAGCACCCCAGGGGAAATGGAAAGACACCAGAGCAGCTGAGTTCACCAACCACTGACCTCCCCTGGCCAGACCACCCCTCCCCAACACTTATCAAGTTAGCCCCAGGGCAATTCCAGGGAAACACAGAAAGACTTCACCTGGCCTCTGCTTTCTCACACCAGCCAGTTCAGCACCAGGTTCTTTAGCTTCTAGCTGAAAGAACCAGGGAGTAAGAAGCAAAACAGAAAAGAAAAAGTCGTAGAATCTTTCTATGGGGACAAGCACCAAAATACATATACCAAAGAGGGCAGCACTGAGACTGTATGCCCATCTGAAACTTCAGAAGGGACTATAAACTGATTGCAAGCACAAAAAGCACTCTTGGAAGACCTGAGGAAGGATTTTAAAAACCAAATTAAAGAATAGAAGAAAAACTGGTCAATGATTTTAAAAGTATGAAAAAAAGAATTCACTTGAGAACAGCTCCTTAAAAAGGAAAATTGGACAAATGGAAAAGGAAGTACAAAAACTAACTGGAGAAAATAACTCCTTAAAAGGAATAATTAGACAGATGGAAAAAGAGATACAAAAGTTAACTGAAGAAAACAATTTGATAAAAATTAGAATTGGGCAAGTAGAAGTTAATGACTCTATGAGACATCAAGAATCAGTCAAACAAAATCTAAAGAATGAAAAAACAGAAGAAAATATAAAATATCTGATTGGAAAAACAACTGGCCTGAAAAATAGATTCAGGAGAGAAAATCTAAGAATTATTGGCCTATCAGAAAGCCATGATGATAGAAGGAGCCTGAAAAATATCTTCCAAGAAATTATCAAGGAAAACTGCCCAGAAGTCCTATATCCAGAGAGTGAAATAGTCATCAAAAGAATCCACTGTTCACCTCCCAAAAGGTATCCCAAACCAAAAACACCAAGGAATATTGTTGTCAAATTCCAGAACTATCAAGTGAAGGAGAAAATATTACAGGTAGCCAGAAAGAAACCATTTAAATATCAAGGAATTACAGTCAGGATCACACAGGACCTTGTAACTTCTACATTAGAAGACTGAAGGAATTGGAATATGATATTCTGTAAGGCAGAGGAGCTGGAACTACAACCAAGGATCAACTATCCAGCTAAGTTGAGCAAAATATTTCAGGCAAGGTGATAGACATTCAGTAAAATAAGAGATTTCTAGACCTTCCTGATAAGAAGGTCAGAACTCAATAGAAAATTTGATCTTCAAACACAGGTCTCAAGAGAGGCATAAAAAGGTAATCAGGGGAAAAGAAAAACTTGTTACTCAATATGGGCAAACTGTTTACATCCCTATAAGTGAAGATGATACTTGTTAATCTTGAGAATTGTATATTTAGTATGAAATATAAAAGGGATATACATAAATAGAGGGAGCTAGTATAAAGTAAATGATGTGATGATAAAAATATGATTTACAGGTGCAAAAGGATTATAACAGAAGATATGAAAAAGAGGAGGCAGAAAATGGTAAATTACATCACAGGAAGAGATACAAAATTATATTATGGTAGAGGGAAAGAGGGGAGGGAGATGAGCATTGTTTGAGAGGTACTCTCATCTGACTTGGTTCAAGGAGGGAACAACAAACTTAATTAATTTTTCAAGGTGTTATTTTCTTCAGCATTTTTGGGGGGTCTCCTTTATTAAGGTATTGACCCATTTTTCATGCTTTTCTTGCATCTCTCTCATTTCTTTTCCCAGTTTTTCCTCCACCTGTCTAACTTGATTTTCAAAATCCTTTTTGAGCTCTTCCATGGCCTGAGCCCATTGGATATCTATTTCAGATGTTTGGGATACAGAGACCTTGACTCTTATGTCTGTGCCTGATGGTAAGCAGTTTTCTTCCTTGTCAGAGAGGAAGGTTGGAATCATTTGGTTACCAAGAAAATAAGCTTCTATGGTCTTATTTTTTTTCCCTTTTCTGGGCATTTTCCCAGCCAGTTATTTGACTTCTGAGAGTCCTCTCCACCCCCACCTAGGTCCACCCAGCTAGTGCTTGGGGTCTGAGATTCAAATGCTGCTCCCAAGCCTCAGGGCTTTTGGAAGCTGGCTGGTTGCTATTCAGGGTAAGATTAAATCAGGTTCTCAGGTGGGGGCAGGGCCACCTCCCAGCTCAGTTCCTTCAGGAGGTTAATGCAGAGACCTTCTGTAATAGAGCTCCTGCCTGCTCTGGGAGCCTCTGGCTGCCCGCTGCCTCTGCTGCTGCCTCCCGAGGGGGCCCAAGTTATGGAGACACCCTGCTCCCCTCACAGCCCGTCCAGACATCTCTCTCACTGATCTGGGTGTCTGTGGGTGGAGGGACCTTCGTGGCTGCTGGAGTTTCCGTCCCTGAAGCCTGCTTGGATCTGCTTGCTCCTCTCAGTGCCACATGGCCAGGGCAGGGCAGGGCTCAGCTCCCATCTGGTATGCGATGGACCTTTGGGATCGGTTTTTCCGGGCTCTCTGGAATGGAAATCTCCTTCACTGTGTTGCTGTGTGGCTTCCACCATTCCAGAATTTGTTGGGAGTTCTTTTTAGAGGAAATCCTTGGGCTCTGGATTCGGAGCTAGCATATGTGAGTCTTTCTACTCCGCCATCTTGTCTCCGCCCTCAACAAACTTAATTAAGTATATAAATCTAACTAGCTCTATAGTCAGAAAGAGGGGAAGGGGGAAAGAAAGGGAGGGGAGGCTAAAAGGGAGGAAAGTAAGGGTAAAGGGGAGTAAAAGGGAAGGGGGCTGAAAGAAGGAAGGGAAGACTTCCTTCTGAAGGAGGTGGTGGTCAAAAATTAAAACTGTTGTGGAGGGGAAGGGAAAAGGGAGAACTAAAAGCATAAAAGGTAGGAAAGAGGATGGAGGGAAAGACATAGATAGTAATCATAACTGTGAATGTGAATGGGATGAACGCTCCCATAAAATGGAAATGGATAGCAGAATGGATTAAAAACTATAATCCAACAATATGTTGTTTACAAGAAACACGTTTGAAACGGGGTAATACACAGAGGGTAAAGGTAAAAGGTTGGAGCAGAAAATATTGCACTTCATCTGATGTAAAAATAAGCAGGGGTAGCAATACTAATCTCAGACAAAGCAAAAGCGAAAATAGATCTAATCAAAAGAGATAAGGAAGGAAACTACATCTTGCTAAAAGGCACCATCGACCATAAAGCAATATCATTACTAAACATATATGCTCCAAGTGATATAGCATCCAAATTCTTAGAGGAGAAGTTAAGGGAGTTACAGGAAGAGATAGACAGCAAAACTATACTAGTGGAGGACCTTCACCTCCACCTCTATGAACATGATAAATCTAACCTCAAAATAAACAAAAAGTTAAAGAGGTGAATAAAATTTTGGATAAAGTAGATATGATAGATCTCTGGAGAAAATTGAATAGGGAGAGAAAGGAATATACTTTTTTCTCAGTGGTACATGGCACATATACAAAAATTGACCACGTGCTAGGACATAAAAACCTCACAATCCAGTGCAGAAAGGCAAAGATAGACAATGCATCCTTCTCAGAATATAATGTAATAAAAATTATACGTAATAAAAGGCCATGGAAAGATAGGACGAAAAACTAACTGGAAACTAAATAATCTAATTCTAAAAAATGAGTGGGTTAAACAACAACATATAAAAACAATCAACAACTTCATTCAAGAGAATGACAATAATGAGACAACCTACCAAATCTTATGGGATACTGCAAAAACAGTTCTTAGGGGAAGTTTTATATCTTTGAATGCCTACATGAATAAAATAGAGAAAGAGGTGATCAATTAATTGGGCATGCAGCTGCAAAACTAAAAAAAAAAAACAAATTGAAAATCCCAAGTAAATACCAAATTAGAAATACTGAAAACCAAAGGAGAGATTAATAAAATTGAAATTAAGAAAATTATTGAACTAATAAATAAAACTAAGAATTGCTCTTATGAAAAAAACAATAAAATCGATAAACCTTAGGTCAATTTGATTAAAAAAAAAGAAGAAGAAAACCAAATTACTGATATCAAAAATGAAATGGGTGAACTCACCTCCAATGAGGAGAAAATTAAAACAATAATTAGAAATTATTTTTCCCAACTATATGCCCATAAATTCAGCAATCTAAATGAGATAAATGATTATTTTAAAAAACATAAATTGCCCAGATTAACAGAAGAGCAAATTGAATACTTAAATAACCCCATCTCGGAAAAAGAAATTTAACAAGCCATCAATGAAAATCTCCAGGGCCAGATGGATTTACAAGTGAATTCTGTCAAATATTTACAGAACTGTTAATTCCAACACTATATAGACTATTTGGGAAAATTGGAGGAGTCCTCCCAATTTTTTTTTATGATACAAATATGGTTTTGATACATAAACCAGGAAGAGCCAAAACAGAGAAAGAAAATTATAGACCAATTTCGCTAATTAATATAGATGCAAAAATTTTAAATAAGATTTTAGCAAAAAGAGTACAGTAACTTATCACGAGAATAATACATTATGATCAGGTGGAATTTATACCAGGAATGCAGGGCTGGTTCGTATTAGCATTATTGATCATATCAACAACAAAAAAAAACTAACAGAAACCACATGATTGTCTCAATAGATGCAGAAAAAGCTTTTGACAAAATACAACACCCATTCCTCTTGAAAATACTGCAGAACATAGGAATAAATGGAACTTTTCATAAAATAATAAGCAGTATCTACCTAAAGCCTTCAGCAAGCATTATATGCAATGGAGATAAGCTAGATTCATTCCCAGTAAGATCAGGGTGAAACAAAGGGGCCTATTATCACCACTATTATTGAATATGATACTAGAAATGTTAGCTGTAGCAATAAGAGAAGAAAAAGAAATTGAAGGAATTAGAACAGGCAAAGAAGAAACCAAGTTATCACTCTTTGCAGATGATATGATGAGATACTTAGAGAATCCCAGAAATTCAAGTAAAAAACTACTTGAAATAATAAACAACTTTGGCAAAGTTGCAGGTAACAAAATAAACCCACATAAATCTTCTGCATTTCTATTTATTATTAACAAAGCCCAACAGCAAGAGATAGATAGAGAAATCCCATTTAAAGCTAGGGTAGACAATGATGAGGACCAGGGGAGCCTCTCATGCCCCAGGTGAGACTGAACATTGCCTTGAGACCATGTTAGGTTCTTCTGGTAACCTACAGGTAGGAGGAGTAAGGGCTGTTTTTCTGTCGCTAGGAACTAAGATGCTGAGATTCATGGCCAGTGCCTGGAGCACTTCTGCTAATGATGATGATGATGATGGTGGTGGTAGTGAAGATGATGATGATGGTGATGATGATGAACCATGCCCTAGAATTCTAAAGACTGTTCACTCATTCCTTCCTCTCCTTGCAGGACTTTCAGCCCTGCAACATCACAGAAAGAATATTGGTATTAAAACAGTTTTGTGTGTTCTTAGGTCTTATTTTTGATTTTTGTCAGCAGGGAGCAGTATGACGCCACTGAATGTGCTGCCCACTCTTCCAAGGAAGGTCAGTCCTGCCCTCCTCCTCTGAGCCAATTCTCAGCCAAGTTCATTGTTTGTCTGCTGTCTAAGACATAATAATTTGTGGTCAAAACCAGCAGACTTCCCAGCCAACTGCACGGTGCGATTGGAATGAGAAACATTCGTCCCTTTATTGTTCTCTGCGTGGATTGTCAGGTGAGTCTCTCACCCATCTTGGGGTGAGAGGCCCTGGAGAGTTCAGAGTTTGACACAATCATCATTATTTCCTTAATCCATACCTAGAAGCAATACATTACACTATTGAGCAAAACACTCTTCTGTGTTAAGCCTGGAGATAAGAGAAATGGCAGAAAGATTCATTACTGATATTGCCAGGAAAATTAGCTGGCAGTATGGTAAAAAAAAAAATAAAGCAGGGGAGGTTGGGGCCTGCCCTGGAAGGTGAAGCTGTGATAGAGCCCCACCAAAGTACAGCAGTGAATACTAAAGAGTGAATCACCACACATCATAATTAGGGGCATGGGATGTTTATCTTAACAATAGAGAACAGATGAAATTTAATTATTAAATAAAGGAACTACGGGGGTCAGACGATCCCATTAACAATAATAACTTCAACAGCAGAAACCTACTAAAGGTTTGAACCCTCAGACTGGGGTTTCCTAAAAGCTAGCTAAAAAGGGGATCTTTACCACGGAGACTGCCCTGGGGCCAGAGATTTGGGGACAGCACTGGCCCTCCCTAGATAAATGAAAGGCCAGTGGATTTATCACCTTCTGTTAGGCTCACCTCTTGACCATCATCAGGTTATCATCATCATCAGAATGGCCATTGATTGGCTGCAGGCCTTGTCGAGTTCTTCATTCTCAGTGCCAGAGGCTGACTGGCTGTGATCTCAAATTCATAGGAAACTGAGGCCCAGGGAGTTTGAATGCCTTCCTCAAGGTCATGGGGGAAAGGGACATCAAAGCTGGGATCTGAACTCGGGTCCTCTGATTTTAAAGTCAGTGCCCTTTCCACGGCATCACTGAGGGAGCACCTTCACAGATGCTAGCTGGAGAGGGAGATGGGATAGTGAAGCTACTAGACAGACAGCCTCAGTCCAGCGGGGAAGGGATGACAGTGGTACCTAAACATAGGCTTATTGGGAGGATGCAATGAGATCATTCATGCAGAGCACTTCAAGACATATATGGATGTTAGCTCCCATGATTTTTAGAATAACCCTGGGTGTCTGTAGAAAGAGCAGGCAAGATCTCCACTGGTGGAAAACTCCTCCTCCCTACCCACCTGACATCACACAGCAGATAGGAAGTGTCTGAGACAGGATTCAAACTCAGGTCTTCCTGGTTCTGACTGACTGCCCAGGAAGCAAAGAAAGTTGGAGTAGAAGCAGGTCAGAGCCCCCACACCACTGGAAAAAGGTTCTGTACACACAACTGGGCTAATGAACAACTGAAAACAGAAGGAATGAATTATGAGGTAGGTGATGGGCAACTGTGGGCCATGGTGTATGGTGCTATTGACCCAAATTCAGGCAGATCTGAATTCAAATCCAACCTTAAGAAAGTCTCTATAGGACCCTGGCTAAGTCGTTTAACCTCTGTCTCAAACAATCCAGACAGGGTTGTTGTAAGAATCTCCCTAATCTTAAAGTCCAATGTCCAAATGAACCTCAGTGATTATTGAACTGCTGGGGCTTCTGGCAGGTAGGGAGTCTATATCTGTAAGTAAGGTTTGAGTTGTTGTTTAAGGTGAAGTGCAAAATTAACTTTTGAAGCATCCTTGGGTAGAAACGTCCATCAATCTGGCTCAGGAAGAATCCACAACATCTCAGGCACATTCACTCTGCCTTGGGTGAACCTGCAGACTTGGGAGCCATGATGTATCACCAACTGGGCCCCTTTCCCCCTGTCCATTGTCCATAGTATAGGCACTGGCTTCACCCCAAGAGAACCCCAATCCTGAGATAGAATTTCAGAGACTTTTGTGCTTATCTCTCCCCTAATTCCGGCCTCATCTTGGCCAGGCAATTAAGTCTGGGAATGATGGAACAGGACGTCCTGCCTTGACTGCTGGGGGAGGGTGTCCTTTAAGAAGCTGCTCCCCAAGAGAAGAGCTAGACTGGGTACCGAGGGCATTGTCTGCAATGCCCCAAAGAAGTCATCGTTGGAGAGATGAGAGCATCTGAGAGGGACAACCCTCAGCAGACACCCCAGAGCTGTGACATTGTCCCTCAGAACTTCCTCACTACTGTCTGTGTCTCTGTCTTTGTTTTTCACCAAATGAGATATTTGTAAAGTGCTTGGCCCAGTACTGGTACTCAGTAGGTCTTGCTACAGTTACCCCTTGCACATCGGGGAGTTAGGGGTGAGCTGCTGCCTCCTTCCATCTGGAATATCTCTCTGAGAAGTTTTGGCCCATCTTTTGTGCCAGAGAAACTGGATTTTTTTCTTTTTCTTTAATTGGGTATTTACAATACCTTATTGTAAAATTTGGGTTAAGTATTTCATCACAGGCTCTGTGCCTCCTGCAGCTTCCACAAAACTCCTCCGAGAGTCCCATTTAATTTCTTATGCTGACCCGAGAAATAACAAAACAGTGATGGGGAAAGTTGTGACATATGAGGGAGAACTGGCAGTGCTTTTCCTTCCCTCTCTCCCCTTCTATCAAATCAGAACATCTCTGGTTGTTTCAGGGCTGCACCAGTGCCTTTCACCTAGTCAGGGCTTCATCATTGATTCCAACTGAATCCAAGCTTTCTCAGGCCCTGAAGTCAACCTCCAGAGTGGGTTTGATGCTGGTAGTCAGGCTGTGTCCAGCAGACATTCTAAAGTATTTATGTGTGTATGTGTGTGTATATGTATGTGTACGTGTGTGTATGTGTGTGTGTACGTGTGTCGGGGGGGAGGGGGTGGACAACAGAAAATGGAAGCAGGAAAGGCCCATGATGCCTTGGGCTGGACTCCTGAGGCCACACTGAAGACAGCTGGAAGGTCATGCCTTTCCCATGGCCAGCTCAGTGATCATAACCACAGCTGCTCTAGGCCACCCGGTCATTCTGGATTGGTGTCTCACTGGCAGAAACAAAGCATTTATGGAAACAGGTTGGTGCCCTGGCTCAGTGGACAAGGAGGCTGAGCCAGCACTGGTCATCCTTGTATCTTAGGCTATGGGGTAAGGTCAGAGTCCTCAAGGGGCAGGGAGAGGCATCACCACAGCCCAGTGCAACTTTGGGATTGTCTCCCTCCACCCCCCTCCACCCCTCAGCTCACCAGAGCTGGAGCAGTGGGTCCAAACTGTCTCCATCTGCTCCAGGAGCCCAAGGGTGCATATCTGGTTATCTATTGCCTATCAATGGGATCTCCTTGTGGGGCACTTCCCCTACTCAGGTCACCCCAAAGTATTGCAGCTGGTTTAGTAAGAGGGACAGGTTCTACCTCTGGGCAATGCAGAGGCCAGAGGCCTGCAGTCAAGAGAGAAAGGACTCCCCATCAATTCTTCATCCTCCAACACTCACACACTCTTTGAACCTGGGGGCACAGGACCAAGTCCCAGGAAGGAAGGATGAGAACCCTGAGGTCCCCTGTCTGAGTGGGAAGAGAGGGCAATACTTCTGGGACTGAAACAGAGCCTGCTGGGAGATCCCTGTCATCCCTGCCTAGCGAAGAAGGATCCCTGCTGCCCCAAGTGAGGAATGGCCAGCAGGCATCACTGTGTCCCTGGACATGAGCCCTGGATGCCCGTTGGCTGCAGGATGTAGACCTGGGAATGGGCATGTATCTGCCAGAAAAAGTGAAACATACTGGGTGTAAACCAGCACGAGGAGCCCAACTCCACACATGGAAGGTACCCCTAACTATGCCATGCAAAGCGGGCCCACTTCAGAAAAGGAAGAACCACAATTTGAGGCAACAAATAGGAAGGATTCTGTTCCTGAGGCAGCTGCCCAGGGTCCTCAAAGGGTGGAGCTGTCCGCAGTCAGCAGGGGTCAGCTAAGGACAGTCACCACAACACTGCGTCTCCAGCACCCATCTAGGACAGGAGAAGCAGATAAGGTGAGAGGAAGCTCAGCCCCGGGGGCCTCATCTCCAGCTGATTGAGTCTCCAGGCACCTGGAGATCCGATCCTTTTCCTTACTGACCTGGGGCTCTCAGAGGACTGAATGGGACCCCTGCGTGCACCAAGAACAACTGCCATGGGCAAGTTGGGAACAAGTGATGCTCCAGCGGAGCAGAAACTCGCCTCGTCCCCTGACTCAGACCTCTCCTAGGGTCCAAATCATCTTCTCACAAATGCCAGGGTGAACTTATGAAAGCACAGTTTAGACAAGTCATTCCTTTGCTCAATAAACTCCCGTTCCTTCTTACTGTGTCTAGACAAGGTGCTTAGCCTGTTTTGGACTCCACTTTCTCATCTCGGAAGTAAGGATAGTAATGGTATCTGACTTGCCAGGTTATGAGATCTAGATAATGCACATAGGGTGCAAGCCTTTGTCTTGGTATTCCCCAGGGTTTGTCACGTGCCTGGTGCATCTGACGCATGATAAATGTCTCTGAATTGATTAGAAGAAAGAGGAAAGCAGCCTTCAGGTGAGGAATCGAAACTTCCAGTTTGGGAAGGACTCTATCTGCGTGTAATGGGCAGGCTGGCACTCAGCTGGAGCACACAGAGCCCCGGTGGATGCCCTGGAAAATTGTTCAGCCTGGTTGTGCCCCCTGCTTCTCTACTATTCGGAGAAACTTGACACAGGAACATTTCAGGACAGTCAAGGCCGCCAAGATCTTCCCAGACACAAGCTTGGACTTGGGATGGTCTAGTGCCCTCAACTGAAACCTGCCACTCACTCGGCTCTTTCTAATGAGATCAATAGCTTCATCGACTCTGCTCTGCAGCCACACCAGGAATATGGTGAAAGGCCCCTTCAAGCTTCCCTAGCGTGCCCCAATGTTGGCAGGTTTAACTCACTTTTCAATAGTTTCCAGGGAACTGCTGGGGCTGGGCAGTTTTCCCAGCACAAGTTCATGTGTGATTCAGCCCCACATGGGTTACAGAAACAAGGTTTCGGATTCCTGGATCACAGAAAAGGGGCCGGATAGCATTCATGGAATTCAGACTCCCATTGTCTAAATGAGGAAAGAGGACCAGATCATGCCTCTCGTCATCCACAGAGCCAGAGCTAGAACCCAGAACTCCTAACCCCCAGAACAGGACTCTGTCCCCCAAGCTTCCTTCTCTCTAGGAGGAGTCACATTGCCAAACCAAAAAGCCAAATTGCTAAAGTCTTACATTTGTTTAAAATATTCAAGAGAATGTTTTCATAGAAAACCACTTAGAAAAAGAGCCATTTTTCTTGGAAAATTCTCAGTTTGGTTTGGAAGAACATCTCGGGCTGTTTCCCTACTGAGAAGTGGAGAAAAGTCTGGGGTTGGGTGGGGGACACTTTTTGGGCTCAGAGAGTTAAAGGAAAGAATATCACAACCGAACTCTGTCCTCCCCCTCATGCGTGCATATCTATCTACCCAGGGAGCTATGCAAAGTCTCCGAGCTTGCTGGGACAGATTCCAATGGGAAAACAAGGTAGGATGACATCTTGGGTTCTAGAAGATGACAAAACAAAGGATATGTGGTCTGATCCTAATTCACTCCAACAGAATGATTCTGTGTGATGATGGCCCCCGCGAAGGGGAGAGATGTGTCCGTGTGAAGAAAGTCGCTGCTAAGTCTGAGAGATGCCAACTCCATTAGCCACGCTACAAGAATCAGAAGAGGACAAGACTGAGTCTCCTGGCCACAATTATGTATCTTTTCTGACTTTTGGGAGTTGCTGGACTCCTTTGAACTCTTTATCTTAACCCCAGAGAAATTGTCTGCCTATGAGATCATTTTAGCCTGGTTGTTTACACCTACTCAGGACCTTCCACCACCCAGGACGGAGGATAGAGTACATCACACCTCCTCAGCCTCCATTTAAGAAGGTTGCCCATCACTCCTCCTTCTTCTCCTTTTCCTCCTCCTTTTTCTTCTCCTTCTCCTCCTTCTTTTTCGTCTTCTCCTCCTCCATGGTTTTGATGACTGCTGCTTTACAATATAGTTTGAGATTGATTCCTTCTTTGTTTCCACCTGTTTTTATAATTTTGCTTTGTATTCTTAATCCAAATAGATATCATTTTTTATTAAGTTCTATAAAGGATCCATTTAACAATTTGATAATTTGATAATTTTATGGTATATCATTAAAATGATAATATTAACTTTGGTAATATTATCATTTTAATATTATTGGCACAGACCATCCATGTGACTTGAATATTTATCTACTTATTTAAGTTGTTCTTTATTTAAGTAGCACTTTGTAATAGACTCTACATATGCCTTTTAGCTATTTTGGTGGATTGACTCCCAATACTTTATGTATCTTGTAGCTATTTGGAAAGAGATTTTTCCTTTCTATTGTTGATTTGTGACTTTTATGACTGTTATTATTATGTAGAAACTGATTTTTGAGAATTTATCTTGTAACCTGCAGCTTCTTGTCTCAGTATCTTTGCTGATTCCCTAGGACTTTCTGAGTGTGCCATGATCTTATTAGCAGGCAGTTCTACTTCCTCTTTATCTATCTTCGTATTTCTAATTTCTTTTTCTTGTCTTATTGCTTTTGCCAGAATTTCCAGAACTATATTAGATCACAGTGGGGAGAGTGGACATCCTGGCTTTATTCACATGTTTATTGTGAAAAGTTTCTGGCATATCTCTATTGCATATAATGGTTGCTTTTTGTTTTAAATTTATTTTATTTTATTTATTTTCAGTGTTCTACAATCACTACCATATAATTTAGATTTTTTTCCCCTTTCATCCCCCCTACCTTCTCCTCCCTCCCCGAGACGGCATACAATTTTATATAGGTTCTACACATACATTCCTATGTGAACATACATTTCACTATAGTCATGCTGTGTAGAAGAATTAAAATGAGTAGGAGAAATCATGTAATAAATCAAAATGTAATATAAAAGAAAGTGATCTGCTACATTCTGGGTATTAAATTTTTTAAATTATTTCTTTAAAAGGTCCTTCTGTGCCTCTGCTTTGCAAGTTTCTTAACCTAAACTGTTGTATTTTGTGAACGGCTTTTTGTGTGTGTGTGTGTGTGTGTGTGTGTGTGTGTGTGTGCTGTGTGTAGTTGGGTTCATCTTTTTTTACTCCAATGGCCTCAGTCTTCTTGGTTTACTTCATTTACCATTCGTGGTATCATCATGACCACCTCCCCTGTGGCCCCTGGTGTAGTTCACACCGAGCATACTGCTGTGGATGGGAAGGGTGGAGGTGGAGATGCCTTGCCTCTCTCTTCCTGTCACACATTTCAGTCCACCAGATGGAATTCCTTCCCATGCCAACCAGCCACCTGGGAGCTGCACGTGTGGCTCTAGGTAAAAATACTGTGTTTCTTATGCCTGGAGATGATTGTGCTCAGGAATGAACGAGGTCACTAGAAGGAATGTCAGGCCAGAGCATGCTCCAAAAAGGAAAGGGGGGACAGGATGATGTTCCACTCACTGGAATAACTGGCCTTTCCCAAGCTCTCTGCCAACATTATCTCCCTCCACTCTGTGAGGAACTGGGAGAAGAAAAGGGAAACCCATAGAGAACTGGAGGTCAGTGGTCATCCCTTGAAGCAGTCTTCCTGGCCAGCATCTGCATTTGGGGTCCTGATGGTGGGGCAAGCGATGGAGTAGTTTTTCCATAGGATTATTTATGGGGATTGTTGCAGAACCATCCCTCTATCCCTGGTTTGAATCCCACTTGGTCACAATAAGTGATTTTTTGGATAAGTTGTCATAGTGTGTTTGACAGGATTTTGTTGAAAATTTTCGAATCAGCATTCTTGAGTGATATTGATCTATATCTTCTCCTGTTTAATTCCCCATGTCAGGTGTTGGTTCCACATTGTCTCACAAAAGGATTCTGGTAGGTGCCTTTTCTAGCTCTGAGAATCCTATAACTCTCCTGTGTTCTCTCTCTGCATCAGGACCAGGAGGTTTTTTCTTCCACGCTTCCTTTGCAGCTGTATCTATTCCTTTCCAGAGATCAGGTTAATGAAGACTTCAATGGGGCCTTTGGACAGTTCAGGTACTTGTGAAAGTCTTCATCGATTTCTGGGTTTCTGTTAGCACAGAACTGCACAGAAGTTCTTCTGGAACTTCTGGAGGCTCTGACTTCCTCTTGCCTATTTCTGTTTTGCTTGATATGATTTTCTTCTCTTTTTTTAAAAATCAGATCATCTAAGGGTTAATCAGTTTTATTAGCTTTTTTTTTTCAAAGCACCAGCTTTTAGTTTATTTATCACTGCTATGAATTTTGGTTTCTAACTTAGATATTTCTTCTTTAATTTTTAATCTTTTCCGAGTTTGGGAGTTTTGCTCCTGAGCTCTTTTTTCCTTCCTGCTTTTATTTGACTTCTTAATTCTTCCCCTCTTTCCCCCCTGCAATTTAAGTTGTCTGGGAGATTCCCCCTTTCTCTTCTCCCTTTATTTTATTCATTATTTTTTAATGTCATTTCCTTTTTGTAACGAATCTTCCTTTCCCCCATTTTCTTCATGATTTTCCTTTTTGTCTATTCATTCTTTGATTCACTGCCATAATACCTGGCTAGTCCTTCCTCATCCTCCAGATCATTCATGGGATTAGGGCTTTGCCGGTGCCCTTTGGGGGACCCCCTTCCAAACAGCTCCTGGCATTGATTCTTCTCGTTCCTCACTCTTGGAAATACCAGTTCCTACAACTGAAGGACAGGCTGCTGCTCTGGGTGCCCCTTGTTATTGGCCAGTTTACCCTTTGTTTTGAAATCTCTTCCCTGAGTCCAGGCCATCTCATTCTTCTGGGGACAGGTTGCCCCCAAGAACCTTGATTTCCCTTCCACCGAGGCAGGAGGAGCAGTCTTCCCATGGACAACACTCATTGCAACCTCCTCGACGCTCTTTAGAGCCCTTCCTCTTGGAGCATCCCTAAGCGGAACTCCTTCCCCGCTGGCCAGCCCTGGAGCAACATTTCCCCCATCTCCCCATTCTAATCCTTCCCCTTTCTTTGGTAAATCCTCTTCTTCCCCAGAGGCTACAGGAGCTGTTCTCCCATCATTCTCAGGGTTCCTTCTGTGTTCCCCTCTACCTTCTTCCTCCTCCACCCCTTTGTACTCCCTCTCTTTTGTGATTTGCCCACCCCCTGCACCCCTACATGCTGTCTCACCCCCCATGCACATTCACACTCACACACTCACAACACACCCCCATACACATGCACACCCCCATGCACACTCATATACAGACATACCCACACGTGCACACACACACACAATACACACCTACACACACACACACACACACACACACACACACACACACACACACACACACGGACACTTATATGCACTGCCCAACTGATGGAGACTCTGACCTCAAAGAAAGAGAGTCTGCATAATTAATGCCTTCCTTCCACAGTGAGGGTTTTCAAACTGCCTGACTTCAAACCTGGATCTCTGTTCTCCATTTCAGTGTCAGTGCAAAGATGGTGGTGAAGATAGTTCAGCAGGCAGAGCCTGTGGAGGACTTTCCTTGATAAGATTCTTTTTAAAGGGCCCTTTGTGTCTTTCATCCTGCCCTTGGAAGCCTCTTGTGTCTGTCCTCTGGGGCTGTGGGCCAGGGTCACCTCTGGGACCAGCCTGACCCCAGCACAACCTCTGGGCCTTTGCTTTCGCTTGAGCCAGGTGGCATGGCTATCCAGCTGGTCCTGAAGGCAGCCCTGGACATTCAACCCCCACATCTCATGGACTTTTTTTGTTTAACTGGCCCTTTCCAGCCCCAGGGTCCGGCTTTGGTGAGATGCTTGAGTCCTGCCCATGACCACACAGAAACTGTGGTCGTGGGTCTCCCCACAGATGCATCTCTGGCCAAATGTCACACTCTGTTTATGTCTGCTGAACTTTTCAGTGGGAAGCTTGCTTACTTTGGCAGGAACATTATGCAATAATATTATTTAATGCAGCAGTAGAGAATGCCCTTTCTTAGCTTTCCCTGAAGCAATGAACTACCTGGCCCCTGCTTTCACCCAATTCACTTTGCAACCGGTGCCAGAGGCTCCTAAAATGCAAGACCTCTCAGAATGGTCTGTCAGAGCCCCTGGTAAGAGGCTGCATTCTCCCCTTCTGGATAAAATGTTCAAGACCTGGATTTCCAGACTCAGTACTCTGCCTCCTGGCACTCCCCTGGCACTCCTTAACCCTTTGGGAGCTTAAGGGAGTCAGTGTTTAGCTCACCCCAACGGACACATCCTGTACTACAATGGGGGCCCTCGTTTCTATTAGCCTGGGATGGTGAGCATTGGTGGAAGCCACCCCAAATCTTCCATGTTCCCTGGGAAGTCAGGACAGAGGCTTGGGTTACAGACGAGCTGGGATTTATTCTCCCCTCCCAGGTCAGAGCATCATCAAAGACTGGGGCCTTCCCTCTATCAGAATCACCTGCTCCCCTCCCTGATCTCTGTGTCCTAACCACCAAACACCAGACCAGGAGACCTTTCCTCCCCAGAGTCCTCTTTGCGGGACCTATTCTACCATTTACAGGGGTAGGTCCATGAGCCTAGGGACATCAGCATGTGCCCTGGGTCTTTTCCTGTGATGCTATGAAAGTCTGAGTCATCACCTGCAGCCTCCTCAAAGCCCCTCATTTCGGGCCCCCTCTTTCTCATCCCCTTGGACTTCTGCAAGGTCAGGTTGGTGGTCACGTGCTTGCTAGGGAGGGAGCCTGAGACTGGATTCTGGAGGCCCTGGTTTCAAATCCTCCCTCTGTTCATGATTGGATGTGGGCCCCGAAGCCCTGAATTGCTTCCCTTCCCCAGACTTCACCTTTCTCATTTACTAAGTGGGACTGAGGTGCTCCGAGCTCCAGTCATCTTCTCTGCCTTTCTTGAGGGATGCAGGGCCCTCTCTGGGCCTCAACTTTTTCATCTGTAAAATGGAGACAAGCTTCTGAGTTTCCCCAGGGCCCAGAACTCTCTTGTCTCAAGGCCTTGCAGAGTCTGGATTTTTTGTCTGCCTCAAGCACATAGGGATTTAGCAATACAGTCGTCTTCATCTGTCCTTTCCCAGGGCCCAGGAGCAGATGGTTACCTGAGGCTCAGATAGCTCCAGGCAACCTCCAGCGACCAAGAGAAGTGTGCCAGCTGCTCTTGGCCCTAGGCTTTGCCCTGTCCTTCCACAGACTGTCAGATGGGAACCCTTGGGCACTTGAGTATTCAGTGGGAATATGGAAGTCAGCAGAAGTATGGAAGAGACAGTTTGCCAAATGCAAGGTTCATGCTTCCTCGACTCACCTCTACAATCCTTCTGTTGAAGGTGGTGAGACCACCAGAAGCAGAGGAGGGTGATGTGGTTCAGTGGCTAGATCCCAGGATTGGTAGTTAAGGAAGCCCAAACTCTGTGAGACTCAACCACCCTCTCAACTAAATGGGAATAATAATTATTATTAATACTAGCAATAACTCCTCCTACCTCACAGGGCTGTTGGGAGATCAAAGGAGAGCAGGTGTGTTTGGCAAAATTCCAGAGCCCCATGAATAGGAGGCTGACTCATTATCATAATCCTCCCACAGCAGTCCCTGATCCCAGCCAATAAAGCAGGTGAGGATCAATTGATCTGGCTGCCCAGGCAGCGCTGACCACCCCCTTCAGCTGTGTGCCCAATGCATGGCCAGTGAACAAGTGAAGAAGCATCCCCTGGCATCGCCTCTGGCTACCCATCCCCCTTGGGGGTTGTCTTTTCCATCGCAATGTTGGCTCCTGTGGGCAGGAGAATAATTCGTATAATTTTTTAAAATGGCAAACATAACAAGGTTGAGCTCTGATCAATGCGTCAACCAGCCATGATTGCAGAATATCAATGAGGAGAAAGGCAGCCACCTCCTGCCCGAGAGGCTGGTTCCAACATGCAGAATGAAGAACCCAGTTCCAGCAGAGCCATCCCAGGGTTTTGTTGGACTCTGCATATTTGTTAAAAGGGTTTTGGGGGTGGGGGAGAAAAATGAATGGGTGTTAATTGAAAAAATAAAATTTACTTTTAAAAAGGCATCAATAAAACAAAAATAGCAACAGAACTCAGAGCTGATTTATTACAGCTAAAATCTAACATTTATGTGAGATAAATGTCATTTTCAGGGCCTCAGTCAAGTGATATCTTGTGGCACTTTTCTCTGCACGTACTAAAAAAATAGGGGGTGGTGGAATGTTTCCAGCAATTCATATGAAGCTCACTAGCCTATGCTCTAGAGACCCCAACTTCTGCCTTCATCCTTAATACGAGAGGATGTGCTGAAGCTAGGGAAGGAGACTGAGCCCCAGAGGAACACATGCCAAAGGGAGGCCTCTTTCTCTCTCTCTCTCTCTCTCTCTCTCTCTCTCTCTCTCTCTCTCTCTCCATCTCTCTCATCTCTGTCTCTCTATCCCTCTCTGTCTCTCTCTTCCTCCTCCTCCTCCTCTTCTCTGTCTCTGTCTCTGCTCATTCTGTGTCACTTTCCCCCCATTCTTTTCCCAATATCTACACACACACACACACACACACACACACACACACACACACACACACACACACACACTTTCCCCTCTTGGCTGTGCTGACTCACCTGTTGTCAGAGCTTGCTGGTGTGGGAAATAAGCAAACAGCCTGTGTTGATTTTCCAAGGTTTGGGCTATGTCTCTGTATTCTCTTGTGTGCACAGCTTTGTGAGGGTCAACATTATTGGGCCAGATCAGCTGTTTCTCTCACTTCATCTTCTGCTGTATAGTGGGGACTCCAGTGAAGATGGATAGTTAATAAAGTCTCTATGATATGAGGAATAGAAAAGGAATATGACCACATTGAGGGCAGGCACCGGTTTGGCTTTTGTATTTATATCCCTGACATTTAGTGCTAAGTGCACAGGAAGGTCTTGATAAATGCTTTTCTCCCTCCCTCTGTCCTTTCTTTCCTTCTTTCCTTCCTTCCTTCCTTCCTTCTTCCTTCTTCCTTCCTTCCTTCCTTCCTTCCTTCCTTCCTTCCTTCCTTCCTTCCTTCCTTCCTTCCTTCCTTCCTCCCTCCCTCCCTCCCTTCTTTCCTTCCTTCCTTCCTTCCTAGCACAACAGATGGGGGATGATGTTCAGGGAAGGGAGTTTTGGCCTCCATGAGTGGAACCTCCGTAGAACAGCTGACTGTCACACCCTTTCCAAAAACAACAGTGATTCCGACTTCATTTTTCTGTCCAGGGTAGAGGTGACCAGCTGCATGGGACGTGGAGTCTAGCCTGGAGCTTGCTGGTCCTGGGGATTTAGTTCTCACATTCATTAATCAGGTCAACTCAGCCCCACTGCCAGCCTGCCAAAGCCTAGAAACCAGGTCATGGGCTCAGTTCATCCAAGAGGTGCAGACACCATCAGTTCTGAGGAGTCTTATCAGGCCTGACTTCCTGAAGGAGGAAGCATTTAAAGACTGGGCAACAGTTGAGTGAAAGCCAGGTAGAAGAGGTAGAGACCTAAAACCAGGAGACATGGTGAGTAAAGGGGTAGGGGCAGTGAGGATGTTCCTTGTGGGGCTCCATCCACAGCCTCTGCCCTTTCCCCTGTAGTAGATCCATCCCTGCCTGGTCCCTGACCACCCTCTTTCTGCCCTCTTGCTGCATCATCAGGACCTTTGAGCTTCCACAGATGCTGGGAATCCCCTCACAGACTAAGAAACTGTCTTCTCTCTCCCCATAAAAGTCAAGATATTGAGAGATTGGCTTTTGAGTGAAGGTGTTAATTGGACTGTCATTTAACCCCCATTGTAATGCCCATGCCCAAGATGGAGGTGCAGGGTCTTCTTGACTTTGACTCCAGCTCCATTGGGCACTGCCTACTCTTCCTGGGCATCCTGGCACATCTCCTCGGGTGGCTGGACAGTGGAGGGCAGGACTCAGAAACACAGTAGCCATCTTCTGTCACTTGGAAGGCTCCTGATAAAAGGCTCATTGATTGGAGCAGTGGCAGAGCTCTATCCTTGGAGTCAGGAAGACCCAAGGGCAGATCTGGCCTCAGGCACTTCCTAATTGGGTGACCTTGGGCAAGCTAGGCAGACCTCTCTGCCTCAGTTTCCTCATTTGTAAAATGAGCTTGAGAAGGATATGGCCAACCCTCCAGCATCTTTGCCAAGGAGGGGGTCATAAAGAGTCATATGTGGCCAACACAACTGAACAACAATATATACATGTTCATCCTTTTGGCAAAGGCCTCATCTGGGCCCAGAGGGGAGATCTGAGAGTCACTGGGATTGGGGGAAAGGGGAGGAGTTCATAAATTCTTCCTAACAATGAATGTTGTTTAAGGCAAAGCCTCACCATGGTTCAGGCACAAGCCTGAAAGAGTCCTTTGAGAGCCTGAGTGTGGAGGGCCAAACCCTCTCCTTCCCCACCCAAGAAGAAGCCTCTGTTCCCTTCTCCTCATTCAGGGATCCTGTCCTTAACTCTGCCCCTATGGGAGCCATGCACACCAAAGGTGACACTGACCAGGGCCAGTGTTTGAGGTTCTGCTAGAACTAACAACCCTGAGGGATCTTCCATGAGGGTCTAGCAGGGACCCCCTGCCCTTTCAGTGCTCAGGAAACTGTACTTCCCCTGGCAATGTCCACAAAGCTGGGTGGGGTTTGGTGGGAGCCACGGAAGGAGCCTGTTGGTCAGTCCAAAGTATTTCTTAACCACACTTTGAGGCAGGAAGACAGCTTGTCTCCAGTCTTCTCTTTTCCAGCGGTGCGGGGGTCAAGGCTCTGGGTCAAACTCATCCTCTGCTGGATGCTCAACAATTACACCACAGTGACCCAGATGTTCTGGGAGGGCAAAGGCAGTATCCTGCACATCAGTCACTCCCATCCCTATGAGACTCACAACTTTGTCTTTGGCTTAGGCGACCAGAACTCCAATGACCTTCCAGGTGTGACTGTGAAAAGTGATATTCTCACCTTGTCCAGAAAGAAACTCGAATTCCTCACCAGAGTAACTGAGATGCCTCACCTCTGTCAAGTGGAGGGAAGGAGTGTGTATGGAACTCAGAAATGGTAAAAAAAAAAATGTTAAAAATTGTTTCTATCCCAACTGATAAATGGTCAAAGGATATGAACAAACAGTTTTCAGAGAAAGAAATTAAAGCTGTCTACAATCATATGAAAATCACTATTGATTGGAAAGATGTGAATCAAAACAACTCTGAAGTACCACATCACACCTATAAGATTGGATCCTAACATGACAGAACAGGAAAAAGATGAATGTTGGAGAAAATGTGGGGGAGTTGGAACACTAATTCATTGTTGGTGAAGCTGTTTGCTGATCCAGCTATTCTGGAGAGCAATTTGCAATATGCCCAAAGGGCTATAAAATTGTGCATACTCTTTGACCCACCTGTTTATAGCAGCTCTTTTTGTGGTGGCCAAGAACTGGAAATCGAGGGATGCCCATCAACTGGGGAATGGCTGAATAAATTGTAGTGTGTGAATGTGGTGGACTACTGCTGTGCTATAAGAAATAACAAACAGGTGAACTTCAGAAAAACCTGGAAAGACTTATGAACTGATGCTGAGTGAAGTGAGCAGAACCAAGAGAACATTGTACAAATTAACAGCCACATTATATGAGGACTGTTTCTAATAGACTAAACCCTTCACATCAATTCAAGGACCTAAAACATTCCCAAAGACCTCTTGAGGCAAAATGCCACCCACATCCAGAGAAAAAACTAAGGAGTTGGAATTCAGAATGAAGCAGAATATTTTCTCTTGTGTTATGTTATGTTATGTTAGTTATGTTATGTTGTTATGTTATGTTATATTATGTTTTGTTTTTCTCATGGTTTTTCCCATTCATTTTACTTCTTCTATGTAACATGACTAATGTGAAAATGTGGTTAATAAGAATGTATGTATACAACTCACATAAGATTGCATACTGTCTCGGTGAGGGAGAAAGGAAGGAGGGGGAGAAAAAAATTTAAAACTTATGGAAGTGACTGTTGAAAACTGAAAACAAAGTAATTTTTTTTAAAATGGACCAAATAAAAAAATTGTTTCTACATGTAACTGGGGGAGTAAGATATTAAGTTTAAATAATTATGATGCTAAAATGCCCCCAAGAAGACATTCTTAGTGTCCCCTTCCCCACCTGGTGCTCCCCAAACCCCCTTGCCCAATGAGTTAATGGACAAAGCTACCCCTCCCCATTGGGCTACACCCCCCTTCAGGTCTTTGCAAGGCAGTCCCCCAGGCCTGGTTTGCCCCCCCCCACACTGATAGCTCCCGGATTCCCATTGTCCTTCAAAGCTCAGGAGGGGGATCCCCCAAAAGGAATCTGCTTTTCCTGGTTTCCTTAGCTGTTGGCACTGATCACCCACTCAAAATGTACACACTGTGTTTCCAAAAAGAGGCCAGAGCACGTTTTAGTTTTTGTCCATGTTCCTGTTTCCTGTATAGATAGAGCTTTATATACAATATGCATTTAATAAATGTCTGTTGAACTAGAAGAAAAAAATCACCCTAAATCCTTCAGAGTCACCTCAGCAGCACCAGTCACTGAAGTAATTGGGGGGGTCCGTGGGCCTTTTGAAGTTGGACCAGCTTCCTCTGACTGGCGGCATTCATGGCTCTCATACACACTTATCCATTTAAGTAAGTGCCTTTCTCAGCAGGGCTTTGTCCACTGGGGAAAAAATGCCCTTAGGAAATATTTATTAGTGGATCTGATAGAGCAGACATGGCAGCATCCTGTATTCCTAGGTTCATGAACAGTGGCCAACTTTGCATTTAAGTAACTGCCTACTGATAAGAAGAGTGTGTGTCTGTCCCTGCGTATATGTATTCGTCTGTCTCTGTGTGTGTGTGTCTGTCTGTCTCTGGATGTGTCTGCCTCTGTGTGTGTGTCTCTGTGTGTGTCTGTGTGTGTCTATACAAAGCCCCCTCCCTGGGCAGGAGACTGTGGGAGGCTGGGCTAACAGACCTCCAAGGGCAATGAATCAAGAACCCTGAAAAGAAACATTGAAAGGTGTTAATGTAGTCAAAGGGAACATTCCCACACATTTTTTCTGACAAGTGAAATGCTAACACCAGGTGCCTGTGTCTGTTCCCTTGCAGCCTGAAGATTACAAAGATCAGAGAGAGGGGGCGATGGGTCAGAAAAGACCAGAGAGCCTGGGCCAGCCTCTGCTGCCCACTTCCATCACTGGACCATGCCCAGGTGCCCAGGAGGTCCCTTTTGACGGAGCTGCCCTCTGGGCCTGTACAGTGGAAGATAGGCCTGACCTGAACAAAGAGGGCACCAGATATGACCACCTGTCCATGCTCCCCAGGAAGAGAGTGACCCACATCTAGAGGCTGGTAGCCCTGGAAGGACAGGAAGAGAGGAGAAGAGGCCATCAGATGAGATTGCAGAGGAGAGGTCCCCAGGATTCCCCACAGCAGGCTGAGGGGTGGGGGCTCAGGCTGGGGATGGCCAAGATCAGAGACGGGAACAGTAAGTGAGCCCAAGGTCCCTAGTTGGGATCTGGGGGATCTGGGCTCAGTCAGGCCTCCCTGAGCAGGGCCTCCTGGGCTGAGCTGCCCTGGCCCGAGTCTCTTCCTCAGCCTCGGGCAAAATTGCATCCTCTCAGGTATTCTTGACCCTCGAGCTGACATGACAAAAATCCAGGATGAGTGACCCCACCCACCCACCACGTCCAAATCCCAAATCTGGGGCAGCTCCAGAGGGTCCTGGCAATGTCAGGAGAAGGGCAAGGAACTTTGGGCTTGGATTCTGGTTCTGCCATCCTCCCGATGGGAGGTTACTGGACTAAATCCCTTCTCCTCCCTTCAGGCTCCCCCTCCATTCCAGATTTTGGCTGCAGCAGTCCTGGAAGGACCAGGGCACCCTTCCAGCCTCCCGGCCCTAGAGGCCTGGATCTTTCATTTGACCTTGCTTGGTTGCTCTCGGTCTGTTCATTGAGGTGAAAGTAGCTGTCACCAATCTCCTAGAACCCTGAGATCAGACCCACAGAATGACTAGCCTAGAACCCAGGTCCATTGACTCAAGGCTGCAGAATTCTCTCCTCACCTGTTTGGACAACAAATAGTCTGGATTTCCTGGGTCTTTTCCCAGACAGTACAGAGTTCTGTCAAGCACCAGACACAGGCCCAGAAAATGCCCTCCTACCCTCCACCTCCACCATCAATCACCTGTCACTTCCCATGTCCCTCTGCCCTCCCCTCCATTTAGGGTCTACCTCAAAGCTACTCATGGGGCTTTCCAGGCTCTGGGACCCTCAGAGACCAAGGGTAGTGGGTGGGTCTGGATCGGGGTAGATCGTTGGCCAGGTGGGAGCATGCCTTTGACTACTCTGTCTCTCCTGGAAGCCCCTGGTTCTCTCAGGCCAGTCTCCAGTGGCTAGCCCTGTCTGTGTCTGCTCCATCTCTGAAGCCAGGCACCAGGCCCTTATACATTGTAGCTCCACACTTGTACCAACTTCCTTTCTTTTCTTTTTTATGTTTGTTTACTTATTTTTAGTTTTCAACATTCATTTCCACAGAATTTTGAGTTCCAAATTTTCTCCCCATTTCTCCTCTCCCCCCACCCCATTACCACTTGCATTCTGATTACCTCTTCCCTCAATATGTCCTCCCTTCTATTACACCCCTCTCTTCCCTTATCCCCATCTTCTCTCTTTTCTTGTAGGGCAAGATAGATTTCTATATGCCATTAACTGTATTTCTTATTTCCCAGTTGTGTGCAAAAACAATTCTTCACGTTTGTTTCTAATACTTGAGTTCCAACTACTGTCCCTTCCTCCCTCCCCACCCATCCCCACTGAGATGGCAAGCAATTCAATATATGCTATATATGTGTAGTTTTGCAAAAGACTTCCATAATAGTCATGTTGTGTAAGACTAACTATATTTCCCTCCATCCTATCCTGCCCCCATTTATTCTATTTTCTCATTTGACCTTGTCCCTCCCCCAAAGTGTTTACTTCTAATTACTCCCTTCTCCCATTTGCCCTCCCTTCTATCATCTCCCTCACCCAACTTGTCCCCTTCTCCCCTACCTTCCTGTAATGTAAGATAGATTTTCATACCAAAATGAGTGAGCATGTTATTCCCTCCTTAAGCCAAGTGTGAAGAGAGTAAGTTTCACTATTTCCCTCTCACCTCCTCCCTTTTCTCTTCCATTGAAAAAGATTTTTCTTGCCTCTTTTATGGTAATAATTTGTCCCATTCCATTTTTCCCTTTCTCCTCTCAATATATTCCTCTCTCACCCCTTAATTTTATTTTTAGATATCATCCCTTCTTATTCAACTCAACTTGTGCTCTCAGTCTATGTGTGTGTGTGTGTGTGTGTGTGTGTGTGTGTGTGTATGTGTGTGTGTAATCCCTCCAACTACCCAAATACCGAGAAAAGTCTCAAGAGTTACAAATATTATCTTTCCAGGTAAACAGTTCAACTTTAGAAGATCCTTTCTGATTTCTCTCTCCTGTTTACCTTTTCATGCTTCTCTTGATTCTTGTGTTTGAAAGTCAGATTTTCTATTCAGTTCTGGTCTTTTCATCAAGAATGCTTGAAAATCCTCTATATCATTGAATGACAATTTTTTCCCCTGAAGTATCATGCTCAGTTTTGCTGGGTAGGTGATTCTTCGTTTTAATCCTAGTTCCTTTGACTTCTGGAATGTCATATTCCAAACCCTTTGATCCTTTAATGTAGAAACCACCAGATCTGATTGCACTGATTATATTTCCACAATTCTTGAATTGTTTCTTTCTAACTGCTTGCAATATTTTCTCCTTGAACTGGGAACTCTGAAATTTAGCTACAACATTCCTAGGAGTTTATCTTCTCAGGTCTCTTTCAGGAGGTGATTGGTGGATTCTTCCAATATTTATTTTGCCCTCTGTTTCTAGAATATCAGGTCAGTTTTCCTTGATAATTTCATGAAAAGTGATGTCTGGACTCTTTTTTTGATTATGGCTTTCAAATAGTCCCACAATTGTCTCTCCTGGATCTATTTTCCAGGTCAGTTATTTTTCCAATTGATATTATATTCCATTTTTTCATTCTTTTGGTTTTGTTATTTTGTAATTTCTTCATTTCTCATAAAGTCATTAGCTTCCATCTGCTCCATTCTAATTTTTAGAGAACCATTTTCTTCAGTGAGTTTTTGAACCTCCTTTTCCATTTGGCTTATTCTTCTTTTTAAAGCATTCTTCTCCTCATTGGCTTTTTGAACCTCTTTTGTCAATTGAGTTAACCTACTTTTAAAGGTGTTATTTTCTTCAGCATTTTTTGGGGTGTCCTTTAACAAGCTATTGACTTGCTTTTTGTGATTTTCTTGCATCTCTCTTATTTCTCTTTCCAATATTTCCTCCACCTCTCTTAGTTGATTTTGCAAAATCCTTTTTGAGCTCTCCCATGGCCTGAGACCATTGCATATCTATTTTAGAAACCTCTGATGGTAAGCATTGTTCTTCTTCATCCAAAAGGATGGAAGAAAATACCTGTTCACCAAGAAAGTAACTTCTATAGTCTTATTTTTCCCCCTTTTTTGGGCATTTTCTCAGCCAGTTATTTGAGTTTTCAATCCTTTGTCAAGATGAGGGTGTACTCTAGGGACCTGCAAGTTCTCAGGTCCTCCAAGGTGGCACAGTCAAGGGAGAGGAGTTTACTCCTCTCCTGATCTGTGCACTGGTCTGGGAGCAACCAAAAGCTTTTCTGCCCACAATCTGCAAGTAGTAGAATTCCCTCTCCACAACCCCCTTCAGCTCAGCCACACCCCAGGACTGTGCACAGGGCTGAGATTCAGAACAGCTGCTCAATTCCCCCAGGGGCTTTAGGCTGAGGGCTCCACAAATGGATGCTACTACTGCTGCCACCTGGGGCCGGGGCTAGGGGAGGAACCTGCTCCCTTCTCACCCAGCTGAAAAAGCCCTCTCACTAGCCTTTGAAGTTGTCTTTGGGGTTTGTGGGTTGAGGGATCTGAGAACCTCTGCTGCTGCTGGGGATTTTGCCTCTGAGGCCTCTTCTGGTTCTGTTCTACCCACTGCCATGCAGTCACAGCTGGACTGTGCCCTGCTCCATGCTCTGTGTGATAGACCTTTCCTGTCCACCTTCCAGGCCACCTTAGGCTGGAAATCTCTTTCACTCTGTTGTTCTGTGGGTTGGGCTGCTCTAGAATTTGTTGAGAGTCATTTTGTACAGGTATTTTATGGGCTATAGGGGAAGAGCTGGAGTCTGTGAATCTTTCTATTCTGCCATCTGGGCTCCACCTCTTCTTGTACCAACTTTCACAGAAGCCCAGCTGGGCTCCCAGCTGAGGGCTTGACCCACCCCCCCCAACAAGAATGCACTAGCCTTAAGGAGCTCCCCTACCTCTCTGACCACTCTCTCCAGGAGGTGCTCCCATTGCCTGAAGCTGCCTATTGGTAAAGAACTCACTCCCTGTACCCCTACTTAACCCAGTGAGGGTAGGCCTCCTATTCCCCCACCTTCCCTCTTGATCTTGCAGCTACAAAAACCACTCAGACTCCAGGAGCCTGGTTCAGGTCCCTGAAGGGATCACACATTTCAAAAGACAAGGGACCCTCCATGGAGTCAGGGGGCCTTGGCCCCAACCCTGAAGGAGGCCTGGCAGAAGGGATAGGTGTGTCCCTGGGGAAGGTGCTGAGATCACACAAAGCCTCTTAAAGACTGAAGCCCAGCAGACATTTAGACTCTTGATCTATAACAGGTGGACACCTATGGTATTGTCCCATGATAAAGATTTACTGTAGTGCTCAGATCCGGGGTATTCTCTGTAGATGGTGAGGTCTGAGTGCTCATAGTTACAGATGACTCTGTGGTCATTACATCCAACCCAGAGCATTTCAGAGTCTCCTAAATGAGGTCTGTGATCTCCATTAGAGTTTAGCCTAACTGTTCACACAGAAAACCCTGGTGGTCACCAAAGGCCTGTGGAGAGGAGATTAAGAACCACAGTCCAATAGACCACTGATGAAACTCAGACATCTGTCTGGGACATACAATGAGCAGCCAGAGGAGCCTGGGCTGGATTGCCTTGGGGAAGTGGCTTTGAACAACCCCCAGCTTCTCCCTGCTGCAGAGGTCCACCTTTCAGAAGGCCAGAATTCTTGTGTTAGGGAAGGACCTGAAATAAAGATGGGCAGTTGGCAGATGCACCATAGACAAAGATTACACATGGCAGTGGAACAGAGATGTCACCAAAAAAGTGTGCTTGAAAAAAAGACCATGCTCTGGTCCAAGTCTGGGATGGCTGAAGGATAGCCCATCCACTCCTATGGAATCTTTGGGGTGTCAAGAGAGAGCAAGGTAGGTCCTCGACACACAGGATGAGTCCATGGGGAGAACTTGTCAGGGCTGTCCCCACAATTGTAGGGGATAGACTTATACATTGCTCTTCTAGAGCTACAAACTCACTGTTTGTGTACAGGAGGCATAAAGGAGTCATCAGCGTGTAGGTTGCTTATGACTTAGGGAAAGAGCCTGAGGCTCCCAGTCAGTAATTTCCATTTTTACCAGTGATGTAGATAAAACCCCTTGGCTTTGTGGTTGGTGTGTGCTCTGATGAATAATTGACCTTGTGGGAGCACCCTTGCCTTATGAAGTTGTTATCTCTTCCATTAGAGGGTGATTGGAACCTTTGCTAAAGGAAAGGATTTCTTCCTCCAGGGATGAACAATCACAGCAATAACTCCCAGTGAGGGAAATTTATGTGAGGCCAAATAAAACGTTAAGAGTTAATTCTGTAGGATTAAGGGATAACTTACAAGTAAATGATGATGTGTATTGACTTGTTCTACCAGACACCAAACTATAGGCTTTCACATTTCTAGTCATAGCACTAGCAAGGGTGGTACTTACCAATACACAGTGGAGATACAATGCCAAATGCCAGACAGAAAATCATGAAATGCATCCACTCATCTTTGGAGGTGATATCACCAGCACCATGCCAGCTCTGCTCGGGCCCTCTGCCTCCAGACACAATCAACTTTAGATAGATATTCAGGCATAAATGAGATGGGCAGAATGTGGGGACCCCCACCCAACCCTGACCCATGTGGACTTTGGGTACCTTCTGATCTGTCTCTTTGTAGCCTCAAAGAGTTCAACACAACTTGCCCAAGGATACACAAATAGGAAGGATCAGAGTAGGACAGAGCTTGTGAGAAAGGCCCTCAGTCTCCATCTGCTCCAGCCCATGGAGTCCGCCCATGACCACTGCTTCATTTGGAGGTCTCTGGCTGCAGAGATCCCCCAACACAGCAAATCCATCTGACCTTGTGAGGGAACACTGACCTCAACCCAGAGAGGACAAAGCATCGGGACTTTAGGTTTGTGTCCCTGAGGACACTGGAACATGACTTACCCCTTGTGCTTTCCTGGAGGGATTCCCTGAGAGCCCAGAACTGATACAGCTTGGAAAAGAAAACGGGTTTATTGAAAATGCCTCTGAAGAGTAGAGCCAGGCAGGGAGCTCTGGCCAGTTACTGGAGTCATGGGGAAGGGTGCTTCCTTCCTCTTTCTGTGCCCATGATGGAGCCTCTAGCAGCAAAGGGGACATCTCAGGAGTTGATGTGGAGCATGGGGGCCTCTGGCATCACCAGTCTCAGCCTGGCCCAGTTTGACTGAGAAACTTCCTGGCTGATGCCTCTGCCTGTGGATTCTGACCTGCCTCACTCCAGGGCACCCTCCAGGACACCTGTCCTTCCATCCAGGACACACACTGTATCTCTCTTTCTCTGCCTCTCTCCCTTTGTCTGTTTCTCTTTCTCTTTCTCTCTCTCTCTGTGTCTGTCTCTTTTTCTCTTTCTCTCTCTCCCTCTGCCCCTACACCCACATACCCACATACCTTCTCCCTAGGGCCGTTCTCCCCTCCTGAGCATGGAGGGGCAGGGATGCCCAGGTTTTCTCCAAAATCCTCAAGTGTTCATGGCTCATGGGTTCCACGCATTTGCACCAAGTTCCAGTGGGTGCCTCCTTCAAAGCTCTCACCACAGTCTCTACTTTCAGAGGTCACACCTGGGAAGGGAGTGAGGGCTGGGGGACACAGCACCTGAAGGCAAGAAGTGAGTGAAGCCCACACAGACTTCCTGGACTGCTGAAGCTCACAGTTTTTAAGGCCTTGCTTTGTTTCTCTTGGGCCCAGCGTCAGGTTCAATCTCCATCACTTGCCAAGAAGCCCCTCTCCCCTCGGGTCTGCAGAATCCTCTGGCCATGCCTTCTGACGAAGTTCCCCCTCCCCACACATAGACAGCTCTCCCCTGAAGGCTTTCCTACATCCTGTTGGGCAAAACATCTATTTTTAGGCAAAAGGAAGAACACTATATCAGGGTTCAGGGAAAGAATGATTTTTCTAAACAAATGACAACCATAAATAGCAGAAATTCATTCATCCCTATTCTTGATGTGGAGCATTTGTATCAGCAGAGGGAAGTCCCCTATGAGGGAGGGGAAGAAATCTGTCCATGGGAGCACCTCTGCTGCTTCCTTGCCAGAAACCCAGGAATCTTCATGTGGGCCACCAGTCCCGGAGATATGGTCACCAACTCACTCCCTTGGGGAGCACAGTTCTCAAGTCTTTCTGAATGAGCAGGTAGATTGTGGACTTCAAGGAGACCAAGCAGACTTTCCATCAGGGCCCATGGGAAATCCCAGCTGTTGCCTCCTGCTGCCCATCTTCCCCCAGTGACTGTAGTCTTTGCCCTGGGCGAGGTTCCTAGCAGGGCCTTCCGATGGACTCCATAGTCCATGTCTGCACCTGGGGCTCCTGTGGTCAGTTGCCTTCCTCAGAGGCCCCACACGCTCCTCTGACTGACCTTCATCACAGCTTCCAGTAGGATGGTAAGTTGCATCATGGGCACCCTCTGGAGGGCCACCAGTGCAACCTGCACTCTCCCTTCTCACCAAATCTCCTGAGAGGGGACTGTCCCTGAGGCCTCTGGCCTCCCACGAGAGTCAGGCCTCCTCTGTGCCTCCAGTGGCATCTCATGAGTGACCTCTCTCACTGGGACCTGGTTGGTTCCTGGTGAATTCCGATGCCATCGTCCTGCCTCCCCAACTCCTGGGCAGGGTCAGAGTCATCCACATAGCTAGAGGCTCAGAGGAGTCGAAGACTCCACCCTCAGGGCCCCAGGAGTCCATCTGGCCACCACGTGTTGGGGACCCTTACTTGCACTGGAGCATGGGGATGGGGCTGAGGCTACTGCCACGCCTCTGCTAGCCTCACCATACAAGTGACATATCTCTACCTGGGGCAGGGATAAAGAGCACTGGGGTTGAGTCAGAGGCCTTAGGGTCAGATCTTTTCTCTTTGCCACCGATGTGAGTTTGAGGAGTCTCCTCTTCTTTTTCAGACTCTGTTTCCTCCTCTATACAAGGGGCTACAGTTCTTGAAGATCCTCCTAGCTTTAGATCCTGGAATCTGAGAAGGATATCTGTGCTTTGTGCCAGGAATGGCTTTGTGCCTCAGGGAGCTCCAAACCAGCTGACTAGTGAGATCCCAGGAGAATTATGGACCACTGGAGTTGGACGGAGGGCTGAAGGGCCATCAGCATGACAGAACTGACCAGAGATGGAGGTATAGTGGCCACAGCCCAAGACCCCGTCTGCCAAGCAGGTCAGAACTTTAGAGTATTCTCCTCTCTTTACCCCTAGAGCTGGAAACACCATGGATGCTATACTCATGCTGAGAGGGTCTGTGCTCCTCAGGAAGCTACATTCCAGCCTACCTGGGACAGCAAGCACAGTCCAGCCCCAATAATAAAGAAGGAAAAATAGTCACTCACCATTTGACCATCACATTTCCTCTGCAACCAATGTGTGTGTATGTGCAGGTGTGTGCATGTGTGTATGTACAAATGTGTATTGTGCATGTGTATGTGTGCATGTGTGTGTGTGTTAGGGGAAGGCCAAGGAAAAGGAGGGAAGAAACAGCCTCTTTGAGGTCCAGTCACTGTATAGAGAGAGTTGAATCTCCAGCTCATATTCCTTCCACAGCCCCAGATTCAAGGCACTGCAGTGGAAGGGTGAGGGGATGTGGAGGAGGAGACACAGACAAGAGGAGTACAAGGCCCTGGAGGCAGCTTCTGAAGGGAGAGAATATGGCACTGGAATGGCATGGGTCTCATCTGAACAGGCAGGGCTTTGCTTATCATTTCTATAGAGAGATAAACAAAATGGGGCTGGCTGGCTTAGAATTTCTGCTGAAGAGAAGAGCCAGTGTGATACCCGGGACTGTTGTTTACATATCTATAATAGTCATGTTGTGAAAGAAAATATATTCAAGAAAAAAACAAAATAATAAAGTAAAAAAAAGTCTACTTCAACCTGTATTCAGACGCCACCAGTTCTTCCTCTGGAGGCAGAGAGCATTTTTCATCCTAAGTCCTTCAGAGCTGTCTTCGGTCATTGTCTTGATGAGAATAGCTGTCATTCATGGCTGATCATCCTACAATACTGCTGTTACTTTGTACACAGCACATTTCACTTTGCATCAGTCCATACTAGTCTTTCCAGGTTTTTCTAAGAGTGTCCTGCCTGTCATTTCTTATAGTACAACAGTATTTCATCATAACTACATACAACAACTTGTTTAGACATTCCCCAATTAATGGGCATCCCCTAACTTCTAAGTCTTTACCCCCAGAAAAATAGTTTTGCATATATAGGTCCTTTTCCTTTTTGTTTTTTATCTCTTTTGAGATCCAGACCTAGTAGTGGTATTTCTGGGTTAGAAGGTATGCATAGTTTTATAGGCCTTTGCGCATAGTTCCAAATTGCTCTACAGAATGGTTGAATCAGTTCACAACTCTACCAACAGTGCATTAAAATCTCATTTTCCCCACATGCCCTCTACATTTTTCATTTACCTTTTCTGTCCTAATAGCCAATCTAATAGGTATGAGATAGTTCCTTAGAATTGTTTTAATTTGCATTTCTCCAGTCAATAGTGAGCTAGAGTAGTTTTTATTATGGCTATAGATAGCTTCAATTACCTTAGCTGAAAACTTGATCATATCTTTTGATCATTTATCAAATGGGGAATGGCTCACATTTTTATAAATTTGATTCAGTTCTCTATATATAAGAGAAATGAAGCCTTTATCAGAGAAACTTGCTTCAATTGTTTTTCACAATTACTATTGCTAACTGTATTTCCCTCCATTCTATCCCTGCTCCCATTTATTCTCTTCTCTCTCTCCTTTCATCCTGTCCCTTCTGAAAAGGGGAGACTCCCCCTCCCCCAATCTGCCCTCCCTTCTATCACTCCCCTCTCCTACTTTCCTGTAGGGTAAGTAAGATAGGGTAAGTAATACCTATACCTAGTTGAGTGTGTATGTTATTCCCTCTTGAGTCAATTCTGATGACAGTAAGATTCACTCACTCCCTCTCACCTCCCTGCTCTTTTCACCCAGTGTAAAAGTTTTTTCTTGCCTCTTTTAGGTGAGATAATTTACCCCATTCTGCAGCTCCTTTACTCCCTGTACTCTCCTCCAAGTTGTCTTGGGCTGGAAATTTGTTTCACTCCATCTTTTTCTGAGTTCTGCTGCTCTAGAATTTGTTAAGAATCGTTGGATATTTTCTTTTTTTTTTAGAGAAATAAAGAGAGAATTGATACACAATGCCAGTCCCCCTAAGAGAGTGAGCAGGACAGAGGAAGCTTCTATGCCCAGGCAGGATCTTGCTTTATGAAAAGAAATTGTGGGGGTCTGGGGGATGCCCCTCTTACTCTAGTTCCTCCCCTGACCCCCCCAAGCCCAAAACAGTTGGGATTGGGCTGGAAGGCAACAGTGTGAAAGGGTGAGGGTTTTCACTGGGGGAGAAGGAGATAGTGCCCTGTAGGAAAGAGAAAGACGTTAGGAAGGCTGCCTGCACAACTGAAAGCAATCCTCCTTGTCTGTGTGGAGCTGGCTATGGCCAGAAGAGACCCAAGCTTCCTGCCCAAGTGGCACAGCTGAGAACACAAAAGGTGGGCACTGGCTGCCCTAGTGTCTGAGTACCATCTTGGGAAACCACTGCAATCCCCTGCTCTTCCCTTTGCTGTGACTCCCAGGTACCTGCTGGACATCTCTGTGCCTGTATCTTATGACTGACCCTTATGGAAGTGTGAGTTGAGGTTCAGGAAGGAAGGAAGGGAGGGAGGGAGGGAGAAAGGGAGAGAAGGAGAGAAAGGGAGGAAGAGAAAGAAGGAAGAGGTGGAGGAAGAGAAAGAAGAGGGGTGGAAGGAAGGAAAGATGGAAGAAAGCATGGGAGGGAGGGAGGAAGGGAGGGAAAGAGGGAAGGAGGGAAAGAGGGAAGGAGGAAGAGAGGGAGGAAGGAGTGAAAGGAAGGGAAGGAGAGGAAGAGAGGAAGAGAAGGAAGGAAGAGGGGGAGGGTGGAAGGAAGGAAGGATGGAAGGAAGGAAATTATTAGAAAGGGATAGATTTCCAGGAATTACGAGACCCTAAGAAAGAGTCACCTGGGGGTGTAAAGAGAGGCTTCAAACTTGATCCAGGTCTCCTTCTCTCCCACCTCCTTGGGCTGGAGGAGGATCCTGTGAACTTTGAATCATCTCAAGGACCATCTTTTCATCAACATCCCACAGTACCTCCAGAGCAACTGGTGACAGTCTGCTTGGGGAACCAAGAACAAACAGGACTCTTTGAGGGTCACAGGAGATCAGTAAAAAGCTAGACCATGTCCAAGGAAAATTGGATGAGCACCTCATAAATGGAAGAAAAGACTCCTGGCAGTCAGAGTCTGTGACCTATCTTTTGCCATGTTGCTTTGTGCTGGTGCTCAATTTCTGCTGGACTCTGGATGTACTTGTGGGAGATAGCACTACAGACATTGGAGAGAAGTGGTTCACTAGCTGCTCTTGTACTATCATTGTAAATACCTCTTTCTAAAAGCCACTTACGCTTGACTGACCAAATGACTCTTAACTGATAATCTGGGCAGAAACACTGGACCCTGCACCTTCAGAGCTACCCTCATAACCCAGAGAGAGAGAAGGAGTCTTGCTCCAGGAATTGAGACTTGTCTATGAGTGTGGAAGCTAGATAAGCTGGAGAGAACAAAGCTTACAAGGGCTCCAGAAGAAGAAATAACTTGGAACAGAAAGTGATAGATCTCACCCAAGTAAGAGACACCCTAAAAACTAGAAGAGACCCAAGAAAAATCAATGATTCTATGAGACAACAAGAAATAGTAGAATAAAATCAAAAGATTGAAAAAGTGTAGGAAATGTAAAATATCTGATTTTAAAGAAACTGACCTTGAAAAAAGTTCAAGGAAATATAATTTAGGAATCATCAGACTCTATGAAAACTGTGATAAAAAGACAATATATTTCAAGAAATCATAAATGAAAAATATCCATATCTATCAGAATGAAAGGACAAAGTGAGGAAAGAAAGACGACATACATGGATCACATCCTAAAAAACTCAAAAGAAAAAATCCTAACAATGTCACAGACCGAATCTAGGGCTCCTATGTCAGACAAAAAAACCCAAAACACCACATGCCTCTAAGAAGCATAAGACCCACAGGTGAGATCACACCAGACCTGGCTGAGGTCAGGGGATTCCAGGGGGAGATCTGGCATATGCTATTACAAAAGGCAAAAGATACGGACTTGCCACCAAGAATAGCTTGCCCTACAAAGCTGAATATAATCCTAGCAGGGGGAACATGGATTTTTAGTGGAACAGTGACTTTCAAGTATTTCTGATGAAAAGAACACGGCTGAGTAGGAACTTTGAAATGTAAACCCAAGTGTCAAGAGAAGTCTAGAAAGTCTAAAAATCTGAGCAATTGACCGAGGGTGAACCTTAATGTTAATGAAGGAGCTAATTAAGGAAAATGAGGGCCCAGAGAGGGATTAATTTTGCTCTTAGAGGTTTAAGGAGAGAGAGGAGGAGCAAAGGAAGGGATCAGTGTAGAAAGGAGGAGCTTGCTATGTCTCCTAACTAAGGGGCCTGGAGGAGAGTGCAAGTGTAGGGACGGTTAGGGAGCAGGGGGCAGATTCATTTCACCAGACAAAAGTGGGGCTGGATTCATATACACTGCACATATATACACACACGTGAGTACAAACACAGAGATTGGTGTAGAAACATGTCAATCTTAAGAAGAGAGAAGGAGGTGATGGAGGGAGGGGATAAAAGAAGGGATGATGCCTGGAAAGGGATCATCTCAAACAAAACAAACGTCCTGATCCCAAAAGAGAGAGAAAAAAAGAAAAGGCCTGGAAACTAGGATGTGTCCATTGATTGGAGAATCATGGGGCCATAAGAAAAGCTGATGGACAAGACTCCTAGTTAGAATGAATGGAAGCTGAATGAAGTGAACAGGAGCAGGAGGACAATTCTACAAGGACAAGGACTTTGTAAAGAAAAACAATGTTGGAAGACTTAGGAGCCAGAGCAAGGACAATAAACAATCTTAACTCTGGCAGCCCCATGATGGAGCGTGCTTTCTGTCTCTGGTGGGCCCATGATGGAGCGTGCTTTCTGTCTCTGGCGGGTCCATGATAGAGCGTGCTTTCTGTCTCTGGTGGGCCCATGATGGAGCATGTTTCACAGCTCCTGACAGAGAGGGGATGGCCTCCAGGTATGGAGGGACACACACACTTGTGGACATGACCATGGTGGGTTTGTTTGACTTGACTAACCTTCTACATTACAAACATGTTTTGTTCCTCTTTTTAATGGAAATGGTTTAAGGGCAGAGGAAATTAATGATGGCTACATTCACCAAAAAGAAAAGGCTAGACAAAAAAGGAGAGTTGGTGAAACATCCAAAGACAGCCCAGAGGGAGCAGGGGAAGTCCAGAAGAAATCACAGCAGCAAGACCTGGATGGACCCAGATGGACATGGATGTTACCTGGACTGGCACAGAGGTTCTCAGGTTCATTGACAATCCTCTTTTTGCATTCTCTTGGGCTGATAGAAATCATCACATGTTTGGAATTTGGGGTGTTCATGATTTTGTACAGAGAAAGGGCTGGCCCAAACTGGTGGAGCAGAGCAGGGTTCAATGGCCCCGAGACAGAGACCTTGGGCTCAGGAGGCACCTGGTGCTCGCCACAGGAAGGTCACACCTGAACTGAAGCTCCCACCACAGAGGCTCTGAACAGCTGGGTGGAGGGCAGCCTCGTGAATGCCTGGGAGCCTGGCAGTTTCTATGTAATCCAATAAAAATTTATGAGGGCTGTAACAAGGAAGGGAGATAGGAGAAGTGAACAGCAGCACGAAAAGTTTCCCCATTATTGATAAACCGCGTCAGATAATATATTTTAAGCTGCTGGCTCAAGACATGCAACATTTCTGAAAGCTGGAAAAAAATACCATTAGCATTTGTCAGGCTAAACATAGCTCTGGTGATGTTGTTTACAGTCTGATGTCCACACAGGACAGATAGCCTGAGCTGACCCAATTGCAAATGGCAGTGATTTCTTTGAGTGGAAAAAAAAAATGGAATTAGGAAACGTAGTTACAATCTTTCAGTCAGTCAGTCAATAAACATTTGTCCAGCACCTTCTATGTGCCAGATATCGTGCTGTTGGGCACCTACCATGTGCCAGATACTGTGCTGTAGCAGAGTTGAGAAGGACCTCAACAGCCCTAGTGTAACCCATACCTGGAGAAGAATCCCCAGTGGGTCGAGCATCCTTCCAGTCTCTCATATTCCTGCCTGCAAGGCTGAGCCTGTAGAGCTCCACCACATGTCTGTTGTTGCTGCTGGTGTGCGTGTGTGTGTGTGTGTGTGTGTGTGTGTGTGTGTGTGTGTACCAATAAGTTGATGCAGAGGGATAGAAGTAGGGGTGTACCAGACTATTTTTTTTTAACACAAATGAGAACAAATAACATCCGTTAAAGAGCTCTTAATCCTGAGTTTAGGGATGCTTTGTTATCCACACATATGTATGTGCACCTACCTAACACCCAGAAAATCTATGCCAATGTCAGAATGGGGGTTGGACTCCTCCTGCACCAGGTAACCATAAGTGGCTCAGACTTCCAGACAGAGCCAATCAAAAGTACAACAGAAGTGAATGGGTGCTTGGTCAATGTGCCACGATTGTGGGGAATTTGGGCCATTGGATGCAGACAGATGATGCCACGCAGAAAGTATCTGATTGGTTGAAGATCAAATCCTATTTCTTGGGCTACTTATAAAAACAGAAAACTGGGCCGAAAGCAGACTGCACATTGTGCAGCTGGGGATAGAGATATGCTCAGGGCACACAGGCATCTCCAGACAAAAAGGATCCCGAGAGGGAACTGAGCAGGTGCAAGTCCTGTGAACCTTGCAAACATCTCAAGATCAGAATCCCTGGAGGCTCTGCCTTCACTGTCCTCCTCATCACAAAGGCTAGTGGTAGAGGCGCTGATGGCAGCACATTTAGGATTAGGGTTAAGGTCTGGTCAGACCCAGCAGGGACACAGGTGACAAGCCAGACACGTGAGGAAAGGGGGCTGTGAGCTGTCCCTCCAAGGGTCCAGAGCCTTGTTGACTCCCAGAGTGACGTTGAGCTGAGGACAGCTTCATGAGGGGCCAAGAGGCAGTGCTGGGATTGAACGAGTGGCCAGCCCTGGATTCTACCCCAAGGGCCTTCCTAACCTAGGAATCCATGTTTTGAGGGGATTGTTTACCCCAGGTACTGTCCTGCCATGCCAACTTAGGAAGGACATTTTCTAGAAGCTGATCAAGCCTAGCTGACAAACATGAGGAGCTGGGCAGGGGAAATGGATGAATAACAATGCCAACCCTGTGGATGCGGGGCCTTCCCACAGCAATGGGGGGGGTGAGGAAGAGGCAGGAGGTTAAAGGAATATTTTTGGAACCTCAATCATAGGTGTGGGTATATATTGTATGCATGTATATATATATATAACATGTATGTCCACACATGTATCTAACGCCATCACAACATGCATGTTATCTTGTTATGTATTTATATATGATATAGTTGTGTATGCATATGTGTGTCTACCTCTGTTATATCATGCTAACATATACACATATGCACAATAACATAAAACATGAACCCATATACATGTAGGCATAGCACATGTTTCATCTGGCATCTGCCCTCAGCCTCTACCTGCTTTCATGGTGACAGCCATAGAAATCGAGGTGAAGGCTGCTGTGTTCCCAGATAGAGGGAGTTCCCTTTTGAGGAGAGGAATCAAGAGGTCTACTGGTCATTCAGACCACTAACTCCAAGCAGAGAGGGCCTCCTCGTTCGAGCCTGAGACCAAGCTCCAGGAACCAGGAGCAAACACCCAGCCCTGGAGAGCTCCAGGCTCTAGAGTCTGAGCCAAAGTCCCCAGGTTCCCTCCCTGGAGCAGCATCACTGGTCACTTTTCATCCAGAACAGGATGGGTCTGAGCAGATGCTCTGAGGGCCCTTCCTGCTCAGAGATGCTGTGAGCAAAGAACCCAATAACAGATTCCATTGTCCCCACTCCTGAGAGCGAATGAGTATGGGTGATGCCAGGCCCCCTCACCCACAGGGTCTGACTCCCTCCCTCCCATCCGCTACCTGAGATGATATTGCCTTGAAGGCCCAACGCTATTCTAACTTTACAAAGACAATGCCATACACCCTTTTTTATTCCTCTTAAGTAGAGACCTAATAATGTGGCTTATTTAAGTCATGCAAGTATTGGATTGGATTGTCCAAGGTCTTGGGTTCAAATCTTGGTTATGACAACAAGGTCTGTATCCCAAAAAGATATGGGTGTGTCTGTTATTCATTCATTTACTTATGGCAGCTCTTTTTGTGGTGGCAAAGAATTGGACATTGAGGGGATGCCCATCAATTGAGGAATGGTTGAACAAGGGGATGGTAAAAGATGATGAGTAGAATGATTGAAAAAACAAAACCTGGAAAGACAAGAACTGAAGTGAGCAGAACCTGGAGAAGACTGTACACAGTAACAATGATGTGAGAATGACCACTTCTGAAAGACTTGGCCACTCTGTTCAAGACAATTCCAAAGGACTCATGGTGAAAAATGCTTTCCACTCCCAGAAAGAGAACTTGGATTACAAGTGCAGATGGAAACAGACTTTATTCACTTACTTGAATTGTCTTGTTTTGTTTTTTTCTTGGCCATGTGGCTAATATGTAAATTTGTTTTGCATGATTTCACATGTACAATGGTTATCACATTGCTTGCCTTCTCAATGAGAGGAAGCAAGAGAATTTTGAATTCAAATTTAAAAAAAAGGAATGTTAAAAAATAAATGCACATAATGTGAACATAGGGGAAAAATCTATACTCCAACCCAAGCTATGCAGCATACACCTTGTTTGACCCAGAAGAGGGTAAGTAGGAGGTGAAGGCCTTCAAGAACAGGTCCTGTTTAGTAGGATTAGATGGAGGAACTTGGGGCATTTGGCAGAAGACAAGACTTGGAGAAGTGGTGGTGGTCTTCAAGGCTTCAAAGGGCATTAAGATGGAAAATGGATTACACCTGCTCTGCTTGGATCCTGAGGAAAGAGCCAAGAGCTGGAGGCTGCAGGGAGAAGAGTCCAGTTTGTCCAAACATCAAGAGTCCAGTGTAGGCATGGACTCAGGAAACACTCCCTGAGTCAGGGGAGAGGGCTGCCTGGAGAAACCTATGGGGAGGGGCTTGGAGAACTCCTTCCTTGAACGACTTGGAGCAGAGTCTGACTGGCCCGTACTCAGTATGCTGTAGGGGAGATCCTCATTTATGCGTGGGTTGGACTGAAGGTTTCCAAGGTCTCTTCCTAAACATCAATCTCTTCTGTAAATGAGAGGCTTCCCCAGCTCTAATGTTATGGTGTTCCAGATTGGAGGAGGTTTGATGCTGTAGAAATGACATTGGGCTGGGAAGCAGGCAACGTGTCCTGGTCTGCCATCTTTTCCATTGACCAACTGGCAACCTCCAAAAGAAATCTCACTTTCCTGAGCTTTGGAAGGGAGAGAATTCTGATGAAGGTGCTGCCTGCTCCCGGGCTGTTTGGAGGAAGACCTCAGAGAAGTCAGCATTATCCATGGACTTCCCCGTGGAATGTAACATGTTTGGACCAATAGGGTCTGGCCCTCACCTTTAGTCAGGACAGGAACATTTATTTGCCTCACGTTCAGGTCATGTAGTTTGGGTTCCAAGGACACATCACCTTACTTGAGGGCTCCCTTTTTCATAGGAGGAGTGGTCTTGAGGACTATATGATCACGGTTAGCCCCACCAGAAGAACATGGAGGTAACCGGGGACCCATGTTCAAGTTTGCCCCACCAGGCACCCCACACAGATGCAAGCTTCAGAGCAGTCAGGAACAGAGACATCATTCTAGTCTGTGATAGCCAAGGAGTGCCCCAGGACCAAACTGGCTCCCCTGGCCAGAAGGGTCTGCAGGCACGGTCTTATCCAGGTGAGAGACGCCGCCTGGACCAAGGAGATTCATTGGTTTCTTCTTATGGTGGTACCAGAGCATGAAGGAAATGGGATCAATTGACATTGTGTTCCTTCCAATGGAAGACAGCTCCCTGATGAAGGGGAAGGCTGTCCTTGAGCTTGTGCCCTGAGCACAGAAAGGGGCCCTTCTCTTATCATTTGGAAATAATCTGTTAAACAATTTTTCTCAAAAAAATTAGTTTTTATTTGAAAATTGCTGCTGTCAGATGCACTCAAGGGAAAAGAGAAGGTGCCTTGAGGAGGCCCAGGGTCATAGAGATGAGCAAGAGGCTGATGGAGGGAGAGACTGAGCAGAGCCCTTGGCAGACATGCCCATGCTGTCAGGAGTCAGGTCAGCCTGGCACAGGGACCCACAGGGGTCTGTGGCTGATGCCAAAAAGCTTATTTAGGAGAGAGTCTCAGGCTAGATCAGCCAGAGAGAGAGAAATGGAATGTGAAAGAGCCTCTGGAAATGGGCATTTCCTCTCTGCCCTCCGCTTCCTTGGTGCCTGACAGGTACCAGGTCCAAGGGCAGCCTGGCATGCATGCTCACTGAGTGACAAGCAAAGACACTGCTCCATTTGAGGGGAAAGGAGGTTAGAAACAAAGGTCCCAGTAAAGGCTTGGGTTTCTCCAAATCTCACCCATTTTTGTTGCTATTTCTTCATGGATGTGGAACTCCTCCCCTGGTACCAGCTGTGGTCATGAGGCTCGGACAGGACAACACCTATCAAGAGCTTAGAGAACCTTGAAGAGCCCCAGAAATCCCTATGACCTGAACTGGACTGGAGACCCAGACTTGGAGCCTGAGGGCCCAAAGGCTACAGTGTCAGTAGGGTCATGCTCCTTCAGAAAGGCCTTGAGTGCAGAACCAGAAAAGGTCAACTGTTGTCCAAGAACTTGCCAGAGGAGCTAGGGGTGTACAAGGGGCAGCTGTCCAAGACGAGGGAGTGTCCTCACCCAGAGAGCCTTTGTCCAACGCTCTGGAGGATGAACCCCAACTCTGCCCAAATACTGCCCCAGATCTTTGGTTGCTTGCCTTCCTCCCTTCTTTCACAGAGAATGAAAAGCCATCACTCATGTTTTCACACAGGCCAAGATGGTCCCAGGGCTCCTCCTGCTCTGCTGAGGGACATTGATTCTGAGTGTGTGTGTGTGGGGTGCATGTGCATGCATGTGTACATTTGTGTGCATATGTGTGTTGGGGGAAGGTTGACTTTTTTCTGCATGTCAGTTTGAGTTTTCTGCCATCCTCTGGTGTCACACTCCTAGATAGACCCCTGCCTTTCTTGCCTGGCTTGCCTTGGCTGGCTCCCTGATCCATCCCTTCAGGTTGTAGATGCTTTGTGAATCAGGGCACAAGCAGAGCCCCCTCCTCCTGCCAGGGTCCTGGGTCCAGCCTTCCTCACATCACATTTCCCTCCTGTCAACCCCTCCAACTCGACCCCATCCCCTGGCTAGGCAGTTGCCAACTTTCCTGGGAGGAGGCATCTTCTGCAAAGCATGCAAACTTCCCTCCCCATTCCCCCAAGAGGTAAGGGCTGTCACTTCAGTACTTCGTACTCTACAGTGAGTCCCCTGGAAGAGAGCCTCAGGGTTCAGGAGTCACCTTGCCTAGGAATATCAAGGCAGTGGATGTGGAAACAAAACGCCACTGATGTGTATTAATTTAAAACCCTTGAATTATGAGGAGGAGGGCAGAGACGCTACCAGCTGCCCTGCACGATTCCCTGACAAGCTGATTATTTCAGCCCATTTCTTCTCTGTTGAAATATTCATACCTCAATGAAGAAGGAAGCTTCTGCATCTTCCCCGACTCTTCATCATTTATTAAATGGGGACATTTTAGCCTTCATTTGGCAAAGAACTTCTGCCTTTTCCAAGATGGGCAGAAACGTGGGTAAGAATTGCAGACTTTGTTTACCGAACTCTTGAAATTAAACTTTAAACGCCGTACCGGTCCAAAGGAAAAACTCCACAAAGCTATTTGTAACCACTCAGCCTGATTGGAAAAGGACGCTCGCCTGTCAACATCCTTTTTGTGAAGGAACCTGCTGCCGAGGCACTCGAACTCCGCACCTGCCTCGGGGAAGGTGAATTAGCCCCCATTCAAGTTTGGTTCTTGCCACTGGGCACGAGCTGGTGTGGGGAAGCGCCTTCGACCCTCCGGCCAATTACATCCCCCGGTCCTAGCCATGCTCTCACATGGACCTGCCTAGATCACGCATTACCAATTCCACAGCGAATGGCTTTGGCAGAGCCACAGCTAGGCTGGCGTGACTGGGGCTGTGTCCCCGAGCGCCGCACTCAGCTCTCCATGGACTCCTCCCCTCAGGCATAATTTATGGCACATTCCAGGGGGAAGATGCCTTACTTTGACTCTGGACCTCACTCAGGACTGTCCACTTGGAAAGGTCCAGTACGCTGCTGTTTGTCGTCCGACATTCCAATTCAAGAACCCCTCGGGGACAGCAAGAAAAAGTTTTCTTTCAGTCGGTTTCCTCTGCAGGTGGGGCAGAATCTCTCCACGTGAAACAGGGGAGGCTTGGGGCCAGCCCACGCCCACTGTGTGCCCTCCCTTCAGAAGGCCAGACCTCATAGTCTCTAGGTGGCTCTTGGTCCCTTGGGGTCCTCCGATCTCCCTATGCCCTATGTCCGCAGCAACCCTTCCCAATAAAGAAGGAAATCATTTATTTAGGTCAAGCAGAGGCCACAGTGGCTATGCCTGATGGTGGTACTATATTCTGCATCCGTGGCCGCCCCTCTCTCTATGGAGGGCGTGGAAGTGCTGGTCACTCCAAACGGGACTGCATCGGTCCTTACAATTCATCTGAAATGGGACTTCTTTTCCAGGATTGTTTTCTGTCTTGCTCACCTGTATTCGTGCTCAGATCCATAATTTCTTTTTTTTTTAAATAAATTTATTTAACTTTTTACATTCATTTTCACAAGATTTTGGGTTCCAAAATTTTCTCCCCATTTGT
>CM053769.1:459108539-459154353 GCA_028658325.1 Potorous gilbertii | reverse complement strand
GGAAATATAGTTAGTCTTACACAACACGACTATTATGGAAGTCATTTGCAAAACTGCACAGATATGGCCTATATTGAATTGCCTGCCCTCCCAAAGGGAATGGGTGGGGAGGGAGGGATGAGGAGAAGCTGGAACTCAAAGTTTTAGGAACATCTGTTGAATATTGTTCTTGATACTAGGAAATAAGAAATACAGGTAATGGGGAATAGGAAGTTATCTGGCCCTACAGGACAAAAGAGAAGATGGGGTAAAGGAAGGGAGGGATGAAAGAAGAGAGGGCAGATTGGTGATATGGGTAATTAGGATGTTCAGTGTATTGAGGAAGGGGGAGGGGACAAATGGGGAGAAAATTTTGGAACCCAAAATCTTTTGAAAATGAATGTAAAAAGTTAAATAAATTTTATAAAAAAAAGAAAAGACAATAAAAAGATAAGTCATTGGTTAAAAAAAAAAATAACTTCTCCCTGTTGTATCTCAGCCCTCTCCAGGGTTCTTCATAGTCTTAAGGGGGTGAGGGTGTCTAGGTTCTTGGCTCTCGGCTTCTGCTGTCCCCTCCTCTCCAGTTCTAGTTAGTTACTAACAGTTATTAGCGAAGGAATATTTACTTCAAAGACAATCATGAATAGTCAAAGATACTCCCCAGTACATGGGAGGTAAAATCCTCCCTCTCTTCCCATACCTTCTGCCTCTTGAGAGGGGACAAGTACTAAATTCACAACTTACCTCTTCTCCTATTGAGCACACTCCTAAACTACAAGTCCATCCCCCCTTAGGCTTATGTCATAATGACCTTGATTTCTGGGTCATTATGTACACTCCCTGGTGGTAGCATCCCACCAGGCATCCTGCTCCAAGGCCACCAGGTTTGACCTCTGATGTCTATTGGGAATGACCAGCTGCACCTGAAACTGGGAAGGGCACATGATGCAAACAGAAACAGCCATGGTCCCTAAAAGGAGGGGGCGGGCCATGCCCTCTTCCTATTTCAGTTCATAGTGTCAGCACCAAGGGTGAACATGTCTGATCTTCACCCCCTGGATGCAGCAGGAGAGAAGGTGTGACTGTACCAGGGGGCAACTGTGACCTCTAGCCTCTCTAACACTCTCTCCTGCATCATAGGGTAACCCTCTGCAGACCTTATTCTGTGCTCAGTTTCACAGCAGGGTCCCAGCTACATATGGGCCAGAGAGGGTGGAAGAGGCCAGATAGAAGAGGTGCTTTCAGTGGACTTACACATGGACAAAGGCACATCCACATATCAGAAGGATGAATGGTTTTCCCTCAGCTGATTTCCCATACCATCTGTTATTACTGACAGTGCACACCTTTGATAAGAGGGTGTAGCTGAGCCTCAGAATCTGCTTCAGAATACTCCCCTCCAGAAGGAAATGATTCTGCCCACCTTTTACAGGGTCTTAACTGCTCCCCCAAGACCCTGCAGCCATTAGCAGCCTCGTGCTTCCTTTTCCATTGTTCCTCCTGTGCAGGGTAAGGGCCTGTTCATCCCCTCTTACCTCCCTCCTCTCCGTTTCACTGCACTTTTCTCAACACATTCCCCTCAGTTGGGGGACTTGGCCCCAAACATTCCTCCTTTCTCCCGTTAGCTGAGGCCTCTTTGCCTTCCCAGTGGGTGTCATTTCCCTCATCCCCTCTCCATCAGCGGCTGCTCCACCTACTTCTTCCTTGCCACCCTTTCCCTATCATCCATGGAGTCCCCAGCAATCTAACCTCAAGGACCACAGTGCCCAACTCTTGCTCCAGCCTCAAGACTTTGATATTCAGGTGATGGAGACCCTTGCTACCTGGATCCCACAAAGCATCGACCTCCTGCTGGGCACCTTTCCTAACCTATTCCCTCCCCCAGAGTTAATGCTCAGTCCCCATGTCTGTGCTTTGTATCTCTCCCCACAGAATAGAAGCTACTAGAGGAGGACAGAGGTGCTTGTTCTTTGTGTGTATCCTCAGGGCTGGGAGGTGCCTGGCATACAGTAGGTACTTAATAAGTGTAGGCTGAGTTATTTTTGATTCACCTGTCCTCAATTCTAGAAAATTCCTTCTGAATTTCTCCTTGGCCATCTACCATCTTATTTCTGGTGTGTGTGTGTGTGTGTGTGTGTGTGTGTGTGTGTGTGTGTGTGCACACGTGAGTGGGCATGGTACTTTTCAGTCTCTCCTTGGAGCTGCTATATCATGTTGACAAGCTTTTGAGCCCCTACCTTGTACCAAGCATTTGCACTTAGTGCTGAGGATGCAAAAAAACCCACCTCCAACCCCTTCATCCCCGTAAAAAGTTTCTGCTCTAGGGAAGCTCACAATCTCATGGGGAGACAATATATAAATAACTGTGTTCAAATAAGCTATAAACAAGATAAATTGGAGAAAATCACTGTTAAGGCATTAACTGTGAGACTTGGAACAGTTTTTTGGAAAAGATGGGGTTTGAAACAGGACCTAAAGGAAACCAGGGAGTGAGAACATTCCAGGCAAGGGGGATGGATGGGGAGATGGAGGAGCAGTCATGGAAATATATTGCAGCAGATGGGGGAAGGGGGTCACTGATCATGGAGACAGATTCTCCTTTAAGCCAATGGTATCCAGTAGGGTTTCAGCCACTTCCTACCTGGTTATGACTAGGTCACCATACTCATGGAGATAATGTTGGAAACAGAAAATGAGGCAAGATCACAGAGGGACTTGAAGGAAATCCATGACTTTGCTGTGAAATTTATATGAGACCCTTCCCCAGTGGCTCCCTTTTGTGAAATGAGGGGGAGGACTAGATAATCTTAAGGTCTCTTTCAGTTCAGATTGTGTCAACTGTTGGATAGATGGAAAGGACGGTGAACAGAGTGAGTTGGAGCTAACATCTTATGATTCAGAGGAGGGACTGCAGGCAATTCTGTTTCTATTGTTATTTCACATAAACAATAATTTCATTTCATTTTCAGGTCTCTTTCCTATTGCCCCTCCCTCCAATCCCTAGCACCTTTGGTGTGAGGGCCGCCAAACCCTTTTCAGGGTTGCTTTCCACCCTTAGTGTCCACCTTCACCCAACTTTCACCTGTGACTTCAAGAAGCTGTAGTATGAGCAGTGGTCATACCGCAGGAAACCATTTCAGCAGACATGCAAAACTAGGTTTTTCTACCCTCCACTGAGGGTCCTCAGACCTTTCAGGGAGGGAGTTAGGGAGGTGTCTACCTCCAGCATGTGAAGACTTCCTCTGGTGGAATGGGAGGATGAGAACAATTTGTTCCAATGGCTATGAAGGCTCTGAAGCAGGTGCTGCGGAGTGCTAAGGATTTGGTCAGACATGGAAGGCACCACAGCCATCTGCTGCATCCCTGGCTATGGCCAGTTGTCCTGGCTGTTGTCCTGCCAGTGGGCCCTGATGATTCTGGGAGAGGGAAAGAGGCTGAGGATTTCATGCATCTCTGCCTCACTAAAACCCAATTCACCTGCAAGTCGTGACCCTGTGATATCCTTGGTCCTCTTTGAGAATGAAGGATGAACAACATCTTGCCCTCCCCCCACCATCCCCCCACCCTGCCCCAGGAGCCTGCCCTGCTCATGATGGGGAGAGCTTCCCAGAGTATTTTCCTAGATAGTCTCACTCACTGTGTTCATCGTACTATGAGAGAACTAGGGAGGTATTAGCCATTGTCTATAGGCACCGCCCATTTTCTGAGAAGAACAAAAGCCGGTGACACACTCGAGAACAAAGAGGGAGTTAGAAGCAGTGGGCACCTGAGACCCAAAGGCTTTGGACCCTGTAGGTCTACCTTAGAGAATGTTGTCCGAGGGACTTTGAAAAGGGAGTATCTTCCAACCCTTCTATGTTTTCTTGCTGGTCCAGCTCAGGATTCAAGATAGCCCCAATACCGGAGGTCTGTCTCAGCACTAAATAGTTACTTTCAGTGGGTTTTCAAAAAAAATTATTTTCACTTCTAAATTCTCTCCTTCCCTCCAACCCTCCCCCACCACTGAGAAGGTACAAGAAATACAACACCCAGATATACATATGAAGTCAGCTTCACTGTTTACTTGTCTTTTTAAACAAATTTATAAACCTCAATGTCTTATCTTCTCTCAAAATAACTCCTTCCTTCCAGATCTAGCCCCATTTTTCTGGGGGATGGGTGCAAAATTTTGAATGGGAATCCGAGGAGAATAATTAAATGAGTATCTTTGAAGTCTTGTTAGCATCTGTAGATAAGGTAAAAGCTTATTCAAATCTCATCTTCTCCGAGTAGTGTGAAAAGGTATATTTATTACGGCTATATGTTTTCATGCCTTCTGCTCTCCAATTAACTTAACTATGGAAACAGTTGGATAAATAAGCAGGTTTTCTAATTCTTTTCTCCTTCATTTATTAAACTCCCAGCTGTTTCCTCTCCTTTTCCTTTCAAGACAATTACTTTAGGAAAAACAAAACAAAACAACTCCCCAGAAACAAAAACTGATTCATAATTCTGGGTTGCCCGGAATTGAGAGTGGGACTAAGATGGTTGAACCAGGCAATTAAATTCCTTGAAAAGTGCTCTGTCCTCACTAGCTTTGCCAGGTTTACTCTCAAGCATTTTTCATGGGAAATCATTGTATTAAATTTAGAAAATATAAAAGTGTGTTCAGTGATTGACGGATGGATACTTACATACATATAAATGTACATTTTACCTCTGTAAAAAGTGCCCCAATGGGCCTTTGCTGACCATTAATCATGCATTCCTGAGGCCACCCAGTCCACAAAAGTTATGGGCCCATAGAGAATGTTACCATCTTGGAGCATCCTCCCTCCTGCCTGAGGACAGTGGGCAGAATGTCTTATGGATTCCAGCCCATCTGTGTCTTTATTGCCTCCCCTACTGTGATTCTTCCTCTTCCCCTCCCCCTCTCTCTGTCTGTTTCTGTGTCTCTCTGTGTCTCTGTTTCTCTTTGTGTCTCTGCCTCTGTATCTATCTCTGTTTCTCTCTATTTCTGTTTCTGTCTGTCTCTGTCTCTCTCTCTTTTCCTCTCACTCTTCTCCTCCTTAAAGAATTGTAATGTTCAAAGATCAGCATGCCAAAGAGTAGATATAGGTTTGGCAGCAGCAGATGGCACCTTGTCACCTTCCTCCCAGAGGCAAACCACGAATCAGGAGAGCCATGAGGAAGGGACCATCCCTGACAGGCCCTGAAGTTCTCCAGTTAGAGCAAGGGCTCTGCCAAGACCCTCACTCTATGTGCCGTCTAGGAACCTCCCGGGGAGTGCGAAGAAGCAGGCAGAACCTCACACTCATGGGTGGCCGAAGTGGATCCTTCTCGTGGAGCTGAGTGGGAGATCAGTCGTGTTGGTGCCAGGAGAATCCGATAGGCATAGTGGGAGAAACTGATGGGAGGCAGCTCGCCTCTGCTCCAGACAGCGGGCAGAGCCCCACCTCCAGGGGTCATGTGGAAGCTGCTGATCAATGTGGAGTGAAGCGGGTAGGGTTGTGTCAATTTATGTCCTGTCCTTCAAGGCTCAGTCCAAACTGCCAACTCCAGGAAGCCCTCCTTGATCACTGGATCTCCTAATGTCTCTAGGTGTTATTTTCCGTGTTTTGCAGTTGGGGGTGGGCGGAGGAGGGGATGAAGTTAAGTGCCAGGTTTGTGGTCAGTTCTATAGCTAGAAAGTGTCTGAAGGTAGACTCGAACCCAAGTCTTTGCTGACTCCAGACCCAGCTCTTCTCCCAGTTCACCAGCCTCCCCCAACAGCTCCAAGTCTTCTTCTTGCTTTGGATGCAGAGAAAGGGCCCGGCTTCCAGGGCCAGCCAGTCAGCGTCTCCAGCCCTCCTGTCTCAAAATCCTGGCCCTTTGCAGGGATCATCTGACACAAGTCCTTCCTTGACTGGATGTGGAAAAAGATCCATTGAAATCTGCTGATCCACCCAGGGCCACACAACTATTAAAGAGGAGCCCAGGGTCTCAGAAACCCGTCGGGGTTCTTGCTGCTGCTCTTCCTTGATATAAATGTATTTTTGCTGAGAAGGAGGAGGCCTTTTGCAAAATGAACTTCCCTTCAAGAGAGGGAATAATTCCCCCCAGAGGGAGCTGGCAAGCAGTGACATTCAGAGCTCTGGTGGAGGCTGGAACTTCCTTAAAGGGCAAAGCTGCAGTGGAACCTCAAGAAAAGGCAAGTTTAATTAGCTTACAAGGAAGGCACAAAGGACAAGTGGGTTTCCAGCCAGAGCTTTCCAACGCTCCTGCCAAAATATATTCTTTCCTTGAAGAGCAAACCTAAATATCACGGTCATATGAAGAGATGATAATGACCTTTCATTCAACAGAACAGCAACAGAAGGTGGGAAAGGAAGAAAAACTGGGAAAAGAAAATGTCCTTCCCCCCCACCCCTGTCCTCCTCTCCCTCAATCTCTGTTGCATTTCTCCCGAACTGGGCACCAAAAGGCTCATGGAAACCATAAGGTGAAGGGGCACTCAGAACTGGGCACTCATTGGGCACCAAAAGACTCATGGAAACCATAGAGTGATGGGCACTAGGCTGTAGAAGACCTGGCCCCAGGGCTGGTCAGTCCCTGACTTCTGGTGAACTTCTTGGAAAAAATATGCTCCTTGGCATCTGTTTCACCAATTATTTAACAGATGCACAGCATTAGAGTTTGTAAGGACCTTAGGTGACTGTCTAGTCCAGTAGCTTCAGTGTTCAACTGGGGGACTTGTGTGCATGTGGAGGGGGAGAGGGGTGGCAGATGCTAGACCATAGAATCTAGTGGCATACTGTACACTATTGCACAAGCATTCATCAGGCACCCTTAGGTGCCAAACATGTGCTGGGCACTCAGGATACAAAGTTAGAAATGAAGCCACAGCTGGCCTCTGGGGCTTACGTACCACAAGGAAGAAACAGCTAGTACATTAATAACTAGATACAAAACTGATGTAATTTCCAGAGGGAAATCCCACTTGCAAGAGGAGGGTCATATGCTTATAACTTCACAAAATTAGAGATTTGGAGGTCAGCTAATCTCGCACTGTTATTTTACAGAGGAGAAAACTTTGGCTCAGGGAGAGAAGGGCACTTGCTCGGGTTCACCTCAGCAGGGACTGGTAGAGGCATGGCTTGCACTCAGATCTGATGATGAAAGTCAGCCTCTCTTGTGCTGGGCTTCCATGAAGCTCTGGGGGTGGGAATGCCAGGGGCTCAGAAACAAAAGGGGTGACATTGACAATGCCACTAAGATGCTTTTTCTGATAGGCCCAGGGAGGAGGATCTCAGTAACCAGATTAGATTAGGAATTAGATTAGATTAGATTAGATTACCAGCAAGGATTGGATGAAATCAATATGCATTTTTTACCTGTATGGAGTTGGGGTGGGGGTGGTTTTCAGGATCCATAGGATGGTATTCACCATGGCTGATGAGCTTGGATACATCAGGGGCACCAGAAGAGGCTGGTGTCCAGGACTGGTATGGAGACAGCAAGAGAGTCCCTGGTGCCCCTGTCTGTGGTCCTGAAAGAACCAGTCAAAGTGACCACCAAGCCACTGTCAGAAACCTTTGAAAGATCCTGAAAACAAGAGAGTGGCCACAGGAGGGGCCAGCATTGTCCTCATTTTCACAGATGGGTAGAGAATGAAGGCTGCAAACACTAAGCCAGCAAATGTAATTTAATTCCTGGGCAAAGTGTAGAAGAGAAGCCATGATTACCAAGGACCAGTTGGGCTTTATCAAGAACAAGTTGGGCTAGGTTGATAAGGGAACTGCTACAGGAATAGTTTACTTTGGTTACAGTAAAGTGTTTGATTAATTATCTCAAATTTTCTTATGGAAAGGAAGGAGGGATTCGGTATGGATGATAAAGCATTTGGCTGGATTCAGTGTTGGTTGAATGGACAAACTTGAAGACTGTTCAAAGTTCCTTGTCATTTTGGTAAGATGCTTCTAATTGAGTGCCCCGGGGGACATGTTCTTGACCCTGAAATCTTTAACAATGGTTTGGTTATAGGTGAACTGAGCCTGGCAAGCATGGGAGCCAGGATCAGGAGAAGGGAGTGTGTTGTAAGAGAGATGTCCAGGAGGCCAGTGTCACTGAAGCAGAGAGGGTGTAGAGGGGGACAGAGCTTCAGATGATGAACAAAGGACTTTAGATTGGATTCTGGGGGAGATAGGGAGCCATGGGAATTAACTGAGTGGAGGGGGTGTCATATGGTCACTTTAGGAAAATCACTTTGGTGGTTCAATTGATGATAGTGGGGAGAGATCTGAGACAGGCAGACTCACCCAGAGGCTATTGCAATAGACCAGGCATGAGGTGATGCCAGTCTGCATCAGGGTGGGGACCTGTCGGAGTTCCAATCAACAACAGGCTTTTCAGAGGTGAAACTGATAAGAGTTGCTGCAGAGGTGAAATCAGCAAAGCATGTTGCAAAGGTGAAATTAACAAGCCTTGTCACCATATTGGATATTGGGGCTAGAGTCCAGGATGACTTCTGGGTTGGAAGCCTGAGGAAATGCAAAGATGGAGGTACCCTAGATATTAATGGGAAAGTTAGGGGGTGAAAAGAAAGGGTTTGACAGGAAAGATAATGAATTCACTTTTGTAACTGCTGAGTTTGAACTGTCTAGGGGACATCCAGTTAGGAATGTCCAGCACACATTTGGAGAGTTAGAAAAGAGGCTAGCAGTGGATAAGGAGATTTAAGACCCAGCATGGTGTCCCAGTGGAATTAGGAAGACGGCTTGAGAGACTTACCAGCCATATGACTTAATCTCTAACTGCAAACCAGACACCGAACTCATTGGGAAGGACAGAGTGTTGTGGGAGGTCAGACTGCAGCAACAGCCACAGAATCTTGATTGGATGATAATTATGGATTGAAGGGAGAGATTACTGAGTGATATTGGTGGAGGGAGTACTGGGAATGATGATGGGCAGCAATGAGTGTTCCAATTGCCCTTCCTTAGCCAGGGAATGGAAAGGGAGGCCAGGGAAGATGTATCATCAGGAGGGTGCCAGATCCCAGTGAGAGCCAGAAGATGGAGGGAGTGATAAAGGAGAAGATTTAAAATGAAAGTGAATTTGTCATGTATGGAGTAGGCATTCCAGAGAGCACAGTTGAAGGGGAAGCCAGATCAGGTATGGGAGGTTGGGGGCAAATGATATAGAGTTGAGGAGCATGGAATTTAGGGAGTGGACAGTGAGAAACAGCCAATGCTTTGGAACAATGACAGGTGGAGATACAGAATCACTGAGATGGGGAGAGTATAAGGGGGTGGGAGAATATAAGAAGTGCATCCAGGTTGGAGGGAGGGAGGTGTTTAGACTGTGCAGGAACCTCTTTCTCAGCCCAGTCTTATGGCAGGTGGTAAGGTCTAGGTTTGTGAGCCCCAGGAGAAAGGAGGAGCAGGTCAAGGTATGACCTTGAGGATTCTTGTCAGGAGGAAGCAGTGAAAAATTATAACCTCTTCTAAGACTACATTAAGCAGGGAGGGCAGTCTCTAGGAGCAAAGGAGTAATAGGCCCCCATCAATCTTGTTTCCTTATCAATGACATGGGTATTGCAGGCACCTACTTCCCAGGGTGCTTGCAAGACTTGAATGGGATAGCTCATGTAAAGCACTTCCCAAACATTGAAATGCTATATAAGTGGTAGATATTGTAATTATTATGAATAACAAGGAAAATTAGCTTAATCTGCCTGGGGAAGAGGGGTCAGGATATTGCTTCTACCACCAGAACCCTAGAGGCTACTGGTCCAACCCATGCCTAACATGGCTTCATGGTAGGATTCCTGGGACTGCCCCATGCTTCCATACCCTTGAGCACATGGAGGAACCATGAGATGGGTGGGTGAGCCCCCTGTCCACCTGAAGGGTGTTATGTGTCTATGAGTGTGTGAGATTGTGTGGGTATGTATGAGTGTGTTTATGAGGTGTGTGTGTGAGAGAGAGAGTGTGTATATTTGTGGGGAGTGTGGGTGTGTAGGGATAGTGACAGGATCATTCTCCACCATGGCCCCAAGAAGCGGGCCACAATCTAGTAAAATCATTTAATCCAAGGCCTAGAAGGTGGTTGAAATTGGCGCTGTGGAGCACTTAGAGCTTGATTAGACATGGAAGATGTATCCTGGGTCATCACCAGTTTTCCAGACTTTAGACTTGGAGGAGTTCATATGCCCAAAGGACTATAAAAATGCGCATCCCTTTTGATCTAACAATACTGCCTCTAGGGCTGTATCCCAAAGAGATCATAAAAATAAGAAAAGGACTCATGTACAAAAATATTTATAGGCACTCTTTTTGTGGTAGCCAAGAACTGAAAATTGAGGAGATGCCCATCCATTGGGGAATGACTGAACAAATTGTGGTATATGATTGTGATGGAATATTATTTTGCTATAAGAAATGATAAACAGGTGTACTTCAGAAATACCTGGACAGACTTATATGAACTGATGTTGAGTGACATGACCAGAACTAGGAGAACATTGTACACAGTAATAGCCATAGTGTGCGAGGACTGACAGACCTAATCCTTATCAGGAATGCAAGGATTGGAGACAACTCCAAAGGGTACACTATAGAAAATATTGTCCCCATCCAGAGAAAGAGCTATGAAGTCTGAATGCAGATCAAAGCAGACTATTTTCTTTCTCTTTTTTGTTCTTTATTTCTCATGGTTTTTCCCTTTTGTTCTGATTCTTCTTTCATAACTATGTGGAAATATGTTCAATATAATTGTACATGTATGGCCTATATCAGATTGCTTGCTGTCTTGGGGAGGGGAGAGGGGAAGGAGGGGGACAAAATTTAAAACTCAAAATCTTATAAAAGTGAATTTTGAAAACTAAAGATAAATTTTAAAAAAGAAACACATGAAAAGCCTGACACAGAAACACATACCTAACCCCTCCCCCAAACAAAAAGGAGGCGTTCACCCAGCTGTCTCATGCTGCCCCAGCAGGCAGAGGAGAAGTGAGTCCTAGTTTTCGAGGTAAACACACTGCCAAGATTGGTCAGCCTGGTGGGAAGAAGCCAGGGTTCCCAAGGCAGGGTCTGGAAAAGGCTCCTGGGGCTTGTACCCTCCTGACTCTGGTCCTGGCTGAAGACGTGCCCAAGGATATTCAATCCTGTCCAGATCAGAGCTGAATCCATGGGTCTCTCAGTAGGTCCCTCCAAAAGCTGGGCTGTCCATGAGGCAGGAGGCCAGGGAGGAGGGTGAGAGCCTTCTCAGCCTTTCTGGAGTCTACACTGGTCTACACTCTCCCACACACACACATACACACTGACTCAGCAGTTCAGCTCAGAGCATCCTGATCCATGAATTGGCTTGTTACAAACAGCACCCCACCTGAATCTTGCTCACCACAAGTGGCTCTTTGTAAAGACTCTTTCTGGTGCCCGGGGAAATGGCCAGCTCATCCCCCATACCCTGGGCCCTCAGAAGTGAGAGCTCCTCCTGGCCTGGGCTCATAGTGGCTCTTCCCATATATCCCAACACAGAAGACACCCTCTGCCTGTGCTATCTTCATCAAATGTGCTGGGGGATGCTGGATAATGGGGCCTCTGGTGCCTTTATTTATCCTTAACCATGGAGGATGGCTTAAGCCAGTAATTTATTAGAATAATAACCTCATAGGCATTAATGAGACATTATGCTTGGGATTTTAAATGCATAGAGTAATGTAATCCAGAGTTATGGTTCTCTCTGCTACCATCACTCCTTGACTGTCTTTCAGAGGGAAACTGATAGGTGCCTGTGGGAGTGACAGTTGTGGGACTTCCCAGGGTGCTATGCTCCCTGGAGGACTGACTGCAGGACCAGGCTGTTGGGGCTCCCAGGATGCCATGCTCCTAGGAGTCCTGACAAACTGCAGTACCAGACATCAGGGGTATTGGTGCTCCTGGGAAGACTCAATGCATGCAGGACCAAGCAGGGTGGGGACCTTAGCCCATTACAGCTGCTTGATGCTGCCTGAATTCCTATTGTTGGGGAATGGACATTCTTTTTCCTCAGTGCCAAGTGCTGAGAGAAAGATTTTCCCCAAACTTAGGCAATTTGTCAAGTTACTGTCAGGTCACTTAGGGGATGTTTCTTAATAAGTAGAAAAGGGCTGAGTGAAAGAATGAGCCTCTGGCCAATCCTGGGGTCAAGGTGAGCACTTTCTACATCAGGTAAAAATTCAGGTCCAGGGAATCACTGGCCAATCATAAAGAAGAACCATGGGTCCAAAACTCTTACCAGTCTCCCTAGACACACCCATGTTCCACTCACTGATGAAAAATCACAGCCTGCCTGACAAATTTCCAATCTCCCTTGTGGAGGCTGGGGCCTGTCTAGACAGAAGTTACAAGTAATTCTTTTGTGTCCTTCCTGACTCAGTGCGTCCAGGGGTGGCACAGGGGCCCAGGAAGCCCATCTACTCTAGGCACAATCCCTCACACAGGGGCCACAGCAACAAACTCAGCAGCAGTAGTCAGCTCAAGCAGCTGCCAGGGTCCTGGATCCTATCCCCAAACCTACTAGTTACAAGTCCCTGACAATCCATTGGAGTCTGCTGCCTCATCTGTAAAACAGGGAGAATGCACTGGTAGCATCAGCCTTGGGGTATGTAATGGAGCCAATCTCAGAGAAGGGGGGAGGGGGCAGTCCCCAGAGGTGAGTCTACTTATTCAGGCATCATGGCAGGCAGAAGCAGCTCTAGCCACTCAAAGTTCAGAATACAAAGTGAGATAATTAATCAATCATCAATTGACAAGCCTTTATTTAATGTACCAAATACACTAGGCACCATGGTAGGCTCTGGTGATACAAATTAAAAAAAAATGAGATGTCCTCATCCTCAGGAAGCTGCCCGTTCTCTAGAGGAACAGGGATAAAAGGAATAGTGACAAAAGTAAGGCCAGAGGGGCTCAGAGGTGGAGGGGGCCCAACCCCCCCCCAAGCAATAGCCCTCACAGCGTGCCCCACAGTCACACCTAGGCTCCTGGGATCTGAGAATGTGCCCTGTAGCCAGCTGGGAGTCATAGGGTTTCAGGGTGTGCTCCACAGCCTACTTGGAGTCCTGGGGTCTCAGAGTGGGCCCAGCAACCTGCTTGGGGTTCCCAGGACCCATCAGGGGATCCACAAGACAAAAACTCTTTCCATTATAATACTGACATTTTTTGTCCTTTTCAAGCTCATCGTCTCACGACGACTTCACAGTGGAGATTTCCAGACAGGGTGAATAAAAGAGCTAGCCACAGACATGAAAGATGGGTTACTTTTTCTCATTTGGAGAATTACACTTTTGCCATTCAAATAGATGAATGTAGACACGCCTGGACTTGCTATTCTGACTGAATTCTTCTGGTATCAGCACTGACTAATCATAGAAAAAGCTCCTTGCTTGACCAGAAAACACAAATGGTGCTGAGATATTCAGTGCTGAATGACTTTGAATCAGATGGTTCATCCTGGATCGACGGTGTTGATGTGGGTGTTGATGGTGCCAAAGCCGGGGGGAAAACTCCTGGCGCCTTTGCCTTTATCAAATTAGCGGCATCAAACTGTCCTACTGGTCACTGCATTCTTCACCTCCATGCATTCACCATTAATAGTAACTATTAATAATAACAGTAAACCTCAGTTTCCCTTTGAAATGTCCTTGATGAAGAAATTAAAAATGCTGATTTCACTAAACCTAGCCCCTCCTCGCCCACAGTGTGCCTCCTTTTAATGTTCCCTGTGATAGGATGGGAAGGGCTTTGTGTATTGTAAGGTGATGGTGGTCTTTCATGGGATGGCTTGAGTGGTGAGCAAAATTAGCCATGTACTCATGGAAAGCTTGAAATCCTTGAACGAATGACTGGAAGGTAAGCGATGGTCATTCAAGCTTGGACACGTAGGCAGGTGTTTTCTTGAAGATGAATGAAGCAAGTCTCTCAATTCAAGGGAGATGATGGATGATACTTGTTGCCAATAAACTCAAACATTCTAGTGAAAAGTAGAATTTTGGAAGCCACATGATGAGATCAGTGGTGATGTTGATCACTGTGACTTTGGATTGCTCCAACACTGGAAAATGCATATCTCAGGGAAGCAATATTTTCTAAATGACCAACGCTTGATGTTACAAAAGCATGCCTGGCTAAAAGATCTCCTCAAAATGCAAAAGAGACTGATAGACTCTAATATCATCAAGGAAGAGATATCCATTGATGTGGTTTCAGATTCTACAGCTCAACTAACCTTGAAGAAGCAATCATTGAAGTTTAGAGTCCTACCAAAGAGGACTGTCTCAATGGCCTGAAAAGGCTATTTAGGAAAATAGCATCCCCCTTTTCTAATGGTGGATGTTATTCATATGCTTTAATTAAAAACAAAAGCAAAACAAAAACAAAAACCCATCACAGAGGAATGAATACAGATGTACAGAGGAGAATCCAGCTACCTTCTACTAAGGACTTAGCACAGTGGCTGGAAGATTGTGGGCTTTTAATAAATGTATGTTGATAGACTGATTCAACCAGACATGAAAGAGATTTGAAATAATGAAATAATGCCACTCCTCTCACGATTCTTTATTTTGGAAAATATAAGTGTTTTGTTATAAAAGCACATTATGTTAACATGTAATAGATTTATTATTGCGATTTTTGAATAATTCAGCAAATAACTATTTTAATGATTTATCTGTTTTAATTTCTAATACAGTAAACACTGATAGACATAACCAATATAAACCAAAGCTCTTTGGGGTGCTTGATAATTTTTAGAATGTAAAGGGATCCTGAGAGCCGAACTAGAGAACTCAGGAAAGGAATTCATACTTGAACTAAGCCTTGAAAGGAAAGGTGAGGAAAGGAACCATTCCAGGTACAATTTGTGCAAACACAGAGGGATGAGAGGTGGGCCATTGTCTAGGAAGAACAGTCAGTCACTAAGCCAGGGCTAAGTATCCGCCAGTGAATATCCCTCTCTGCACTTGCCTTTCTAGCTCCTCCTTACATTGGTAGGTTATATTCTCCAAGGAAATCAGTGCTTTCCTTGAGAGGGGAAGTTAGCCATTATCAAGTGCCAATTGTTGTGATTTCTTTGATGATATTGGCTAAGCAGAGCTAGGTTTTAGAAATGAGTATTTACTAAAATAGCATAGTCAGAAGAGTTGATACCAAAAACAAGGAGACCCTCACCCACAAAAGCACAGAACCTAGGGCTAGATGGATTCAAGCTCAGAAAGTAAATGTTGCAAAAAAAAAAGAGAGAAAAGGATTCATGGTTCTGTGATGGATGGATGTCTTTTTCTCCTTTTATGAAGTCTTCCTAAAGTACCCTCAACATGGGTACAAATTGCTGCTGGACTCTGAGGAGTGCTTTTGTAGAAGGTCAAGGCTACCTTGAGTGGTTTCTATGGTCCAAGGTGAGGAGGAGAGAGAGAGAGAGAGAGAGAGAGAGAGAGAGAGAGAGAGAGAGAGAGAGAGAGAGAGAGAAGAAGAAGAAGAAGAAGAAGAAGAAGAAGAAGAAGAAGGAGAAGAAGAAGAAGAGAAAGAAGAAAGAGAGGAAGAAGAAGGAGATGGAGGAGGAGGAAGAAGAAGGGAAAGACAGAGAGAAAACCCAGGCTAGATCTCCTTTGCAGTGTTTTGGTTTTTACTGGCACAGAGATCAGGTTCCTCAGAATGCTCCCTTCTCTAACATGCAGAGGCCAAGAGGCATGTCTAATTCTTTTAACTAATTCCATTATGTTTCCTGTGTTCTTATCTAGTTCGTACCTTCTTTTGATTCTATAGCTCAAAGATTCATTCTCGTGTAATTAAGAGAACTAGCTGGTGAGAATTCAGCTCTATGAGCATGTCTAGAAGGCTCTGCCTGACTGCCTCCTCAACTCAGACTTTGGAGCATGTGCAAAGTATTCTATGTATTTGGCCATCTACTGAAGAAACAGCCAGAACAAGGTGTTTATTCAAAAGGCACTGACCAGGTCTCTTTTACCCTGTCTCTATCTCTCTCACTCTCCCTCTCCATCTCTGTCTCTCTTTCTTCTCTCTCTTCTTCTCCTCCCCCTCCTCCTCCTCCTCCTTCTTCTTCTCCTTCTTCTTCATCATCTCCTCCTCCTCCTTCTTTATCTTCTTCTTCTCTCTCTGTCCCTCTGTCTGTCTGTGTCTGTGTGTCTCCTAGAATCAATGCTGTAAGCCTTGGAGTGGGGTGAGGTTGAACAGGGGTGGCAGCAGGCTCCTGCTTCCAGTTGCCTATCCCTCTAGTTACACTCACCTGCCACCCTGAGTCAGCATGGTATCTGTGCTTCTTTCCCTCCATGTCTTTCATCTTTGTTGATCTGAAGTGAAGGAGAATTGACATTTGGAAAGGTCTAGGCTGAGGACCCCACACCTGGGTTTGTTTCCAATGCAACATGAGAAGTGATCTGCCCAGAAGCTAATTGAACAAAGCAGTTGAGAAGGTATTTTGGGGAGGGCTTCATCTGTCAGTCATGTACTTGTGCTGACAGTGATCTTGGTGATAGCCCTTTGTAGCACACACTGTACAGGTGTGCACACTGTCATTGAGGACCAAGGTGGAATAGTGGAGGGTGCCTCAGTATGTCAGGAAAACATTCATTTGTAATTCATATTCTTGCTATATTTGCTTAGAAAATATGTCCCTGTGTAAAAGCTATTGGATGATAATCAGTGCTAATCACTGGGCCAATTGATCATATAAGGGAGAAAGAGTCAGTGGTGATTGCTTTGGGGGAGCCTGCATCAGCTTGTTCAGATTTCCCCAGTCAATGCACATACTCCAGTCCTGTGACTTTATAACTGACTCTGCCTTTGATCTGTGCATGTCTCCTGAAATGCGCTCACCTCTCATTGGCCAGAATCCTATGCCTCCTCTGGGAAGCTGAGGGTACTCAATGAATGCAGTGTGTAAAAAACCTGTCAAGACTCCTTAGTCAAAGGCATTTCCTTTTCTCTAATGTCATGTCTCCCTCTGCCAGACTTCCCTCTTCTGTTGAGGGCACCAACCTCTAGGCTGGCAACCTTGGACTCATCCTACATGCCTCACTCCCATCAGTTTGTATTATGTATTTTAAAATTTCAATGATAAAAAGTAGCTTTACATGGACTTTTCTGGTTCAAGATGTCTGTCGCAAACGTGCGATGATCAACTGTAATTGACTTAGCTCTTCTCAACAACCTAACGATCCAAGACAAGTACAAAAGATTCACCGTGGAAAATGCTTTCCAGATAAAGAATGGATGGACTCTGAATGCAGAGTGAAGCATACTTTTTTCAGTTTTGTTTTGTTTTCTTCTTTTATTTGTTTCTTTTTCATGACTAATATGGAAATGTTTTGCAAAATTGCACATATATAACCTATATCAAATTGCCTACCATTTTAGGAAGAGAGGAGGGAGGGCAGGAAGGAGAAAAGAATATGAACTTAAAATCTTGTAAACTGAATGTTCAAAATTGTTTTGACATATAATTTGGAGAAAATAAAATACAATTTTTTTAAAAAGTGTGTTACACTTTAAACAAATAATATTAATTTGCCAGATGAAGCTCAATTCTGGCTAAGTCTACCATGCACAGGCTAGGGTTTTCAAACACTTCAAAGACACCATCTCATCTGAGTTTCACAAGAATCATATGAGACAGGTGCCATTATGTCTCCATTTTACGGAGGGGAAAACTTGAGTTCCCAAGAGGGAAGGTGATTGACTCAACATCACACAGCCATACAGTACTGGGACAAGATGAGGGTACGGGTCCTGCTGCCTCCAGGTCTGATTCCATTACAGGAGCATAAGTGATGATGGAGATGACTACAGAGTGAGGAAGTCGGCTGTGGTGCTGGAAGTTCTGGCTTGTCTCAGGTCTATGGACCTTTAGGCAGTGGCCACCAACGAATCAGCATGTGGCATCAGCCAGGACTCTTTCCCTTCCCCTATCTGGTTCTTCTTGGCTCTCCAAGTTCTTTCTGAGGAGTTGTCCAGTGTCCTGGAGCCCAGAAGTCTTTAAGTGGTGTGAGGCCCAGTAGAGAGTGGCCACCTCGGTGGCCCATTCGCAATACTGAGACATCAGAGTGTTCCTCCTTTAGGGATTCCAAGGGTGTCATTGACTCTCCCAGAGTGAAAGAATGGGCTATGTGAGGAGGGAAAGGCAATGATGGGGTGGTTATTTTTCTATTTGTGCAGGAATCAGAAATCACTGTAGAAAGAGCATCCTTGATCAGTGTCCACCTGGACACATAAGAGGCAGCTGTCTCAACAAACATCGGAGAGGGAGAAAGGAAGCCCATGTGTCTCTGGAAAAGACAGAAAGATCAAGGGAACTCTGGCCACCTCTGCCTGCAGGGAAGCTGGCTGGCCCGACTCCCTGGCTGGGAGCTCCCAGCCTCTCTCAGAGGAGCTGGAGGCTCCTGGCTGTTCACGGCCTGTGGCTCTTGGTGCATCAGGGGTCTGGAGTGAGCACCATCAAGGACTGTGGGGGTGAAGGTGAGGAAGCAGAGACGGGTCTGTGAGGCAGCCCCCTCCGACCCCTCCTCTCAGCCCTGGGCACAGTCCACCTCTCCCTTCCAAAGGCAGAGCTGATCTACCTTACCTCCCTTATAAGAACTCTGCCCCCTCCATGCTTCTTCATGACAAGCAATGATAATACTCGTTCTCACTCTCTAAGGCCATGTGGCCTATCTCTTTCCTTTTGACAGCTCAATGAGTAGGATTAAATCCATTTTACAGAGGAAGCAACTGAGGCTCCCAACTGAATAGCCAAAGATAAATGATCCAAGCAGTGGTGGCAGCAGGTACAAGAACTCTTGGGCCCTGGAGGCACAGTGCACACTCCCTTTTTCTGGAGTCATGAAGACCTGAATTCAAATCCAATCTCAGTCTCTTATTAGCTGTGTGACCCTGGACAAGTCACTCAAGCTCTGTCAGCCTCACGTTCATCAACTTCAAAATAAAGATACTAACAGCACCTAATTCACATGGTTAATGTTCAGGTCAAATGAGATCATGGTTATAAAGCACTTAGCATGATGCCTCCCTTCCTTCCTTCCCCCTGTCCCTCTCCCTCCCCTCCCTCCCCTTCCCTTCCTTTCCCTGGCCATGCATCAGCCATGAAGAAGCAGGAGGGAGGGCTCAGCTCTGCTCCACAGTATCCCCCATGGTCCTATAGAGGAGGGAGCCTCTGGAGGAGATTTTAGGGGACAGAGCCTGATGAGGACCTGAATGGGCCTGCCTTGGAATTAGAGAAGGCGAGCATGAACATGGGACCTCAAACTGGAGGGGCACATCCTGGAATTTTGCCCAGAGTCATTCTAGAAAAGGGTGCCTACTGTGGTCACCTCATTGTCCTTTCAGAGAAAGTCTAACCACAGTGTACTGATGAAGGGGCCATAGGGGACGAGACTGAGCCTAGTCCTAGACACCCAGAGCTTTCTGCAGGGTGTGTGTGTGTGTGTGTGCTTTGTGTATGTGTTTGTGTGTATATTTCTGTGTGCTTGTGTGTGTGTGCACAGACCTCCTTTGGAGCCCAGCAAACAATGCCCACTGGCCAAAGCTCCCTCTGAAATCCCCTTCCTGCTCCCTTTCTCCCCCACCCTGGGCGGTCCAGTCGTATTCCTTGGGATGTCACAAAGACTGACAGCAAAGTGAACGTTTCCCATAAGTTTCCTCATCCTACTTTCCTGTCTTTCCTGCCCTTGGGATGGAGATTTGAACTTCACTGAATTTAGCCAAAGGGGGGAAGTCCTTTTCTCTTTAGAGAAATGCAAATTATAGTTCAGACTTCCTCCTTAGGGAAATGTGTTTAGGGTTCAAAGTCTACTATCCTGAGGACAGGGTAACAATAAAGATAATGAGTTACTTAATGATATAGTAATAATACTGACAACAGCTGGGAGTTATATAGCAGCATCTTAAGGTTTGGAAACACACACAACATCTCATTGGATTCTCACAACAGCCTTGGGAGGTAGGTGATAGTATTATCCCCATTTTACAGATGAGGAAAATGAGGCAGAGAGAGCGACAGACCGAGAGAGACAGAAAGAGACAGAGACAGAGACAGAGAGAGAGAAAAAGACAGAGAGACAGACAGAGACAGAGAGAGAGGTGGTTTGCCCAGGGTCACACAATTAACAAGCATTGGAACTCAGGTCTTGATTCTTGGCCCACACCCTGAGTGACCTCCACAGGTCTGCTCCATACAAACTTTTCTGGCCATTTCCTGGTAATAGTGAAGGTCATGGAGTTAGTAGGTGAATACAGAGCTGAAAATCTGAGTATTGCTAAGCTTGCATGCTAGCCCCTCTCTGGACTGCCTCAGTTTCCTTCTCTGTAAAATAAAGGGACTGTGCTGGATGATCCCACAGGTCCCTCCCAGATGCAGTCTTTTCAAAGGGCAGACTAAAAGTAGAAGCTGCTGCAGGTTTTGACTGGAGTCATCTCTTAGTGTGTCTGAGGATATGACACTTATCCCAGACACTTGGATATGCATGGAAATGTCTGTGCTGGAAAGGGAAAGAAAGATTATTGACAGGCCTCACATGTTCCTGTGCTGAAGAGGGAAGGGACTTGTCTAGGGTCTCACAGAAAATTAGCTGAAAAGTCAAACTTGAAGCCAGGTCTCCTGATTTCTGGCCTAGGACCTTCCTCACTTTTCACCATGTTTGAGAGGATGTTGATAATTCACATCTGAAACAACAACAACCAATCCATCCCCAAAAAGTGGAAAATGAAGGCCTGAGTCATCAGAGGAATCAGGGGAGTCCCCCTCCCTCTGAGACGAGATTTCCCTAACATTGTAAGGCCCAGAACACAAAAATGTGGTGATGGGAAAAGGTTTTCTCAGCTACCTCTGATTGGGCTAGACCCTGGCACAGATGAGACAGTCCCTACCCGCAGTATCACAATCTGCTCAAGGATAATACCTACTGTTTGCACAGAGAAGCAAATACAGAATGAAAACAAAGCCATTTACAGGAGCAGGAAAGGCGTATGAAAGATGGGATGGCAGTGGGTGGGGAGTGTTTCAATTTTTTCTCCATATCCTCAGCACCTAGTGCAGTTTCTGGTCACAAATAGTAGGCAATTAATAAATGCTTCCTGACTCTTTCAGTAGGCACCTCCCCTATTCTTCCGCAGGTATGTGTGGCAGAAGGTGTTTGTGCATGGGGAACCTTGCATACGGCAGATATGTTGCTATTTTGATAGGGTTTGCTCAGTTTGTCCTCTTTTTCTCAAAAAAAAATTTGTTATATGGACTGATTCTCCTGCAGGCTGGAGGAGGAAATTTAGGTAATATACAAAACAAACACTATGAATGGTAATTTCTACAAAAACGAATTCTTTATTGATTAATTAATCAAGAAATCCTTCTCATAAGTCACTTTACTTCGTCCCAGAAGGAAAATGGGTCTCCAAAAGAGGTGGAGGCCAGAAGAGAATGCATTTCCCTCAGCCTGTGCTTTTGAACCTGTGTGGGTCTGTGGGGCCAGGGTGCCAGTGGATGATGGGGCACAATAGGAGCTCAGGCTAAAAAAAGATTGGGCTACTGAGAGATGCTGCTCAAATCCCTTCACTTTTCTACTGGAGCAGACCTGATAATGCAGGAAACAGAAAGAACAGTCATGACTGGAGCAGAAGTAAAAACATGGCGCCCCTCAAGGGAATTCCTTGTGGCCTGCCTGCTTTGTCTACTGCTGAGATTCTCAGACTTGTTATTTGAACTACTCAGGGTGTCTACAGTTTCCTTTTCCAATATCTCCTTGAGTCTCTTTCAACTCCTTATCAACTTGATAGCTGCCTGCGACTTCCAGACATTTGTCTCCACAACTTTTTAGTCTCAATTTCCTTTTTTTTCACAAATTTCTACTATTTACCCATTTATTTATTTGTTTGTTTGTTTATTTATTTCACTTCTCTCTTTTTACCTTTCCTTGCCAACTACCTTTCTTCCTTCTCATCTTCAGAGCCTGTCTCCTCAATGCTTTTAATCTTTTAGATTGAGTTTCCATTAAACCTTTATTTTAACCCCATTTTTAAAATTATTTAAACCTTATATATGTATTTTTTACTTATTTTTAGTTTTCAACATTCATTTTCACAAAACTTTGAGCTCCAAATTTTCTCCCCATCTCTCTCCTCCCCCAGCCCAAAATGCCATGCATTCTGATTACCCTTTCTCCCAGTCTGCCTTCCTTTCTATCGCACCCCTCCCATCCCTTATCCCCATTTTCTCTCTTTTCTTGTAGGGCAACATAGATTTCTATACCCCATTAACTGTATTTCTTATTTCTCAGTTATATGCAAAAATAATTCTCAACATTTGTTCCTAAACCTTTGAGTTCCAACTTCTCTCCCCTCCTCCCTCCCCACCTGTTCCCACTGAGAAGGCAAGCAGTTCAATATAGGCTATATATGTGTAGTTTTGCAAAAGGCTTCCATAATAGTCATGTTGTATAAGACTAACTGTATTTCTCTCCATCCTATCCTGCCCCCCCCATTTATTCTATTCTCTCCTTTGACCTAGTCCCTCCTCAAAAATGTTTACTTCTAATTACTCCCTTCTCCCATTTGCCCTCCCTTCTATTGTTCTCCCCACCCCACTTATCCTCTTCTCCTCTACTTTTCTGTAGTGGAAGATAGAGTTTCATACCAAATTGAGTGATATGTATGTATATATGTGTATCTATCTATCTATCTATCTACCTATATATATATATACATATACACACATGTGTGTATTTAATCCCTCCAACTACTCAAATACCGAGAAAAGTTTCAAGAGTTATAAACATTATCTTTACATATAAGAATGTAAACAGTTTCATGTGGGAATGTGTAAACAGTTGCGCTTTAGAAAGTCCTTTATGATTTCTCTTTCCTGTTTACCTTTTCATGCTTCTCTTGATCCTTGTGTTTGAAAGTCAAATTTTCTATTCAGCTAGGATCTTTTTCTCAAGAATGCTTGAAAGTCCTCTATTTCATTGAAATACCATTTTTTCCCTTGAAGTATTATACTCAGTTTTTCTGGGTAGGTGATTCTTGGTTTTAATCCTAGTTCCTTTGACTTCTGGAATATCATATTTCAAAGCCCTTCCATCCCTTAATGTAGAAGCTACTAGATCTTGTGCTATCCTGATTGTATTTCTACAATACTCGAATTGTTGCTAACTGCTTGCAATATTTTCTCCTTGACCTGGGAACTCTAGAATTCAGCTACAATTTTCCTAGGAGTTTCTCTTTTCAGATCTCTTTCAGGAGGTGATTGGTGGGTTCTTTCAAAATTTATTTTGGCCTGCAGTTCTGGAATATCAGGGCAGTTTTCCTTGATAATTTCATGCAAGCTGATATCTAGGGTCTTTTTTTGATCATGGCTTTCTGGTAGTTCCATAATTTTTAAATTGTCTCTCCTGGATCTATTTTCCAAGTCAATTATTTTTCCAATGAGATTTTTCATATTATCTTCTATTTTTTTTCATTCTTTTGGTTTTGTTTTGTAATTTCTTCTCATAAAGTCATTAGCTCCCAACTGCTCCATCCCAATTTTTATTTTTTTAATTTTTAAAACAGTATTTTATTTTTTCCAATTATACATTAAAACATTTTAACATTTTAAAATTTATTTTCAGCATTCTACAATCACTACCATACAACTTAGATTTTTTCCCTCCTTCCCCCCACCTCCCTCCTCCCTTCCTGAGATAGCATACAATTTTATATAGGTTCTACACATATATTCCTATTAAATACATTTCAACATAGTCAGTTGTACAGAAGAATTAAAATGAATGGGAGAAATCATATAACAAACCAAAATGTAATACAAAAGAAAATGACCTGCTACATTCTGCTATTGAATTCCATAGTTCTTTTTCTGTATGTGGAAGGCATTTAGCCTTAAAAGACTATTGGGAATTTTTTTAAGTCTTGCAATGCAATGAAATTCTAAGTCTACCAAAAAAATTCTCACATGCTGTGGTTGCTGCTGTGTACAAAGTTCTCCTGGTTCTGCTCCTTTCACTCAGCATCAGATCATATAAGTTTTTCCAGGCTTCTTTGAAGTCTTCTTGTTCATCATTTTTTATAGCACAACAGTATTCCATTACATTCATATACCACAATTTATTCAGTCATTCCCCAATTTATGGACATCCCCTTGATTTCCAGTTTTTGGCCATTACAAAGAGTGTTGCTATAAATATTTTTGTACATGTGGGACCCTTTGCCATTTCTATGATCTCTTGGGAATACAGTCCTAGAAGTGGTATTGCTGGGCCAAAGGGTGTGCACATTTTTGTAGCCCTTTGGGCATAGTTCCAAAATGCTCTCCAGAATGGTTGGATCAGTTCACAGCTCCACCATCAATGAATTAGTATTCCAACTCTCCCACATCTTCTCCAACACTTATCATCTTCCTTTTTGTCATGTTAATCAATCTGATAGGTGTGATGTGGTACCTCAGAGTTGTTTTGAGTTGCATCTCTCTAGTCAATAGCGATTTAGAGCATTTTTTCATATGACTATAGATATCTTTAATTTCTTCCTCTGAAAACTGCCTGTTCATATCCTTTGACCATTTATCAATTGGGGAATGACTTGCATTCTTGTACATTTTACTTCATTCTAATTTTTAAAGAACTATTTTCTTCAGTGAGTTTTTGAACCTCCTTTTCCATTTGGCTAATTCTGGTTTTTAAAGCATTCTTCTCATTGGCTTTTTGGACCTCTTTTGCCAATTAAGTTAGCCTATTTTTAAAGGTGTTATTTTCTTCAGCATTTTTTGGAGTCTCCTTTAGCAATCTGTTGACTCACTTTCATTATTTTCTTGCATCACTCTCATTTCTCTTCCCAATTTTTCGTGCACCTCTCTTACTTGATTTTCAAAATTGTTTTTTTCCTTTAGAAAAAGCAACCTTAACCACTGCTGCTTGCCCCTGTGCTATGGCCAAGGGCTCTCCAAGGATCACTTAGGAAGCCCAGTTTGGACAGTTATGACCAAGCTGGAAAAGTTTACAAATTTCTCCTGAGGAGGAACTGCATCCATGGCCTCAGCATCTTCCTTACTGGGCACAGAGGATGCATTGCTATGTGATGATTTGACATAATTTCTGGGTAATTTAATAATTTTTTTAATAAGGTCAATGGTTTATTAATAAAAAAATGGTCATTTGGCTGTCTCTCTTAGACTGAAGACCCCTAACGGTGTTGGGGTCACTGTTTACATGCCCTTCAAAGAGGAGGTGTTCCCGAGTGATGACTGATTACCTCTGATTGTTTAATCAAATGGGAGGTGGGCTATCTTGGGATACATGACTTAGGCCACTCAATTCTTGTTCAAAGAGATATCAATTTCCATATCACCCTTCTTGGTAATAGGGAGAATTAACATTTTCCCGGGACTTGTCTAAGCAAACACGATGAGCAGGAATGTACCCATTAGCCCAAACTTAGAATTTCTTTTACTGTCTGATTAGATCTTGGCCTGGGTAAATCTCTTAAGAGGTATTTACCACATTGGTTGGATTCTGGATGAGGAAATAGAAAAGGGGAAAAGCTTGGTCCTAATATAATAAGTAATTATTGAATATAAGAAAGAAATATTAATTTCTCACAGATGGCTGGCCCTGGATGAGAAAAATGTATTGAAAACATAAAAAGGCAAAATGGTGTCTCCAGGTGCATGGTGCCCCTTCCCCTTCCACAGGGAGAGTCAAAGAGAAAACTCACAAAGTGCAGTCCAACTCTGCTTTGGCTTCCTTGGCAGCCACACCTCACAGCTGACCCAGGTTGGTCCAAAAGCCCACCCAGCCTCCCTCCCCCCACTGTTTCAATATGCTTTCATCTCCCTTACTGGTGAAGTTGATTTTGTGTTCAAATGTCAGACTTTCCATTTATCCTCATAGGATTTCATTTTATTTTATTCAATCCAGTGATATAAGACCCTTTTTGGGATCTGTCTGCCACCCAATATTTTTATTCTCCCTCCAAGCTTGGTGCCATCTACAAATTTGATAGACATGTCATCTCTACCTTTATCTGAGTATGGATAAAAATGGATAATAGGTGAGAATGAACTTCCTTCCAAATGGGTTTGTTACCTTATCCAGTACTTTGGGGATCCTGTCAATTAACCAGTCATACCAATGACAGGCATGCCTTAAGGACTGGCCAGTCTGGCTGGATAATTATGTAGATCATCCAGAATCAGGGAATGCTTGGGCTGTACAAAGATGAAGAGACACAGTTCTAGGAATATCAGGTGGGTATGTGTGGTGGGGCAATTTGTAGAGAGCTGTCTTTGAGACCTGCATTCCCTTGTTCTCTGGAGTTCTACCAACTTGCTATGGGGACTGCAGCATCTCTACAAGTCAGGTTCACATCCCACTGGAGGTTGGCATTTGCAAAAAATGAGTGGATCTGTTGTTTCTTCTTCCCAATCTGGGAGACTTTCCCCCTGCCCATCCCTTCCCTCCTTTAAAGACAGGAAGCGAGGTGTCCAGACACCACCAGTTTTTGGTGACCTTGGGTGTTTGCCTGGATTGAAGATTATGGAAAGATTAGGAAAAGCAAAGGAGGAGGAGCTGTCTCAGGAAGCATGTAATGTCACTCACATGCCCACTAAGTATCTGTAGGATGCTAAAAATACACTCTCCTCAGAGTCCTCCAGAAGCCTCCCTTCACCTGAGAGAGGTGACCCTTCCAGGCAGGCTGCCCATCAACATCTATGTCTTTATTGAATTTCCTGCCGAGAGAATTGTGCTTTCGGAGCCGTTGACACCATGCTCACAGGAGATCAGAAAATACCCCACAAGCCCCCCGGGTAGATTTAGCTAAAGAAAATAGGACAAAACTGGCCTCTGTCCTGTTTCTTCATCAGAAGCACAGATAAATGAGGCTTCCAGAGAAGCAAATGAGACAACTGAGAAAATGCTTCCTTGATGTCCCCCCAGGTATGGATAGGCAAGACAGAGTGTGGCAGCTGACCGCAGTGTTCCTGATGTTTGAGGAAGGTCACTGTGATGGTGACTGCTCCTCCAGGCTTTTCCCCTTCTCTGTTTCACAAGCCTTCTTGGTGCCATTTTGTTACATCGTGCACACACTTGCACTTGTCCGTGTGCCTTGAGGGGAGGAACCTTCTCTCTTCTGTCATTGTGACCCCAGCACCTACTGTGGTATGGGTGCACAGTAGGCACTTAAGTGCTTGTTGAAGCTTAGGGGTACAGGAAATATGCATGTTAATGCCCTGTGGATGAAGTGGGGAGCAGGGCAGCCATTCTGGAAAACGTCTAAGAATCCCTCAAATCACTCAAACGACCCAGTGACATCACCGCAAGGCCCAGTCCCCAAAGAAAGGAAAGACTGCACTTGTATAAAAATATTCATAGAAGCTAAGAACTAGAAATGAAAAGTTCCAAGGAAGAGCTTATATTCTGACAGGGAAACTGGAAAGGGTAAGGGGGTTGAACAGGACCAGAGAGCCTGGTTGGCCCTTCTCCTGACTTGGACGATCCAGGCAGAGCTTCGCAAGTCATTCAGTCAGTCTCTGGGGAGTTGTCCCCACAATAGGAATGAATAAATGAAGCATTTATTAGGGACTGCTATGTGCCAAGCCCTGTGGATACAAACTCAAAAGTCAAAGGGTCCAAGCTCTCCAGAGGCTCCTTTCTAACAGGGGATACAGCTCAGAGGGAAGGTCCAGCAAGTCCTTAGGGGGTGGGCAAGAAACTGATGGTGAGACCTCTTCTTTCATTTCCTTAATAAAAGGAACCCAGTTATTGCTGTGGTTATTTTGATTTGAAAGAAAAGCCCTACTTCCCTGAAGCCAGGTTTCTGTTGGCCCTGGGCACTCATGCCCAACAGTCCTCTTGGGGGGTAGGGGTGGATGGTGGGATAGACAGTCCTGGCTTTATGGGCCAGGGAGAAGGCCAGGCTTGACTTGACAGTGCAATGGAGCCACAGCAGGGTCGTTTTCTTTATTGTACTTGAGTCCGTAGTGATGATAAACAGACTTCAGCAAGTGTGATTGGTATTTCAGTGTGGCCCAGGTCTGACACATGCAGAGTGCCAACCTCAGAGGCCTCTTTCAATGAAAATCTGTGTGACTTTTTTGCCCCTCACTGAGGGGCACCCCTGAGGATGTCAGCCTTCAGCCTCTGTCTCCCTAACTGCCATCAGCACACAGATGATCCAATGAAACATGCCAAGCCCAGGGGTCAGCTCAAGCATGTGAGGTAGGCCTTTAATTCCCATCACCACTGTGGCTGTGCCCCCTTCCACCAAGTCAGTATGGCATCAGGGGCCCAGGATGAAGGAGAATCTACACTTCACCCAGTGAACAGAAGAGGGGAGAGAGAGACAGACAGACACAGAAATAGAAAGTGTGAGAAACACAGAGAGAAAGAGAGACAGACAGAGAAAGAAACAGTGATACATGGAAAGAGAAAGACATAGAGAGAAAAAGATGAGACGGAAACAGACAGACAGAGATAGACAGAGAGAGAGAGAGGAGAGAAACATAGAGGAGAAAGAGTCTCACATCCTCTGCCCAGAACTGCAGCACTGGGGTCTGTGCAATGGTTGTCTCATTGACTTGGACCAGGGCAGAGAGAGTCATTTGTCACCTTGTCAGATGACTCAGAGGTCCAGTGACAGAGACAGGATTCAGAAAGACTTGATGACTGGGGAATAAATGTGGATAGCACTAAGCCAAATAGAGTGATGCTTAATAAGAGTTGTTTCCTTCACTTTCCTTTCCTCCTCCCTGTCCCTGTCAATGTCTCACATACAGGACGAAGAAGGCTCAGTCAGAAAGGCAGGTAGACTTTGGGGATCATAGAGGAAACTGAGTCAGCAGCATCAGCCAGACAAGAAAGCTAAAGGTATCTCAGACTGAGGGACTGAGATTCCCTCTATATTCTGAGATTTTCTGAACATCTGTGCCTCTACCCTATTTTAAGAGAGTTATTGACAAGTTGGGGCACACATGATCTCACACACAAGTAGACAAACACATGTGAGCACATACATGAGCACACAGAGATATATAAGCACACATATAAGTTCACAAACATACCTGTGTACACATGGGTCTACATTCATGAGCCCACACATATAAGCACACACAAAGGTTGAGTCCCCACTCGGCAGGCTGGGCTGCTGCGTAGGGCTGACCCCCAAAGCCTCCCACCTCCTTTGGCTCCCTATTGCTTCCATCCAAGGTTTACTTTGGGCACTCTGAAGACTGCTTGCTTGTACATGGTGCTTCTCTAAGCCTCTTGCTAAGTAAGGAAGAGAAGTCCAGCACTCATAGACATCTTACAGGTAATAAATGTGTGTTAGGTAGATGACAGACAACCTTTACTTCACCGTCCTCCCAAGAAAAGGAAAAAGTTCAAAGGAACCGAAGTAATCCATAAATCCAGACCGGAAGCACATAAAGCAGAGTGGTGGGGAGGTGCTATCATCCTACGAATGATGCATCCATACTCCAAGACGAGAGGACACATTTCTTGCTCAGCAAGAGAAGGTTTTATCTGGCCTCTGACAGTGCTGGGCACCAGGGCCACACACGAAAAGTGCTCTGTCTGTGCTTTGCCAAAGGAGATAAACAACACTGTCCTTCAAGACTTATTGGTCACCCACAGTGGCCTTGGCAGGATCAGAGAAAAGGTCATCACATCTGAGCCTGGACCAGTGATATCCCTTCAGCTCCAGAATGTTCCCGGTGCTTTCTCTGCTATAATTGAATCACAAAAGTGCTTCCATGTCTGTAGATTAGAAGGTGCATTAGGAGCATTAAATCCTATTTGTTTCTGCATTTCATTTACATTTTAGCCCTCCAGTTGTGGGGAAGGTGATCTTGCTGGATGTGTCAGAGGATGCTATCATCTTCACTATTCCCAGACCATGATTTTCATGGTCACTCAGCAATTCATGAAACACAAAGGGAGAGAATTTCCCTTTGTGGTCTGTAATGCTGAATATGCTTTTCTTCTATATCCAAGTGATCTAAAGTTAACTTCCATCTTATTCTCAATAAATATGACAAAAACAGCACCCTTTCAGCTCCTTCAGATGCCATCATCCTACGAAATTGTATAATAGTTAAAATAAATCTAGTAGATTTCACCAAACTTGTACAGGTCACTTACACACAAAAGAGTGACCCTCACAGGCCACAGGAAACAGATTCTGCTAGCAATGATTAGTTATTCAAGGTCACCCACTGAGTTCCGATGAGCACATCCAAATACCCAACTGGGACCCCATATGCCCAGTGGCTAAGACTATCAACCCTCTGAGCCTAAAAGGTAAAAAACAATCAGGGAAGCAGGTAAGTCTTGATGAAGAGCTGGCCCAATGTTCAGATTCAATCAGTGATCAATCTGTAAATATGTGTTAAGGGCGTCCTGTAGACCAGGCCCTGTGCTAAGCGCCAGGCATCACATTAGGGTATAAAGAGACAAATGTAGACAAATGCTGCTCTCAATGACCTTCCACTACGGCGGGAGAAACATGAGGAAAAAAATAAAACAAGAAAATGAGACAGGGCAGGAAATCAGGAAGCAGGATATGTATGACAGGGCCTGAGTCAATGTTCAGAGGAGGAGACTGGATACTGGTTAAAGTCCCTCCAACTCCACCAGTAAAGATCCAGGAACCTTAGCCCAGGAAAACAGCTGGAGACGACTGGGCAAGCCTGAGGAGGCTCGTGAAGAATGCATGCTCCCAGAGGGCCCCCGGCTCCTGCCCATCACAGGCACACAGCAAGCTGTTTGTGGATTTGGCTGAATGGCTCTCCTCCTGCCAGAGGCCCCGAGACATTTATATTTAGAGATGGTTTTGTCCAAGAGACAGAAGGGTGAGCTGATCTGTTCAGGGTCATATGGCTGGGCCATGGTAAAAGCAGCAGGATTTGGCCTGGCATTTGTCCCAAACCCAAGGCAAGTATGGACAATGCTTACCACAGCACTAACCCCTAAGCTACCCTGTCCTGAGCCCAAGCCCAGCATTAATAACCCCAGGCCTAACCAGAGCCCTAACTCTTATGCCACCCAGTCATCCATACAAAAACCCCAGAGAGGGTCAAAGTTCCCAAGTGTCCCATAGCCTGAGATGCCCAGTAGGAGTCACTTCAGACCCTCAAATGTCATTGGGAAATATCTAACAAAATAAGTGAAAATACAACCTGTGTTATAATGTTCACTTGTGGTTTTCTCCATCGATATGCAGCCTATAGGGACCTTCTTTTATTGACACCATCATTTAGAAACCGTGCATGTCCCAGAAAGTCCCTGCAGATGGACAATGACCTGACCCTAGGGTGCAGTGGGAGGGGGTCAGGTTAGACCAAACCTGGAGATCGTCAAGTGCCATCAGGGACCCAAGGGCTCTGGGGCGTGTTCCTGAGTGATGGCAGGGGAATGGACAGCTCTGGGTGGAAACTGGTCTTGCTGAACTGTGAGCCTTCCCCCACCCCAATCCCAAAGGCTTGCAGGTAACAGGAGCCAGACTCTGTGTGGCCCAGGACATGGGGGCTCAGACAAGGACGGGGCTAGGTCAGCCTCAGCCTCTCCCCTCTACATCTGCAGGCACTAGCTAACAGCTTTACACTTGATTCATGCAAGTGCTGGGTCTGCGACCTCTCATTTGATATCTTGACATTTAATCTGGCAGAAAATTGGCAGGTTTCTGGTGGTATTTAATGAGGAGGGACAGTAGGGAATTTGCAGCTAATGCTGAGGAGGATGGAAGTCTGCTCCACTCCCACCCCCACCCTCAAGGCCTCAGTATACTCACTGAGCTCAGGGAAGTTTCCCATAGCAAGTGTGGTGACAAGGACACAAAGAGACCCTCAGGGAGGGACATCAGAGAGTGGAAGGTCTTTACCCAAAGGAAACGGAGGTACTCTGTGCTTGAACCCGACAAGACATCCCTATTTATACAGGTCCCTTTGCCTATTTTCTTTAGGAATCATCTGCTGATGTCCCATCCAGCCAGGGAGAGGATTTCCTCTATGTTATCCTTACACCCAGCCTTGGTGGGAGCCTCACTACCTTATGATACCTCTCTTGACTTTGTTCGCTCATCCTACAGACAAATCAAGCCCATGGAAGCCAAGCCCCTCCATTGCTGACCAGCCTGAAGAAGAAGAAGCAAAGTAAGGCTTTAGCTCACGACCCGCAAAAGGTTTCCAGAGTTCACAGCTCTCACACCTGGGGGCATGTCAGGAGTTGCCAGCATTCTTAGGGAAACAGAGCTGGAGGAAATAGTAACCTGGCCTAGAGGGAGGGTCCTTGTCTCTCAAAGGCAGAAACTGGCAAAGGGCCACTCAGACTCTTGGGAAACACCACCTGGGTCAGGGTATGGCCTCCAGCACATTGCCTGGGTCTGGGGCAGTCACAGTAGGGTCAGTAGGTTGGCCCTATCCAAAGAGATGCTCCACATGCATGCATGGGCACACATGCACATCAAACATGTATACATCACACACACGCATGCACGCACGCACACAGGTACACACGCACTCATGCATACATGTGTATCCAAGTAGGGATCTCCCAGGTCAGGGTGTGCCAAGTAGAAAGGTTTGGAGGACCAGCCTCATGATGAGCCTGTGTCTGGCACTGGAGGGTTCAAATGAGCCTTGGGGGAGGAGGGCTATGCCCAAAAGGTGAGCACCAGGATTGGAGCTTTTTGTCCACAGTAGCAGCCATCCCCTACGTGTTGGCAGAGCTTTGATGAGCATTTGTGCTCATGGTGGGTCTAGCTGACATCACTATGGGTGACTCCTGGGGTTCTGTTTGGTACTTGTTGGGTTAAGTGCTGGTAACTGTGGTGCAACTACAGACAATTTCAGAGGCTGGGGCTCTTTATCTGTAAAATGAGGGCACCACCTGTATGGACTTTGAAGTCTCTTACAGCTCCAGAACAAGGTTCCCATGTGCTTCAGGGCTGCTGCTGATTTTCCAAGGAACTTTAACACTTCTAACTCTGGGGATACTGCAGTGATGATTTGGAGTTGCCAGGAGATTGAAACCCTGAGATGGATGCATCCTTATTTCAGGTAGAGGTTTCGCTTCTCCTCCCTTCCCTGTGACTGGCATAATCCCTCCTGAGATTATAGAGAAAGGAAGCAAAAGGGAGTGTGTGGGAGGGAGGGGATTATCTGGCCACAGAAGGCCACAGATGATTAATTTGGGAGGCATTTTCATCTTTTTCTCCTCAAAAAGTCGTAATCTCCTCGAGTAACTTCAGCTGTTTGAAAATGGAATCTAGGTCACTGTGCCCTCATGAAACATTCCAGGGTTATCTCACCTTTCTTTCTGAAAAAACTCTTTCCCCCTTCCCTTCTGTACGCTCCCCTCCCCTCTCCTCCCCTGTTTTCTCTTCCCCTCTCTTCCCCTCTCCTCTCCTCTCCTCTCCTCTCCTCTCCTCTCCTCTTCTCTTCTCTTCTTTTCTCTTCTCTCTCTCTCTCTCTCTCTCTCTTTCTGTCAGTCTCTATCTCTCTCTTTCTGTCTCTCTCTCTGTCTCTCAGCTTATATCAGACAGTGCAACAGCAGCATCTAGCTAAGGAGAAGAATCAGATGCTTCTGAAGCTGATAAATGGAAGATAAATATGTGTTTGAGTCAGAGGTTGGAAGCAGAGCCCTTGTGGGTGGGCAGGCAGACTTCACCCAGTGGGACCAGGGTCAGCAGCCTCCAGGGATTTGTTCCACTAGAGTTTCCATCTATCTCCTAACTGGCCCAGAACACTACCTCCTCATTTCTGCTTCCTGACTTCTTCCTTCAAGTCCCAACTAAAATCTTACTTTCTCCCAGAAGTCTTTTTATTTTCCCTTAGGGTCAGTGGATAGTGCCTGACCTCCAATCTTCCTGAGTTCAAATCCATCCTCAGACACTTAGTAGTTGTTTGACCCTAGGTAAGTCACTTCACCTTGCTTGCCTCAGTTTCCTCATCTATGAGGAATGATCTGAGGAAGGAAGTGGCAAACCTTTCTAGAATCTTTGCCAAGAAAACACAAACTGGGGTCACGAAGACTAGGACACAGCTGATATGACTGAACAACAACCACCACAAAGCTCATTCCTTCTTTTGGAGGTTACCTCCAATGTATCTACACAAAACTTGTTGGTAGAAGATTGTATGTTGTTTCCCCATTAGACTGTGACTGGCTTTTGCCATACTTTGTATTCCTAGCCCTTGGTACAGTGCCTGGCACACAGTAGATGCCTAATAAACACTTATTGACTGATCAAAGTGTCGTCAGCCCTTCTCCTTCTCAGTCAGACTAAAGCAGGGCTCCACTTCTCTGCCATCCATCCAATGGGGTCTGGGCAGTGAGGGAATGCAGGTTTTCAGTTTTTTCCTCCTTCTAGAGCTTTCTAGGTATGTGGGAGCTCTTACAGGGAAAGCTTTCCTCCAAAGGAGCAAACTATCTGATATAAAAAGCTGTAGGTACATGGAGGAGGAGAGGAGAGGGTGGGGAGAGGGAGGGGAGCTTTAAAGATGCTTGGGCACAATTAAAACTACCTCTGAAAAACCAAGCGTGATCTGGCCATTGCACAGTGAAGGTCCCCCCAAACCAGTCTGCCAATATGTGGTTTTAATCTTGGTTTGTGTGTATGTGTCTAGGGATATGCATATCATATATACATTCATACATATACGTAGATATCGTGTGTATGTGTGTGTATATATGTGTGGGTGTATATCTCTACTTCTATCTCTATATCCATTGCTTATGGGAACCCTTGGCAGGGGGTGGCAAGGAGCAGCAGCCAGGCCCATGCTGGTCCCCACCCCAAGCTTGCTTCTGAAAAGTTCATAGATCCTGAACTTGAACAATCTATTTATCATCTTAGCCCATCCCCCACCCACCCAGCTTCTAAGTGACCTCCCACAGTCTTTATCTAATCATGCTCCTTTTTCATTTGATCCCATTTATTCCCACCTTGCAGAATCTTCAGACCTGAACAGTTTACACACACACACACACACACACACACACACACACACACACACATGAGAATACTTCTACTCAGTGAGGTCAGAACCTCCCACAGCCTCACCCCTTAATCTGGGGTTCCCATCTCTCCTGGGGCTCTGTCTCTCACTGTCCTGATTTATACATGATGCAAACATGCAAACATAGGACATATATACACACATACATATCTATATGTAAACATCTACATACATACTTATGTATGTATACACATACACACAGGGCATCTCTATATATTTATACAGGATATGTTCACATATAGACATCTACATGTGATATATGTTCAGCACATACATACATATACAGTATATATATATGTTTATACGGATATGTATATGTGTGCATGTGTGTGCATATATAAATGTATATATACATATACATTTATATATGCACACACATGCACACATATACGTATATACATATATTCAGGATATACACACACAACACAGACGGACACACATACACACACACTAGTTAGTTTTGGAGGGACTCCCATCTAGATAGGTCACATTTCACATTGGTCCTGTACAATCTCCCTCATTACCTACACCCTTTGGAAAGCCAGGCCATGGCTTGGTCTAAGTGGTGAACATTTTCCTGAATGAAACCAGCCAACCTCACTCAGTGGACTCAAGACCGTTGGGCCTCTTAAAATCACTGGCTCACAGTCCACCTCAAAAGTAGAGTCCAGGTTAGGAGGCTGATGCTGGCTCCCCTATTCAGGAAAGGAAACCCAGAGAAGAAAAGGGGTCCAGGCAGACCAGCCGAATAGAGTTCACACTCTGTATGGGACTCATGCAGAGGTGGGGGAAAAACAGGGACCCCCCCCCCCACATAGGGAGCCAAAAGACAGAACAAGCTCCTGACACCGAACTGAAGAAGACAGGTTCAACTGTGATTTCCCATCAGCAAATGATCACTCCTTTGACTCAGTGGCCATGAGGCTATTGCTTCAGTATTTCAAGAACCCCTATGTTGACTCACCATAGTATGGCCATGGCCATGGCCTTGGAACCCCTGGAATTTTCCAGGATGCTCTAGATGCCCAGGGGATAGATATCCCCTCTATAAGCACTGCTCCCCCCAGCATTGTATCAGAGTCCTGAGGTGTTGGGGAGAGAGTCTCTGACTCACCCCCATCTTACCATGCAGGTTCCTGGCAGGGTCAGTGAAGGTCATGTACAGAGCCTGGCACAGAGCAGAGCACATTTAGGGTTAGGGTTAGCTAGTTGGCTGAGTGACCATAGGGGCCACATTTGGTTCCTGTGGTCCAGGACCTTGCCAGTCTTGTCCCTGAGCTCTCAGGCTCTCATTGTTGCTGTGGTTCTGTCATTTTCAGTCATGTCTGCCTCTTCATAACCTTATTTAGGGCTTTCTTGGTGAAGATATCATAGTAGCTTGCCATTTCCTTCTATGACTCATTTTTACAGATGAGGAAACTGAGGCCAACAAGGTGAAGTGACTTGCCCAGGATCACATAGTTAGGAAGTGTCTGACGCCAGATTTGAGCTTAGGTCTTCCTCACTCCAGGCCCCATCCTCTATCCACTGAACCACTTAATTTCCCCAAACTCTCAGGGGCTTCTCTCGGGGGATCCTGTGGGCTGACCCAATGGGAATCCCTGTATTCAACTAAGCTTATGACTGTGTGCTATCCTCTAAGGTCTCTGGCAGAACTACCAGGCCTTTATCTGGGTTCCTTGCTAAAGCAGATCCTTCAGGCTCTCCATTGGAGACTTTTTTCCAAGCTGTCATCAAGTAATACTGAACTGGAGTCTGACCATCCATGAAGTTCCAAATCTCTCTCTCTCTCATAATGTATGTATGTAGGTACATATATATATGTGTGTGTGTGTGTGTGTGTGTGTGTGTGTGTGTGTCTCTCTCTCTCTCTCTCTCTCTCTCTCTAGATATATATATATGTATATATATATATATATATATATACATATATATATATCTAGAGAGAGAGAGAGAGAGAGAGAGAGAGAGAGAGAGAGAGAGACATATATCCAGACCACTTCTCTCCATCTTTTCCAAAAGAATAATTGAGGTTTTTTATCCCAGGCTTTGCCAAAATCAAGGTGAATATATCTCCACATATATATACATGCATATGAATCCAGATACAAACATGCACCTTTACCTATATATACGTACACACACCCCAAATTATTTTCATAAGCACATATAAAAACATACACATACATATACCCATGTATAGACATATATATTAAAAAACAAGCTATGAATAGCAAAGGTTTACAGTTTTTATACAATCCATGGTCTTGAACTATTTTGTTTATTGAAATGTTTGCAGTGGCTAAGACTATTAAATTCATAATAATAAAAAAACACATGTTTATATATACATACATCTCTGTACACACACACACACACACACACACACACACACACACACACACACACACATACACACCTATGGGCAGCTTTGACTCTTAGACTCATCAGATTTTTCCACCAATCAATGAGCCATTTTTTATTCTGGGCCTGCTATATATGCAGCCCTGGGAACACAGATGCTCTCCAGGAGCTGATGCTCCCTCAGACCCAGGAGGTGACCAATGGACAAGCCTTTGGAAAGGGAAAGATTTTAGAAAACATCAGCTCACACCTCTGACCTTGCCATTTTACAGCTAAGAAAGTTAATTTCAGGCATCACCTTTCATGTTGGACACCAGTGCCTGGTTGGGTCTTCTGTCTCCCCATCCAAGCCTCTCTTTTGAAGTCTATCTAAAGGTTAAGCGGTGTCCCTCATCAAGGTTAGGTTGCCTTGAGCATAGCTGGCTGTTGATCCTCAATGTTCGTGGCATGCTGGAGATGCCATTGCCTCTCATCAGTCCCTCCTCTCTGGGGCCCTTCTCATCACCACAAAGTCTCCCTCCTGACATTGAGTTGATGCTTCTGCCCCTGACTCTTGGCTCTTCCCTTTGCCAGGCCAGGATGATCCCACCTCCTCCCACATCCAACATATAGCTGTCATGCGCTTGAAGATAGTGCTCTCAGCCCCCAGCAAGCTGATGGATCAAAAGGGCGCTTTAGCAGGCAAACTCAAATGGGATGCCCAGGGAAAGAGGTTTGGAGGCACCAGCTCCTCCCAGGGATGAAAGCATCCATCCCATCAAGCTGTACTGTTGGCTTCCTCCAGGCAACCCAGACCGGGCAAGCTGCCCCAGTGATTCACTCAAATCAGACTTCTCTGGTTCCACTCTGGCAAGGCCCCAGCAGAGAATCCCTAGTGCCTTTTCACAGGCTGATTGTGTGGCCAGGCTCTGGGGCAGAGGAAAGAGGGACCCTCCCCTCGGCTCTCAAGTCCAAAGGACCCTCTAGTCTGCTGTGTCAGGATCCATTCATCCCAGACTTAGGTTCAATTTAGCATAATATTATTTATTATATGAATATACAATAATGTATATTCTACATAGTATATAACAAGATTATTTATTAGGTGTATACTCTGTGCCAGGCCCTGGAGATAGGAGGGTAAGGAGGAAAGTCCCTCCATTCGGGGGCTGCATCCACTCTAAGGGTAGAGTGGTGGCAGAACGACTCAAGGAGGAAGCCTCCCTAGCCCCCTGGGGCTGCAGCCTCAGTCTAGGAGGCAGAAGCACCAACAGAGAGATGTCCAGGTCCAGCAAACATCCTGCAGACTCTGGGACTCCAGGAAGCCTCAAGGGTGCCTCCCAGGCTAAGAACCTGGGTGACTAGGAAGACCAAGGAGCTCTTGGCAGCACCAGAGATGCTTGGAAGAGGAAGATGTGGAGTGGGTGGGGTACCAGAGTAGACTACTAAGGAGGCATCCTGGAGAGGAGGCCCAATGGAAGGGGAGGACACTGGTGTAGCAGACCACAATGAAGGCCAGGTATGGAGATTTGGGAAACATCAATTGAATTAATGGGAACCAAGGCCATCACTGAGGGGATGTCAGAAGAGAATAGAGAGCAGGCTGAGCCTTGGGGGTCACAGGGGAGGGGGGTGGGGAGCCAGCCTGACCACAACACCTTCTTGGTGTAAACTCATCTCTAGCACCCAACAGCCCTCCTCCCTTCAGCAATCAGAGTCTTTCTAACCCCCTCCCCCCAGTCTTTTGCAATCTTTTGACACCCCAGCCTCCCTCTGCTCTGTGATCCAGGGACTGGCCTCCCATCTCCAGACACCACCAGCCAGACTGCCCTGGCTGTCTCCTATGCCTGGAATGCGGTTTCCTCTTGTCTCCATTTCCTGGCTTCCCTGGTTTCCTGAAAGTCTCAGCTAAATCCTACCTTTTTCAAGAAGTCTTTCTAGAGTTAGTATCTCCCCTCTGAGGTCATCTCCAACTGTGCTGAATAGAGTCCTATTAGACTGTGATTTCTTGAGAGCAGGTACTGTCTTTTTCTTTCATAGTAGGTGCTTAATACATGCTTATTGACCAACTGGATGACTGGCTCCTTGTCTCTTGGCAAAGTTCCTTGTTTCATACTTTACTAAGAAGAGAAGGAGCTCTGTCTTCTCCCCACTGCTCCACCCCATGCTACCATTTCCTGCTGGGAAGGGAAGTGGTGGTGCCATGTGTCAGGGTGCTCCTACCCCCTCCCAGTCCATCAGGAGCTTGCACCCTTCTCTCTTGTTTGACAGTCCTCAGTTTCTCCCTTTCTACAGGGTCCTTCATAATAGCCAGACCTCTCACTGCCCCCTATATTTGGCCCTACCACCCTTAGAAGCCACTGCCCTAGACCTCCACACTCTTGCTCTCAGACTCTTAGAAACAAGCAGTCCACACCAGACCTTCTTCATCCCCCATCATCCCTCCCTTGGTCCCTTCTGATCTTCCTTCTAGGATACAAGACAAACTCTGCTTTGTCAGGAGATCTTTCAAGGATGATCTCACTTTGCTTCTTTCCCTGCTCTCTGAGCTGTCCCAGAGTGATCCGCTTCCTGCACATGATAGGTCCTTCACTGCTGCTGGGCCGTTTGCTCGACTTTGCCTTGCTGTGGCTCAAAGGCCCCAGTAGGCTTTTCCTGATCACATCCCTTTGCTTTGTATGGACTCTGTATGTTTTTGTGTCCAGTGCTCCTTGTGTGTATGACTTTATTTTTGTCTCAGTGGACCTAGTCCCCAATGAAATGATTGGTTCACAAGAGGCGTTTAATAAATGCTAATGGAATTGAATCAAATGAGCTTGAGGATGTGTGTAGAGTTCTACAGGAAGAGAACCACAGCACAAGAGAGTCACAATAGGAAAGGGAGGGGAGGGAAGCCCTAAGGAAAGGCCAGTGTCCCCAAAGCAGGGGCAGAAATGCCAGAAGGAGGAGGATGGTGGGTCATCTTGCAGAATTCATCCCCTGGGGGGTGGGCAGTTTCTTCAGTGGAGATGTGAGGGCAAGGGAAGGGGTGGAGGTAGCGAGCAGGGACCTGATTCTAAAGGATCAAGTGCCCTCTTGCTCTGGCCTGAGGAGACAGTAGAGTTGGTGCAGAGCCCATTTTACATGTCTTTGGGAAGCACCTGGAAGAGGTTGGAGGGGATGACCTCCAGGGCACATGTGTAAGGGTTGGCCTGGAAGTGGGAGGCTTCCAATCTCTGATGGACAAACAAAGCAGGTGAGGCTTGGAATGGGGGGAAAGAAAGCAACTTTAGGCTTGTCTCAGAGAAAGAGGAGGTGAGGCCTTCACTCAAGGGATAGGAAAGAGGCTGCTCTGTGGGGCCTTGGGAAATGGGAGTACCAATCAATTAGGGTGGGTGACAAGGAGCATCCATCCCATGGGAGAAGACAACACCTGGAAAGAAAGGGAGGGAGAAAGGAAAGCTTCCCACACCCTGGAGGGTGATGAAGGTGGCCAACTCAGACCCCTCCCCATCTGGAGGCCTGAGCTGGCCTGTCTGAGGAAGGGATACTCCAGGTTGAAAGGAGCACAGGAAGGATGCATGTTCCAGGCTGAGGAGGCCTCCAGGTGTCAAGGGAAGTTGTGGGGATCAGGGAAGAAAAAAAGCATCGTCCTTCAGCCAACAAGAAGGCCATGAAGTGAGAAATGGCATCCCAGGGGGGTTGAAACTAGGGAGGGGGAGACAGGAAGCTCCGAGGAGCTGAGCCTAAGGAAGGCAAACAGTTCAGGGAGCCCTGACAGTGAGCATAGACCTAGACTGGCCCACCCCATGGGTGTGATCAGCTCTGGACATCTCTGGACTGTCCTGACCCACTGTGCCTGAGTAGACTGGGAGTTCTCTGAGGGTAGGCTTGTCACTATCAGGCAAGGGTCTCTGGGGGCCCCTGGGAAGGAGGGAAGAAATCCTCCAAGAGCCAGCGTCTCCCACTCTGTGTGTGAGGTCACGACTCCCCTACCTCCGGATGCATTCTTCATTCATCCCCTGACAAACGACCTGATGAGGAGTCTCCTGGTCATGTTGGGCCCTGCCCCACCTGCTGACAAGGGGTCTTTCTCACCCAGAAAACCTTGCAGAGACAGCTCCTCCAGCTGAGACTCAAGAACACAGGACCACAGCCACCCTGGGACGAGACCTCAGAGCTCAACAGGAAAGCAAGGCCCCATATTAAGGGAAGGATGTTTCTATGTCTGATGAGTTTGGGCATTTCAGAATAATTAATCCCAATATGGCATAAACTATTTGGAAAAATATGTAAAGAAAGATTCCTACTGAATTCCTTTTTTGACACAAATATGGTCTTGATACCTAAACCTAGGACAGCAAAAACAAAGAAAGAAATTGTAGACTAATTTCCCTAATGAATATTGATGCAAAAAAATTAAATAAAATACTAGCAAGGAGATTGCAACAATAAATCACATGAATCATGCACTGTTACTAGATGAGGTTTATATCAGGAATGCAGGACTGGTTCAATATTTGGAAAACTATCAGCATAATTGATCATATCAATACCAAAACCAACAAATCAATAGGTGCAGAAAAAGCTTTTGATAACATGCAACACCCATATCTATCAAAAACACTAAAAAGCATAGAAATAAATGGTGTTTTCCTTAAAATGATTAGTGTTTAGCTAAGCATTCCTGGAAAAGGGGATAAGCTAGAAACCTTTCCATTAAGATCAGGGGTGACACAAAGATGCTTATTATCACCTCTGTTATTCAATATTGTACTAGAAATGTTAGCTCCAGCAATAAGAGAAGAAGTAATTCAAGGAATTAGAATAGGAAATAAGAAAACAAAACTATCACTCTTTGCAGGTTATATAATGGTATACTTAGAGAATCCTAGAAGATCAACTAAAAAACTATTTGAAATTATTAACAATGTTAGCAAAGCTGCAGGATATAAAATTAACCCACACAAATCATCAACATTCCTGCATACTACTGACAAAAAACAAGCAGGAAGAAGCAGAAAGAGAAATCCAATTCAAAATAACTGCAGACAATATAAAACCTCTGGGAGTCTACTTGCCAAGACAAACCCAGGGATTATATGAACATAATTACAAAACACTTTTGTCCAAAGGCTCCAGCATTTGAGACAAGAATTATTTGACAAAACTGAATGTGAAAACAGGAAAACAGTTTGACAGAAACTAGGCACTGACCAACATTTCACACCATGTAATAAGATAAGGTCAAAATAGATAAATGATTTAGACATAAAGGGTGATGTCATAAGTAAATTAGGGATGAATAGAAAAAGTGTACTTGCCAGATCTATGGATAAGAGAAGAGTTTATAACCAAACAATCAATAGAAAGGATCATAGAAAGCAATATGGGTACTTTCAAAGGTTTTGCACAAACAAAACCAATGCAGCCAAAATTAGAAAGAAAGCAAGAAACTGGGGGGGGGGGTGGAAATTATAGCTAGTTCTTCTGAAAAAGGCATCATTTCTTAAATGGTGCTGAAGTTAACTAAGTTAAATTTGTAAAAATAAAAGTCATTCCCCAGTTGATAAATGGTTAAAGGATATGAATAGACAGTTTTCAGAAGAAGAAATCAAAGCTATCAAGTCACATTAAAAAAATGCTCTGTCATTATTGATTAGAGAAATGCAAATTAAAGGAACTCTACAGTGCCACCTCATACTTATCAGATTGGTTAATATGATAGAAAAGGAAAATGAGAAATACTGTAGAGGATGTGGAAAAATTGGGACATTAATGAACTGCTTGGAAGAGTTATGAACTGGTTCAGCCATGCTAAAGAACAATTGAAATTATGCCCAATGGGTGATAAAAATGAGTATACCCTTTGACTCAGCAATACCACTCTCCCCCAAAAAGATCAAAGAAAAGGAAAAAGGACCTGTATGTACAAAAATTTTATAGCAGCTCTTTTAGTGGTGGAAAAGAATTGGAAAGTGAGGATCAAATAGAGGAATACCTATGAGTTGTGGCATACTATTGGGATGGCGTACTATTGTGCTATAAGAAATGATGAGCAGGATACTTTTAGAAAAACCTGGATAGATTTGTATGAACTGATGCAAAGTGGAGTGAGCAGAATCAGAAGAACATTATACACAGTACAACAACATTGTAACAGTGATCAGCTGTGAATGGCTTAGGTCTTCTGATCAAGGCAACAACCAAAAACAATTCAGAAGGAATTATCATAAAAAATGCTTTCTACTTCCAGAGAGCAAACTGATGAACTCTGAGTGCATATTGAATTACATATTTTTTCACTTTCTTTGTTTCTTACTTTATATTTTTATTTTGCATCATGGTTAATATGTAAATATGCTTTGCATGACTTCACATGTGTAATTGTTATCATTTTGCTTGCCTTCTCAATGGGTGGGGGAAGGGTGAGATAGAGGGAGAAAATTTGGAACTCAAATGTTTTTTCTTTTCTTATATTTTTATTTCATTAAATATTTCCGAATGACACCCAAAAAAATTAACATTATTTTTTAATTTTAAAAATTCCAATTAAAAAATATTGTTAAAAATAAATAAAAGATAACATAGCAGAGAGAGGGAGCCAAGACAGCAGAGCAGAAAGATGCATATACTCTAGCGCTTCCCTCACAACCCACAAAATACCTGTAAAAAATGACTCTCAACAAATTCTAGAGCAGCAGAAGTCACAGAACACTAGAGTGAAAGAGGTTTCCAGTCAAAGGTAAACTGGAAGGCAAACAGGAAAGGTCTATCTCATGGGACTCTGAGTGAAGTGAAACCCTGTCCTGGCCACACAGCACTGGGAGGAACAAGACCTGAACAGACCTCCCAGGCAGAATTCCCAGCAGGGAGGGTCCCAGATCCCTCAAACCACAAGCAACAAGGAAAACTCCAAAGTTCAATGTGGAAGGGCTCTTCAAACTGGGCGAGAGGGGAATGGGGTTCCCACAGCACTGGCCCCAGACGGTGGCAAAGGCAGTGGCAGCAGTGGGAGGTGGGCAGCTATGGTAGCCAAGAAAGCAGCCTAAGTCCATTGTCCAGGCAGCTCAGCTTAAAGCCTCTGGAGGAATTGAGCAGCTGATCTGAACCTCAGTTCTCAGTGGTGGCCCTGCCCCCACCCAAAGCCCTGGGGAATTGAGCAGCTGATTTGAATCTCAGCCTTGTACTGAGGAGAGAAGAAGCACTAGGACCCTCCTGTTGACAAAAGATTCAGAAGTCAAGTAACCGGTTGGAAAAATGTCCCAAAAAAGGGGGAAAATATAAGACCATAGAAGGTTATTTTCTTGGTGAACAGGTGTCTCCTTCCATCCTTTCAGATGAGGAAGAACAAGACATACTGTCAAAGGAAGTCAAAGCCTCTGCCTCCAGTACCCCCAAAATGAATATGAAATATGCTCAGGCCATGGAAGAGCTTGAAAAGCATGTCAATAGCCTGCTAAAAAAGAACCAAAAAAATGCTGAGGGAAACAACACCTTTTAAAAAAGGCTGGTGACCTGAACAACCTTCCTTCACTCAAAACAAAGTCAAGAGCAAGTCATTTCATCATTTTTCTGAAGGCATAGTCTTCTTCAGCAATGAAAGATGAAAACACAAAAAACTCAATTGGAAAAAAGAGGTCCAAAAAGTCAATGAGGAGAAGAAGGCTTAAGAAAGCAGAATTAGTTAAATGGAAAAGGAGGTTCAAAAGCTCATTGAATAAAATAGTTATTTAAAAAAGAGAATTGAGTTCAGGGAAGCTAATGACGATGAGATAAACCAAGCAGTTAAAAAACAAAACCAAAAATTTGAAAAAATAGAAGATAATGTGAAACATCTAATAGGAAAAACAACTGACCTGGAAAATAGATCCAAGAGAGACCATTTTAAAATTATGGGACTACTTGAAAGCCATGATCAAAAAGAGAACTTCGAAATTATCTTCCATGAAATTATCAAGGAAAACTGCCCTGATATTCTAGAACCAGAGGGCAAAATAAATATTGAAAGAATCCACCAATCACCTCCTGAAAGAGACTCAAAAAGAGAAACTTCTAGGGATATTGTGGCCAAATTTCAGAGTTCAAGGTCAAGGAGAAAATATTGCAAGCAGCTAGAAAGAAATAATTCGAGTATTGTGGAAACACAATCAAGATAACACAGGATCTGGCAGCCTCTACATTAAGAGATTGAAGGACTTGGAATATGATATTCCAGAAGTCAAAGGAACTGTAATTAAAACCAAGAATCACTTACCCAAAACTGAGTATAATACTTCAAGAGAATAAATGGTCATTCAATGATATAGAGGATTTTCAAGAATTCATGATGAAAAGACCAGAATTGATAAAATTTGACTTTCAAACACAAGAATCAAGAGAAGCATGAAAAGGTAAACAAGAAAAAGAAATCATAAAAGACTTGCTAAAGCTGGACTGTTTACATTCCTACATGGAAAGATAATATTTGTGACTCTTGAGACTTTTCTCAGTATTTGGG